>JAXCHB010000172.1:6000000-7200000 GCA_036926305.1 Uropetala carovei | reverse complement strand
GCGGAATTTCTTTTTTTTAACCCCGTAATATTACGACAAAACTATTAAGCGTATGGTATGCAGTACTTGGACTGGCCGGATTAGAGTTTAAATGGGACATTTCCTAAAGATTCCGAGGCATCATACACAGGGTCGCCCCTATGAGGGGCAAATTGGGTTGCGCGGCACCCTATCAACATTCACCACCAAATTTAACTTACGCTTTCCTTGCGGTGATATAGAAGCGCTGGGCCCGGGGCGTTTGCCCCGATTCACCCTACCCTAGAGACGGCCCTGATCATACAAGTGAAAATCGAGCCTAAATTAGGCTTTTAAAATATTTTCATACATAAAGGTTTCGTTGATATAATTTTATCGAAGTATATGAATTTGCATATTAAATTTTACAGATCGCTTTATTCATCTTGGCTTCGCGGGACGTAGTTTTCCCACCTCTGCAGTATGTAGTCTCGGATCGATCCAACGTCCATCCCTGTCTTGTAGGTCCAGCCATCCGCTCCTTTTCTTCCCCCTCTCTCCTTCCTCTTTCCCTCCTCTCTGCCCCCACTCCCTCATATCCACTTCCCCCTCTCCCTCCCTCTCTACCTCCTATCCACCTCCCTATCTCTCTCTCTCTCTCTTATCTGCCTTTTCCCCCACCTCTCTACCCCCTCCCCCTCATACCCACCTCCCTCTCTCTCACTCCTCTCTACCTCATCTCCCTCCCTCTCTCCTATCCACCTCTCTCTATCTTTCTACCTCTCTCCCTCCCTCTCTCTACCTCCTCTCCCTTATGGTGGCAGCGCCGAAACTAGCCCCAAAACGATTTCCGTAAGCGGTAGATGAGGGCGGAGGGCGCGGATGGGAGAGACTGGTAGGAAAGGGATGGAGGTGAAGGAAGGATAGGGGAAAGAGGGGGACGGATGGGGGAGGAAGTCTTGCGGGGGAGGGGAGAGGTGCACAAAAAAAGCGGAAAAAAAGAAGCGGAAAAAACTCAAGCGAGGCCCTCGTCGTTTTTTTAAGGGTGGCGGGATGGAGTGCGGGGTGTGGGTTCTCTTCTTTTTTCTCTCTCCCTTCTCCTCCTCCCCTTTCAGAGGCGGTGGGCGGGGTGGAGCGGGAGGGGCTAAAGGTATGCGGTGGAGACTGAGGCGAAGGAGGACGAGGAGAGGAAGAAGATGGTCGATGAGCCGAAGAGGATATCCTTTTTAGGATGGCTAGTCCAACCCACTCCACGTGCCTCCGTCTTACCCCTCCGGAACGCCTCCCCCGCCTCCCACTCGATGCCTCACTCCTTACCCTCTTCATCTATAGGGAGGCACTTTTGCGAGCCGTCCATCCATTCCGTCCTTAAGAAGATCGGAAGGAGAGCTTAGCCTCGAGATTACCTCTACAATTGGATATTCGGCCACTCTATATGAGGCCAAAAATACACGCACGAGCGGGTTCGTAAATTTAACAAATCCTCAAAAGGAGATAACTTATTCCCGACTTCGTTATACCAGACCGCAGAATCCCGAGTACTGAGGTGTGTTTGTGCGTGTATGTACGTGTGTGACCCTCGCTTGGCGTCCTCCCGCAAAGCTCACCCTTTCTCTCCCAATCTCCTCACCCCGCTCTCATAATCAGTCATCATTGCTATTTGTTCGTGTACGAACCGTCGTTGTTATTTATCTTTTACATGTTCCAGTGTGAAATCTCTCCAAATGTGGAGTGAATTACACGAACAAATAAATATTACCATAAAAACGATCCTCGATCGAGATATTTAATAATTTACCGAAGTCCCTCTCTCATCCGTCCTTGGATCTTCCCTTCGACATCCGTGCATCTCTTGGCAACCATCCGATTCGTATTTCAGATGTCCATCCCTTTTCTAGTTTCCTTGTAGTACGTCCGGCCCGTTGTCATTTCGAAATACACGCTCTTTTAATTGCTTTCTGGAATCCAGTCTCTCGCCGCATCCAATGCTTCCTCGGGTGACGTACATCTCCGTGAATATCTTTGCAGTTTTAAGGCGTTGGATGATTCTGTGGACAGGGTATGGGATGAAACTTGCCAATGAAAACGTCCATCTATATTGTAACGACCATTTTATTTTTGTTTGATAGAAAACCTACTTCGCGGCTGAGAGGCAATTAAAAGGAACGATATAATGTTTATAACTGGGATATAAAAATCAGACAAGTTAATTGACAAGAGCTCAAAACAAATCTTAAGGAATAATCTTACGGTTATAAAGACGATGTACTTAAGGATGAGACGGTTGAATTTTGGATGACAAAGGAAGACGTACTCGCAGGTGACTTCAAGGTCCACAGAATCAGTGCTGAATATCAAACTGAAAGCAGACGGGTTAGAATATATAAAATGAAGCGTCGTCTTCGTTACGGAAATTTTTCTGAATATTTTGTAATCGATCTTGGATCAAGATTGTCTAGTATTTGTTCTATGAATCACGTACATTTTTGAAAAATTAAATGTATTATTTAATTTACACAATTTTATATTACTTTGTTAATTTTGCAGACATGCTATACTAAACCTTATTGCATAATTTCTTTTTAATTATTTGTTCACTTTGATAAATACTTTAAACGAAAGTTTTGTCTTTATATCCAAAGTTATCCAACAACATTAAAAATGTAATTACCTACAACAATATAACATTGAAGATACCCAAAGGCTTCTAACATAGATCAATGCAGACTCCGAAAGCAGTTTTTGTATGTATATCATGTAGATTTGAATGTACGTATACATGTATATTACGTGCTATTTCTAAAAATTCCGATTGGGCTATATTTATTCGACAATCCATAAAAAATTTCAGATAGATTTAGAACAGCTACTAGTCTTAAATTTGGCATGATGATTGCTCAAAGCTAAGGTACTAACAGTGAAAAAATTTCGGAAATTCGACTATTTTCAAATGCGTTTTCTACTTCATCGTCCTTTAATAATTGTTTAACTATTCCTATAAATTAAATAAGTTGAAAAAAATCCAATGAACACAGGACATACATTAAGCACTGCGGCAGAAAAACGTATCTATTTAGGCATGAGTGGTTGAATTCTTATCCTTGGCTGCACTACTCTAATCCCGTTAAAAAGGCTACGTGTAAAAATTGTTCTCCTTCAACCTTCCGATACACTTGGCAGAGTGGAAGGCTTTTTTCTTTGAGCTCACGGATTAGGTATAAAAAATCCAAAAAACGGCCCAGAATTCAAAGAGTCGCATCGCGTGGCCTTTTAACGGCCCATGAAATTCCACGAAGACGCGACAAAAAATTAATAGCGTATATCAGCCTATTAATCCAAACAAGGCTACTGTGACTGGAAGTCAAAAATTTTCAACTAACTCAAGCGAAGTAAATTTAGGTGAACTCATACGTGGCGTCACATACGCAATAACAGATTTCCCACAGTTCGCTTGAGTTAGTATGCAAAGCATAAAATAATTTCTAGTCTCTGAATGTCACTACAGTTTTCTCGAGGAATGTAAAAACCACACCTCAGCAGTCACCATTACTGAGCAATACCGGCTAGAATAGTGCAGTTTTAAGCAAGAAAAATCGAAGTAAAATATTTCAGGAAAACAAATGCTAACCTGAAAAATCGTATGGTAATGGTATTGATCTCATCGCATTGTGAATGAATCTCTGCTGCAGAGATTTTATATGCCTAAATTTAATGGCGAGTAGTCGATGGATTAGGATAGTCAGAGAAATTTGAAATTCGTACTTAACACAAATTTTACCGCTTTATCACAACCAACTCCTATTCTTGTGTTGATACTTGGGTAATCTAATCAAATGATCAAAAGAATTCAGCAATTCCTGCAAAATTTTAGCACACTTTTCATTGGCAACGCTAGGTTCCTCTCCATTTCCCTGCGCCTCTTCTGATTCTCATTTCTTTCATCCTCCTTTATATTTGAACGACAAAATCATCTCGAAATATTGCGTTATTAAGCCTCGAACACGAATATAATAAAAAATGGTGGAAAATGTTTTCAAAGTGCATTTCAACAAATTAAATCCGCAGTAACAGCATAAAATCCTCTTTTCAAACTCCGGTGAACCCAATATCAACCTTATTAACATCGCAGATTGTTGGAGTTTACCCCGGACAACAATAACTCTGGTGAATCGCAAGGAAAGAATCTAGAAGCGTGTTTTCTTCGCGCACCACTCTATTTCTTCCTCTACTGTCTTTCCGCCGGTCTCTTTCAATGAAGTGGTTTCTGGTGAAACCAGATTACAAGTTACCTTGCCTCCTTCCTCTTCAACCTTATCCAACCTCTTCATTCCTTACCCCTCCCTCTTCTTTAAGTCCCCTCACCACCTTCTCACCCCTTTCGGCCGGTCGTCGACTCTTTGGCCCACATTTACCTGAGGCCACCTCGCGGTTGTCGTCCACTTCCCGAGACCGGTGCTGCGCCCTTTAGGTCGTTGCAGGAAGTGACTTCAACGCGAGGAATACGTGCTCACATGAAACCATTTGATGGGTCACGACGAGTCAAGTAGGAAATGGGAGATATTATGGGTGACCTTGAGCAATCACGAGATTCGTAACTAGAAAACTTTTTTTTGCGATGCGGGTAGGAGAAAATAAACCTCACATTCATATGAAATCCTGCTGGAATTCTCTAATGAAGCCACAAAGCAATAAACTTAATGCTACAATTACAGCGCTGATCTCATATAGGTTATAAAAAGGAGCGCAAGTGTTGGTCTTTAACTCTCCATAAACACTACCATTAAAATCGCCTGTCTCCTCGTTATTTACAGCTATTGTTTTAATAGAACAAAATTTAAGTGCCATTTAAATATTTCGATTAGAAACTTAAAAAGACATGAAAATTCAATTATTACAAATAAGCGTCTTACAAACACAGCCCTTTCTTATAAGATGCAGTTAACTCATTTCTTAAACGATATGACAAAAATTAGTAATGCATTAACCCTGATTTTAAAAACCTTAGTATCTAGCTCGATGGAATCTAAGACCGGAAAATTTCCCCTTTTTTCTCCTCTGAAGATGTATAACTATACTCGAGAAACATTTCAAAATGCTCTGTATTTCTTGAACTTACGTAGTAAAACTAACTAACCGATGGCGCGATATGCAGTTTCTAGAATAGGAAATAGCATTCAACACATTTCGATATCTAGATCATTTTTCATGAAATAGTGCCCACTCCTTTTAACCACTGTAGGTTTGGTGAACGCTCTTTGCTTACAAGTTTGTCATTAACTTAGAATATCTAGGCCGTGCCAGGCGCACCATCTGGTTGGAGGTTCGAGGTCACATTCACGTAATAAAATATTTTAACGTGAATCTAGATTTTTTTACTTCAACTAAGTGATGTTCAGCATGCCATTCAAGCCATATACACCAACCATATATTTATGACGCTCCAAACGCACTACACATTTCATTCAACCCATTCCTCCAATTCCCTATACGATCGCAATTTTATATTGCTCGCCGAAAAATAATTTTGTCTTAAATGCAACAACTTACATGCTGTCCAAATCCATTGAAATATAGAATATATAAAATACTCTTTAACTTTCAAATCAAAGATTTATCTCAATATCGTTTAAAAACATCTACATATACATACTATGCTAGTCATATTATCGTACATGAAAAGTTTACGCCAAGCGATGTCTAACCTATACATCGAATGTTTTGCCTACCATGCCTATTTTAATAATTAACAGCTTAAATTGATATTATTCATGGTACAAAGAGATTGACGAAGTATTGAACTATAGTCATGAGGATTTTTTCCAAGGAGGGGCAGCCAGAAATTTGCTCACAAAATCGGCCTTAATTTTAACGACTTTGCCGAGTTTGTTAATTCGTTACACATTTTTCTATTTAGAATAGAAGAATAAATATTTTTAAAAAGTTTTAATTTTTGGTATTAATATTTGGTATTTCCTTCATTTTTCAATTTTGATTTCTTCCAAAAATCCAGTGGGGGCCTGGTACCTGGTTAACCTCCTCTTCCCTACCGGCGCCCATTACTACAGCTAATATTTATTGTTATGTAAATTACCTGCCCAATGACTTTCCGCTTTATGTTTTTTTAAACTGAGATTTTATGAGTGCTTAATTTCCCAAAGACAAGGATTTTCCTCTCAAGCCTAAATTCAACGTCTTGTTAAGTTTGCTGTGCAACCACCAAGAAAAAGTTTTACTATTGCAGCTGAACTACGATATCCGCACCAATACGGCCAACTTCGAATTTTTCTGCTCTATAAAATGCACATATATCTCAGTATAATCTACATTTAGTTTTTATTTTTTCATATAATGCTCCATCTACTTATTTATAGTGTAGCATAAAGACTTTTTCTTAATAGAATAATTTCCAAAAAAACAGTAATTTAACCAATATTATCACCACATGCCGGCCTTGGTAGAAAGGTGGTAAGAGTATCTGCAGCCTAATGCTAAGGTTGCGGGTTCAAATCCTGCCGAGGGCATGGATTTTTGTATTCGTTGTAATGGGTTGTATGTAAAAATGGACTAAATTGTATAAATATCGCCCTTGAAAATAGTCGAATTATTATTATTATTACCAAGCATACTAAAAAAATAAGATGACTTAATTTACCCAAATCCTCAATTCAAGTGTACCCTCTGAAAGATTTTCCCAACCTATGATTTAAAAAACCATTATATTAAAAATCTGTAATCATTTCCCCAATTAAGTTTAGGAAGACTATGATAGCCACCACTGGGCCATCTCATGAAAAGAGATTTAAAATTGCAAACATATTCACGAAAATTGAAAAATACCAAGGGTTTTGATTACCATTTACGATATTTTCACTCATCTGTAGCACAAGATAAAATTGAAGGAGATCCAGAATTCAAGTTAAATGTTAGAGCACCTTAGGAAGGTTTTGATTAGCTTGCAATTTTGCTTTACAAACAGTAGAATATCGCTGCATCATTGTGCTTTGAATATTATGCATTGCTATCTGCCTGGAAATAATAATCATAATATTTGTTAAAGCAAATATTCATAAAGCACACATCCTATACTCACCTGAATGCTGGTTATCTTACCTGCTGGAAAGTTCAAAAAACAAATTCTAAAAACTATTTACATTGATTATAGAGTATGTTAATGAACAGTAATCCTTAAGAATGAGAAAACTCTCCAGTAAGAGAAAAACAACTCTCATAATCATTGTGAACCAATTTAAGGATATTCCATCATTTTCCACATTCCTTTTCACAAGTTTATTTTTGAAGGTTTTAGAAAGAGGCGTATGACTGATACTTTCACTTCTCATTTTAGACAATGCTGTTTGCATTTGCTGAAGGACCAGTAATGAAAAATTTGGTAGCACAAAGAAATATCAAAGAAATATGTTTTCTAGGGGGTCACTATTTTTGGGATAAGTTTCTGATACACTGATAGAAATACCTAATAGCATATATGTACTACAATCCAATCTGAAAATGCAGATGCCATATTTTTTATTGCAAAGAACAATGGCACTGGTTTTTGGCCAATCTTAGATATTGCAACATTATGTAATAGGCATACAAACAAAAGATAATGTTATCAAGTTATAAGAAATTTCCATATCTTAATATGGGTAATGATTGCCAATACACCAAAATATATCCTCTTTAAGATGTGTATAAGGTTTTTAAATTTAATATCATCAACAAAGTGCATATGGCATTCAAACAAGATTTTCTTCTTTAAGCAAAGTTTAACTTTATGCAAATTCATTTGTGCGTGTCCATGTAAAAACATTTAACCACCTAACTCTCAATGGCTTTTAGTTTCACTCAGTTATGGGTACAGGAACACCTCGAAGAATGAAGTAGATTCATTCCATGACATCACTTTGTTATCAGAAAATTCACTAATAGAGGTAGGAATAACTTAATAGGCATAGGGATGCATTCCAAGGCTTCAGAGGATTGATATACCAAAATATCATTAAGTACTGCAAAAATATTAAATATGCCTAAAAACATGAAATACACTAATTAGTTAAATATTAAATTAAATTAGTAGGTAATAAATGAATAGGTCCTACTAAAGTCATGCTCATCCAAATTTGCAGTAGTGGGAGTCAAGGCGGTGCACGGTGACCAGGCGTTAGTGTCATCCATAGCTATCCAGCATGTATAGCACATCAACAATTTTCTTGATACCAATTCCTGGGGCATTTGTACAATGCCAGTAATGATACAATTTTACTCTTTATAATTGCTCTGCATGAAGTTTCTGAAGGTTTTTTAATTTTTTTGTAAAAATGTTGCAAACTTCATTCCAAGAGGGTTTGTTAATCAAGGTATTGCTGTATTATGACCATTATCTTCCAAATGATGCAAGAATGAGAACTATAAATAAAACGAAGGAATGAGACTCATGAAATATATTCCCAAAATTAAGTACACAATTAAATGCATAAGTACACTATATCACTCTTAATACCTAAAACAGAATTTGCTGCAGAATCACTTTAACTGCAGTATTCCCTTACGTATACATAAAACATATTGCTGAAAAAGCCACCATTTCCTTTAACACAAAAATTTATCACAGTTCATGTGTACAAATGTTGTGTATCATGTTTAAACTTTATTACACAGATGATTCCAAGGAATATGTCAGACTACATGAGAAAGATCATATTAGGATTCATTGCAAATTACCATCACAGAAAATAAATATAATTTCCAATAATAAGAGTATAATAACACAGAATAAGCGTAAAAAAGCCATACCCATACCCCTTAACATAAACTGGATTAATACAAGAGAAAACAATATCCTTTGCAGGAGACTGATTTTGAACACAGGAAAAATTTAGGTTACAAATCTGATAAAATAAAATCTTAAAGCTTATAATACAACTAAAAATAAAAAACAATCACCAAGCATGTGCTCACCACTGGCAGGTTTTTCTCGTTCAGAAAACAACACTTTGCTTGGACATGAATTAAAGAAGCATTAGCCAACTGGCTCCAATAACATTATCACAGTTATTTTGGTTAGAGAAAGCCTCAAGCTTCAATCAATAACAACGTGTTTTATTAATAACTGAGAAAGATCTTATTAGAAACATTGGAGCACTGAGTCAGTTGCAGAAAAATGTATTTCATTTAGTGAAAAAAATCTAGTTCACACTACAGTGAAAACACATTATCCAATTTTTTTACCATAATTAAATCTGTAATTCCAAAATGGAGAACTAAAACTATTTGTCGCACTGTCAGGGGAAGAGCACATGAACTACTGCTTTAAGACTTACAATTCAGAAGTGATGGAATACATTATTATTACTAACATTCCATGAGGACAAATGTAATAGCTAACCTAAAGATCACAATATGATTATCTGTATGATAATATTACCCTTAGCTGATAAGAAAGAAGACTGGGTTTTAATAATCACATACATCACACCAAAATGTCATTGCTTCTCAATTTTCTTACTGACATTTAACAGCAAAGCTAAGTAACATCAAAAGCTAAATGCAGTAATTACTACTGTTACTATACTCCTAGTCTTCAATGCTATCCTATCCACTTACAGTTTTGGATGGAAAAATTGAAAATTTCTAAAAATTTATGTATAAAATACAAAAGGTTACTTACTATGTGGCTGTTCAAATATCAAGATATTAATATTACTGCATACTTATCTAGAGAATTAATTATTGCAATGTTACTAATACAAACCAAAATGACATAATGACTAATTGTACTCTATAGTTCAGGATAAAATCTTTAACAAATAACAAGTAACACTATTTCAAAATATTGCACTTTTTTGCATCCTGAGAGCTTCTAAATGATCCAAAATGTATAAATTTTTGGCTGTAACTAGAATTCAATATTATTGCATGTCAGGCGCTTATAAAAGCATTTCAAAAATCATGTTTACACTCCTCAACATTTGATTGCATCTTTGTCCATTAGCGTAGCAACTGTTCATTGGATAACAGTATAAATGAGAAAAAGCAGAAATTGAATTGAAGAAAGTCAATAGTCATATACGGCCACATTAAACTGTGCCCCACAAAAAGGATGAAGCAAATCTTTTTAATTAAGCCACCAATTTGGCAAATAATTTAAAAAATTAAGTACCATAAATAGAGAATATTCAACAAAATAATTTAAAAACCAATTAAAACAATTACATGTGCAGGGTAAACTGAAAAATAATATATCTGAGGGAAGAAATTTTGGTTGGTAATTACCACAGTTTGGTTTAATAGACAGATTGTCATTCTTCATCCCTACAAAATGAAATTATGGAATTTTCCATCTAAAATGCCAGCTTTTTTTAAAGCACGTTGTCCTAGATTTGAAAATGAATGCACTTCATGCATTCTGCCTACTATATCTTTAACAATATCTCTCTACTAATTACTGAAACTAATCCATCTTTCACTGTTTAGGAACTTAAATCCACATAAGATAATTCTGATTAATATATTGTTAGATGAACAAACTTTTATGGAAAAAATAATCATTTACGACAACCAGATAATGTGAAGAAAACTCAAACATAAGATAATTCTGATTAATATATTGTTAGATGACCAAACTTTTATGGAAAAAATAATTATTTACAACAACCAGATAATGTGAAGAAAACTCAAACAATGAAAAGCTGCTTTGAAGCAATGCTGATTTACTTTGGTATTGGTAAATTTTCTTTTAGAAATTTAATGATAAGCTCATTATAGCTTTATGCATTTGAACCTTTTGGTTGGCAATCACAGACCAAGTCCATTAAGTGCACTTAAATTATGCCTAAATAGCCTTTACCTGATTTTTCAAGATGAATGTACAGCATTGCAGTTTTTTACTTATTTTTTAACTCCAATTATGTTACTTCTTAATTTTAATCAAGCCTTTGTGGATATAAACCACTTTCTAATCACAGGCAGTGCTGATTGGATGAATATTAATGACAATCGATTACTTGCTAGATAAAAGCTTCCTGTTGGTATGAATAAGTTACCAATTGTCTTGGTCCTCTTGCATTATAATAGAACTCCAGTGTTATTCATATCCTCAAATTTGACCAAGGCATAAATATACTTGTCGGTAGCCCTTACTGAGATATTGGACTAGGGAATAAAAATGAACACAAGACGAGTCAAGTAGACCACATACTGCATCTCATATGAATCAATTGAAATGGAAATGGGAAAATTTTAGTCATTAGGAAAAGTTCTGAGTTCCTTCTAGTTACTCATATGTATAAATAAGGAAATTTTGAGGACCTACATAAGAAATGCCTGAAGGAAACAATACTGTAATTTAATAAAAATTCAACCACAGAATTTTAAGTTTTAAGAAGATTAATTTTCTAAACAAAATCAGTCTTGAAATTTTTAACTTTGGATATGATGAATGAGATCCAGTCAAAATGAGCATGTCAACACTACCCAATCATTCAATGCCTTCCCTCCAAATAAGCTGCATAAAGAGCCAAAATGGGAGATGCTGTGGGTTCCTGTGGGTATGTCCCAGCAGATGCAGCAATGTCTAAATGTGAATACTTGATTGGAAGTGAAGAATCCAAACCATGCTAAAAAAAGAAAAAAATGTTATATCAAATATTGCAACCTGCCTTCAATTATTTGCCCGCAAAGAACTAAAAAATGTCTTCACATATCAGTTTAATTAGATGTGAACAATTTTATGAATTAAATAGCTGCTTCTTAGGTACAGTTCTGAAATTTGGCATGATGATGGGTCATAAGGTACAGCCAGTGAGAAAATTTCAATACATTTTACTTTTAGGGAAGTTTTTCTGACATGATTGTTACATTCCTCTCCATTAGAAAATACAGTAGAATCTCGTTAATTCTAAAAACGATAAATCCAAATTCGTTTTAAATTGAGTTTTTTATCAGCTTCTGACACAAAAATAGTTATTTTCATACTAAATTGTACGGATAAATCAAATATTGTGATAATTCGTAATTCAAAGTACATATAATGTAAATTCATGCGCATAATTCGAAATAGGTATGTACATACAATGTAATAACATGTAATTTCATTTGATGCGTAGATCTTCACAGAACAGCATGTATGTACTTCATATCTTATGTATTTTTCGTCAATATACACTTTTAATCGAAATTAATTGCATAACACAAATATTAAGGCAAGGAAATGTGATAACACAAAAAATAAGAACGAAAAGGCAAATAACAGAATAAAAACATAAAAACTATTAGAAATAAGTTCAAACAGGGATGATGGGACTTCAGATTTCGCAATGAACAATGCCCATAATAAATGACAGCATGGCGGTGGCCGTTACATGTAGTGTATGAAATCACTGTTATTAATTATATTAGTTGTTATCCCTCCAGCTGTGTAATTTTTTCATCATTATGGCATAAAAAAAGAATTTTGTTTTCATCATATTTTTACTTTATATCTCTTTAGAAGTAGAAAAAATGTATATTCTTTTATTGAAGCATTATTATGCCGGGCTGCACGAAATCGCAAAAGTGGCCACAGTACTTAAAATTCAGTGGAAAGTCGAACTCACTACATGTATACTTATGTATAATTAAGAAAGATAATTGAAAGTGTAATGTGAAGTGCCATATAACTTTTACAAATGCTCTTAGTAAACTTTAGTAAATCAGCATTGTTGTATTAGAAGAAACTTATTCTACTGAAAATGTTGCGAATTATAGTCTTCCTCACCAACAGAACTCACAATTGTAGTAAATCAAAATTTATGTTATTCTTTTTAGTGCATAATACAAAAGTTATTTTTAAAAATACTTTTTTAATTAATTCAGTTTTTCAGTCCTAAATTATCCCTCCCTCGGATGAAGCCTGGGTCCACCCATGCTTGGACGTAGCTCATCTTTGCCCAAGTAAGGTGCAGCATTACACACGTACTTGCTCTTGGAATCAGTTAGCACCCAAAATTAGATCTCAATTTATTGGGCTTGTTTGGCATTTATTGAATACATTTACATCTGCATTTTGAGGGAAAAAGCTGCTCGTCAGCAGTCAAGAACTCTCCAGGCTTGTAGCAAAGATGGCAGTTCTCAATAAACTTGTCCCACACGGCAGATACAAGAGCAAATTTATGTCTTGAGCCTCTCAGATATGTTGATGGTGTCAAATCTAAGGAATTTCATTATTTCCCAGAAATGGTCCCTTGCCATCGTCGCAGAGAAAAACACAAGGTTTTAGACCATAGCATTTCAAGATCAAACCCCCTACATCCATAAGCCCCGGTATGTAGAGCACTGCGATGAAAGTTTTGAGTTCATCAATAGAAATGGACCAGCTGTCGTAGCCTAACTAACTAACAATGAGTGAGGAATGCATCATTGTTTGCATGTGACCTCATTATTATAGCAGCTAAAACCATAACTGATTGGAGAACTATAATGAATTTGACATCGAGAGACACTTCACATACGATACATTGTCAAACCAAAAGATTCTGTATTTAACAACGCCCGCAAATTATCAAAATAGTTGCAAAATTAAAAACCAGTCAAATTGACCATCTCCGCAGTCAAAGGTAAAAGTGCATTCAACTCACGAACCACGCAGTCAATGAACTTCAATTTTTCTATGAAGTCAGTCCATTATTCCATGAGAAGTCACTGAGCCACTAACTGCTGCGGCAAAAGTTGCATGATGGGTGCTATTTTTAAAAATGCTACTGGTCAAAATGACCACTCCCGCACTCCAAGTGTTAATTAAAACTTAAAAAATGAAATATAAATGAAATATAAAACACCAAACAAAAATGAAGTAGATTCATCATTTTCTGTAATTGTCATATTACAGTAAAAGCCCTCTTGAAGGAATTTCTGGGGGATGTATTTTTCCCTCAATCGAGGTTTTCACTAAATGGGGGTTTTGCAAAATTACATTAAAGAACTACATATTTCCATAATATCCATTTCTTAAACAATATACTACTAAAAAAACAGAAATTTGGTAAATAGCTTTATTTTAGAAACAATTTAACAAAAACTACAAATGTGACATAACAAAGGTCATAGAATAAATTATTTAATACAAGGTGTACCTATAACGTCTAAAAAGAAAAATCTTTAGAACTCTATATAATTTCTCAACCCAGATGTTTTTTGACCTAAGTGAATTTCTTAACCTAAATGTTCAAAAAAATATAAATTGGGTAGGGTTTATCTCTTTATATCAGAATCTAAGAAATCCTGTCATGTTATACAGAGTTAGATGGGAGAATAAGGAAATCCACACATAACTCAAAAGCTTTTCAATCTTTTTCAATCGAACTTTCAAGAATCGCTTGGATTTTCAACTTTTCAATTTGAAACTGCTCGCCATGTATATAGTAGTCCTAGGTTCAACTCTAACAAGGGGAGGGCCACTTATTGGAATCTTAAGATTTTGATGAAACTTGGTAAATGGATAGTAGTCAAGACGAGATTTACAAATCATCCCCCCTTTGGGCATAGATGGTTAATATTTTAGCCAGAAAATAAACTTTTTATTTGGGGTTCGTTTAAAGCCTAATATGAACAACCCATAACTCACAGTAGATGTAGCGTAGTGGTTATTGTCCCGGCTTGCGAAGCGCTATGCATAGAGTTTGAATCTAGAGCTCGATATTTCCTTTCCACCTACCCGATTTTTATTTTTTCTTGTCTATAACTTTGCAAAAACTTCACACCGACTCCTTTTCTCTCAATATTTTGTGTTTCAACAAATCTGCAAATTTATTCCGATTACCACCAGCTTTGCCTTCACTTCCTAAAAATGACTATGTATTGTATTGCCGTTCATGTGTATAAATATCTATCGAAAACTGTTTAGCCATTACTGATGAAGATGGCGAAACTTTCTTTGGTGACGACAATTGCACCAAACAAACCCTTTTCAACCGTTCATCCATACGACACAACTTTTTAAAATAAAAGTTACGGGAGGGGGGAGGATGCTGCTGTGTGGATACTTTCCCGGGGTGCCTCAGGCCGTCCCTGGCCATAAATAACATTTTTACCAGTATCCTTTAATTAATACAGTTCATAATCATGGTAATTAATGAAACTCAAGATGAAAGAAAAAGAAGACTTCACAGAGGAGCAAAAACATGCTGGAAATCTCACCAAATGGAAATATTGCTGATGCTAGGAGAAGAGAAATGGAACAGGATAGACCAAGGATGACAAACACATGGCCCGTGGGTCAACTTGTGGCCTGCGAAGTGATTGGAAATGGCCTGCCACAATATTGTATAGAACAGTGTTTCCCAACCGCCGGTCCTCAAAGTATACAATATAGTATATTGTATACAATGTGTACAATATACTATATTGTATACACTGTTGTTTCAGGTCTAATCAAGAACCAAATTTAATACCAGTTGTAGAAAGGTTACTGTCCATGAGAATAGTTTGAAATGAGATTCCCACAAGGAAGCTAGGACCAATGAAAATCAGTCTATTTATTTCTCGAAGAAAATTGTCCTAATCTTATCATCGCTACGTTAAGGAGGTCAGTGGATAGTGCTGCTTTTGTTGTACAGATTTGAAGGTATGTGAGTTTCGACAAGTAACATCGACGGTGATTCCGGTAAGTACATAGTACAGTAAAAGCCCATTCTAACGACACCCACGGGACCAAAGGCATGCTGCTAAAATGAATGTGCAGCTATAACAAATGGTGCCGCAAAATCACATTCCAATTACATTGACAGCATATTTAGTATCTTTTAACGTTCTTCTTCCCTATAAGATATTGAATATGTTGTTCTTAGTTATCTATTTTATTATTTTTTGCCGTAATTATTACGGTGTAATAAATCTATCTCACTATATATTAATTTTATGTTGACGTCCATCGACATTTGTGTATAATTTATATCGGCGTATTTCTCGAGAACTGTTCTTGTAAAGATATGCTGTAAACTGCGTTTAGTTTCTACTGGCTATGAGGTCCCCGGAAAAATATTTTCGTTTGCTATAGTGTCCCGGTTCGTATCCAGGAGACAATTATATTTTCCCATACGTTTACACGGGATTTTCGATTTTTCAGAGTGCAAGGTTTATTCCTTCATTCACCAAAATACGTAAATATGGACCGATTTTCTTAGTTTTGGCTTTATTCGTCGGCTAAAACTCTATGCTATCTTATTCTTGCAATGTTTACACGTTACACGGTCTAATTTTTCAGAAATACGCATTCTTTTTTGAAATTTTGCTGATTTTTCGTACTCATTCTGGGCATTACCAAGGAGACTCATTGTTGCCTCCGATTCATTTAATGCCAATTAAACCTTCAAATAGACGAAAGAAAAGTGTTATTTGCATCGACCTGTTGTTTGAGCATCAAAATTAATGAAGCATAGCAACGTAAATATTTAAGGACAATTATTCTGTTGACTGCGTACTGCTGCATATGGGAAGCGTTTCTAACAATTTAGTTGAAGCAATTGAATTTCATTTCATCGTTTGAATGCTGGAATCTTACTTTTTTGTAAGTAGAACCATCATATTAAAAATCTGTAATCCTAATTAACACAAATAGGCTCACGCATAAGTTAAAAATTAGATGAGAATAGGGACGCAGGTTATTTTGTAAATGCATTACATATATGGTTATCTTCTCTTCATTGATAATCTAAATAAACGGTTTCATTGACGTCGCCTTTATAGTAGGTCCTGTAAGAAGTTAGCACTTGAAGGAAAGCAACCGTTTCATTTAATGCCAATTAAACCTTCAAATAGACGAAAGAAAAGTGTTATTTGCATCGACCTGTTGTTTGAGCATCAAAATTAATGAAGCATAGCAACATAAATATTTAAGGACAATTATTCTGTTGACTGCGTACTGCTGCGTATGGGAAGCGTTTCTAACAATTTAGTTGAAGCAATTGAATTTCATTTCATCGTTTGAATGCTGGAATCTTACTTTTTTGTAAGTAGAACCATCATATTACAAATCTGTAATCCTAATTAACACAAATAGGCTCACGCATAAGTTAAAAATTAGATGAGAATAGGGACGCAGGTTATTTTGTAAATGCATTACATATATGGTTATCTTCTCTTCATTGATAATCTAAATAAACGGTTTCATTGACGTCGCCTTTATAGTAGGTCCTGTAAGAAGTTAGCACTTGAAGGAAAGCAACCGTTTGTAAGTTCGTCTATAAGGGTGTAACGATAATCATTAGAACTAAGATAAGGTGGATTTTAAAATTTGTTCCCTTTGAATATACCAT
This sequence comes from Uropetala carovei, assembly GCA_036926305.1. NCBI lineage: Eukaryota > Metazoa > Arthropoda > Insecta > Odonata > Petaluridae > Uropetala > Uropetala carovei. The sequence continues at coordinate 7,182,751 of JAXCHB010000172.1, read as the reverse complement.
GATATTAAACTAGCATTGAGTAACTCTGTGACACTGTGATCACATAATTGCTCTAATATATTGCTGTAAAATCGCAGAAAATTAAAAAATGCCAACGGGTAGACCAGTGAAAAGGAGAGCTACAGCTGCCAGAGAAAGGAAAAGGAGCCAGAGATCAAAAGAAGAGTATTGTAGGAAAGAGAGAGAAAGAGATGCGGAAGCTCATAGGATTTCCCGTGAAGATGAGGAGCGGAGAGTACAAGAAAGACAAAGAAATAGGGAAACACGTCAAATGAATAGGGAACAAAGAAGATCTAACCTACGGCCGAACTATTTAGATTATGTGCATTTCATTTATTTCATTAAGTAGGTATTCAATAAAAATTATTTCACTAAACCTTCAGTTTATCGCGTTGAGGATCGGAGATCTGGGGCTGCCCTAGTAATTTTATTAATTTTTGTAATGCTCATTCTGGGAACCAAAATGGTCCATCGAAAATAACATTTTTACTACAACCATCATTTATTATTCACAATTAACAGATTTTGCTTTTTTCGTTGAAAGTAAATATCAACAATTTGTATATTCACGAATGTGCAGCCTCACTATCAGCTGATTTAAGTTCACCCGAGACATACAGTTTTCGTATCCCGTGATGATGTTTAAAACGAGATAGCCACCCATCAGAAAAAATACATTGTTGATAAAAGTATTTTGCCTTTTCAATTAATAGTGGATCTGTGATTGGGAAACCTTCAGAACGTTTCACTTTAAACCACTCATATAATATTGCGTCCAATTGTTCTAGCTTTGGCTTCCTTAAATTTTTACGTTTTTGGATATTTTTATTTGCCTCAGATCCAGCAAAAATTTTTAGAAGTTGCCGTTTTCTTGCTTTAATACCATATATCGTAGATGAGTTTATATTGTACTCGTTCATTAATATATGTCTATTTACCCCATTATCCAGACGTTGGCAAATATCAATTTTCTGTCGTAAAGTAAGCACCATTCGCTTCTCTTGTTTTCTACTACTGCTGCCACTACTCATGTTCTTTAGGGTTTCTTTAAATGTTTATAAAATGAGGTTAATAACAAATAAAATTATTCCGCAGTATGTCACGACTGTTGACATCTTGAAACAGAAGAGGAACTACTCGCAATATGTGGTTAAGCTTACGGAGATCGGTCATGACTGTGGCGACATCTATTAGACAATTGGAAAATGTAAGTTCACCAAAGATGCAGTTAGATCGAGTTTGCTGCTAGAATGGGTGCCGTTAAAACGAGCTTTTACTGTAACTCCTCCCATTCCAACCATATAGGGGCGGTGAATTTTTTCTGGCCAAAGATGGAGTTAATTTTAAACAATTGGGACAATACACCTATCAATCGCCATATCTGTGCCCCAATTAACAGCAGTCATTCACATTTTTCATTTTATTGGGGTAAGGTGTATTTAATTAGATATAATTATAAATCAATAGTGGCTTTAAAATACAATACTATAACAATTACATTCTAAGTTGCAATTATTAACCACTAGCTTATTTTACCCCAGCTTCGCTTGGGGAAGTTTAAGTTTATATTCATAAAAGATTGTAATGAAATTCAAAAATTTTACTGTGCTTTCTTAACACAAAATAAAATCATAGCAGGCACATATTTCACCACCTTTTTTTGTCAAATTCCGTTTGTTCTATTTCATTCTTTGTGGAAGAAAAAAGTACCGTGATTTTTCGATTATAATACGCAACCTATATAATACACACCCATGTTTTCATGAGTGAAATGTGAGAATTCTCATCACTATGTATAATACATACATGAGAGAGAGTTTACAAGAATATCATGTTATGTTCTGACTCTCCCATTAAAGATCGCTACGCTGTATAAAAACATTTTGTCTCAATGTCGCCTTTTGTATTAATCTTGTCAGTTGGAATACGAGTTTGTGCTTTGCTGCCAAACTAGATATGTATGAGAGAGTTTACAAAAATATCACGTTACATTCTGACTCTCCCATTAAAGACCGCTACACTGTATAAAAACATTTTGTATTAATCTGGTTGGTTGGAATATGAGTTCGCGCTTTGCTGCCAAAATAGATGTGTGAAAGAGTTTACAAAAATATCACGTTATGTTCCGACTCCCATTAAAGATCGACACAATGTATAAAAACCTGTCTCAACGTTGCCTTTTGTATTAACCTGGTCGGTTGGAATAACAGTTCGTCCTTTGCCACCCAGCGACATCGTTTACGTAAACCAAGTCCAGTTCATACAAGCCGGTCAAGGTGTGTAAAAAACTACCGTATTCACCCGAATCCAAGACGACCCTGAATCTAAGACGACCCCCCATTTTGATGATTCCAAAACAGAAAAAAGCTCAAATTGACCTTCATTACTACAAAAATTATAAATCTTGTCAAATATTTATTTTCTCTTATACTTTTCTTGAATGTCATTGTCTTTTAACATTTTAAAATCATAAGATCACATCACAAATAGAACCATTCAGGTTTTCAAACAAATTAAATGGTAGCATTCATTTTAAGATAACATTAAAAATAAAGTAAATACATTGAAAGAATACACTCATTTCAGGACAACAAAAAAACATTTCAATCCAAGTGCTGCATAAAATCATTTTATTGTGTTAGTCATCATCACTGTCTATGCAACCTTCACTATTTTCCTCATGCTCACTATCTTTATCACTCTCAACTTCATCATCAGTCTCCCACAAAACATCATCCTCACTCCCATCCATGGCATTAGATAAGCAGCATTTCTTAAATCCTTTCACTATTACTTTTGCATTTATTTGTTGCCACGATGCCTTGATCCATTGGCAACTTCAGGTTTCTTAAGATTTCCTTTTGGTGTTAAAGTGTGAGTTCCACTCTGTAACCACTCAGAATACAAAACCTTTAAATTATTTTTAAAACACTTATTGACAGCAACATCTAAAACCTGAAGTTGCGATGTCATTCCTCCAGGTACTACAATAAGATCAATATTCATCGCACTCATTATGTTTTTAATTTCAGGAGATAAGTGTCCTTGAATGCATCCAGTGAAAGCATTGCTCTTTGTTTCAGTAAAGCTCCTGGCCGTCTATTCCACACCACATGTAACCAATCTCTCATTAGTTCTTTAGTCATCCACCCCTTTTCTTGACACCTATTATTCCACTTGGCAAATGTTTCTTAGGCATTGTTTTCCGCTTTAGAATCACATATGGTGGTAATTTAGTCCCATCTGCTAAAACTGCCAACATTACCGTGACTCGCATTTTTTCGTTGCCTGTAGTTTTAATTAGGACGGACTTCGCACCTTTTTCGTTCACAGTATAATTAGATGGCATGTTGCTCAAAAGGTAATTATTGGTTTTTCTAAGTCCAATTACGTATTTCTGGTAAGCGAGAAGTTTTTCAACATAGTCTTCTGACAATTTCTGACAAAGCGAAGTTCGTCGCCGTAAAGAAAAATTATTTCGTCGCCGTAAAGAAAAATTATTTCGTCGCATCATTCTCACGCACCAACTTCTGCTGGCCTTGAATTCTTGCAATGATATATTAAGTCCTCTAGTAATTTCATTAGCTTTAAGTATAATACTTTCAGTCGAAACAGGCATACCGTTCTTCCTCATGGTGCGCACAAACTTGACTACTTCTTCAATGCCATGAAATCGGCCTAATTTTGAACCACTGAGCGACTTCCTTGTGGCTTTGGCTTTTTCTAGTTCCTGTTTTGAGTTTCCATCGACGCACATTTGCCTCAGATACACCGAACTTTCTACTCGCATCACAGTTATTAGTTTTTTCGGCGTAATTTATCACGATCAGCTTAAAATTTGTATCTTAACTCCGTCTAATTCCTTTGTTAACTTTCCCTTTGCACTCGTGCCACGTACTTCAACATGATCTGTCATTTTAACTTAAGGGTTGTGCATTTAAATCAAGAATGCACAACTCAAAATTACTGTCACGCTTAGTGAATCGCGGCGCGTCGTTTGAAAGGGGAATCCCAATGATTTCCGCTCTCATTTGTTTTGACATTTGACATCTGACATCTGTGTTATGATGGTCGACGATGATTATTAGTCTAAATAATTATTATTCCCGTCATGTTTTTCTTATTGTTATTACTATTTGTTTATTTCACTTCTTTATGTACGTACTTGAATTTGCTGTTGTAAATTGTTTACTCTAATATACCATTTGTTGTAAAAACCATTGATTAAATGCTTAAATATACTTCGTATTCGAATGTAAGACGACTCTTGATATTTACAGCTGAAAATTTGGAAAAAAACGTCGTCTTAGAATCAGGTGAATACGGTATTTATTGAATTTACATAGATGATGAGAGAGAACACATGATCGCCGAGGAACTGTTTGAGGACAGTGAGGGGAGTGGCAATAATTCCTAGGTTTTAGTAATTCTGAGAGCTAAAGTAAATAAATAAATATTCTTATTTTTGTTTTGAAAAACAATATTTAAAGGAATGTTATCGAAATGCATTGAAATGTACGATTTATTGGTAATAACATGTTCGAAAATATAAATTATTTCCATACTGAAAAAAGTTGTATGCATTTATAACCATATAAAATACGCATCCTAACATTTTGTCAACTATTTTGAGAAAAAAATGTGTATTATAATCTGAAAATTAAGGTAATTTATTTCGTGTTAATAATTAAAAAATTGAAAACTTGGTACAATGGAATAGAGCAGAGCCGAAGATAGTGAATGTGTTTTCAGACTGATTTGTTCCAAGTTTTTATCAATTTTTTATCAGTGCTGAACATTCATTTTTTTAGTCCTAATAAATGATGAAGTAATAATTTCCTCTTTGTTTATAGGATTTCCAAGTAAAATTATTGCAAAGTCAAGAAAAGTACCAAAGGGGGACAATAAATTAGTGATACTAATATGCTGACACCGTGCCAGTCTTAACTCACACCTGCACGGATTGCAAGAGGAGAGAGAAGTCCTCTGCAGACTGCACATTTCGTTTATTTCGAATTTTCGTCATTGTAACGCATGTAATGCAGTGTCTGTTTTTGATATTTGCACACACTGATTTTTTGTATCAATGTGTTTGACGGCAACTTTTGTGTTCTCTCTCATTGTCTGCATAAATGGCGTTGCTGCGAATGTCATCTTCATTCTCGCTTTCCACCTCGGTGAAATCCTCATTCTATATAAAGTCGTCTTCAAAATCATCCATGAAGTTTGTGAAGCGATATTAAAAGCCACGTTTACATCTTAAACTCTCTTGCACACATCTCGCTTGGCAAAAAGGAGGTGCGTATTATACATGGTGGTAAGTCAATTTTGAGATTTCACTCAAAACATTGGTGCGTATTATACTGGGTGCATATTAAATGAAATGAACATCATGACATACATCCACAGATGTTTTTTTGGTATAAACTTCCTTGCACTTCAAGTTTTCATAAATGTTTTATTGATTATTGGATTCAGCTGACATTTTAAATATTTGAAACACGTCTGAAGTGTATTATACATCCATGGAGCTTCCGAAGATGTCTCTCTCTCAACCAATCACAGATCGACAAATGAACGCCACTGAAAAACTAATCACGTGCTGGAGGACGTCATTATTACCAATTCCATTATTCGGCATTGTTAGCCACTGTCGCCAAATTGGTGGTTTTTTCCTCTAATTTCACCTTAAATCGAGGTATTAATTTTGAAGAGGCCCAGATTTTGTTTCACAAAATGTGGGGTTTTCACTAAATCGGGTTTCACTAAATGTGGGGAAATAATACATTATTTATATACTTGGCCAGGACCAAAAATATATTCACTAAATCGGGGTTTTACTGTATTTTCCTCTTATCCTCACCAAAATTAGAAAGTGTGATGCAAAACAATACACAATCTCTTCACTGAGAGAGATAATGTTAAGGTGAAGGATGAGTTAATGGGGTGGTAAGGATGGAAAGCAAAGCTTTTTAGATTAAAAGATGGAAGCAACTGGAAGCCATGATTTGGTAATATTTTTTAAATAGTAAGTTTTTAGGTGTATCCAGTTTTTAGAATACCAGATTTGCCAAGTTATTCTGTATTAATATTTGAAAAATGAGTGGAGCAGCTTTTTCTATTCATGAACAATTGTCAGAAAATAAAGTGTACATACTTTATCCAATCCTGAAGCAAGAATTAGAAATGCTGCAGGTCCTTGGTGGCCACGTGGGGTTCGAGACGATGGCAAATTATTGCATTGTAACACATCAACACCTTCACATTTATCTGAAAAATAAAGTTTTCTACATAAAAACTGAAATGATACAGGATCTTCATGTCAATTACAATAACATGGCATAAAAATGCACAAACATTTTCTAATTCTATCTGTTACAAGTTGAGTAACACAATATTGCAAATCTTTAGTTAATCAAAAAACTAAGTGAAAGGTATTTCAATGAAAGAGAATACAAAGATGATACTACACATATGCCAAAGATACATGTGATATGTTGAGTTGTTTCACTTAAAAATTCTCCAAAGAAATAGAATATTTACACTTGCATTAACAATTCAGATTTTTTAAATCTCTCTATACTGATAAAAATGTTAGGATGGTCATCGTGTCAGATGCTTGGTCTTGAAAACAATACATGTCACTGAGTATCCCCACTCCAAGCACACATTCCTACCTAAACCAATATTTGTCTGGCATTCATCAAGCTTGGTCTTGAAAACCTGCCACCAATCACAGTCCTTCAGATGTTTCACGGAGGCGAAGTTGTTCACAAGATCGGGATACTGTTCAGCAAGAAAATGACGGGCGATCGCCGAGGCAAAGCGCACATAGGCAAGCAAAGGGAGTAGGGACAGAGCCCATAGTAGTAGCATAGGACCAACAAGTCTCTTAATAAAGAATCCAATATTGATCATTTACCTCATGATTTCTACGTTCCCAATTCACTGAAAATTTTAAAAAAACAGCAGCTCAAGTTAATGGATGCCAGAAGAAATTTGAAAATGTCGCTAAATTCACCCTAAAAAGCAGCTACAAAGTCACCAAACTCAAAGAAAATGTCGATAAAAAGTTGTTAAAAATAAAAGTGCATAAATACAGCCACTCCCCGACTTACGTAAAGGTTCCATTCCGCAAAACTTGAAGTAACCCGAGTTTTACATAAGTCGGATTTCTCCGAACTACCCATGCAATACAGTATGTGCAGTGAATAAGTCAACCCGAAGAAAAACATTCCATGCATATAAATTAAGGAAATTATTTATTCATGTGCTATTTCTCACACACAAAACAGGAACTACAAAAAATTCCAGCCTCAAAAGTAACAATAATAATAAGTAATAAAAAATAATAAAAACAGCGGCAATATTCCCGATAATCGGAGGTAATTAGAATGGTGGACGTTAGATGGCGTGCTGAATAACAGTAGCGATGAGGTTGGCAGTACTGAACAACGGTAGCGGTAATGTTGTCGGTGCTGAACATCAGTAGCGGTAAAGTTAGTAGAAGTGCAGTCCTAATGTCTAATAATATCGATAATACCTGCAATTAAACCAAAAATTCCACTAAAGTGGCATTTAGCCTTAGCGTCGCATGCTATTGAATTTGATTAGAAATTTACGTAACAAAGATATCCGATAGACCACAGGTATCAGAACAGAAACAATGGCAACAGATGACTGATCATAATGCACCTTGTGGGAGATGCCATAAATCTGGAATATATACATTGTTGCATTTATGATCTATGGGAGATACTACAGCCACCTGGCGGTCAACGCCGCGCCGTCTCCATCGGCCGCCCAGTATCTCCACCACTGCACGCAATACGCAATTAAAATTTTTTTTAGTTTTTTGAAAAGTTTACATAAAGTCGAGTTTATGTAAGTCGGGGCTTACGTGAGCCGGAGAGTGGCTGTACTTCAAATTATTTATATGATATCAAATTAGTACATTTATTATGTCTTTTATAAATGAATATCAAGATAATATTTAATTGATTAGTATTAAATAAGCTAGAATTTTTGCAAGCCTTTTATTAATAAAAAACAGAATAGATAGTAACATTTATAGTTCAAGCTTATTTTATTAGAAAAATAAAAGATGTTAAAAATGTACAATAAAAATGTTACAGTAACTCTTCACACGCAAATAAATCACATTCGGGTAATTCTTCATCACTTAAATGTTTACTTTTTGTTTCTTCTTTATCCAAAGGTTCATACACATCAGCAGAACCAATTTTGTTTATAACACTTTCCGGAAGTTCATAATTGTAACATTTTCCATGTCTTCTTAAGCCATATCTAATAGTCAGAATTGCATTTAAAGTTTTGATGCTCATTCTGTTTCGTAATTTTGGCTTAACAATGCTCATGACACTAAATAGACATCCAACATCGGCATTTGAGTGAGGTAATTGAGTACTCTTAATGCTAGATTTGAAATATCCTTAAAAGGATTTTCACCAGTTGAATCTCGGTAACTAGCGATTTCTGGTCAAAGTTTTAACGTATCTGAGGTTTCTGTTCACATGACAGTATGTAGTTTTTTCCACTGAAAGTCAATATGAGTCAGAATTTCTGAATCTTCGACAAACATTTTTGCTAAAGCAAGTATTCCTGGCTTTCTTGGTTTCAGACATTCACTTGCACTCAGGACGTTGACTGTAATGCAGTAACATTGTCAGGCAATCGCTGTCGAAGTTCTTTTATTAGTGAAACAAGAAATTTATGACACTTTTCACGAATTTCATGGTTTACTTCAACAGAAAATTTACACTGATATTTCTTTTTCAAATTCATACCCTAAGTGAGGGTATCGATCCAGCTGATTTACAATTTCAGTACTTTCAGAAGAATTACTTTTTGAAATATTGATCTTTGAACACACAGAATAGTTTAAATGTGCCAAATCATTGAGTAACTTAGTGGGATCATTCACTTCGGCTTAAATTTCTTATTGACAGATTGAACTTCTCTTAGAACTGGATTCAAAAATACTAAAAAAATATAATTTATCTTATCACAATACATTGAATATAATAGTTCAGCTGTGTAACATCACTCATTTTCCTTTGAATTTTCAAAATGAATCTTTAATTCACTCCACTGCTGTAAAGTTCTTACTATGGCGCCTTCAACTGACAACCATCTTGTCTGACTTATTTGCAATAATATTAGATGAGATAGACCATTATTTAGTGAAGAATAAAGTACTTTGTATCTAGCTTGCCTTAAAGAAGAATGAGAAAACCAATTATAAGTTTCCTTAATGAGAAAATCAAGGCTCACGGGTTGCATAAGAGACAGCAAGTTGGAGGGAATGACACACGCACTTAAAAAGAAGTAAATGAGGAACCTCACACTTCAATTTTTTGTATACTCTGTTATTAACGCGTCATAACCAATGCATTATCAGTCCCAAGCACAATTAACCTCTGCAAATCTAATCCATGGTTTTTTAGACATTTTTATAGAATCACACAGTGCATCTGCATTACACTCAATTCTGTAATATCTAAAAAGGTCACTGCAAATTTCTTTCTAGAATGAGAATAATATCTAATTATTATACCAAATAATTTAGTTCCAGAAATGTTGTTAGTCTCATCTATTATCAAACTGAAATTACTTTGTCCAATATCAGATTTCAAATCTTTGATGATGTGAGGGACCAGCACATTACAAATCAAAGCACCACATTTTGATCGGCTAAGTTTGTTGTCACCACAACCTTGGCTATCAGCAAAGCAAGACATACATAGTTCACTCAGATGATCCACAGTTCTTACTGCACAATGTTCTGCTATGAAGAGTGCAACACTTCTTTCTTTTTCGAATCCATACTCTTTTTCTGGAACTGAAGAACAGTTTGCAGCTGGCAGCTAAATGGTGCTTCTACATGCTTGTGTTTTGCTGTCTTGCGATGTTTTTCAATTTTTGCCGATAATGAGCACTTACAAAATTTACAAAAACATTTTGTATCATCTCCATCAACTTTCATGAGCCAGGTTTTAAACCTTGAGTCATTCAACCACTCCACACGCAACTGTTGAGTATATTTTTTACTCATTTTTAATAAGAAGAATAAAACCCGTGAATGTTTTGAATAACTTATAAAAGCAAATGACAGAGGTAGCTAGTGGCTCAATGTACCGCCTTCAAATGCTCTGATATACCATATATACCTGAATATAAGATGAGGTTTTGTTCGAATTTTTATGACCGAAAAATCGCTAGTCGTCTTATAATCGCGCGGTACATAATAGTTTGACTGACAGAGGAACCGAATGCTGAGTATAATCGAAATATTCGATTCATAAAATCAATCGAAACAATCGATTATTAAAAGTAGTAGTAGAAATTGAATCGATTCAAATGTATTCGAATACAAATACTCTTTTGAATTTTATCCTATATATTATGCACGTAGTGAAGCTGTGTGCGTCCCTGAGTATGAAGTCTCGTGTAATTATATCGGCATATTTCTCAAGAACTGTTTGTCGTAAAAGATATGCGGTAAACGGCGTTTTGTTTCTACTTGCTATGGAAAAATATTTTCGTTTGCTATAGTGTCCCGGTTCGAATCCAGGAGACAATTATATTTTCCCATACGTTTACACGGGATTTTCGATTTTTCAGAGTGCAAGGTTTATTCCTTCATTCACCAAAATACGTAAATATGGACCGATTTTCTTCTTTTTTGCTTTATTCGACAGCTAAAGCTCTATACTATCTTATTCTTGCAATGTTTACACGTTACACGGTCTAATTTTTCAGAAATACGCATTCTTTTTTGAAATTTTGCGCATTTTTCGTACTCATTCTGGGCATTACCAAGGAGACTCATTGTTGCCTCCGATTCATTTAAGGCCAATTAAACCTTCAAATAGACGAAAGAAAAGTGTTATTGTTATCTTCTCTTCATTGATAATCTAAATAAACGCTTGCACTGATGTCGCCTTTATAGTAGGTCCTGTAAGAAGTTAAAATCAGTCGTTGATAGACACTTGAAGGAAAGCAACTGTATATGCCAAATAACACTACAAAATTGCTTATTTCAATTGGTTCAATGTTTATTAGTCAATGGTATAATAAACCTCTGTCATTGTGTGAATAATAAATGTTTTTTCTTTTATTAGGAGTTCAAAATGGGAGGTCGTCTTATAATCAGAGTCATCTTATATTCAGGTATATACGGTATATTGTCGCGATTTAGCAGACATCATGGTTGCACTGTCTCGGGCGGGTTGCCGCTAGATGTAGGGGCTGTCGCGGGCGGAAGTGGAAGCGGGCAGTAGCCGCCGAGGCAGGGAGAGAGTTCGGACACACGAGTGACGTGTGGTGCGAATCGGCATCCATCGAGAGTGCTGTGGTGCACCGATATTGTAGGTATTCCACGATCAATATCGCGACAATATGCGTAAGAAGCACTCATCCACTTATGACAATGCTCATTATATTCTGTAACACATTGTGACAGCAATCATGCTAACCCTCTATTATAAAATTCGAAACAAAATAAGCTTCATTTATGAGATGGACGTTCAATAATTATCTACATCCACTTAGTATTTAAGCTTCTAATAAAATTTTGTTTAATTTCTGCATTGAGAAGAATACTTTCTTTAATTTTTAATAGAAATGATTTAAATTTGATGCTACATTAGTAGAAAATCACCAAGTTAGTGACATGTTGCTAAATGCTAAAAAAAATCACTAAAGGAAGTAAAAAGTCGCTAAATCTAGCAGCAAAGTCGCTAAAATGGCAACTATACTCAAGTTACCTTTATGGAATGCAACGTCTTCTCTCCTAATAGTACTTATTTCAAATGGGTCACCCAGAATTGAACCAGCTTCCTGCAGCAATTTACAATGTCCATTTTCCCTTGCAGGACCATTATCCATAACAATCTGTAAAATAAGTTAGGGTTATTATCAAATCTAAACTATAAAATGTGGAAATGTATATTATTCAAGAGAATTATATCATGAATCTAACATACCGTATTTGACTGAATATAGCCCTCCTGTTTTTGGCCAAAAGTGAAGCGCAAAAGTTGAGGGGGGGGTTATTTTCGGGCACTAAAAATTAGGTGGGTACAAACAAGTGTGCAAAGCTTCAATAATGATGAATTTCATTCGAGTCAGTAAGTGTTTCTATCCATTGTAAGACTAAACTACTCGGGTTGCGAATATTTATTTGCAAGGCTGATTGACGTCACCATATAGGAAGGATTTTTCAATTACCTGATCGCTCTCATTATCGTCAAATTGCAAGTTTTACCGTCTTTGCTCGTGAAGTCGCGCCCTCGTGTATCCCGCGCACCCCGGTTTTTGGGCCAGCTCTAAGGAAAAAAATTTATTTGAGCCGAAAAAGGGTTTTGTAAATCACCAATTCCTATTTCTCAAAAATGCTACATTCAAGTTAAGCATCTTCACACTCCTACGTGACGAATTTATTGGGTGATTTCTTTATATCGGTACTAGCAGAAATCTCCTCGGTAGTCCTCTTTTGTTAAACACTTAACTGTTTTTGTCGTCATATTGGTCATGTTCAGCAGAAATCGCTCCGGTAGCGATCATTCTGCTGTACGTAATTTTCCAGCCATATTGTCACTGATCCCTACCATAGCGGTCGTCATTTTTTTGGCGAACTAAAATTATGATCAGTGATCATTCAATGATCACCACGGTGGCTATGACTTTCATAGACGTATCATATAATAAAGGAAACATGCCGTATCTGAACATGGTAGGCGTCGTCTGCCGTGAGAACAAAACCCCCACCAACCCAAACTGGTCGAGCAAGCGCCGTGGCCTCCGTGACGATTGTAGCAGAAAGCCGTCGAGTTTGGGGAACACCCGTTAATAAACTTAAAACTCATTAAAAATTTTTATACAATGAATGAAAATGACTAAATACACCGAAATTTAAAAATAAAATAATAGATGCGGCATGGGTGCTAGCTTAACGTATATTTGTTTACCGAAACGAGTTTGGGAAAAAAGGTGAGCGGCAAATAAAAGAATTCGTGTAAGACACGCACCCCTTTTTTTCCACCGGCATTTTGGGAAAAAAGGTGCGCAGCTTACTCGAGCAAATACGGTAATACCAATAAAATTAACCTTACCCGAGAATGGACTAATTGCCTGGCTAAGCTCGAATTGTTAATTACACAAACGAAAGATAGATTACCATTGCACATCGAAATATGAGCAAAGGGCGAATTTATATTGCTGCATAAACTGGTATGTTATTTCGACTTGCTAATATTGCTGCATTAATTAGTATGTTATTTCGACTTTTTAAAGTTTATTTTTACTCCCTAAAAATGTATTTTTGTTCATTTCCTTGTCAAATATCTCTTTCGTTAGTATACCCTCTGAATTCTGAGGTACAAATCTGAAAACCTTAAAATTGCAATTAGCATGGCGTTTTATCACTCGCTAATTGGTACTTTTTTATTAAATGAGTGCAAGTTTGATATTTCTTCAAATTATACAGCATGTTTCATGACATTAAAGTCCTAAAAATGATCATGTCCTTTCAGGGTATTAAAATATTTTCTAGATTTGTGAGAGAAAAATGGGTAGGGGGGCTATATTCGGAGGGGGGCTATATTCGGTCAAATACGGTATTTTGAAGCCATTAAAAAAATTAATTATTTGGTCATCAACACTTACCTTAAATTTTAAGACATATCATGATCACTTTATTATCTTATCTTAGCAAGAATGCAAATTTGAAGTTCATAGATAGTAAAAATAAAATATTACTCATATACATGACAAGGCTTTCACATAGATGAAAAATCATAAATATGAAAGCATCTTTATATAGTCAACTTCGGTTATAATGGATCTTCAGGGGAGCCCTGAAAAAATCTGATATAGCCGAAGACAGTTAAATCCGAAGTCTGGCGAAATTACATTTTATAAAATGAATTTCAAATTAATACCAATAAAATTACGTTTATTTTTAGTTTTATTGCATATTAACAGAAATGCATTCATTTATCACACCAAAAAGCACATTTTACAGGTTAATTTTTGCTCACTTTTGTTTTACTGAAAAAAATCAGTTATGTTCATTTGTTTCTTCGAGCAAGATAATCGTGTTTGCAAGTCTTTCTCAACAGAGAACAGATTAATGCCTAATTTCTCATCAGAACCATGCGCATCATAATACTGGTAAACTATTTAAAAGCTCTCAAGAGCTTCCTGCACTGTGATAATTGGGCGCTCACTTTCGTCTTCGGGCATACCGATCTCGGTTTCATCATCGATGTCGTCGGCTACAGCACAGCAGGATACAACAGCAACAATGTCCCGATCAGTAGGGACTTCAGAAACTGGTGTTATTGTCAATAGAGGCATAATCATTAAAGTTGACTCCATCGGCAATGGAAACATAGCGCTGAAGTGCATTCCAATCAATTTCGATAGAGTCAAATCCTGCAAAATCTGATACATCATCCCTCAAATTTATGTCATTGTTTTCATCAACAGTAAATCCCACTGATTTATAACAATTACTGATTGTTTTTGACTTAACCAATGACCATGCACGATGCAAATGACTCAATGAATCAAGAATATCCGATTTGGACTCGGAGGGCATCAAAGGAATTCGGGCAGTTCGGGTGATACGTGCATGCACTGACTTGGTCAGCTGCTCCCAAAGGCACACGCTTTATGAGAGTTGAAACTGGTGTGTGCGTGCGTGAAAGAACACTAGGGAAATTCTGCTTACGATTCATCAAAGTCGGTCTTCGCCGTGCAACCAGTCCGTGAATGGGGTCTTAATAATTATGTCTGCGTGACGAGTGAATCATCTGTGCACTACAGGATTTTTAAACCCCGCAAAAATGCTTTAGCACTCCATTAACTTTTTCAAAACTGTTATAGCCGAAGAAAATTATCTGTTAGGGACTGTCGGAGGAATCCGATATAACCGAAAATCCGATATACGACAGACCAGTATAACCGAAGTAGTTTATGTGATAAAGCATAGAAAAATGTTCAGGGAAAGAAAAAAACCATTATAACTGAAGATCTGGCATAACCAAAGTTGACTGTATCCACTCTATTAGTTTCAAAAGTGTAACAGTATGAAGAGTAAAACTAACCGAATATCCTTGCCCAACAGCCAAACAGGCATGACCAGTAAGAGTAGCCATAGTCATTATATGAGGATTAACCTCACCAGAAACCACTTTCTCTTTCATCTGAAACATCAATCAAGACACTTTCAAATATACTATAAAACCAGGGGTTAAGTAAAATCCAATTTGTACACATAATTACAACTATTAATATTTTTTAACAACTATAGAATTGCATAGTTCAGCAGTTAGATACATTTTCCAGAAACTGAAAAATGTTAAAAATTCACCTGACAGAGAAGATCTGCCATTGCCATTCTTCCTTCAGCATCTGTATTACCAACACGCACACGCGTTTTTGAGCGTGCCACGATGATTTCATCAGATACATAACATTCTTCTCCTACACTATTCCTTACCATTGCCATTGCACCAATAACTTTTATTCTTTTTGGTTTCAGTTCAGAAACAACCTGAAATAAAATGGAAGATATTAACAGATCAAGAGTAGTAAATTTAACAGTAAATAAAGGCATTAGTTGAATTGGTGAGAATATATAATATGAAACAGATTAATCTTATATTTAATGTTTGTTCTATAAGAATACTAGCACTACAAAGCTGTTATCAATCCCAAAACAAAAAATATAACCTTTAAAAAACCAGCAACTGCAGCTGCCCCACACTTGTCCCTTGACATCCCAGCCATCACTCCTCCTGCCTTAATGTCAGCACCACCAGTATCATAAGTCACACCCTTACCAACCAGCATGAGTGTACAATCAATTGGGCCTTCTCCTTCATACTCCAGGAAAAGAACCCTTCCATTGTGACGAGGAACCACTGAAGGAAAATACATAATGCAACTAATCTGAAAATTCATATTTTAGCAGACTAACTATACTACTTTAATTAAATCTGGAACTTGAACCAAATGAAATATCTGTTCATTTCAGAGAATATTATGATGCTCTGGTTTTGTTCTGGTTCCTTTCCTACAGAAAATATATAGGTTTGATTACTGGTTCGAACCAGGGAGTGTTTATTTAAATAAACAATATACAGTAAAATCCTGTTATTTTCTGGATTGTTGGAAGGCCTTCACAGCTCACAAAGTCCCCACCATTCATCACCCCTCCAGGCTATCTCCTACTTCTCCTCTCAATAGTGAAATCTCTAAATAGCCTTAATTGCAGTTACAAATCAAATTTTTTGTATTCTTGCCTTGAAGAAACCTATATGCTGACGAAAGGGCTCCAGCACCTCTGCAGGAAGATCTTTCCATTCGTCTATTCCCCTATTTAACACTCACACCACGGAAATTGGGTCAAAAATGACCCGGTAGTTCTCATTTTGTTTATAAAATCAAAACTACAATATATAATGCTTGAGTGCATAGTACTGATGACAAATGGAAAGATTGAGAAGGAGAAAAATTCTGAACTTGACCGGGGATCGTACAGTATAGGGTGTTTTCTGCTGTGCCTCCGTGAGGACATCTAGTGTCAGAAGATTTACTGAGTTAGCTCTTTCTTCACCATAAATACCCCAATTCGAGATTGGAGATTTAGTCTGGTTTGATAGCTTTGTGGTTAGAGCACCTGCCCGGCATGTGGGAGACCCGGGTTCGATCCCCGGTCAAGTTCAGAAATTTTCTCCTTCTCAATCTTTACATTTTACAATATATAAATATTTCATGTTTTTCCTATTCCTTCTATAGGTTCTTTCTATTCTATTAGAACACGTAATTCATTTTTTTGTTAACTTATAAACATTAACCATTTCAGGTCATCTTTGACCCAGTTTTCGCAGTGGGTGTATTTATAACGCAGTCCCTCTTTCTCATAGTTTTTTAGCTGCATTGTACAATCCGATCCACTCAGAAGTTATCTACTTTGTTGCAGATGACATTACTCCTTTTCTTAGCACTCTTTATCGTAACACGTTCTATTCAAGCCACAAAGTTTTTTCAATGCGTAATAAAATCCTATTTATCAGCAGAAATAATTTATTATATTTTGAATCCTTAAATTAGTCCTAAATACTGATTTCATTCATTAATTAATGGCAAATTAGTTTTGAACTGACAATAATTATAATTTTAAGTTTGGGGCAATTTTGACTCATTTTCGCGGTCTAAGAAATTTTTTTTATTTCTGCGGTGCGAGGGTTAAGAATGAATATTTACCCCAATTTGTCCTTTTATTTTAGCATCAAATCGACAGGTTATTGCAGTATTCTATTTTACCGAGAAGTAATTTCACTCTACTCCTGGTAATTAGAGTGCATCATAATGTAACGGCCATTTTTCATTCAAGTTTTCATAATGCAGTTCTACAATAAATAACTTATGAGTTTGATCTCTCGGAGAAAGCTAGTTCATTATTCGATAGATCCATGAAAATCTTTAGGCATGTGGTTGAACGTCTTTTCTTCCAAAATGCGGCATAAAAGAGTAACTTGAAATGTACTGGGAAATTTGGGATAATCACGAGCCTATTTTTCACATGCTGTGATGTTTGTGAATCATGAACTAAGTGTTCACTTCAGCCGTTTGAATTCGCCATGTATACTAACTTGTAAGGCCAATTCATTTGTAGAACGGATAGATAAAATTCTGTATTACGATTTTGCTGTCCAAGTAGCAGATTGTAAGAAAGTCATAATTTTTTGGATCCTTGAACTTTGAAATAATGAGGTTTTACCGTATTCTTGTTAACCTAGCTTTACTTCTTCACGATTTTAGTATCTCTCAACCCAGCTTATCTAGCATTTCTCTGATGCTCGCGTCACGCCATAAGTTACCCTGTACGAATCTAGCTGCGGTTCTTTGTACCATCTCAAGTTTCCCAACTTGTCCTGCCAAGTGAGGGTCCCCCATATTTCAGTATTGGCCTAATAAGTGATTTATAAGTTACCTCATATCGAATTAACTCTTTCCTAAAACTCTCATTATGCAATACAGTGCCTTATATGCCTTTTCCACTATACACTGTACCTGCAACTCCCACAGAAAATCTAGAGTTAGTATAACTTCCAGATACTTACATTCCCTCTCATCTCTTAAATTCTGACCTACTAAAACATATCTACTCTACACTTTTTCCCAACAGAAGCGAAGTAACTTTGTTTTGCTGATATTAATTTCCATTTTGTTTTTTACTGTCCATCGTTCCAGCTCTTCCAAATCCTTCTGCAACATATGGGCATACTGCAATCTGTTTCTTTATCTACTCACAAGTAAATTACTAGTAAACACTGCTTGAATTCTGCAAGCATTTCAGACTACTTTCAATAATGGGGTAAAAACAACCCCTAAAAATAAGAATTTTAACTGTCAGATGTTTTCCATTGCTTTTGGCTGAAAACTTATAATAGTGCCAAATTTTAATTCTCTAGGTCAGTGATGGCCATATGTGGCATGCGAGACAATTTTGGCTGGCATGCCAACGAAAGTCAAAAACCAATCAAAGCATATATCATACTGATTTAGTGCCACAAAAACATTTGTGTTATTTAGTTAACTATTGTAAACATTAGTTTTATGGTTATAATTTCAATCTCTTATGTCTTGATCATGAATTTCATTTAGTTGAAACGAAAAAAATCAAGGACTTTTTTGTGGCACAAGAGGCGGAAAAGATACTACAATTTCAGTAATATTAGCACGCAGGCAATAGAAGGTTCGCCATCACTGCTCTAGGTCATTTAGAAGTGCAGTGTAACTTTTAACTTAGCATGGGGCAATAATGGGTCAAAACAGCAACTGAAAATTGCAATTTTATGAATTTTATATTTTCTTCGTTTGTCACAAATGCCACGTTTCTGCCAAATTTGATTGATGTAGCACCTCTAGAAGTTCAATTATACAGCCACAGAAATAAACTTCATTGTAAAATTCAATGTTAATTGCCATTGGAACACTCTAACTCTAGCTCTAACTTTTGGAAAATATTTCAGCACCCTAGCTTGACCAAAACTACATATACATTTGTCTATTTGTTTAACTTTTCAGCCACTAAAAATGCAATTTTGAGACTTACTTTTTCCAATGTTTGTTACAAATGGCACACAAAATATGTCAAATTTTACTGATGTAGCACCTCTACAAATTCATTTATATTGATTTAATTATTTAAAATTTATGAATTTTTAATGGCCACAATAATAAACATTGTAATTTTCAATATTAATTGCAGCTGGAACACCAAGCTCTAACTTTCTGAATATTTTCAGCTCCCTAGCTACATAAACAACTGTCTATTTGTTTAACTTTGATGAATTTTTAACGGCCAAACAAATTAACATTTTAATTTCTATAATCACTTTTTTGTTATTTGGCGGATACCAAATTTCAAGTTTCTAGGTTTCTAGCTCATCTGGAATTGCCTCATAATTTGTATCCTCCTATATCCTATGCCAGAAAGGTCAATCTATATATCTATAAAGTGTTTGTATGTAATTTTATACCACAGTAATTAAAGCACGTAGAAACAAGAGAAAGGTATCATTTTAACCGGAATAACGAGTACGGTGACATAGTAAGGTTTTTATATCGATTTCATTGACCTTTCGAATTTTAAAAAATATTTTTTTTTCATTTGAATAACATAGGGACAAGTGCAGCTTATTTTTCATTTGAATTTTAAAATTACTTAGAAACGTGGTACGAGCTTGACACTTGAATGGTTCTATGAAGAAAAGAACAAAGTTTATTTTTATTAAAGACAATCCGAATTCTGATCGAATTTGCATAAAAATGCATTTAGAATCAATTAAATACGTGATTTTATCAGTTTTATTACAATACCCATTATAAGCTACCATGACAACTCCCACTGTCGCCGAAATTTAGAGTCCAATGCATTTATATTGGAATATTTTTAACGTAATATCGTTTTTCAATTTCTGTGTGCGAGTTTGCTTTGTTTACATGACAACCTAATATTTGTTGATTATAATTGAAATATTACTAATAAATAGTTTTTAGGCATGTTTCGTTTACAGCATGAGTGCCTATTATCATCGGTCAGTCCGTCCGCATGTTTGTTCTCGGCTTCTACCAAACAGATTTTCATGAAATTTGATATTAAGGACTTTCAATAAAATATAATAAGAAAATCGCAAAAATGAATCATGTATGACAATCAGGGGTACCACTTTACTGGGGACAAAAAATTAAATTTTCGTCATATCTCGTAAAGTATTGCTCCTATCAAAATATTTTTCAAATAAAAGTTGTAGAACTGGTTAATTAGAGTATTTCCTTTCTTATACATTTTTATTGTAGGAGTAGCCGTTATCGAGAAAATCAAACAAGAATGTCTTATATCGAGTTGAACTTAGAAAATTTCTTGCATTACTACATTGTTGCTAACATAAACAATCTCCCAAACAAACGTTTAATTTCCTTACATGTGCATGTAATATTATTAAATAGGAAGAAAATGGATTATTTATGATGAAGAAAAGAACTTTAAAATGCTATTTCCCTTAAGTATAGGTATATAATTGCTTTCTAATACTCCATTGCATGAAATGCGCCCATTTGTGATAGGTTGTACACTTTCCTAACTTGTTAATGATATTTTCGTGTGGCGTAGAGTTCTCCAAAGCAAGATGTTTTTAAAACTACGTAATTAACTTAAATAATTAGACGTAGATTTTCCACAAATTGTGACTGGTTAAATCGTTTCATTGTTTCCAAGGTATTGTTGATGTAAACAATTTTCCTGTAACAGAACTCTTGGATGAGCATGGATGAGAGAATCAAGCTAATGGTCTGAGGGTAATATTCACTCAGTGATTCTTAAACGTTCTCTATTTAATTTTTTGTCTTTTGTAAAATTAAATCATTTCGTAAGTTCCTTTGTTCATTTATTTTTTGTTGATTATTGTGGTCTTGCTGGTTTTAGTTACAGTTTTCATTTTGAAGAAATCGTCACGAAACTTCGCATAGGTATATAATTTTACCCTGCAGGTAACATAGGCTATATGGATGGCGATAAATATTGCGAAGAAAGAAACACAAAGTGTGGCATAGAGTTCTCCAATGCAAACTGTTTTTAAAACTACATAAGTAACTTAAATAATTACACATAGATTTTCCACAAATTGTGATTTTCAAACCTTTGAAGATATCATCACAAAACTTCGCATAGGTAAATAATTTTATCCTGTGGATAACATAGGCTATATGGCGATAAAAAATTTGGAGGGGAGGAGGTGTTTAATTCAATAATTATTTTCCCGTAAGTTTACACGTAATTTTTGATTTTTCAGAGCGCAAGATTTTCTTCTTTCATACATCTAAATAGGTAATTGTGAACAGGTTTTCTTCATTCTTGCTTTATTCGACGGTTAAACCTGTGTACTAACATATTCTTACGATGTTTACATGTTACATGGTCGAAGTTTTAGATTCACTAAATCCATTGAAATTCAACGGGCAGTTCTGCTAGTATATTATACAGTAAAACCACTACCTTAAGAACTCCTTTAGAACAAAGAACTCCATATAACGAAAATTATC
This sequence comes from Uropetala carovei, assembly GCA_036926305.1. Taxonomy (NCBI): domain Eukaryota; kingdom Metazoa; phylum Arthropoda; class Insecta; order Odonata; family Petaluridae; genus Uropetala; species Uropetala carovei. The sequence goes on along the minus strand of JAXCHB010000172.1, from coordinate 7,161,109 downwards.
GCCAGTCCCTAAAAACCGGAGATATGAGCAAAAAAATTATATTAACTATTTACATGAAAAAATGCTCATGTGACAATGTATGGTTCTTTAATGATTTTACAACAATGTATAACATTGCATTGGATATCTGTTCTTGGTGGCTTGTGAAATCCAACACGGAGTCCAAGTTGATCAAATTGTCTTCAAGATACACATACAAAAGGATTCATTGGAACAACTTATAGATGAGCAAAAGTTAGAAGTCATAATGTAATAATCAGGGTTGTGGAGTCGGTGAAAAAAGTTTCCAACTCTAGAAATTTTACAAGTCTGACTCCGATTCAGACTCCACCTTTAGTATACACTAACCATAGCCTTTATAGGAGACGGGTAAATAGGACAGACGTTCCGAGAAAACGCGCTCAGTTTCACGGATAAAAAATTACGAGAAAACACTTGCAATTGAAAATTTCAGGGAAATCACGTAGTTTTAAACAGAGTTGTGGAGTCAGAGTTGGAGTCCAAGTTGTGGAGTCGGGTGTTTTTTGCAGAGTCGGAGTTTGAGACAGAGTCGGTTACAAGCCTAGAGACTCTGACTCCATTTTCGTATCTCTAAATTTTTCAATTGCATATGGCTTGTCAGAATACTTTAATTAAAAAAGTTACTCCTCACTTTAATATTTTTTTGATAATTATTGTTATTATATACTGTCAATTTGCCTTGAAAATAATACTAAATTATTTTATGGTATAATATTTTATTTGTAAGCATTCGTTTTAAATTATACTTTATTTAGGTAAATCCGCCTATCCAACAATATAACTAAAGTGTACCTGAATTTAACAGAACGCTTTATTACTTACAGGTGAGTTGTTCAACTTGAGTATTGCTTATAGTTTGGGCTTAAGGGACTGAATACGGCGTTACTGCTCTGTGGTAAGGCTTGCCATTATCAACCCAAGTACAAAGTAACAAAGTTATCTTCCTAGTCCGTTGGGAGATCCTTCTTATCCTATCTGTCTCGAGAGGCACGAGGAAAACCAACTACGTTCTTCTATTATAAGTAACACTTGCATCTGACTGAATGTGACGAGCTTAAAAAAAGACGACGGCCATTCTACATCCAGAAGTATGAACTCACAATAGGCCTCGATTAGTCATAGTGACACTATTAGCTACGTAGCTACCAGTCATTAGACTCTTGTGAAACGGTACTTATTGCAAACTGAAGGTTACAACGTAGCCAAAGGTTAAGTAACTGCAGCTAGTAACCGTACATGGTGCAACCGGCCCTAAATACGGCCTTGCTGTTATACTGTAAGGTTTACCACAATCAATTATTAATAGGACTTAGATATATCTTGCCGCTAACTTAACCAAAAACTTATACCTTTAAAATTATTGAAGTTTTTTAACGTGTTTATTATAAATTTTTGAAAGAATGAGAGTTAGCAATACATTACAATTATAATAAGAATGATTTCTGCATACATTAATTTAAAGAGAAGAGATACCAGCTAGAGTATTCAAATAGTTAGCACTGGAAATAGCACCTTATCTCGAAATAGTTTTCAGTAAGTCACTTAGTCATGCTGTTGTACCTAAGGAATGGAAATTAGCCTTTATAACTCCGTTACACAAAGGTGGGAAAAAAGACGACAGAGAAAATTACAGGCCAATTTCGCTTACCTCCCTATCTTGCAAGGTTCTCGAGCACATTATCGTTAGCTCCGTGATGGACTTCTTAGATAGTCAGAACTTGCTAAGTAAATATCAGCATGGCTTCAGGAAGACGAGATCTTGTGAAACACAGCTCGCTCTGTTCGTTCACGATATACTAAGATCAGGAGACTGTAAGACTCATATGCGGTTTTCCTCGACTTCAAGAAGGCTTTCAATAAAGTCCCGCACAGTAAGTTAGTGAAGAAATTAAATGACTGTGGAATAAATCGAAAGATAATCGAGTGGATCAAGAACTTTCTTAATGAGCGTGAACAAATAGTAGTTATAGATGGATTTAAATCAGATTCAGTCAGCGTAGCCTCAGGCATTCCACAGGGAAGTGTAATCGGTCCTCTACTATTCCTTTTATATATAAACGACTTAGATAAGGTTATTAAAAGTAAAATCAAGTTATTCGCGGATGATACAGTAGTTTACAGAGTGATTAACAGTCCTAATGATCAATTATTACTTTCTGACAACTTAAATGCAATACTCGAGTGGTGTAAAGAGTGACAGTTATAATTGAACTTAGGAAAGTGTTCCTTTATGAGATTCTGGGGAAACAAAAACAACGACACGACGAATTACACTGTTGAAGGCATCCAGCTAAAACTAGCCGATTCCGTCAAATACTTAGGCGTTACTTTAACAAGCAATCTCTCGTGGGATATGCACATACGAAATATATGCGGGAAGGCTAAACAGAAACTAGGATTCATCAAACGTATAGTAGGTAAAAGTGAGGAAAAAGTCAAAGAGACATGTTACTTCTCGTTAGTAAGACCGCTATTAGAGTACACGTCGAGCATATGGGATCCGTACAAGAAAGGATCAATCTCAGAGTTAGAAAGAGTGCAGCGAAAAGCCGCTAGATTCGTCAAAAATTGTTATGATAGAAACAAAAGTGTTACAGGCTTGATACAGGACTTAGAATGGGAATCACTAACTGAGCGCCGATCACGCTCTAGGTTAAAACTTCTTGAAAGATTTAGAACGCATATATTCTCCAGGATGTCGAAGAAATAATAAGAGCGCCAACTTATATTGGTAGAATGGACCATCCTCGTAAAATAAGAGAGATAGCCTGTAGGACAGAGGTATAAAGGCTCGTTTTTCCCTAGAACGATAGCTGAGCAGAACAGAAGTTACAAAAAGAAATCAGCCGATGTAGAGTGACACTATACATTATTATGCGCTTTACCTTGGTGCTATTGCACCCCCTGCCACACACCATTGCGGTGGCTTGCAGGGTGAACTGTAGATATAGATATAAACAATCATTTAATTGTAATATTGTATATTCTTTATATTTTTATATTATTTTTTCTATTCGCAAGGTCTTGGTAATGGCACTGAGAACGAAGACGAAAACTGCAATGTATGAACATTTCTCAATCACTGACGATAGGAAATTTTATATGTGCCAAGTTACAAAAGATAATGAAGACAAACCCTGTGGGGCCAAAATTAGCACTTACTCCGGCGATGGAACAAATGCCCCGACAAGAGCATCAAATTTGAAGCGTCATCTGGAACGACATCATCTCAGTGTGCTGAAGATTATTACTGCAAAGGATGCCGAATATAAAAAGCAAGGTGATATTTATGGCCCAAGTTCTTCAAATCGTCAACCTCTCGTTACAAAATATTTTGTGAGTGAAAAGGTTACTGTGTCCATGACGGCAGATAAATATAAAAGCTGCATTATTGAAATGGTGGTTAAGAATGCAGTTCCTCTAAGTTTGTTCTCGGCTCCAGCTTTTGTTGCTTTGAACGGGGAAATGGCCCAAATACTTGGTATCTCGTTAGAAAAGAACAGTATTAGAACTCTGGTACTGGATGAGGCAAAAAAGCAAAAGAATGCTCTCAAGGAACTTCTTCATGGACAATTCGTTCATCTGAAGATGGATGCTTGCACACGTCAGAGTGTTAATTATTTCACAATAAACGTTCAATTCGTGGATGATAGAAAGAAGTTGTCATGCGCACATTGGCAGTAAGAGAAACTGGAGCTCAACATACAAGTGAATATCTTCAAAAGCTTCTGATAAACGTGTTTGAAGAGTTTGACATTACTAAAAAACAAGTTATCAATTGTGAGCAACAATGCCACCAACATGAGGAGCACCATTGAGAAACTGAACAAAGACGAAGTGGTAGAGAATTTTGATGAGGGTGAAATTCCGGAAAATGATGATGATGATGTAGACTAATTTGTGGATTCTGCTGCAAGGCTCTTCAAGATCCATTATATGCACTGTGATGTCCATACGCTACAACTTGCAATTCGTGACGGTTTGAGAGAAACGCATGTGGCAAATCTCATAGGTAAATTGCGAAATATCGTGATAGCTGCAAGAGCACCTAAGTTGGATGCTATATTGAAGCGACATGCAGGAAAAGGAGCGATTTTGGATCAGGTAACACGCTGGGGGAGTACATACTTAATGATACAATGTCTTCTAGAATTAAAACCTTTCCTCATTGACATGGTACACCCTGATATAATGATGTCAGAAGCTAAATGGGAGGAAATAAGGGAACTTGAGGCCTTACTGCGCCATCCATATGCTGTAACAAAAAAATTGCAATCAGCTGATTTGACTCCTGGTATGTTTTATAAGGAATGGAAAAACCTAATTTTCTTCTTATCACAAATCGGTGGCATAAAGAACTCAATGATTCGCCGAGAAACTCTTCTATTGGACAATGACATCCTTTTGGCTACTATTTATGTTGACCCAATGTACCGAGTAACCCTTACAGATGAACAGCAAAACAGAGCTAAAAATGCTTTATGTGAAGTTGCCATTCGAATGAAAGGTTTAATTCTGGAAGAAGAGCCTTTATATCAATCACCATACACAGTTCCCTCATCGCCCTCATTACCTTCGAAAAACATCTAGATGAGCAGGAGCGATCAAAGTGCCGCCAATTAAACTTAAGAGGAAAGTGGAGAAAGAACGCCAACTGGAATATTCAAATTTAAGCTAGAATTTAAGAATGCACTAGAAGAGGTAGAAAAAATTGATCGCACATCGAAGATAACTGTAAAAGAGGAAATACCTCGATACCCATCAATTGTGCAAAGCACTGCTCTTATTGTCACAGCTTTACCACCAACACAAGTACTAAGTGTAGAATGTTTGTTTTCTTCCCTCATAAGATCTGACTTGAAAGCAGTAATGAAGGAAGATATAATTGAGACGATCCTCTTTCTTAGAACAAATTCAATTTAATAAAGTTCATTTTTCCAGGTGAATAAAATAAGTTCTTGATGTTTAATATTTGTTATTTTGTAGCTATTGAGAACATTGTAGTTTTCAGCATCATTTAACAAATGATAACTATAAAAGTTAAAGAAGACTTTTTTTATTTGCCTTACCTATAATATACATATTAATAAAGGTATATATTTCCAACATTCATGTAAAGGATTAAGTAAAAACCAAATGACATTTGGGGTTGCAGTATCAGTGCGATTTTTTTAGTTAGCCACTTTGCACGTATATCAAAGATACAATCATATGCGATGCTATTAATTATTAGTAAAGTCGGAGTTGTAGTCGTACTTATTAAAGTACTTGAGTCGGAGTCTGAAAATAATTTTTTGACTCAGACTCCAACCCCAACTCCACCCAAAAATAACCGACTCCATGACTCCGACTCCAACTCCAACTCCACAACCCTGGTAATAATACGGGATGCACTTTGTCACAAAGTCCATCTCGTATTGATTTTACACAGGATAAGGGACATTTGAGGAAAATTGGTCGAAAAACATCCCATAACTGGACACTGGTTATTAAAACCGGAGATGAACTGCAAAAACCGGAGTCTCCAGACGAAAACCGGAGAGGTGGAATCCCTATTCCTACATCATAAATTGCCACATTATATAGATTGTTTTTACTATGAAAATTGATCAATGTTACAGGAATGAAAAAATATTTTGTTTTTTATCATAGTGAATTTTTTGGTAACATTTTAAATTAAAATGTTAGTGTTGAAATAAATTATAACCATCAATAATACGCTAATATGCATATACTAGCTGAAATGCCCGGCTTCGCTCGGGAAAGAGTGGAAAACGATTTTTATTGGTCGGGGCAAACGTTCCCCATTCCTTAATTACGCAAGCGATGCTTACATTAGCATTTACTATTTTATGTATTGTATTGTATGCATTAACGTCTTCCGTAATATTCACATGGATAGATGCACCAAAGCCTTTAAAGCGGCAATAAAATTATGTGGATTATGTCAATACTATTAGCCAAAACGTAAACAATAAACAACATCTTGGTTACCGAACAAATATAAGTAGATGTATCGATTTATGTTGCGATAAATCTTTCAATGTTAATGGTAAAAGATAACAATGTTCTAATATTCCTTAAAAATCATTTGACCCACTTTAAAAGTATTCATAGACTATATTTAGGCATATCTTGGCGTTAGCTATTCTTCCTCTACAGCGTGCCACGGCGTGGATTTTCCTTGCATTAATCTTTACGTGTATATCTGCCTTTGAAGACGAATTTAGCTTTGTTGCCACCTGGAAAATGGACATCTAAACCGATAAATTTTGTGCTTAAAGGAAAATTGAGCGATTTAGCATGTAATACCATGAAGAATGAACAGAATTAAAATATTCAGTCTTTCGTGCGTAAAATAATCCATTTCCCGTGATCGTAAGTTAATATTTAGGTATATTTATATCCACATCAGTGAAGGGCTGCATGGCATTTTGGGGTTTCTCCACACCATTTCCCATGAATTCTTATGGAAATAGTATTTTGTTGACCCCATGGGGTATAAGAGACCCCACATTCTGCAAACCTAGACCAAGTTCTTCCTTTGGTCCATAGGATGGCCCATGAAACTTTTGAATTCGATAGCTTCAACGGTGTAAAAACGTATAAAGAACATACACACACACACACTAAAATATTTATAAGATGATGAATCTGAAAAAATCTCCATACAAAGAACCTCCTTACAACAAAATGCCAAAAATTGGATCCCTTCAATTTCGTTCTCGAGGTTTTACTGTAGATACAATCATCTGCAAATAGCCTGACTTTGGAGTTATGAGACTGTCCTAAGTCATTTATAAAAATAAAGAATAACAAAGGCCCTAAAACACTTCCTTGTCGTACTCCAACGTTATTACTCCATCCTCAGATTTTATCACCTCCTTTAACCTTAAATTTACGACCTGATATAAAGTCCCTCATCCAGTGGACTCCTTTATCTTATCTCTCTTATGTTCCAAAAATGTCCCCAAACTTCATACACGCGAAACAATGGAAGTGGAAGTAATCATGCAGACAAACAAAGGAATAGACAGAGTTGGAAAGACATAGGGGAGGAAGAAACCTCCATAAATGATTTGATCTTCAGAAATAGTGTTATTAGACATGAATTAAAAATTTTATGTCCCCAAAGAATAACATTAAATATACCTTATGATGCGAATATGTTAAGTGCTCATACTTAATTAAATCAAAATCCATCAAGCAGTTCAAGAGATGTAATTTACTACAGAGAGATGGATAGAGTATACATGCCCATAAGGCATTATGCTACTATCACTTCACTGGTAAAGAAAACACAAAACAAAGTATCCTAGTGAAAAAATCCAACTTTTTATGTAGAAAGGTAGCCTAAGTCAATTCATAATTAATTTTCAGTGATACCTCAATTTAATAGGCTAATATTATTCTCTGTGGAGAAATACTTCTTTGTTTTTTCTATTTTTCAATTCTGTTTAATTACAGCAAAGAAAATCTCTGGCCTCAAAGCTAGATAAAAATTCTTCTGTAGGCTACAAATATTGACAAAAAATAAAGCACTACAATAATCAAATATGTCTCACAGTTTGCATATGAAAATAGTGAAAATTTTACTCCAAAAATTGATTTGCCTTTATGTTGAGTTCATGACTCAATAGGATTTTGTGTAATGATTAAATATCTTCCTTATAAATGCTAGAAGAAGTAACAGCAAAGAAAATACTAACCACTGGCAGCTCGATTGACAGCTGCAAACAATGGATATTCTTTCTTGAAAGCTTCAGCATCTTTCATTACCTGTAGCTTAATATGAGAGTTATTCTTGAATATATTAGTAACATACTCCTCCACTCGAGGAGGACTCATTCTCTCAGGATCTCCTCCACCAATATCACGAGCGACGGACCTGAAAAACCATTTATTACAATTTTCTAGCCAACAACCTTACATCTTCAACATCTTAAAAAATGTTTTATCTTACAAAACTTTTTCAAATTAACAAAAAAGTAAAGCCAAAGAAGTTCAAGCAATAATTCTCAATTCTATGCCTCTACCACAGGGCTCAACATATCCTGGGCACCAGGTCACCTAGAAATTTTGTCGTGGCACCTAGAATTTTGGAAGCAGTTATTGTAAATTAATGTCTGTTTTTGCTAGTTTGAAAATTCTGGTTCAACAATCACGATGTTACCAAACTGCCCATCGTTACCAGCGAATAGTGCGACTACCAAAAATGAGCAGTTTACCTGCCATATTCTCATTTATATGCGTGTGGTATCGTCCATTAGAATGTTTAAATTATTAAGCTCAGTATTGCATTTCACTTAAAATAGCCTGTTTTTGCTGTTTGTTAGATACTGTAAAAATGAAACGTGCAGGAAAAACAGAGACAAGAACACTCAAAGCAAGCGCGACTAACAAACAAAACAAAAGACCATATAAGAAATAGTGTAATCTAGCTTATTTGTTGTTTTACATCAGAATATTATTTTGTATAATCTAAATGTGCATGCTAGTTTATACCCACAATAGTGATTTAGTTTGTTGTTAGTCATTGCAATATAAACCCCCAGAAGACAAAACGTTTGTCTGGCTCCTAAATTTTTGAGTGGGTTCCTAGATCCTACGAAAATTTGTAATGTCCCGCTCTATCATATATTTACTCATTTTATTTTCATAAAGGCTTTTTTACTTTGCTTGATAATTGGTAGATGCTACTACTAACGTATACTCCATGAAAAAAATATTTTTCATATTATATTCTATTGCATTACAAATTATAAAAGAAGAATTTCCTGATAAAAATCATTTTAAAGTGCATGGATTTGACTTAATATTATTCTCAACACCAAAATACACCTGGCAGTTGCCCTGCTTGCCCCTCCCTTGCTAAGCTGCTGTTCATATGCTTGGTGCTAACTCTTTTATACACTAACAAAGTTCTCCTTCATTGTCAATCAATTAAATGCACAACTAACTATACAATATGCAATTCACTTGTTGTGCTCGAAATGGAAAATGTTACGAAACAGAACGCTTGTATTGGTACTGGAAGGGAAATTTTTACAAAACGGAACGGTATCATCAGCACGTGTGACGAGCCGGAGAGGCGTTCTGGCTCATTCTGAGTACTGTTCACTTGTTTTGTATAATTTTCATAAATGCAAATGTTAACTTAAATTTTAATTATATATTTTCAAATGCAAAGTGTCTGGTGTAAGACCTCAATAATAATTTTTCAGATTACAGTTTCAAAACTAATGGCCTGGAGTATATAGCCTATCAAGAACTTTTAGATAAAAATTAGACTGAATAATAAAATATTAATTTAATTTCTTAATATCACAAATGGAAACAAGTTCACCTTCCAATCTCAAGAGCAAGTGCCAAACTAATTATGGTATTCACAGCAGAAGGGTCCGGTCCCCATACTCCCAACTGTTTGATTTTGCTGTTCTTCTCTGGGACATCTTCCCTAAACTGAATAGGCTGCAAAGGAAATGAAAACAATTTGGAAAATGGTTAATCATAAAAAAAACTTCATAAAAACACAATACCACATACATCAGCATTCAAGTATATATTTTATTCTAAAAACTAATCTCCACTAAAATGGGTTATTGAAAAAAGTTAAAGACATGGTCAAAGTACATATTTCAAAACAATAGTAAAATACTGCATGTATTAAAACTAGTCTAGTTCACACAGAGTGAATCACCACCTTACAATAAAGGTTAAAGGGTGGGGACATGTTGCGGCCGTCAAGTGTATTTATATTATAGCTTGTGTTCATATTGCTGCTTGTATGTACTATATGTTGCACTGGAGACGTTTTGCGTTGCATAGATGAGTTAAGAAATTGCCAGAGAGGAACCTGCGGTGCGTACTTGGAAAGTCCCGCAGGCTCCTGAATGTGTAGTATCTGTATTTTCCAGTTAGTGAATCCCATACTGCACAGTCACTTTACACTCACGTAGTCCAATTTGTCAGATGTATTTGTTCAGTATTAGAAGTGACAAAACGTGGATGTTACAAACAGCTTCTACACCAATTTATACAGTGATTTCGAAAGTAAGTACACGAACCTACATTTGGCCTGCACGAACTGAGAACAATTAAGAATGGCCTTGCAACACTGCAGTAAATAAGTGCATAGTGCTACTGGCAACAGTTAGTCTAGTGCATAACCTTTGGTGAGTGACATTATTCAAAATTTTTATACATTATTTTTCTCTGTTGTGTCATCCTTTTCTTATAGTTGAATTTAATTTGAATTTCGCTAAGGCTTTAGTAGGTAGTTATACTGTACTTAATACAAAACCAAAAAATAACTTTTGACTTATAAAAAAATGAATTTCCAGCTCCAGCCCATGATGGATTCAAATAATGATTCATACAAGACACCATAAAAGAAAAGGCTTGTTAACTTTAATAGTGAATGGAGAAATAAATATACCTGGATAATTATGCAAAATGTTCCATTTGTAAAAATAAATCTTTTTCAATTGGTCATGGTGGTAAGAATGATATAAAGAAACTAAAACTAAATGTCATGTTGAAGGTTTATCAACTGGTGCTAGTTGCAGTAAATTATCAAATTTCTTTATCACCAAAAACGACAAAGAAGAAAATAAAACAATTGTTGCTGAGACTGCATTCATGTTCCATACTGTTAAGCATTCATTGACTTTTAATTCACGCAATTGTGCTGTAAATTTGTTTTCATCCTTATTCAGCGATTCAGTAACTGCTAGAATGTACAGCTGGGGGAGAACAAAAGGGTCAAAAATCGTTTCACAAGTACTTGGATCAGAATCTAAGAGAATCATTCTTTTAGACATTAAAGGCGATTATTCATTTTCAATAGCAACAGATGAGTATAACAAAGGGAGTATTAATATATTCCCACTTTTGGTTCGTTATTTTAAGAAAAATGAGGGAATAAAAATTGGCTTGCTTTCATTTTATTCTCTTGAGGATGAATCATCGAAATAGATTTATAAATTGCTAATGAACAAAATAGAATTAAGTGGCCTGACATTAAAGAATGTAATAACTTAATGTGCTGATAATCCTGCTATAAATTTGGCAAACACCAAAGTGTTTATACGGAATTTTTAAAGGATAATAACTACATAGTTGCTGTAGGATGCAACTGCCATATTTTGAGCAATGCGCTAAAAAAATCTGTGAACAAATTGAAATATGATTTAGAATTAATCATCATCAAAACTTTTAATGAATTTAGCTCATCCACAAAAAGAAGTACTGAATTAAGAACATTTTTCGAATGGTCGGGAAACGAATTATATGAAATGCTTCAACATGTTCCAACTCGTTGGCTTAGTCTTTTGCCTGCAATTGAATGTCTCGTTAAGAATTTCGAGCCAGTGAAAAGTTATTTCTTGTCAAAAAATTCAATCTCTCCAATACTCAGAGATTTTTTTGAAGATCAATTGGCCTTAGCTTATATAGGGTTTGTAATGAACATTTCCTCCACAGTTTTTCAACCTCTTATAACTAAACTGGAGGGGAATGAATGGCTTACATGCGAAATTTATGAATTGATGGAAAATTTTAGAAAGGATTTAAAAAGTCGAAAAAATGAAAATATTTAGTTTGATGCCGCATTCTATTTCAAAGAAAAGCAGTAATGTTGATGAACTGAAACGTTTTAAAATTGATTAATTAAATATATACAAAAATGGTATAACTTTGATGAAACATTTTCAAATTATTAACACCCATTGCGTTAAAAACTGTACCAAAATTTAAAGATTTTGTGAAAATAATTGAAATTTTTCACACAAGAAACGTGGACTTGGATATTTTGTTAAATTTTTTTAGAGTTTTTTTCGAAGAATATTGTTCAAATGACATCACAATCGCAGGAAATTGGGTGGAATTTTTAAAATTAAATCCAAATGCTGACGAATTGTTACAAGTTGTCAGCTTTGTTTTATCTTTATCACATTCCAATGCAGCAAGTGAAAGAATATTTAGTTTTATGACTGCTGCATAGGGAAAAGATAGAAATAAACTGCTACTATCCAATTTAGAAGCTGAACTTATGATTAAGCAAAACTTTCTAATGAATTATGCGGAATTTTGCATGTATCTATGTAGATACTGAAGCTGGTAAGAAAATTCTAGAAGAGGCAAAATCAAGCCTAAAATATGACTAATAAATTGAATTTCAAAATTATTTTTTAAATATGTAATGTTTGTTTGAATGTTAATGTTTGTAAAATATTTAATAATATACATTAAACAAATAGTTTTTGATATAACTGTCTTGAATTATTTTCATATAACTGTCCGATTTATAATTTCAAAAATTTTCGATTTCATGCAAATGTCCCGACTTGTGATTTTAAAAATCTGGCAACCCTACCAGGGACCCATATGAAGAGTATGTTCACATCATTTGCCATCAGACATCATAGCCGGCCAGATCACCCTGAAGAAGTCTCCGGAAAAGGAGAGGAAATGTTGGCGTATAACGCAGAAAATTTACTCGGGATAACCCGAATAAACATTTATAACTTCAGCATGACAAGCATCCGTGAAAGCTTCAACCAATCAATAAATGGATTATATTTCTATATCAATTTGAAAGATACCTACACATGCCAGTCCCTATTTTTCTTTAACATATTGGAATGAGCTAATGTTAATTAACAATTGGAAATGAATCAATATACAATTTACATCATCAAGATAAACAAGACTATAAAACCCAAAACTAGCTTATATAATTCATAGGTTTTCTTCTCACTTACCACATACAAAGCTTCTAATGCTCCAAGTAAAGTTACAAGGTCTGCATGCACAAACTTTCTCTCAAATGGAAGAATGAGCAATGGAGATGTTACTCCAGCTTTCAGTGCTCTATAAAATTAAGGAAATAAAAATGTCCCATTATTATAGCTTCATAAAATATTCAACACAAAAGCAGTACAATCATTCTTTGAGTTTTAACATACTTGGGAATTTTACAATGCAAGCACATCATACTTTCAGTTTTCAGTTGCTTAAAATTTCCTAATTCATCAACAAAATTCTTTTTGTTAAATACAAATGAGTAAAAATAAAATTGAACGTTTTAATTCTACATAAGGATATCCTATTTTTAAAAGATAAACTGCAAATACCAGGTTCATTAACAAACATAAGCGACTGCCATTTTATTCTAAAACTGTTATCCAATTTCATTCTCATCATCAGGGATGTTAATATTAAAATAAACTTAAAAAGAAAGTCAAATAAAATTTATAGATGTATGACAGCACAGAATTGTTCCCTTAGCTTACAGAAACAAAAATAAGTTAACTTGACAAGTTATGGGCATTTTTTCAAAGCTGTATCATATGCCTCTTTAAAGGATTTCAGTTAGATAACCTTGGCAGCAATATTATAAGTGATAACAAATTTTAAATAAGACTTTTTACAATACTGATGCCTTTTATGCCACAAATGACTTTTACAAAATGTCCTTAAAAGAGATGGTTGTGCCTTAAACCATAGAATATGGAATTTATCAATTCAGTTGTTAATTTTATAATTGCAAGTGGGCAAATTCGGATTTTTGGCAGTTGCAAAAATGCAGACAATTTGTTCATATTGTCACACTGTCATTGTGTACCTTATCAGTGCACAGAAAAAATTAGATAAATGAATTATCTCATGTTCTTTCAGACCTGCAATATGCTATGATAAGAGAGATTGAGGACACCAGCATAGGATATCTAAAATCAGAGGGGCCATGTGGATAACAAATGAATGAGGTTGGAAAGCAGAAAATGTAGTTTACGCACATTGACGAATTTGATTTTCAATGGAAGATAAAAACCTATGCCGAATTATCCATAACTGATAATCAGGTTGGCTCAAAATTTGCAGTAAAGTAACAAAATACAGCTACGAATTTCAAATTATTAGGAAGCAGCGCTGTAGTGCAGGGTATACGCCGTATGTCCTCTGCTTTTTTCGAGTGAATAGGGTATACCCTCTGCTTTGTCGAACAAATATCGTATATCCACGCCTTATGAACAATTATACAGGTCGATTGAAAAAACCGCTCATACGTTTTCTCCTGGCATCGTAACAACATTACTATCGTGTAATTTGCCCTAAAAAACTGGGTAAGAACCCTCCCTTAAAGTTTCACCTTAGTATACCCTCTGCTTTTTTTACGACTGCAGCACTGTTAGGAAGGTATTTCGACATTAAATCTAACGTTCAAGTACCTTGTAATGCCTTTTGACGCAGCTTCACTGTAGCTTCGAGCATCGTCGTAGTCTCTGTTAATAGGCCCAGTCGGAGAGTATATCAGACGCTGGGCAGGAAAGTTTACTTCAAGTACGCAACCATCAGTTTCAACAGATTTGTCAATCTACAGGTAAGAATAGTTTTTTAAATCCATCGAATCTAATGCATTAAAATGAGATAGAACTTTATACAATTTTATCGAACAATAGTTCACTAAACATGATGAAATATGAAATTTACTAAATCATCATCTCTATTTTTTGTTCCATCCCGAAACGTTTCATAGACAACGCCCACATCTACAAATACATCAGCATGAAAATGGCATACCTTGATTGCTTTTTCTACTACCGACTTCAAAGAACCTAATTCTAAATGAGTCGGCAGGGTATGAGTGACTAAAACCATTCCATCGTAATCAGAGTCATTTAATGACTTAACGGTTTTCATAGGAACAATGTGCCTAAAAAGAAATAAAACGAGAATTAACTCTTCTGAAATAAAACGAGTCACTAGAATATCAATTAAAGTCGTTGCGAAGAAAATTCAAATCCTTCATACGGTAATTGAGACATGGTTTTCGAATCCTTCCACAGCGAAGTTACATGAGCCAACGTAACCTGCAAAAGAATCGTCGTGTCACACAAGACCCACAAGACAATCAAACCACAATCGCGAAACCGGCAGTCACGCGCCGTATACGCATGCGTATTCGTAACAGCGGTAACAGCATACAAAAGTAAAAAAAGCTTAACGCATTGCGTTAAATCGCAGTGTTTGAAAATTAAATCACTGCAATCTGACTGACAATGAGACAAATTTTGCAACTTATGGAATGAAATGCATACACAATATTTCACAGTCTCACATCGATTTTATTATCTATTAACCATTTCATTTGTTTTCATATCAGTAAATCGATTCGATGTTTCCAATAAATCCTTCAAAATTAATTCACTTCTTAATTAACTTAAAATTAACTTGGTTTTGTGATAGCCCATTTACTGATTTGTTTCATATTATAAATCAATAATATATAATATAGCAATAAGTAATTTAAATGAACGATGGACCGAAGGTGCAAGGTCCAATGACCTCAATGATCGCTTAGCTGTTAGATTATCTTCTTGACGTTAAAGTCCAAGATACCGTAACCTTTCTTTTCGCAGCAAAGTCAAAGCTGTCTCTACACTCTGTTGAAAGTCCTCTGTACTCATCTGAACATGAGGTTTTTCCAGTACATTACTAAAGTAAATGGAATATTAAGATTAGGGATTCAGGAAGGACAAAATGTGATAGACTTAGCTTCATGTGATCCTTCAATTCCTAATAATCTCCTAGATTTTCTCCGAGGAGGAGATAGCATGATGAGTGCTGCGAAACGGTAATACATTCTGAATCATGTCGATAATTTTATTGATTTATCTGCTACAACTGTGATTGAATGAATTTCAGAGTTATGGCCATGGAGAAAAAAGATGTGCATAAACTCAACGATATAATTATTAAGGCTCCAATTATAGGACCGGATAAAGTTGCATGTGTGGGTATGAACTATAGCGATCACTGTGAAGAACTCAAAGCCCCAATACCTGAAGAACCGGTGTTCTTCAACAAATTTCCTAGCAGCATTGTAGGTCCGGATGATCCTATTCCTTTCCCATCTCCTACAGAGGTGAGTTTTCCAAAATGAAACAAAAATAGAAAAATTTATAGGTAAAAAATTAACATCCTCAATTTATGCATGTTAATGAAAAATCTCCTTACATTGATATAATAAAAATATTTGAAAAAATATATTAACTTAAATCCCAGGTTCCTTCTAGTGAATATGCATTACATAAAAATAACAGCGAAATTGAAATTTGTGTGGCTTTTGCAAAGCTGATCTGATGGATCAAGAAATTAAATACTAAAGAATTCAAAACGTAATAACAAACATCAAACACTCCTGTAGATTTATGGTCAGCTGAATAGCCACACAACTTTTATATTAACCCTAGAACGGATCGGTTTCTTGAGCCATTAGTAAACGGTACTCTGGGGTCCAGCGTACCCCCCACGCGATTCTTCGGCCCATATCTCCCCACCCTTTTAACTTTTTGAAACGAAACCGGTCTAGATCTTTTGTTAGACTTTTGTGAAGAGGTTCATACAAAAAATATACTTTTTATGCGTTTCAAGTAATCAAAAATGTATTCTTCTAAAAAAATCGCAAAACATACGGTTTTGTAATTTTATTTATCAATTTTTTAATTTCGCGTAACATGTTTACTACAGTGTTGAAGTATGCATATTGTAGTGCGGGAAAAAAATAGTTTGGCTTTGCTTGCTGAAAAAAGTATAATTATTTGGAAATACGAAACTTCTGAGTTTTTTAGGTACTACAAGAAAATGTAGTAAATCAGCGTATTTCAGCATTTTCTTTCAAAAGTAGTGCTTTTGTATAGAAAATAAAGTAAATATTAGTATAAAACATTCTAGAGTTGAAAAAAAAACAGAAATATGCTTTGAATCTCATTCACGGTTGCAGTAGTCGTTGCACAATGGTGATCGGTGCTCATCACACATCGCGCGTCTGCAAGCTGCACAAAGAACTCTTGTCTTCTTATCTTTCACACGAAGACAGAAGCTGCATCATACCTTATTATGCAGCGGTTTTGGTCTTTCAGGAACATGAGCTTCGATGTTCAACATCTCCTGTAAATTGATTCGCAAGGTTGATCGGAGTGTAGGGACCACAACTCAGTCTCGCAGAAACGGCTCGATCAGCGACATCACCAGCGTCTTCAAGAAAGTTCAGTGGTTCATCTTTTCATTGGCTGCTCGAAAAGAGTAAAAAACCATGACATTAATGCCACCCTGTTCAAGCATGCCAAACCAAAACCTCATCGGCCAGAGGAGTCTTCCTCGCCGTCGTGTACTAAATTTACGAACGGTACATCGAAAAAGAAATCGTTGTGATCCAATAGACCCCAGTGTACCATTCTAGGGTTAAGATCTGTTCTAATTTTGTTAATTAGTATCCTAACACTAGATATGTTATTAATACGGAAATTTGAAAATCTATCACAACAGATGACACTCACCCCATGTCAAAATTTAATTTATTTTTACGTTTTTAGTGCCTTTAATATAAAAGTTGTATAAACTAAAAAGATTTTTTATTTGATTATTTCATAATAAAAATATTAACTTTAAAACTATTATTTATTTAAAACAATTTAATCTTTCTTTTAGCATTCTCAAAAAAATTCCTGTTCAATTTTATGACCCAAGCAATGCAGATTTGGAAATTCCCCACCCCTAGGCCAAATTATTCTCCCGTCCCCTTTATGACATTTTCTTCCTAAACATTGCTCATGTATTTGGTTTGTCTGTCTGTCTGACCATCTACAGATCATAAACTCTAATTCATCAAAAGTATATGTTATATATGTATAAGCATATTGTTTTTTCATTCCTTCCTCATGATGTCATCTTTATTGCTCCCCTGAAATCTCACCACCCCTAATTTCTAATTTTTTTCATCCATGGGCTGAATGAATATCTCTATGCGCCGCTACATGAAGCTAATGCATGGATGTGTGCCTGGTTTGGCACAGCCCTGTTCAGATATATCTTAAGATAAACACAGTCTTGCTCGCTTGGAAAATTTAGTGCGCAGCACTTCAAAAACTGCTGTGCAGCTTAGAGGAAACCATGCCCCTAGGCCATTCCTTATTTTGACCTTATTGCAAATCTGCTAATGAACGCAGGGTATACTTGCTAGTTATTTATAAAATATACAGAAAGCTATAAAGAATGGCATTTTTAGAAGATAGATTCCACTTAATTTTTTGTTGATAAATAGTAAGACTATTACCATGATTGGACAAATATAATAATGAGCATTATCATCTACTTGAATCTTAAGTTATCAATGTGATGAACAGCAATTGTAGTGGGATAACAGAAAATTTTATTTAAAATATAATTTTATGAGGCGAGATAGATAAATAAAAATTGAATTATGTAAATGATTTCACATTCCCATTTTTCTTACTATAAATTTATGTGATAGTTCTAAGGCATAATTGAAACCTACAACTCATATCCAAAATCTGTTTTAACATTATTATTCAAAGTCAACAATATATGTGATTTTTTAACAGTGAACAGAATTTGCCAGCATTAATTGAAGGTTTGCTTAAGAAGTAACAATATTATCTTTAGTGACTATTTTAATACTGAAACTGTTTATTTATTTTGGTATACAGCAAATGAAATATTTCATGCAAATTGCTGCATCATATTCTTCTATTCCTTTGAAAATTAATGGCGCATTAATTTTACACTTACTTTAGTGATGGTATGGAGAATAAGTCACATTAGCACAAAACAATATATTAACAGAATCAACAAAATTTCTCCTATCAAGTGGGTTGATTAAGATTTGAGGATGACATCTCTTGAGAAATCACCATGCATTTATATGAAGTCAATTGCTAAATGTATTTTTTTGTGATGTAAAATTAAAATCTCCTTTTCTAGGCTCTAGACTGGGAAGTAGAATTAGCATTGGTGATTGGTAAAAAAGGAAAAAACATACCTATTGAATCAGCTATGGATTACATATTTGGATACTCAGTGGCACATGATGTCACCGCTAGAGATTGGCAACTCAAAAAAAATGGAGGCCAATGGCTACTGGGAAAAACAATGGATGCATTTTGTCCTCTTGGGCCTTGCATTGTTACACGGGATGAAATTCCTGATCCTCATTCTTTACCTATACGCTGCACAGTGAATGGAGTACTTAAGCAAAATGGTAACACCAATAAAATGGTTCACCAGGCAGATGCCGTTGTATCTTTCCTATCCAGGTTTGTTGTCAGATTATATGCTAAAAAATAGATGATAGAAAATAATTTATCCTACTAGAATGTTAAAATAAATAAGAAACAACTTTGGCTTGGGATGAAAACACCCCATTTGAATTATGTCACATCAGACCAAGAATGCTGAAGGTCAAAGGTTTAGGGAAGAGGAGACCTCAAACAATAAACAGACACTATCAAGATCTAGGCCCTAACTTTCAGATCCACTTTCATACTCGAGAAGTCATAAATATAACCCTGTAGTACACTCATGTTATTTTCTTCTTCCATTTGGGCATCTACATTTTATTGAGGAAATGCTGCATTATTAAAATTAAAACAACACCAGGTTTAGTGAAACTTAGAATTCTTCCACAAAATAAATATGTTTTGTTTTGATTTTAATCCTGCATTTCCTCAGTATTATGGATTTCTATGAAATTTTGACCTCATCTATCAATTTCATCTGCATTTTGTGAGCCATCTTAATATACAATACATACCTTAGTTGTACCATATGTTGAAATATATACAAATGCAAAGAGATTACTGTTACTTTACTGCTTTTTCTCATGCGCCTTGGATAATACAGAACCTCGGATAATTGTGACTCTACTGTACACTAACTCTTTGTTTTACAAATGCTCACTTAACGAATTTTTTCTTTAATGCATTTGAAAAAGTAATACCCCTTTTTCAGTATACATAATGAATTTTTGCTACAATGAGTATATGCCAAGCCAAGTATGTATGTTGCAAGTTCTGCCAATTGTCGATATCCTGAATACTTGTCCATGCGGTAGGCTGTCAAAGAATCAAAGAATAATGAGGTTAATAAGATCAGCGTCAACATATGCAGTCAGTGCCTTAGCTAGGATATGGTGAAGGTGACATTTGCCATAGGTGCCACTTGCAAAAGGTGCCAAACGTTCCAGTAAAAAATGCAAAAATGTATTTTTACCTAAACAATTATTAATTTAATACTCAACTGTTAAAGCAGTTAATAAAAATGCTATAATTCTTTATGGAAATGCAGCTATAATCATATTCTACATAAACAAGGTTTTTCCTTAAAATTTGGCTCCCAGTTACGCCATTGTATACAGTACTGGATGTTTATTTTAATTTATTTCAAATTAGTTATTTCTCACTATAATAAAAAAATACATATGTACTTTATGTTGCTTTGCTATTATTTATATATGTATGCATTGTCTCAGGTAACCGTATATCTAATAACTAAATTTAAATGAATGGGAAATTCATTTTTGTTTAACAAATTTTGGCTTACAGACAACTTTTATGGAACTCATCCCTTTCGTAAAATGGGGAATTAGTGTACTTTTAATACCCCAAAATAAATCTGGTAAATGATAAGAATGCATCTAGTGTAAGGAAATGGGGGCATTCAAATGTGAGGCGATCTCCCCATTGGATCTGCCAATGACTTCGAGGGACTTGATCTTTTATCGATCGATCGAATTAGAAACTAGTTTACGCGATGTAATTTTCGGCCTGCCCAACCACGAGGGGTTTAGTTTCAGTCTAGACATCATTATTTCTGCTCTAATTGTTTGAATTTGTGCTGATTCGACATTCGACGGTTCGAGATTCGACCATGTTTTCAGGAATGCATCTCTGTCGAATCTCTGGAGTCACCTGTATTTATTATATGTTGTTGTTATACTGGGTTTGGGAGAACAAGTAATTTTGAAAAGAGAAAGCATTAAGAAAGTTTAAACCAGGTTGTTTATTGCAAGAGTAAGGAATTTTTATATATTCCTGTGTTTTTCTAAGAAACAGATGTCTGTGGCACAAAGAAAAATAATAGTGCATTCGAGATTGGACAGATTACTACTCATTAACTGATTTGGTTTCAAGTGAATTTAATTTTCCGTTTGCCAGGGATATTAATTCCAAACTTTTAATAGAGATTAGCTACTCTGTTTTTTTGAATGTGTTTGGCCTTGCTAGTTTTTTCAATCCACTTTAAAATTGCAATGTTTTCTTATACGTGGCAGAGTCAAAAAGTTCCCAGAATACCCATCAGAGTGCACTACAAGCACTTGATGACAGATCACATGTACATTATTATCAAGCACTAAACTTTAGCTATATAGAGAAATAAAAACTGTCCATATATCATTACCAATTTCTTTGTTCTAAGCTATCGAGTAATGTTAGTGCCCCTGCAATTTTGAAGTAGGACTAGTGTGCTCAGATCATTTATTATAATAAGTAGTAGTAGTAATAAATTATGTGGTGCTTCGACAGTGAAGGTCATTTCACACCGTCAAAACTCAAAACTGTACCCTTTTGAGTTAAATAAAATAAATATGTTAAAATAGGTATGTTAGAATAAATAAGTTAAAATAGGATAAAATAAATAGATTAAATAAATAGGTTAAAATAAATAAGATATAATAAAAACAGTATAAGAGTAAAACAAAACAATTTATTCATAGAGTGCTTAAAAGTTTTGTTACCCTTAGGAATGTTAAAATAATGTCAATTTTCTGAGGATCGTCTGTCAAAATTTCAGAGAGATTGCCTCTCATATTTAAAATTTGACAGGTACCTCTATATTTGGCATATTCTGTCAAGAGGTGACTTACGGTTAAAGGGCAGTTGCAAGTAGGGCATGTGGGAGGTTCATTTTCCCATGTAAAAAGGAACGAGTGCATCAAAGTACAGTGGCCAATTTTAAGTCGGGTGAATGTGACCTCTTCCCGGCGGTTGTTTCATACTGAGGTTGGCCACGGAATAACACTTGCTTTGATCACTCTCAGCTTGTTGCTTGTAACTGCCTCCCAGGACCTTTGCCATTTTTTGTGCAGGGTTTTCTTAAAAAGTTGTTTTAGGTCCTGAGATGGGACCATTTTGATATCAGTATCCTCTTTGTACAGTGCTGCCTTCACAGCCGAGTTGGCTTTTTCATTTCCACCTATTCCCATATGAAGAGAATGTTCGCATCATTTGCAATCAGTCGTGATAATGGGATATGGATCTTCTGTAACGTGGGATGGCTGTGGTACAGATTTAGGATGGCTTTCAGTGCACTCGAGTCAGAACATATAATGTAATTCGCACTCCTAGGTTCAATGCCCTCCAAAGCCCTCTGGACTGCGATTAATTCAGCAGTGATTATGCTGCAGGAAGGGTTCAGTTTAAAAGCATGAGTGCTAAGTTGAGAGGATGTGTATCCACATGAACAGCCATCCTCCGACTTCGAACCGTCTGTGTAGATCTGAATGTGATCAGGATTCTTCATTTCATAATAACATTAGGCACATCCTTCCTCAAAATATTCTCCTTCTGTTACATTGCATTTCTGCTCGTACTTTTAGAGCTGCTAGAAGCATTCCTGGAACACTTTTTTTGGATTAGTACATGGTACTTCCTGTGATGACTTCTCCCTCACTTTTAAAACATATATGAAGCCTGAAAGGAAAACGTGATTCTATTTTTTATTTCAAATCTAAAATTTAAAAGAAATACAATAAAAATACAACATTAATAAGCTTCATCAGGAACAATTTGTTCAGAAATGAAAGTTGTTGGCGGGCTGGAAAAAAATGTTTTTGTTTGTTAGCATGTATAATACGTACCTTACCTTTTTGGTCTATTTGATGTGAGAAGAATGATATACACAGAAAATTAATATACTTAAGCAAGTTTATATTTTAGATTTATGATTAAAATATTCCTTGATTGATGAAGGTCATATTATACATTTAAACTTGTTTTCCATCTAGATTTTGTACTTTGTTCCCTGGAGATGTGATTCTCACAGGAACTCCTCCAGGAGTAGGATGTTTCCGAAAACCTCCAGAATATTTAAAGGTAAGATAATAATAATAATATTGAAATGACAAATATAATTGCACTCCATTATTTTTATGTAATTGCGACCTTTATTACAGGTTGGAGATGAAGTAGAGTGTGAAATTGAAGGAATAGGTAAAATACGAAATAAAATCATTGAGTGAAGAAAAATGATTTCCATTCCAAGAGGTATCAGTATCTGGGTCCAAGAACTATATTTGAGAATATAAGTTTAAATGTATAAACAAATGAGCTAATGTTTTCAAAATGTTTCTATACTAGGCTTCACAAATTATTTTTTATTCTCTAAAATTTTGTTTTTAGAATACAAAATTGTATCTTTCATTAAAAAAGATTAATAAATACTTTCACCTGTAAAGTGTCTAACAAAAAATTGGATATAAAAAATTGAGCTAATGAACTGGCAAAAATATCATCCAAATAAAAAATAGTTTTATCAGTAATTAATAATACAGTAAAACAAGAAACCTGCATTAGAAGGAAAAATGTCAAAGCTAAACTTAATGAAAAGATCAGGCTCTTGATATTGTTTTCAATACAACTGCACCTCTGTAGAATGGAAACTGCTAGACATGGGCAGAAAGATTTTTTGTTGAAAATTTTGTTTTATTAAGTACCTATATATTAAAGCTGTAAAAGACAAAGTCATTCACCAATGAAATCTGTTTTGAAGGCTTTAGATATTTTTGATTAGGCATGAAAAAAATTGCACAAAGTTATGATTCCAAAGTCACTGTGAATGCAGATTTGACTGCATTATTTTTAGAGCTCTCCCCAATAAAACTTTGTAGATGAAAGGAGAAAGTGATTCGAATAAATTTTTGGCTATACTTTTGGTTGCATTTTCTAATGGAAAACTAAAAAAGCCATTAGGTGTAGGTTAAAGTCAAAATACAATTTTTTTTAAATTGAAGACTAGTCAATTTCCTGTAAAATGAAAAACAAACAAAAGAGCTTGTATAACAAGTATTTTCTAAGAATTTTTTAATAATTTAAATGGCAAATTAAAGAAAGAAAATAAGAACTACTGTATTTATTCATGTAATTGCCACACTTTTTCACACAATTTTTCCTAAATTAAAACCCATGTTATGCGGGTCATACATATAAGAATGAAGTCTCGCAATAATGGAATTTAAACATATATTTACTGGCATTTTGTCTCAGTACATATATGAGAATGCTATTTATTTTATCGAAACCTGATGTCCTTCTAGGCAGTATTTTAGCTTCCACTTAATTACGTCATATTGCCGGCACAATGTTTCCTACAAACAAGAGAGTATAATGAATACACAAGTTCATAAAATCGTACACCTATACAAAATCCAGATGTAAGAAATTTACCTTTAATAATAATAACAATAAGTTGACAACCTGGCGACTTGATCCACTAAAAAGGCAGCAAAGACTATTTCAGCACAGAATGGGATTCATTCATCAGCCTATTGAGATGGGGAGGAAAAGTGGAAGGGATACTGAACGTAGTTAACAAAATGATATTGGTTGCTCCAATAGCTATAACATTTTTAGATACAAAGTTGGGCAAAGGCTATTTTTTGTATGGAACCAGATCAATCCATCAATCTGCTGTGAGGGAGAGTGGAAGCAAAAGAGACTGCAGCGTAAACAATGATAACCACCGTGTCAAAGTAAAGGAGAGGCAATTATGTGGTACAAAAAATAATCTTTTATTTCAAAAATTGGGGTGGGGCAGTTACGTGATGGGGCAATTACACAATTAAATATGGTATTCAGGCCTGAGTACAAGCAGTTTATGCCACCCCTTATGGACTTATAAAAGCACCCTGGCCCAGATATTTTTAAATTTTTAGATTAAAAGTTGTATTTAATTTAAGAAATAAATTGTGCAAAACACATTGCGAAAACTTTCTCGTGTATGAGTCATTTTGATATACAGTGGGTTCCACTTTATAGAATCACTGGTTAATTGAATCAGCCACTTTATTGAATCAAAATAGAAAAACCAAAACCATTTTGAATCCAAAGTACCGTATCTGCCCGAATAGAAGCCAACCCCCCAAAAATTTCCACAATTTTTTGGCAAAAACGTAAATTTCGTAGAATTTATGCTGAAGTGTGCTGGGCATTCATGCACATCTTAGAATACATTATTTGAGATCAAAGAAATGTGTGGGAAATGGTTTAGTTGTTGACATTTTGAAATATTACTCCAATTAATAATTTTGCATAGTTGAATAATGTTCCACATTCAGTGACAATAATTTCATTCATCTTCATTTTCACAAAAGGTCAAATATAGTAACAGTGATCTCGCCAAGATATTTTTCATCCAAGTCTATTTCCAATGAAATTAGCATTTACATTGCCTTAAGAAACTGCATTTTTATAATTATACACGTTCCATGTAAAGTTTTACCGAAATTCAAACAGTTGAGCAGTCAAAGCCGTCAACGCATTTTGCGTAATCGTCAATTTACGCAAGCGATCTTGCCAAGTTATTTTTTCATCCAAGTCTATTTCCAATGAAATTAGCATTTACATTGCATTAAGAAATTGCATTTTTATAATTACACATGTTCCATGTAAAGTTTTACCAAAATTCAAACAGTTGAGCATTCAAAGCCGTCAATGCATTTTGCGTAACCGTCAATTTATGCGAGCGATCTCGCCAAGATATTTTAATATATATTCATCGTAGGTCAAATATTTACTTTATGAAAAATATAGTACTATCATTTGAAGGTGAAGGCAATAAGAGACTTCGAGATTTAACCATAACCCAAATTTTCCTCGGACTCGCATTTAAGCCGAGGGGTGATTTTTTCATGATAGATTTTGACAAAAAACATCGGCTTGTATTAGGGTAGATAATTCAGAAATCTCCTCTTATTGGAATCACTTATTTCGGTTAATTGAATCACGTGCTAATGCCTGGCTATAGGGTTTTAGGGCCTTCTTGGGATTTACCTGAAGAATAATTCCTACATTTTCCTAAGAATATAGAAATTTCCATTAGCCATCGGCAAAATAGGACAGGAACAACATTGTTCACAAAAAATTGCACGGAGAGAAGCAAGATGCAAACCAACCAGCATGCTGCAGCAGTTGAAGACTAGAAAAGGTTAGTTCTCCCCGACCTTTTGAAAGAGTACAAACTGGATGAAATCTATAACACACATGAAGCGGGCCTTTATTACAGAGCGTTGCCAGATTCCTCTTTAGCATTTAGAAACACTTCCAATTCTGGAGGAAAGAAACAGAAAGACCGTGTAACAGTTCTCGTTACCTGTAATATGAGTGGAACTGAGAAAAGGAATCTCCTAGTCATAGGAAAATCAAAAAACCCATGCTGTTTTCGAGGTATATTACTACCAGTTGAATACAAAAACAATCGAAATGTTTGGATGACAACCGAGATTTTCTCCGAGTTTTTACTACAGTGGAATAAGGAACTTGTGGAAAAATAGTGAAAAAAGTGCTTCTGAAATTTCCAAAAAGATTAACGTGTTAGATGCCATTCACATGCTGAAGAAGGTTTGGGAGCTAGAATCATCCCCAACTATTGCTAACTGCTTACTGGTTTTCTTCTGGTTGAAGAAGAATAATGCCTCTTTTCTTCGAGAAAGCATTATTAGTCCTTGAAAAGCGACTTTTAACTGAAAATTTATTTTTACCCGAAAAATTTTTTTTTCCGGAAAATTTTATCTTTTGGAAAAACGTTTTTTTTTTTTGAAATTTTTTTTTCCGAAAAAATTTTTTTTTACAAAAAAAATTTTTTTTCGGAAAAAATTTTTTTTTTCGGAAAAACTTTTTTTTTTTCGAAAAAATTTTTTTTCGGGAAAAATTTTTTTTTGCCAAAAAAATATTTTTTTGCCAAAAAAATATTTTTTTTCGAGAAAAATTTTTTTTTTGGGAAAAAATTTTTTTTTGCCAAAAAAATATTTTTTTCCAGAAAATTTTTTTTTCGGAAGAATTTTTTTTTTCGAAAAAATTTTTTTTCCAAAAAATTGTTTCCGGGAAAAAATTTTTTTTTGCCAAAAAAATTTTTTTTTCCAAAAAAATTTTTTTTTCCGGAAGGAATATTTTTTTTCCGGAAAAAATATTTTTTTTCCAAAAAATTTTTTTCTACAAATATTTCCCTTTCCTGAAAATATTTTTTTCCAGGAAAAATGATTTTTTCAGAAAAAATATTTTTGATCACGAATAATGCCTCATTTCTTCGAGAAAGCATTATTAGCCCTTAAAAAGCGACTTTTAACAGAAAATTTATTTTTACCCGAAAACTTTTTTTTCCGGAAAATTTTATCTTTTGGAAAAACGTTTTTTTTTTTTGAAATTTTTTTTTCCAAAAACATTTTTTTTACCAAAAAATTTTTTTTTTCGGAAAAAATTTTTTTTTCGGAAAGAATTTTTTCTTTCGGAAAAAATTTTTTTTTTGGAAAACATTTTTTTTCGTAAAAAACTTTTTTTTTTCGATTTTAACTGAAAATTTATTTTTACCCGAAAAATTGATTTTTCCGGAAAATTTTATCTTTTGAAAAAGTTTTTTTTTTTTTGAAATTTTTTTTTCCGAAAAGATTTTTTTTCGGAATAAATGTTTTTTTTCGGAAAAACTTTTTTTTTTCGAAGAAATTTTTTTTTCGGGAAAAAATTGATTTTTGCCAAAAAAATATTTTTTTTTGAAAAACTTTTTTTTTCGGAAAAAATTTTTTTTTCAAAAAATTTTGTTTCCGGAAAAAAAATTTTTTTTTTCGAAAACATTTTTTTTTCGGGAAAAAATATTTTTTTTCGAGAAACATTTTTTTTTTCGGAAAAAATTTTTTTTCCGGAAAAAATTTCTTTTTTCGGAAAAAATTTCTTTTTTCGGAAAAAATTTGTTTTTTCGAAAAAATTTTTTTTTTCGAAAAATTTTTTTTTTCCGGAAGAAATATTTTTTTTCCAAAAAATTTTTTTCTACAAATATTTCCCTTTTCTGAAAATATTTTTTTCCAGGAAAAATGATTTTTTCAGAAAAAATATTTTTTATCACGAATTATGCCTCTTTTCTTCGAGAAAGCATTATTAGTCCTTGAAAAGCGACTTTTAACTGAAAATTTATTTTTACCCGAAAAATTGTTTTTTCCGGAAAATTTTATCTTTTGGAAAAACGTTTTTTTTTTTTTTGAAATTTTCTTTTCCGAAAAAATTTATTTTTACCAAACATTTTTTTTTCGGAAAAAAATTTTTTCTTTCGGAAAAACTTTTTTTTCGAAAAAATTTATTTTTCGGGAAAAAAATTTTTTTTGCCAAAAAAATATTTTTTTTCGAAAAAAATTTTTTTTTTTCAAAAAAATTCTTTTTTCCAAAAAAATTTTTTTTTACCGAAAAATTTTTTTTTTCGGAAAATATTTTTTTTTTCCGAAAATATTTTTTTTTTCGAAAAATTTTTTTTTCCAAAAAATTTTGTTTCCGGAAAAAATTTTTGCCAAAAAAAAATTTTTTTTTCCGTAAGAAATATTTTTTTTCCGGAAAAAATATTTTTTTTCCAAAAAATTTTTTTCTACAAATATTTCCCTTTTCTGAAAATATTTTTTTCCAGGAAAAATGATTTTTTCAGAAAAAATATTTATGATAACGAATAATGCCTCTTTTCTTCGAGAAAGCATTATTAGTCCTTGAAAAGCGACTTTTAACTGAAAATTTATTTTTACCCGAAAAATTGTTTTTTCCGGAAAATTTTCTTTTGGAAAAACGTTTTTGTTTTGTTGAAATTTTTTTTCCGAAGAAATTTTTTTTACCAAAAAATATTTTTTTTTTCGGAAAAAATTTTTTCTTTCGGAAAAACTTTTTTTTTTCGAAAAAATTTTTTTTTCGGAAAAAAATATTTTTTTTCGAGAAAAATTTTTTTTTTCGGAAAAAATTTTTCTGCCGGAAAAAATTTCTTTTTTCGGAAAAAATTTTTTCGAAAAAAAAAATTTTTTCAAAAAAAAAATGGTTTTTCCGGAAAAAATACTTTTTTTCTACAAATATTTCCCTTTTCTGAAAATATTTTTTTCCAGGAAAAATGATTTTTTCAGAAAAAATATTTTTGATCACGAATAATGCCTCATTTCATCGAGAAAGCATTATTAGTCCTTAAAAAGCGACTTTTAACTGAAAATTTATTTTTACCCGAAAAATTGTTTTTTCCGGAAAATTTTCTTTTGGAAAAAAGTTTTTTTTTTTTTGAAATTTTTTTCCGAAAAAATGTTTTTTTTCGGAAAAACTTTTTTTTTTTCGAAAAAATTTTTTTTTCGGGAAAAAATTGATTTTTGCCAAAAAAATATTTTTTTATGATTTTTTTTTTCGGAAAAAATTTTTTTTTGTTGAAATTTTTTTTTCCGAAAAAATTTTTTTTTACCAATAAATTTTTTTTTCGGAAAAAAGTTTTTTTTTTCGGAAGAAAATTTTTTTTTCGGAAAAAATTTTTCTTTTGGGAAAAAAGTTTTTTTTCTGAAGAAATATTTTTTTTCCGGAAAAAATATTTTTTTTCCAAAAAATGTTTTTCTACAAATATTTCCCTTTACTGAAAATATTTTTTTCCAGGAAAAATGATTTTTTCAGAAAAAATATTTTTGATCACTAATAATGCCTCTTTTCTTCGAGAAAGCATTATTAGCCCTGAAAAAGCGACTTTTAACAAAAAATTTTTTTTTACCAAATTTTTTTTTTCGGAAAAACTTTTTTTTTTCGAAAAAATTTTTTTTTCGGGAAAAAACATTTTTTTCCGAGAAAAATTTTTTTTTTCGGAAAAAATTTCTTTTTTCGGAAAAATTTTTTTTTTCGAAAAATTTTTTTTCCGGAAATAATATTTCTTTTCCAAAAAATAGTTTTTTCTGCAAATATTTCCCTTTCCTGAAAATTTTTTTTCCAGTAAAAATGATTTTTTCAGAAAAAATATTTTTGATCACGAATAATGCCTCATTTCTTCGAGAAAGCATTATTAGTCCTTAAAAAGCGACTTTTAACTGAAAATTTATTTTTACCCGAAAACTTTTTTTTTCCGGAAAATTTTATCTTTTGGAAAAACGTTTTTTTTTTTTTTGAAATTTTCTTTTCCGAAGAAATTTATTTTTACCAAAAAATTTTTTTTTTTCGGAAAAAATTTTTTTTTTTGAAAAACTTTTTTTTCGAAAAAATTTTTTTTTCGGGAAAAAAATTTTTTTTTTCAAAAAAATTCTTTTTTCCAAAAAAATTTTTTTTTACCGAAAAATTTTTTTTTTCGGAAAAAAAATTTTTTTTCGGAAAAAATTTTTTCTTTCGGAAAAACTTTTTTTTTTCGAAAAAATTTTTTTTTCGGAAAAAAATATTTGTTTTCGAGAAAAATTTTTTTTTTCGGAAAAAATTTTTTTTCCGGAAGAAATATTTTTTTTGCGGAAAAAATTTTTTTTTTCCAAAAACTTTTTTTCTACAAATATTTCCCTTTTCTGAAAATATTTTTTTCCAGGAAAAATGATCTTTTCAGAAAAAATATTTTTGATCACGAATAATGCCTCTTTTTTTCGAGAAAGCATTATTAGTCCTTGAAAAGCGACTTTTAACTGAAAATTTATTTTTACCCGAAAACTTTTTTTTCCGGAAAATTTTATCTTTTGGAAAAACTTTTTTTTTTTTTGAAATTTTCTTTTCCGAAGAAATTTATTTTTACCAAAAAATTTTTTCTTTCGGAAAAAAATTTTTTTTTTGAAAAACTTTTGTTTGCCAAAAAAATATTTTTTTTCGAAAAAAATTTTTTTTTTTCAAAAAAATTCTTTTTTCCAAAAAAATTTTTTTTTACCGGAAAATTTTATCTTTTGGAAAAACGTTTTTTTTTTTTTTGAAATTTTCTTTTCCGAAAAAATTTATTTTTACCAAACATTTTTTTTTCGGAAAAAAATTTTTTCTTTCGGAAAAACTTTTTTTTCGAAAAAATTTATTTTTCGGGAAAAAAATTTTTTTTGCCAAAAAAATATTTTTTTTCGAAAAAAATTTTTTTTTTTCAAAAAAATTCTTTTTTCCAAAAAAATTTTTTTTTACCGAAAAATTTTTTTTTTCGGAAAATATTTTTTTTTTCCGAAAATATTTTTTTTTTCGAAAAATTTTTTTTTCCAAAAAATTTTGTTTCCGGAAAAAATTTTTGCCAAAAAAAAATTTTTTTTTCCGTAAGAAATATTTTTTTTCCGGAAAAAATATTTTTTTTCCAAAAAATTTTTTTCTACAAATATTTCCCTTTTCTGAAAATATTTTTTTCCAGGAAAAATGATTTTTTCAGAAAAAATATTTATGATAACGAATAATGCCTCTTTTCTTCGAGAAAGCATTATTAGTCCTTGAAAAGCGACTTTTAACTGAAAATTTATTTTTACCCGAAAAATTGTTTTTTCCGGAAAATTTTCTTTTGGAAAAACGTTTTTGTTTTGTTGAAATTTTTTTTCCGAAGAAATTTTTTTTACCAAAAAATATTTTTTTTTTCGGAAAAAATTTTTTCTTTCGGAAAAACTTTTTTTTTTCGAAAAAATTTTTTTTTCGGAAAAAAATATTTTTTTTCGAGAAAAATTTTTTTTTTCGGAAAAAATTTTTCTGCCGGAAAAAATTTCTTTTTTCGGAAAAAATTTTTTCGAAAAAAAAAATTTTTTCAAAAAAAAAATGGTTTTTCCGGAAAAAATACTTTTTTTCTACAAATATTTCCCTTTTCTGAAA
The DNA here is from genome assembly GCA_036926305.1 of Uropetala carovei. NCBI lineage: Eukaryota > Metazoa > Arthropoda > Insecta > Odonata > Petaluridae > Uropetala > Uropetala carovei. Next base: position 7,129,448 of record JAXCHB010000172.1, on the reverse strand, counting down.
ATATTTTTTTCCAGGAAAAATGATTTTTTCAGAAAAAATATTTTTGATCACGAATAATGCCTCATTTCATCGAGAAAGCATTATTAGTCCTTAAAAAGCGACTTTTAACTGAAAATTTATTTTTACCCGAAAAATTGTTTTTTCCGGAAAATTTTCTTTTGGAAAAAAGTTTTTTTTTTTTTGAAATTTTTTTCCGAAAAAATGTTTTTTTTCGGAAAAACTTTTTTTTTTTCGAAAAAATTTTTTTTTCGGGAAAAAATTGATTTTTGCCAAAAAAATATTTTTTTATGATTTTTTTTTTCGGAAAAAATTTTTTTTTGTTGAAATTTTTTTTTCCGAAAAAATTTTTTTTTACCAATAAATTTTTTTTTCGGAAAAAAGTTTTTTTTTTCGGAAGAAAATTTTTTTTTCGGAAAAAATTTTTCTTTTGGGAAAAAAGTTTTTTTTCTGAAGAAATATTTTTTTTCCGGAAAAAATATTTTTTTTCCAAAAAATGTTTTTCTACAAATATTTCCCTTTACTGAAAATATTTTTTTCCAGGAAAAATGATTTTTTCAGAAAAAATATTTTTGATCACTAATAATGCCTCTTTTCTTCGAGAAAGCATTATTAGCCCTGAAAAAGCGACTTTTAACAAAAAATTTTTTTTTACCAAATTTTTTTTTTCGGAAAAACTTTTTTTTTTCGAAAAAATTTTTTTTTCGGGAAAAAACATTTTTTTCCGAGAAAAATTTTTTTTTTCGGAAAAAATTTTTTTTCCGGAAAAAATTTTTTTTCCGGAAAAAATTTCTTTTTTCGGAAAAATTTTTTTTTTCGAAAAATTTTTTTTCCGGAAATAATATTTCTTTTCCAAAAAATAGTTTTTTCTGCAAATATTTCCCTTTCCTGAAAATTTTTTTTCCAGTAAAAATGATTTTTTCAGAAAAAATATTTTTGATCACGAATAATGCCTCATTTCTTCGAGAAAGCATTATTAGTCCTTAAAAAGCGACTTTTAACTGAAAATTTATTTTTACCCGAAAACTTTTTTTTTCCGGAAAATTTTATCTTTTGGAAAAACGTTTTTTTTTTTTTTGAAATTTTCTTTTCCGAAGAAATTTATTTTTACCAAAAAATTTTTTTTTTTCGGAAAAAATTTTTTTTTTTGAAAAACTTTTTTTTCGAAAAAATTTTTTTTTCGGGAAAAAAATTTTTTTTTTCAAAAAAATTCTTTTTTCCAAAAAAATTTTTTTTTACCGAAAAATTTTTTTTTTCGGAAAAAAAATTTTTTTTCGGAAAAAATTTTTTCTTTCGGAAAAACTTTTTTTTTTCGAAAAAATTTTTTTTTCGGAAAAAAATATTTGTTTTCGAGAAAAATTTTTTTTTTCGGAAAAAATTTTTTTTCCGGAAGAAATATTTTTTTTGCGGAAAAAATTTTTTTTTTCCAAAAACTTTTTTTCTACAAATATTTCCCTTTTCTGAAAATATTTTTTTCCAGGAAAAATGATCTTTTCAGAAAAAATATTTTTGATCACGAATAATGCCTCTTTTTTTCGAGAAAGCATTATTAGTCCTTGAAAAGCGACTTTTAACTGAAAATTTATTTTTACCCGAAAACTTTTTTTTCCGGAAAATTTTATCTTTTGGAAAAACTTTTTTTTTTTTTGAAATTTTCTTTTCCGAAGAAATTTATTTTTACCAAAAAATTTTTTCTTTCGGAAAAAAATTTTTTTTTTGAAAAACTTTTGTTTGCCAAAAAAATATTTTTTTTCGAAAAAAATTTTTTTTTTTCAAAAAAATTCTTTTTTCCAAAAAAATTTTTTTTTACCGAAAAATTTTTTTTTTGGAAAAAAATTTTTTTTTCGGAAAAAATTTTTTCTTTCGGAAAAACTTTTTTTTTTCGAAAAAATTTTTTTTTCGGAAAAAAATATTTGTTTTCGAGAAAAATTTTTTTTTTCGGAAAAAATTTTTTTTCCGGAAGAAATATTTTTTTTGCGGAAAAAATTTTTTTTTTCCAAAAACTTTTTTTCTACAAATATTTCCCTTTTCTGAAAATATTTTTTTCCAGGAAAAATGATTTTTTCAGAAAAAATATTTTTGATCACGAATAATGCCTCTTTTTTTCGAGAAAGCATTATTAGTCCTTGAAAAGCGACTTTTAACTGAAAATTTATTTTTACCCGAAAAATTTTTTTTTCCGGAAAATTTTATCTTTTGGAAAAACGATTTTTTTTTTGAAATTTTCTTTTCGGAAAAAAAATTTTTTTTCGGAAAAAATTTTTTTTTCGGAAAAAATTTTGTTTCCGGGAAAAAATTTTTCCGAAAAAAATTTTTCTTTTCCGGAAGGAATTTTTTTTCCGGAAGAAATAATTTTTTTCCAAAAATTTTTTTCTATAAATATTTCCCTTTCCTGAAAAGATTTTTTTCCAGGAAAAATGATTTTTTCAGAAAAAATATTTTTGATCACGAATAATGCCTCATTTCTTCGAGAAAGCATTATTAGTACTTAAAAAGCGACTTTTAACTGAAAATTTATTTTTACCCGAAAAATTTTTTTTTGGAAAACTTTTTTTTTTTTGAAATTTTTTTTTCCGAAAAAATTTTTTTTTTTCGGAAAAAATTTTTTTTTTTGGAAAAACATTTTTTTTTCGAAAAAATTTTTTTTTCGGGAAAAAATTTTTTTTTCCGGAAGAAATATTTTTTTTCCGGAAAAAATATTTTTTTTCCAAATAATTTTTTTCTACAAATATTTCCCTTTCCTGAAAATATTTTTTTCAGGAAAATGATTTTTTCAGAAAAAATATTTTTGATCACGAATAATGCCTCTTTTCTTCTAGAAAGCATTATTAGTCCTTGAACTTTTAACTGAAAATTTATTTTTACCCGAAAAATTTTTTTTTCCGGAAAATTTTATCTTTTGGAAAAACTTTTTTTTTTTTTAAATTTTTTTTCCGAAAAAATTTTTTTTTCCGGAAGAAATATTTTTTTTCCGGAAAAAATATTTTTTTTCCAAAAAATTTTTTTCTACAAATATTTCCCTTTCCTGAAAATATTTTTTTCCAGGTAATATCAATCACCTACACAAATGGGCATGGGCAAGTGGTTTCCGTTTCTCCGAGAAAACCAAATGCCTCCATTTTTACAGGGTGAGAGGAACCTTTCCCCAACCTGTTTTAAAGTTAAGAAGCAATAGACTAGATTTCGTGGAGACAATCCGTTTTCTTGGTGTGATTTTAGACAGAAGACTAAACTGGCGGAGCCACAGAAGTGTTTTAAAAGATAAATGTTTTAAAGTTTTAAACATTTTAAGGTTTTTAACAAATTCGTCGTGGGGCGCTGACCGTACATCAATGCTCACACTTTACAGAGCATTGGTACGGTCCAAAATGGATTAATGATCTTTTATATATGCCTCGGCACGAGCCTCACATCCTCAGCCTTTGGCGTCGGTGCACAACTCAGTTCTAAGGTTGGCTACTGGTGCTTTCAGAACCAGCCCTGTTCCCAGTATTTACTGCAAAGCAGGAGAGCCACCCTTTGAGATGCATAGAACGCTTTTAATGTGCACATACATTTCAAAAATTTTAGCGTCAAAAACCCACCCGTGTTTTAACTTAATTTTTAAAGCACGTTTTAAAGAACTTTTTAGCAGACGATTAAGCGCAACCTTACCCTTAGGAATCTGTTTTAGCAATTTTGTCAATGGAGAAAACCTCCAACTACCAGATGTCTGTCCTGGAGGCTTCCATAAATTTCCAAATCTGACACGGACCCATTATTTTTCAAGGTCAAGCACCAGGAAATAATGACGGAGTACTCAGACTATATTTTGATCTGCACCACTGGTTCAAAATCGGAGGATGGGTGTTCATGTGCATACACGTCTTCTCGACATGGCAGTCATGCTTTCAAGCTAAATCCCCTCTGCAGCATTTTCACTGCTGAACTGATCGCAGTCCAGATGGCATTAAGAGGGCATTGCCCTCAGGAGTGCGAAATACATCGTATGTTCGGACTCAATGAGTGCCCTGAAAACCATCCAAAATCCACACCACAGCCATCCCATGGTACAGAGGATCCATATTCTCCTATCGCGTCTGATGGCAAACGATGTGGATGTACTCTTTCTGTGGCTCCCTGGGCATGTCGGAATAGATGGAAATGAAAGAGCCGACTCGACTATGAAGGCATCATTAATGAGGTACCATCCCAGGACCTAAAACACCTTTTTAAGAGTACCCTGCTTGAGAAATGGCAAAAGTCCTGGGAGGCAGTTACAGGTAACAAGCTGAGAGCGATCAAAGCAAGTGTTACTCCGTGGCCAACTTCTGTATGTAACAACCGCCGGGAAGAAGTCGCAGTCACTCGACTTAGAATTGGCCACTGCGCTTTGACGCACTCGTTCCTTTTTACATGGGAAAAGGAACCTCCCATGTGCCCTAACTACAACTGCCTGGTAACCATTAGTCATATCTTGACGGAATGTGCCAAATATCAAGGTACTCATCGAATTTTAAATATGAGGGGCAATCTTTCTGAACTTTTATCAGACGATCCTCAGAAAATTAACATTATTTTAAAATTCATAAGGGTAACAAATCTCTATGAATAAATTATTTTGTGTTTCACTTATACAGTTTTTATAATATATTTATCTTATTTATTTTTACCTATTTATATATTGTATTTATGTCAACCTATTTTAACTTATTTATTCTAATGTACCTACCGTATATACTCAAATATAAGACGACTCTGATTATAAGACGACCCCCCCATTTTGAACTCCTAATAAAAGGAAAAAATTTATTATGCACACAATGAGAGGTTCATTATACCATTGACTAATAAACATTGAACCAATTGAAATAAGCAATTTTGTAGTGTAAGTTGGCATATACAGTTGCTTTCCGTCAAGTGTCCATCAACAACTGCTTTTAACTTCTTACAGGACCTACTATAAAGGTGACTTCAATGCATTTGTTTAGATTATCAAGAAGAGAAGATAACAATAACGCTTTTCTTTCATCTATTTGAATGTTTAATTGGCCTTTAATGAATCTGAGGCAACAATGAGTCTCATTGGCATCCGGAATTACGAAAAATCCGCAAAATCTCGAAAAAGAATGCGTATTTCTGAAAAATTCGACCGTGTAACGTGTAAACATCGCAAGAATAAGATAGAATAGAGCTTTAGACGTCGAATAAAGCAAAAAAGAAGAAAATGCGTCCATATTTACGTATTTTAATGCATGAAGGAAAAAACCTTGCACTCTGAAAAATCGAAAATCCCGTGTAAACTTATGGGAAAATATAATTGTCTCCTGGATTCGAACCCAGGACACTTTAGCAAGCGAAAATATTTTTCCAGGGACCTCATAGCCAGTAGAAACAAAACGCCGTTTACCGCATATCTTTTACGACGAACGGTTCTCGAGAAATACGCCGATATAAGTACCTGAGGTTCGTACGCACGCAGCTTCACTACGCGCATAATATATAGGATAAAATTCAAAAGAGTATTTGTCTTTGAATACAGTTGAATCGATTCATTTTCTACTACTACCATGGAAGAATAATATGCTTCCATGCTACTACTTTTAATAATCGATTGTTTCGATTGACTTTAAGAATCGAATATTTCGATTATAGCTATTCGATTCTTCCCATCTCCAGTTTGGTTCGTCTGGTCCAGGGCCTGGCAACTCAACGGTTTTCAGAGTTTCATCATACGCTCGTCTTTGTTGATAGGTGTCACTGGGAGCGCTTCAAAATGAAAGTGGGGGAGGGGATGGGTCTGGGTTAAACCGTTACAACGGTGAAAACAAGGCAGGTCTGTGCGTGGAGTGGCAACAAAGACATAATGTCGAAAAATTTGAAAATAAGAAGGAAGATATGTTCCGTGAGTGGGTGTGAGGAACGCAGTGACGGGACAAGAAAATTTTTTAATTTCCCGAGGACGGAAAAAGTGTAAGTTAATTTATATTAATGAATATTTTTCTTGTGAATGCTGAAGTGTTTCTGCAAGTTATAAGTATAGTTTATAAATAGATACAACGGTTGTTTTCAGTGCGAAGATTGTCATTTATAAGCGAAATTTAGAATTTTATTTATTCACTCCGCTTTGAGGAAGTACGTTTAACTAAATGAAGGGATTTGTAAGGCGAACATATATGTGTCATTGGTCTCTCCATTTGTTAAATATGTATAGGTGGTTTGTTTGAAATATACATGAGTTTCGTCAATTAAATCTAGTGGAAAAGTTGCTGCCTAAATTATTACGTTTTGTAAATTATAAATTACATGATTTCAGCTTCAATGTGAATTATTGTATGCTCTTGGAGATTCGTTGCTTACATACTCTTTAGGACGTAGGAATTAAATCATTCTTTCCGTATTTGTTTTTAAAAAACTATGTCGATTCTTCTAGTCTTTTTGCACTTACTATTAACCTCTCAAACTGTGAGAAACTATCTTTAATTTAATAGAAACTTTTACAGCATATGATAGAATACAAAGGGCAGGTAATGTGTATATTGACATTTGCAACATTCTTATATGAGATAAAAGGAAACTGAAAATTTCATGTACAAACAAATGTGGTATGTTTCAAAGCATTAATTTAACTCCAAATATGACAGCAATTCCTAAAATGCATTTATTCCTGCTAATTGTCGTAATGTGATTAATTTGCATTTATAATTTCCAGTGTGAAATATTTTTGTATTATTATTCCTTGACCTTTTATAAAGAAATTAATAAAATGTTCGTGATTACCTTTTATATAAAACCGAGTGCACCTTTGCAATTATGTTAAGAATAACTAACTTATAGGTATAGGTTTTACATTTCTTTGTTAATATATGTTATTGTAGGGTATAGGCTTTAAATTTTGTAAATATGTATATATGTACATATTCATTATTCAATCTTTTAATTTCTATATGCTTTTTGTTGGGGAAATTAACATAATTCAGATATTGTGCGACCTTTTATGTTGCAGTATGTACACATTTCCACTTATTATGATTTAAAATTATCTGCCTAATATCATTGCCCTCATTAGGTCTGGTCGTCAAACTGTTATGCACCGGGGGATTATGAGACGACTAGCGATTTTTCGGTCATAAAAATTGGAACAAAACCTCGTCTTATATTCAGGTATATACGGTATTTTCACCTGTATTGTTTTATTTAACTTGTAAGGTACAGTTTTGGTTATGACGGTGCGAAATGACCTATGCTGGAGATGCACCATACTTTATATACTACTACTACTTGAATTTTGAGGCAAGGTTTTTCTAAGAATTTTTTGAATCCCTTCTTGAAAAAGGAAAGGAATTTTTAGACATTCTAGTAATTAAACAATATTTTTACTGCATTTTACTTTATTTTATGGGTAATTTTTATTTATAGTTTGTGATTTTACTGAAATTTTTTCAAATTGAAAACTATATTTTTTACTTAACACATTATGTGCTGAAGATAGTCTTTCAAACTTCGCCGAAACCTGAACTTTTGTTTTTCTTATTTCGGAAGGAACCTGCCCGCAAGTGTTATGTATGAATCCATTGTTACTGTTGTCTTTCTTAAATGTTTATAATGTTAACTTTTATTGAGGACTGCTCAAGCGACCCTCAGGTATTAGTTAGTCTCCAATCTGCATCACATATTACTTAAACATGAATATTTTACCTATTTTTCTAAACTTAATGGTTTCACAAACACATTTACAAAAAAAAATAATTAATTTTGAAATATATCACCATAAAATTAAAAAAACAATGTATATTTCAAAAGAATATTTATTTCCACATTTCTACACAATAAAACATTTTACAATATGAAATATACGATACAAAGTGAATGATAAGAATATTCAGTTTTAACTTGTCCAAAGAATATGCATACAAATATTTGAAAAAAACTGAAAGCGAGATAATAGACCAAATTGAAAACTAAGCATGCCACTGTGAAGGTCGGAGCCCAACTGATTCCTAGCGATTCTTGGGCAAGTTAAAACCCATGCCTATGCCCCCTACACAGCAAGGAAGTAGAGGGGAGTGCTGGCCGCTTGAGCGGTCCTTAGATGGTATTGTATCTTTTTACTGAGCTTAGGATCGTGGCCAATGTTTTATCTTCATATTTATCACCATTGGATGCACATATGCATAATAATAGATTGGTCAAGGTGTTGCCAGATACATATATCTATTAAAAAAATTTCAAAAAAGGCCTGCATTCGACGCCAGGAGAATTTTTTACATTCGATATGTATCTCATATCTCAGCGCATAAGTTTACACGCTAAAATTTAATTTTCAACATGCAGAGTTGTACTCTTTTGGAAATGAAAATTAGAAAGAATTGACCTACGACCTTCAAATTAGGACCATTTTAAAGGAAAATAAATAGGCCATTTAATTTTGTTCATCTTTTCTCACCTAAAGGTAAAACTTTAGCAAATTTTATGTTTAAATTTACCGATGTAAGAAAAATTGTTCATTTTCATCAATGATCGCCTTGGTAACGGGCATTGTTGTTTCAAGCCATATATGCTTATAAACCTATATTCATTTATGTAAATTGGAAGGATAAATGCTGTAAATTACATATTTTAAAACATACTAATGTTTAAAATAATTCGACGATGTTTTAACATGCCTTCGTTGTCTTATTGAAGTCTTTCTGCATATTATAGTCGATCCGAAGTCGGAAGACTCCTGGCCTCTAAAAAGGGGCGGACACAAGTTAGCAGCAGCCAATAGGAGACTGTTTGTTTGGGAAGGTAGTGGGGAGGAAACCAGTCTCACTCCTGCTCTCGAAGAGATCGCATCGTACTGCGTTGCCGTTTCTACCGCCGTTTCCTTTTTATTTAGAAACTGCGTAGTATATCAGCTGAGCAAGAGCTGGCAGCGCGCATCGGTATCTGCTCTCCCGCACGAAAGTTGAGAGGGGCGATGGAAGGGGAAACGTTCGTGATTGGCTACTTGCTCTAAGTAGGTCAGGAGGCTTCCGACTTCGGATCGACTATAAAGGCAGTTGCTTGCGTTGTGCCTTCGCATTATCTGAATAGAACAGATATAAGAATTACATTTGCCAGATGCAGTTTTGTCACGTGGACAGCTATATGTAGCCATAACTAGAACACGTGACAAACAATTTGAAATTTTGGGTTAAGGATAAAGATAATCAAGGGCAATTGCTGTTAAACGACAGAGTATTTACAAGGAACGTCATTATAAGAGAGCTACTGAATAGCTAAAATAATATTATTGAGGTATAAGACTGTTTTCCTCTTAATTTCTTATTACTATTCCTTTGTTTTCATTTGTAACCCTTTCCAATCTTATTCAAATATTATAATTTTATCATTTGTTTGTTGGTTTTATTTTTATATTGTTTGTTTTCAAAGGCCATTTTATACGGGTTCATTCGTTTAGTCTATGTATAAAACTCCATTTGTCAATTTATTTTTATAAAAAATTATTAGTAAATTTGTTACTTTTCTATACCAAGAATATAAATAAACTGTATTTGTTATGATATACATGTAAAATACCAAAATTTATTACAATTAAGCATCCTCCAAAAGATTTTATGCCATAGGGCCACCAAAACCACTTTTGCCTTGGGCCACCAAACCCTTAAGATTGGCTCTGGAGGTAATAATACATATGTTTTTAGCAGAGACAGTATATATTGAAATACAAGTATATTCTCTGACTTTAGCATTGAAGCCTTGAGCAATTATCTTATAATGTATGAATTAATTACAATATTGAATAAAAAATTGAACCTATAAAAGTTAACCTTAGATCATATACATACATACATAATTCTTAATCTTTTTATTTATACATGATAATTTAATTTTTACTGTACGATTATATCAGACCAACATAATTCCTTATTTTTTTACAATATTTCAGATTTGACTGTTGGTGCACATGTATCTGGCCATGCTGTCATTTATAGAGGGCGACCAGTTGTGAGATGGGAAATTAGTCCTCCAAAACCTAATCCTAAACATATTCCACATAATGCCACAGATTTTACTTTGGAATCTTCTTGTGTCACTTATTTGGGAAGAAATGCCCCTCAAAACCTTGGTTTGTATCATCCAACATAAGTTTCACTGTATGCAAATTATAAAATATTATTTATCTCATTGAAGCAAACAAAAATTAGCTATTTCTGTGTGCTTCTTAATAGATAAAGAGTTTTCAAAAGAAAGATAGGATATGCATCTCAAGAATTTTTGGAAATATCAAACAGCTACAAAGGAAAACTACCTATTTCTTATAAAATTATGCAAGCAGTAATTGGAATAATAAAATTGTTTCTGTTAGATATACTATTAAATTTTTAGTCACATATCTGTTAAACATTACTTCAAGAGAATCAATGCAAGATTATCTCTCTCTCAATCATCAAATTTTAGACTTCCTATAAAAATGGACATACCATATATACTCGTGCATAGTGCACAGTTTGAAGACCAAATTTCAGGACATAAAGTAGTCGTGCACATTATACATGGGTAACACTTTTGTGCATTTAAAATCAGAAATTAAAGTCAGCCTACCTCACCAGATTCTCGCTTTTTGGGTGAATTAAGGGGAAAACCACAATAATTATCGATAATCCAGGTTATAAATATATTAATTATATGTATAGAACACCTAATTACTTCTATACAGATATAATTCCATCCTCTCCAAATATTACGCATCTCACTAGCTCATCTAGTGATTGCTGTAATTTTTCCAGATAGACTTCCCGCAAAACACACATCAAAAACAAAGAAAAATAGAATAAGCAAATTGAAATAATTTTATTTAGTTAATTCTAGTATTTTAGATTAACAATGTAAATAATTTAAAACCCGTAGAATGACATGAACTTAATCTTACCTGTTGTGTATCATGTTTCCAGATTTGTTTGTTACATTTTCACTTTATTTCTTCTATTAAACAGTTTTATAATAAATAGGAAAGAGAGAACCAACATACACTATAAATCAAAACATCTATTTTATTCATCACTTTTTGTCTGATTTAAAATTATTGGCAACAGTGGTGGTTTTCTACACGGCATCAGTTTTGCCAACTTACTGTATGAAGTTGCTGCCATCTCAATTCAATTGCTTTTATTATTAATGATGTCTCTCTAAGAAGCTTATTGAACATAATACTTATGGGCAAGTCCAAGCATTTTAAAATTTAAAAAAAATCTAAGGCATTTGGCTGAACTTCGTGGTAACTGATATTTATATTTCCAAAGAAAATAATAACTTTGTTAAATTCCACAATAAAAATTTCCAGAATTTAACAAAGTTATTATTTTCTTCAGAAATATGTTTTAAAATTGTTAACTGACAATAATTTAATGCTTTAATGTATTTATTTATGGTACTCTAGTTAATAATTAACATGACGATATAATTTTGTTCTTATAACCCACAAAAATCAAAGGTGCGTGTTATATACAGAGCATGAGAAAAAGTCGTGATTTTTTGGCAAAAAGTACGGGTGCATGTTATACACGAGAGGGCGTTATACACAAGTGTATGTGTATGTGTGTGTATATATATATATATATATATCATCATCATCATCATCATCATCATCAGCCTTTTTCAGTCCACTGACGGACGAAGGCCTCCCCCAGACTCTTCCAGTTTTCCCTGTCAACTGCCTCCCTCCTCCAAGTTTGCCCCAAGAACTTAACAAGCTCTCTGTCCCACCTGTCTTTCGGTCTTCTTTTTGGTCTCTTGATGTTTCTTGGGATCCATTCGATGACACTGGACGTCCAACGCTGGTCATTTCTTCTAGCAATGTGGCCCGCCCACTGCCATTTTAACACCTTCACTCTTCTAATCACGTCACAGACTCCCGTCTTCTTTCTTACCCAGTCGTTCCTCTTGCGGTCTCTTCGGGTGATCCCTAACATGCATCTCTCCATGCCCCTCTGTGTTGTTTGCAGGCGCTGTATCATTCTGGCATTCATGGTCCATGTTTCACAACCATATGTCAGAACAGGCAGAACACATTGGTCATACAGTCTCCTTTTTAGGAAGACTGGAATATTTGATTTAAAGATGTTCGCATTCTTGCCAAAAGCACTCCATGCCATCTTCACTCTCCGGTTGATTTCTCCAAGAAGCGAACCATCAGTAGTGATGAGTTGACCTAAGTAAACATAGCCGGTTACTTCTCCGAGTTCTGCTCCGTTGATATGTATCTTCTCAGAATTTGTGAAGGAGTTGTACATAACCTTTGTTTTATTAAGATTCATCTTAAGTCCAGCTTCTCGGCTTGCTTGCTCAAGCTCTTCAGTTCTTCTAAGGAGCTCTTCTGGGCTTCCTGCGAACAGTATGATATCATCTGCAAAGCGCAGGTGACTCAGATATTCTCCATTTACCTTTATGCCTTTTTCCTCCCAGTCTAGCCTTTTGAATACTTCCTCTAGAGCTGCTGTAAATAACTTAGGGGACATAGTATCTCCTTGTCTCACTCCCTTTTCGGCCTTAAAGGTACTCGTCTCTTCATGCAGCTGGACAGATGTTGTCGCATTTTCGTAGATATTCTTGATCAAGGTTATGTACGTTTCTTCTACTCCTTGTTTCTTTAGTGCACGTAACACCGACGAAGTTCAGACAGAGTCGAATGCTTTCTCGTAGTCGATAAAGCACATACATAGAGGTAATTCATACTCGTTGGTCCGACTGATTACCTCTCTCACGACTTGGATGTGGTCCATCGTGCTATACCCACTGCGAAATCCAGCTTGCTCTCTGGGTTGGGCAGCATCAAGATGGTTTTGAAGGCGCATAGTGAGTATTTTGGTGAATATTTTGTAGATTGTTGGGAGTAGGCTGATCGGTCTGTAGTTATTCAAGTCTTCTTTGGAACCTTTCTTGTGCAGAAGGATAATACATGCGTGGTTCCATGTTTCTGGTATCTTTTTCTTCCTCAGACAGGAATTAAAAATCTTAGCGAGAATTGTTTCCGTATGATTCCCCATTGCTTTGAATACTTCCGCTGTGATACCATCCATTCCAGATGCTTTTCCATTCTTCATACTTCTGATTGCATGTCTCACCTCTTCCGGAAGGATACCTGGGACCTCTTCGGTGGGCATGTTTGCATCATCATTTACTTCATCATTTCCTAGAGGATCCTCATACAGCTTGGTGTAAAATTCTTGTACCCGTTTCAGGATCAGTTTCCTACTATGGGTTATGGAGCCGTCTTCTAGCATCAAGGCCACCAGCTGTCTCTTTCCGATCGAGAGATGTTGCTTCATTTTCTTGTAACTTCTATTGTTTTCTATGGCTTTCTCGATTAGTTCATAATTATATTTTTTCACATCTTCCTTGATGCACTTCCTTATAGTTTTGTTTAGTTCTGCAAAATGGATCATTTCTTTAGGTTCATTAGTAATTATCATTTTCCTTCTTTTTTCCATCAGCAGTCTTGTTTTTTCAGTCAACTTTTTCTCTGGCTTTGTTTTAACTGTTCCGCCTATTTCTTCAGCAGTTTCCTTGAGTATCTCTATAAATTGGGATTCAACTTCTTGGTCTTCCAGTGCACTGAATCGATTTTTCAGTTGGAGCTGAAATTCTTCTTTTCGTTCTTTTAGCACCTGCGTGTTGATAATAGACTTAGGCTTCTTCTTTATAAGCTTCTGTCTTTCTAACTTTGAGTTGAATTTTATCCTGCATCTTACCAAGCGATGGTCGCTTCCAGTTTTAAACTGGTTGAGGACGGAACAGTCTTCAGCCAATTGCTTCTTATTTACTAGTATGTAGTCAATTTCGTTTTTGGTACCATTGGGTCCTTTCCAGGTCCATTTTCTATTGGGATTCTTTTTGAAGAAAGTGTTCATTATATATAGACTAGTACATTCAGCAAAGTCTACAAGGCGGTCCCCTCGTTCATTTCTGTCTCCATAGCCCCATTTTCCAACTGCGCTGTCGTCTTCCTTTTGTTCTCCTACCTTGGCATTGAAATCACCCATGACCACTTTTAGATGGCAGCTCCCTTTGTCGTGCAGTTCTCCAACTTCTTGGTAGAAATCTTCCACTTCCTCATCCGAGTATGATGACGTTGGCGCATAAACTTGGACTATTTGAAGTTGATATCTTTTATTTATTTGAAGCACTAGTCTAGCTGCCCGCTCGGATGAACTTTCCATTTCCACGATATTATTCTTCAATTTTTTGTTGATGATGAATCCAACACCTCCTGTTCTTCCTGTGTCAGTTCCCCTGTAATAAAAAATATCTCCACTCTTCAACTCCAATAGGCCTTCACCTTTTCTTCTCACCTCACTAAGTCCTAAAATGTCCCACTTGATCTTCTCCAGTTGATCTTGGAGCTCTTGAAGTTTATCTTCACTGGACAAAGTCCGGCAGTTAAAGGTAGTTAGGTTGAGGTTAAAGGAATTGGGTAAGGATGAGAAAGAGTGGCAGTGGGCGTTTAACCTCCGGGGATTCTTAGCACCCTCTGCCTTCCTGCCTTGTTCCTGACCACTGCCACGGTCAGAGGCAATCCAGCCTCCGGAGAATGAGGGCCGTTTTTTATGGGTGTACATGTCATGGGGGGATTGTGGGCCTTAAAACACCACGCTGGCCCAGAGCGGGTTGGTGAGTACCTCTTTCACTTTGGCCGGAGATATTGCAGAAAGACTTCACAGCATGGTTGAACCTACCGGTGTCCGAGGACACCACTGTTCTTCGCCCTTTAGCCTCCGTTTACACCCTTCCGCCGACTTTGAGGCAGTGAACTGAGGCAGTTGGAAGGGAGATATATATATATATATATATATATATATATATATATATATATATATCTCCCTTCCAACTGCCTCAGTTCACTGCCTCAAAGTCGGCGGAAGGGTGTAAACGGAGGCTAAAGGGCGAAGAACAGTGGTGTCCTCGGACACCGGTAGGTTCAACCATGCTGTGAAGTCTTTCTGCAATATCTCCGGCCAAAGTGAAAGAGGTACTCACCAACCCGCTCTGGGCCAGCGTGGTGTTTTAAGGCCCACAATCCCCCCATGACATGTACACCCATAAAAAACGGCCCTCATTCTCCGGAGGCTGGATTGCCTCTGACCGTGGCAGTGGTCAGGAACAAGGCAGGAAGGCAGAGGGTGCTAAGAATCCCCGGAGGTTAAACGCCCACTGCCACTCTTTCTCATCCTTACCCAATTCCTTTAACCTCAACCTAACTACCTTTAACTGCCGGACTTTGTCCAGTGAAGATAAACTTCAAGAGCTCCAAGATCAACTGGAGAAGATCAAGTGGGACATTTTAGGACTTAGTGAGGTGAGAAGAAAAGGTGAAGGCCTATTGGAGTTGAAGAGTGGAGATATTTTTTATTACAGGGGAACTGACACAGGAAGAACAGGAGGTGTTGGATTCATCATCAACAAAAAATTGAAGAATAATATCGTGGAAATGGAAAGTTCATCCGAGCGGGCAGCTAGACTAGTGCTTCAAATAAATAAAAGATATCAACTTCAAATAGTCCAAGTTTATGCGCCAACGTCATCATACTCGGATGAGGAAGTGGAAGATTTCTACCAAGAAGTTGGAGAACTGCACGACAAAGGGAGCTGCCATCTAAAAGTGGTCATGGGTGATTTCAATGCCAAGGTAGGAGAACAAAAGGAAGACGACAGCGCAGTTGGAAAATGGGGCTATGGAGACAGAAATGAACGAGGGGACCGCCTTGTAGACTTTGCTGAATGTACTAGTCTATATATAATGAACACTTTCTTTACTAGACATAGTCTTTGTATTTTTATATATATATATATATATATATATATATATATATAAAAATACAAAGACTATGTCTAGTAAAACATGAAGGACATTCAAGTCATTATATCTACCAACAAAAAAAATTGTTTACTTCTACCTATAGAAAAATAATATATCAAATGTCTCCATGTTAAAAAGTTAGGAATAGGTTGTTAACAATGTAGTAAAACATAATTGACCAAAACAGATTTAAGCAATTACTTGCTATATATTGTGGCAATAACCCTTTATTTATCAAAATTTTATATATTTCAGAGGTTTGGAGAATAGTTGAAATGGATTCTAATTACCTCCGCTGCCATGTGGCAAACAGCAGATTAGTCAAAGAATTAATTCCTTTAACAAGAGGTGAAACCTTTTGTGAAAATTTGACAATCCATATGAAGGTGAGTTATGTAATACAAAATTTAATGAATTTCTTTGATAAGTTAGAAGTGATTAATCATGTTCTAAAAAATTTTATGGAATTGTAACACTCTTCATTTCCATATTTCTATGACATTATATAATTCCTAAATATATATGAGGGTAAATCAAAAAGTAAAGGCAATTTATTTTTTATTAAATCAAGAAAAAGAAAATATGAAAATTTTAGTATTATTTTAGAACGTAGTCCCCTTGCTTCTCCAAACACTTGTCACATCAGTCCACAAGCTTCTTAATGCCGTCTGAGAAGAACGTTTTCTGTTGATCGTGAAGCCAATTATGCACCGCTTCCTTGACTTCGTCATAATTTGAAAATCGACGTCCACGTAACACTTCTTTCAGAAAGCCAAAAATGTGATAGACAGAAGGGGCGATGTCCGGACTGTAGGGTGGGTGGGGAGAAATTCAGATTGTAGTTTTTGAATCATTTCAACAGTTGCAGCAGCTGAATGAGGTCGAGCATTGTCGTGATGCAGCAGAAAGCCTTTTGACAGCAAACCTCTGCATTTACTGCAAATAGCAGGTTTCATTTTCTCTTCCAGCATGGCACAATATCTTACACTATTGACAGTCTGTCCACGTTCCTGATAATGTTCGATAATGATCGAGGTATCAAGGAGTGCAGTTCACTGCGGCCCGATCAGTCATGTCGAACCGCGCATAGCAGTCCCAACTACGTAACTACAAGCAGCTATAGAGGTGTGGGGATGGTTGCAACCCCTACAGGGCTAATGGTACATTCATCAGGCTGTATCTCGGTAATGAGGTGATGCAGACATCTCGTATTAATTTTTCAGATCATACCTCTAACCCACCTACAAGTCCTAGAAGTTTGTCGGTGGAATTTAAATACAGGGTGATTCAGGAGGAAACCTCAATATTTAAAGGACGTGTTCTGGAGGTCAAAATAAGCAAAAAAGTTCATATGAACATGTGTCTGTTTGTTAACCATAAAGCTGGTACAGCCGTTTTAATCCCAACGATCGGTAGAAGATAATTGCAGACAAACAATGCTGCGGTAATTGAAGAAATATTATGCCATCAATCTTATTACAGATTTATTACAACAATGAAGAAATGATTTATTAAGGAATCAGTCATTATTACAAAGTTTCTAAAAACTAAGGGACAAACGGTAGCTACTTCACGACAATCCGTTTCAGAACTGAGATGCTAGAGTTGTATGGTTGGCCAACTTTAGTCGTCAAGTGCGCGCATACTTTCGTCAGTCAACTTCTAGTTGGATCACACATCATTCAACTAACTAAAAGTTGGTAGTGTGCGCATAGCCTTAACATACGATCTTTGGATCTAAACCATTTTGAAGAAAACATTATAAAGTTTCTTATTCTGTTCATCTTTTTTTGCTAATGTTAAACATTTAATTAGCATATTTGGGGAAATCTTGCTATTTTAACAGGATGTTGCCTTTCCTACAAATTACATTGTTAGACCTCGAAATTCTGTTGTTATTTCAATCCTTATAGGTGTAAGTGTGCTTTGAATGCTTTTAATACGAGAGAGGTGGAAAGGAGGAGAGGGGATAGGGACAGGGGATGCATGTAACTGCGTGGAAAACCCTGATCTAAATACTATTTCTGCATAGCGTAAGGAATGGCAGCTAAAAATCAACCAAAAGAAAAGCTGCATCATTCAATTTATGAAGAACCAAAAATAGCTCACGAGATGTTTACTATTTCGGTCAGTGGAGTAAGGATTCTAATTTCAGATTCGGTTAAATATTTAGGAGTCATAATCCATGGTGATCTCTCACAGGACACGCACATTCGCCGAGTGATAGATGCCTCTAACAAAAAGTTGGCCTTTATAGGGAGAATAATTCAAAATAGCTCTGAAAAAGTGAAGGAATTATGTTATTTACCCTTGGTTCGACCAAAGGTTAAATATGCATCAGCTATGTGGGATCCTTACAAAATGGGGCTCACTAAGGAGATAGAAAAGGTGCAGTACAGAGCAGCTAATTGTAAAGAGAAATTATGATAGTAACAAAAGCGTAATGTCATTAATATAAAATCTGAAATGGGATTTGTTAAAGAAATGTAGACTGCAGGCTAAATTTATACTGCTAGAAAAATATATGCCAGAGACAATGGTGGATGAGATACAAGATCTTATCAGACTCCTGATATATTGTGGAAGGCAGGACAGCAAAGAGACTTGGGCAATGCCAGCCGGGTTAGACTAATCTAAAAGTCGTGGGTTCAAATCCTGCTTCGGGCATGGATGTTTTGTTTGTCCTTGTTATTGTTGTAACACTCATTGTAAAGACCGTGAAGTGCTGTTTATGAACTGGTGAAAATAAATAAAATAATATCTTTTCAATTTTTATAAATTTTCCTAGTAAATCTTGCTAATATATATTGTTTCAAATGATTCCATCATGCTTTGTTTATGTCTACAAACGTGTTATCTCACAATTCTTGGATTTTGCTAGTTATGGCAGAAATCTATTGTCTACATCATCCACACAGGAGAAATTACTTTCATTTCACGCTACTTTTCCTCTCCAGTAAAACAAAGTATCTGAATCATACCTTGATTATAAAGTGTTGAACTAACAGAATAAAGTATCTCAAATAGCAGGGATTGTATTAGTATTAAAGTGGTTTAAGGAGCAGAACATCAAATATGGATCGTCCCATAATAGGCCATGACCGTATTTCCATCAAAATAAATATTTCCAAAATTATCCTCCTTTAAATTTTCAGCCAAAAATTCAGAATTTTCTAAATCCAGTTGAAGTTTACATCCGGTATCAGTTGAAAGAGGAAAAAGATTTTGAAGACTTGCATGGAGATAAAGAGAGGCCAGAATTTAAAGTGCATCCAATTGTGGTGAAAGAAAATGAAATTCAAGGTAATTAATCAATATTGTAGAAAAGTAAACAATATTGTATCTCTATAATTTCTTTTTATTACAATATTTAAAATCTTCAGCTCTAAAATTTTATTTGAATTTTAGGAAAGGATAACTTCTGCAAATTCTGCCCCATTTCACATGGTCCATCGAAGACTGAAGTTATAATTCCATTTGAAGTTGGCTGTGGAAAAGATAATATCTGCCATGCTGATCTCAGTATTAAAGGTCAACTTCCACAGTTGGATAAAGGGTAACGCATGTTTATCTGTTTGTATAAATGGATGCAACTGGTCATTACTCTTATATTTCCAGATTTTTTCCTTTTCTTTCATCCTTCAGTGAAGGAAGACAAGTAGAAGGCTATTTTTCAGATATACAGTAAGTCCCCAACTTATGTGGTTAATTCGTTCCGAAGGTCGCCGTGTAAGTTGAAAATCGTGTAAGTCCAACAATGCTTAAATACAATATATTTTTGACATATACGTTCTTTTCAGTGGATAGTTAAAGCTAAAAAAGTAGTGCTTATGTGATGAGGGTTTATAGTTTATAAAAAGCAGTACAGTAACGAGACACAACTTCCACCCACGGGATAACAAATCTAAATGGCGAAAGCGGCGCTGTCAGCTGTGCGTCAACATACAGTAATCCCTCGGTTTACAAGCTTAATTTGTTCCTCAAAAACTGCTCGTAAGGCGAAAACACGTAAAACGAAAATTAATTTCCCAATACATCCCATGTTATAAATTTTATAAACAATAGTTACATCATTAAAGTTGGGATGCCATAACGTTCTGCACATTCGAGAAGATTGGGGAACTGACGAAAGCCGAGAATAGGTGCCGGGAAAAACGATCGGTTTGCGAGAGGAAGGAAATCGTATAAGCAAAAATTGGCTCGTAAATTGAAAATCAGGTATTAATTTGTGCATCTCGTATAAGCAAAAACTAGTAAACCGATTGCTCGTACACTGAGGGATTACTGTACTAGTAACACCATCTATTGAGTGGCGATTGAACTAAAAATGGAGCGCGCTGATAAGTTGTCATGTATCCGTGTATCTACGGATCCATGTAACTCGGACCCGTGTAAGTCGGGGACTCACTGTATTAATATTTCCAAAAGTTCATATTTCTCATGATTCTACTTTTAATTTCCTTTCGAGGAGAAATTCCCTTTATCTGGTACTTCTGATTATCCAGCACTTTCAATGCTAAGTGTAACACTATCTTGCAAAAATGCTTGCTTTGTCATATGGTGGTTTGTAATGCAGTTAATCTGAAATGCTTTATGTCAACTGTGTTTTCAAGTTGAGTGACCCAAAAGTTAGGTGAAATATACTGTTATAATATAAATTCATTAAATTCAGAACGTGTCAGAATCCTGCATAAATAGTCTCCAGACATCCAATAAAGAGGATATGTCTGAAAAAAGTGACATCTGATATCTGTAACAAGGGTTCTTCATCTCAAGTAGATAACTCTTTTAGCCACTTATTTAGCTGTTCCAGGGCATGGATAGTCAGTGCTCTGTAAAACATTTTATTGCATAGTGCCATTAAAAAATAGCCCTTCTAATTGCCTTGAAATGAAAAGGTAGCCAGTTTCATTAACATTAATATAGAAAATAGAGGTTTGTACAAAGATAGCTGGTGGTCTGAGTTATAATGTTGGCATTACTTGAGAAACTAACAAGGTAGGTGTGTCCCATTAAGTCACTTCATTACAATAATTTAAGATAAGAGTTATATGAATGGTTACTATTTTCCAAAGCAAACTGAAAAGTACAAACTAAAATTTAAGCACATTATTTATAATATTGGTTTATAAACTGTTTAGTGATGTTTTATATTAAAAATTAATTATATAATCTAATAGTCATTAAAGTACTGTGTTGATTTGACATCATTATGGAATGACCTCATTTGAACAACAACAGTAGTCAAAATCATAGGTGCTGACTTCTCCCGAAACTTCATCTAGTCTGGCATCTCTCTGATCTGGTCCTCGCCAGATTAAAGGAATGTTCCTTTATTTTAATTGTAACCCAGTCTTTTTCATTATTTTATGCTTCTTTTCTTGTCTCTAATTTGTCAGTCTAATTTTTTAAATGTAATATCTGAACATTTTTGTCATAATGTCACTTATAATAATTATTGCATATTGATATTTCAGTTTAAGTGCTGAAAATCTCTCATTTGTGATTGGGTCATTCAGAACTCTTATGTTCAAAGTATTAGTGTCTAACAAAGACACAGCTGAGCCAGCATACCACACACATGTATACCTCGAGATTGGATCACCAGCAAAGATATCAAGGATACCTCCAGCATGCAATGAGATTTCTGCAATTCCTTTCTTAGAGAATATCATTGAATCCAGTGAAGAGTCACATGCATCCTCAAGCAGTTCATCACACTCTTCCATGTCACATGGTACTACAGCTAAACGCCATGAGCCATATTTAAGGAAGAACATAAGTTCTATCAATCTCAGCTGTGACCTTGACAATCCTCTACGCCCGAAATCAGATGTGAGTTGATACCTTGTGCAAATTTAGTTTTTAATCCTTCATGTATAGTTTTATCACCACTATACTGATTCAGAAACACAAGATTTGTGTATGCAGGCATGTGTATGCAACTTATATTAATATCATAAATATTCTGATACTGTATCATCAATCATGTTTCAAAGACATGCATAATATAATATATAATTTGAAAGTGTAAGTCATGGGTTTGCAAATTGTGCTCTATAGAACCCTTTGCTTCTGGAAAATCTTGATAGAGGCACTGGGACTGTTTAATATTTGCTTTACACTCTACACCTCTTGGTTTGGGTAGTATGGCTTCAGAAATTATAAAAACCCCTTGTCTAAGTTATGAATTTACAAAAATCATATTCATTTTAACAACAGAGAGAAGTACTGATTGAATTGGATATGACTGATATACACGGATCCAATGTAATGGAGTTGAGTGCTTGGGCCACAACAATTAGTAATGAAATAAATCCATCAGATAACTCATGGTATCTTTTACTGCCACTTAAAATCGAAGCGGACATTGCAATGGCTGGGTTAGTTATGTATTAATTATATATCTTATAGTAAGAGCCTCATGATAGAAAATTGAATTATACATCATAATTAACAAATTATATTTTTAATAAAAATTACCTATTTTGAAGCAATGCTATTAACAATAAATGATTTTGAACTTTTCAGGAATGCAGTAAAAGAACTACATACTTATTTTAAAGAAAGTAAAAATGAAAGTGATAGCAATATAACTTTTCTCCATAGTTATGAAGTTAGTATTATTTTATTTTTTCAATTAAAAACTTATTTCTTTTGTTGCATAGAATCAATTTGAAATATAAAATAATTTATTTCATCCAGGTTCAGAAGTTTGGTTTCAGCCCAATAGAAAAGGTTAACATTGAACTTCAAATTCCTGTGTCTGTTAAAAATAAAGGCTTCAAGAATGTATTTCTTACAGTTGAAGAATTTCAGGTATGATTAATACAGTACATCTTCAGACACTTCAGGGACAAGCACTTAAAAATCAAAAGATAAAAAAAGTACTTACCTTCAATAGACGCAACAAATACTTTCTTAATCTTTTGATTTTTAAGAAGTCGTTCTTGAATTTTTTTTCAGCCATAACACAAACTCAATTATTATGTTGAATCTCAAAGACTTGCCAAAAAATAATTTCTTTAACATAAATTTTGTATCATGCATTACATATTATTACTCTCACTTTGTTATATGTACATTAAATGTAATGCTCTAATTTAAGTTTGTTATAATTCATATTCTCCTGTTATTTCCATAATTATAAATATGGAGATGATCAAGTGGAATGCAAGACACTTAAAGTGTGTTTCCTGCATCACATCAATAAATCTATTGAATAGCAGATCTGACATCATGATTATAATTTTTTAAACACAATGTTGTCAAAGATGAATATTTCTTCCCACAAATATGATTAGATGAAATTAACTGAACTTCTCAAAATAAAGAAATAAATAAATTATTACACATATTCTGTCTATTAATATTTATTAAATCAAAATTTCTGTGTAAAATTATCAATGAATTTCTGTCATATCAAAAAACAATATGGCAATCCGTCAATATTTTCCTCGATTCTAATCAAGTGATCCCTGTCTACTATCTACTAACAAATCAATATAATATCTATTAACTTCAGTACTTTTAAACTTCTCTTGTCATAATTGTGATTTATTCATTAAAATGTGCAAACCATATGTAATACTTATGTAATAACAAACATAGGTATCGATTTTCTACACATTGTCATTTCTAAATAAAAGAAGCTTATTCTAATGTTGAGCCCCTGATGCCTTTAGTACCTCACTCATGCCATGCTCCACCCCACAAATTCACCATGGTGGTTCATTTGCTGGCTTTGGTCACAGACTCCCATACATATGAGGAAGTCAATAATATCCAATGCTACTTTTTCAGTTGCTAATATAAACTTTTCATACCATATCCATTTCTGTGTCTATCTAGGGTTGTCTCTGAGACCTTTTATGTGATAACTAGAACACACATTATTATATGAGAAAGTTTGTACAACGTACAATAAAACCCCCAAATTCGCAGGGGTTATGTTCCCGAAAACTGTGAATTTGGAATCCGCAAAAATAGAAGCAAAGGCCTTATGGGAAAATTGGGGTTAGGTTTGCGGCTCCCCATTATTTTGACAAAAATAAATGATGAAAAGGTTGGCTAAAAGTGAGTGTGAAGCAATACAATGTGGCATTTAAATCTGCCATAGCCGTACAGTTTATCACATATTGCCTGCCTACTGATGCTGCATTCTGGCCACTAGCAAGTTTATTTAGCAACTCAATTTTCTCACTTAAAGTCAACGTCTTCTTTTGCTTCTGCTTTGTGTATTATCACTGGCTTCCTCTTGGTAGACATTTTCGAAAAAAGGAGATCACAGCATGATTAAAACAACTCGCAGATGGGGAAATTCATTTGTTTAGTGCTTTTTCTCTTCATTTCAAAGATGACAGCAATAGTTGAAAACCCCGCGAAACTGTGAAGCACGCGAATTTGGGGTTTTACTGTATACTGTACCAATTTCTTTATTTTTATCTACAACAATTTATGAGACTAAAAAAAATATCAGAAATTTTTTAAATATATTCCTCTAACTTGAATATAAAATTTATCTCTCTGAAAATGTGTTTGAATTCAACACTGGATTATATTATTTTAGTAAACTTTTTTTAAATAACATACATTAACTCCAGCTTATATACTTAACTACAAAGATAAGTACCTAATGAGGGAGAACAACAAACAGTCAATGGCAGAAATATTAGCCACTCTGTATTAAATTTGTTACTTTATGACGTACAATGTAAAACCTCTACGCCTTCTCCTCTCATAGCGAAAGCCCCATCAGCACGCATGTGAATTCATCCACCCTCTTAAATGATGCAATTCTCATTCTCTCTTCCAATCAGGAGGTTGGCACAGGTTTATAGACCCTTCATCCTCTGAGGTGAATTGTTTTAGAAGGAAACCCCATTTTTTTAGCTGATGAAAAATTGTAATTCCACCTATCATCTTCAATTATATAAAACTTTTGTGTCAATCCGGTCAAGTTGTCTTGGAATGAAAATCTGTGTATAAATATTAGGAATTACCCACAGATAAATATTAGGAATTACCTCTGCTTGAACAAAATATTTTCTATCTAATGATTATAGTGATAGTTTGATCAAGTTTTCAGAAAATAAGACTATAAATTGGATAGCATTTTTTCAAAAAAATATAAAATACTCCAATGTGTTCCTGCAGGATATTATTTAATTGAATAACTAACATTGGACTGAAGTATATTAACCATATTTATATCATTTAGGGATATTAATTACTCAAAATGTTTAAATTAACATTGTAACATTTCACTTATTAAAATATAAAGATCTAAGATTTGCTATTAGCATTTTGTTTTCTGAAATTAATTACAATAACCACTAACTTATCCAATTACTTTAATGTGTCCAACAAGAAATTATAAAGTTCATTGTTTTATTCATTTTTAGGGATTCCGAGGAGGGCAGCCCTTGTCATGCATTGTCAAAAATGATGATGATAATTCTGGAGATGGGATTCCAAAAGATCCACAGTCAACATATTCTATCCCTTTAGATGATATTAATGCCAAAATTTCTGAGGTTAGAGAACTGTTAATCTTCATTAGGTTTAAATATTTAAGTCACTTTTAAATCATGGCAAATATTAGTACCGGTGACTCCTGATTATCTATGGCAGTAGTAGAAATCAGTCATGTAAAAAACTGAATACTATGGATAATCTGAAAATTACCGTATTCACCTGATTCTAGGACGACCTTTTTTTCCAAATTTTCAGCTGTAAATATCAAGAGTCGTCTTACATTCGAATACGAAGTATATTTAAGCAATTAATCAATGGTTTTTACAACAAATGGTATATTACAGTAAACAATTCCCAACAGCAAATTCAAGTACGTACATAAAGAAGTGAAATAAACAAATAGTAATAACAATAACATGACGGGAATAATAATTATTTAGACTAATAATCATCGTCGACGATCATAACACAGACGACGTACTTTCATCTTCCACGTAATGGTAACCGCAATGTCAAAACAAATGAGAGCGGAAATCATTGGGATTCCCCTTTCAAACGACGCACCGCGATTCACTAAGTGTGACAGTAATTTTGAGTTGTGCATTCTTGATTTAAATGCACAACCCTTAAGTTAAAACGACAGATCATGTTGAAGTACGTGGCACGAGTGCAAAGGGAAAGTTAACAAAGGAATTAGACGGAGCTAAGATACAAATTTTAAGCTGATCGTGATAAATTACGCCAAAAAACTAATAACTGTGATGCGAGTAGAAAGTTCGGTGTATCTGAGGCAAATGTGCGTCGATGGAAACTCGCAAAACAGGAACTAGAAAAAGCCAAAGCCACAAGGAAGTCGCTCAGTGGTCCAAAATTAGACCGATTTCATGGCATTGAAGAAGAAGTAGTCAAGTTTGTGCGCACCATGAGGAAGAACGGTATGCCTGTTTCGACTGAAAGTATAATACTTAAAGCTAATGAAATTACTAGAGGACTTAATATATCATTGCAAGAATTCAAGGCCAGCAGAAGTTGGTGCGTGAGAATGATGCGACGAAATAATTTTTCTTTACGGCGACGAACTTCGCTGTGTCAGAAATTGTCTTGTCAGAAGACTATGTTGAAAAACTTCTCGCTTACCAGAAATACGTAATTGGACTTAGAAAAACCAATAATTACCTTTTGAGCCAAATAGGAAATGCCGATGAAACTCCGGTTTTCTTCTACATGCCATCTAATTATACTGTGAACGAAAAAGGTGCGAAGTCCGTCCTAATTAAAACTACAGGCAACGAAAAAATGCGAGTCACGGTAATGTTGGCGGTTTTAGCAGATGGGACTAAATTACCACCATATGTGATTCTAAAGCGGAAAACAATGCCTAAGAAACATTTGCCAAGTGGAATAATAGGTGTCAAGAAAAGGGGTGGATGACTAAAGAACTAATGAGAGATTGGTTACATGTGGTGTGGAATAGACGGCCAGGAGCTTTACTGAAACAAAGAGCAATGCTTTCACTGGATGCATTCAAGGACACTTATCTCCTGAAATTAAAAACATAATGAGTGCGATGAATATTGATCTTATTGTAATACCTGGAGGAATGACATCGCAACTTCAAGTTTTAGATGTTGCTGTCAATAAGTGTTTTAAAAATAATTTAAAGGTTTTGTATTCTGAGTGGTTACAGAGTGGAACTCACACTTTAACACCAAAAGGAAATCTTAAGAAACCTGAAGTTGCCAATGGATCAAGGCATCGTGGCAACAAATAAATGCAAAAGTAATAGTGAAAGGATTTAAGAAATGCTGCTTATCTAATGCCATGGATGGGAGTGAGGATGATGTTTTGTGGGAGACTGATGATGAAGTTGAGAGTGATAAAGATAGTGAGCATGAGGAAAATAGTGAAGGTTGCATAGACAGTGATGATGACTAACACAATAAAATGATTTTATGCAGCACTTGGATTGAAATGTTTTTTTGTTGTCCTGAAATGAGTGTATTCTTTCAATGTATTTACTTTATTTTTAATGTTATCTTAAAATGAATGCTACCATTTAATTTGTTTGAAAACCTGAATGGTTCTATTTGTGATGTGATCTTATGATTTTAAAATGTTAAAAGACAATGACATTCAAGAAAAGTATAAGAGAAAATAAATATTTGACAAGATTTATAATTTTTGTAGTAATGAAGGTCAATTTGAGCTTTTTTCTGTTTTGGAATCATCAAAATGGGGGGTCGTCTTAGATTCAGGGTCGTCTTGGATTCGGGTGAATACGGTATATACAGTGATTCCTTGATTAACGTGGTAGTTGCATTCCTGAAAAGCACTGCAATGAATGATTGAATATCGTCTTTATTTCTGGGTGAGATTGAGACTGGATAGTCCCTTCTGCCATCTAACCCAATGTCAGTTACAAAATTGAATAGCTTACAAAAATATGGCATTATTGGAAAATAATTTCCTCATAATAATAAATGTAAATTTATAGGTTGCATTACGGGAGCACATAAAAAGATCAAATATTCAATGCAATCCACTAATATACATTTATTTATATTCCCGTCAGTGCTAAAATAAAAATATAAAATATAATTTTATGTAAACAATTGCAGGAGATTTATCATTAGGGAGTGGCAGATGATGAAGAATTCAAGTCCACTGGGTTGGGTGGCCCCTCACATGACACACTGGTGGTGGATTGCTCAGGGCATCAACTGGGTCAGCTGGTGCTCTGAAGGTAAAAAGTTTCAGGCCATTTGCCCACTCTCCAGCTGTTTTGGAGGTGGTAGGTTCACAGTCCTTTGTGACTACTGCCTCAAAAAATTTATCCAGCCTTAATTGGGTAGCAGACTTCATATTTTCCTTTAATAGTTCATGACAGCAATGAATGTCCTTATTAACCATCTTCTGCACTTTGTAGCACCTTTCTCGATCAGGGCCATCTTCACCAAAAATAGTCAATGCTATATAGATCCAGTAGAGTCCTGTTTCCTCCACATTGAAGACCTGTATTGGACTGTATCCACCTTCTTCTATCACTAGCTGCAGTAACTTTGGAAATTCCAAAAGCCAGCTTGTGTAGCTTCACCAGTTACTTTGATGTTATGTAGCATAGCTGTCTTCTTAAAATGCTCAAATTATCCGTGGCTGGCAGAAAAAGGCTTATCCTTGCTCTCACCAGATTCCTTTCTTAAGTCTTCATAGAGACTTCTAGTTTTCTCTTGTATAACATTCAACCTGAGAGACATATTCCTTTGATTTTGATGTTCAATCCATACAACCAAAAGTTTTTTCATGCTCTCCATTAATTCAGAACGAGCATGACCTATCTTGATAGCACTTAATTATGTTACATTTTTGGAACTTGCCTTAATTTTGTCTGCATTTCTATGAATTGTATGCAATGAGGATTCAGTAAGTCCCAAAGCTCGTTGAATATCCACAACCAAATCTCTGCAGCACATTTTTTTTTATAATCAAGAGAATAGAATTACTCTTCTTCTTTGACATATAATCACTATTTTGTTTGATCTCTTAGGAGGCATAATAATTAGTTACTACTAAGGATAATTCAGGATAAAGCATGATAAGTGTCGGCTGTGAACACCAAGGGTGTTAAACCTCTTGACCATTCCCTCTGCATGGAATCAGAAGAATTCATATTGGGAGTCGAAACAAATAAATAAATATACTCATTTCATCAAATAACAGTAAGGATGTATCATGCTTAGACATTTTAAACTTTAAATTTTTTTACTAGCATGCAAGACATTCATTTAGCACACAATTTAAAAGGTTGCTAACCCCTGATTCAAATGTTAATCATTATTTCCCTTTCACCCTAATACAGCTATCACTTTGACAAACAGTTTTTCCTCATGACTGCATCCTTGAGAATAAGTTAAGGAAATTAACTTTACAAATGTTGGCAACCCTCTACCTCTGTTTACATGTTATTTCAAGTACATATATAATTAATCATCAACACCACATGTGTACACTTCTCTGGCATTATCAAAATTAAGAGATATGATAAATCACACATGCCTTTATAAAGTCTGTTCTTGATGAAGGATAGCACAAGTACTGTTTAAAATTCTGAATATGAACTCTGGTTGCTCCAAGAAGAAACTTTAAATGGAGGACCTTCATAACACATCACAGGCTGAACCTCAGGTTGCCAACCTGCATGATGTACGTCATAAAATTGAAAGTCGATTGTCATAAACCATTTCAACCTTACCGGAGAGTGATCAATATTTTAATAAACATTTTTTAAATGTTAACATAACTTTTAATTTTTTAATTTCATTAAGCAGCAGATATGAATGTTAATTATATCGGTATACTGAAGGCCTATAATTGTTTTTTTCCTTACAAAACCCTAGCAGTCAAATTTCTCATGATTCTGTTTTTAAGAACAAATGGACTTGTGATGCTTGCTGCATATACCATGCAAAGTGGATAACCTGCACACAGATTACCAGGAGTCACCTGTACTGACTTGAGTCTTTGAAGAAAAATGCATACATAAAATTTAGTATTCAATAGTGTGACCTTAAGTAGAATATAATCTTAAATTTTTCTTAATCTTTGTTTTCATCTTGACTGTGAGCAATCCATTTCATTTGGATAGCATGAAAAATAATCTGTGAAGGACATATTAGCCTATACTGGCACTCCCCAGGTTATGTAAGCAGCCCCATAAATCACTTGAAAAATTTTTCATTATGCAGTTTGCGTAAGCGAGCGGGAACTACATATGTGTGTGGAGGAAGAACACAAGGCATGGGTTGTAATGCATTGTTCTCAGTGTGTTCTACCAGTCATGCATATTTGCTTGATCTCTTAACCTGTGTTTCGCTTTTGCGCAAATTAACGTAAATGTTGCCCTTGCAATCATGGCTGATAAGCGTCACACTGCTAGTTTACATGTCTCTATTTTAACCGATTATTAGTACTGTACCAATGCAGTAAATTTTACTTTAAACACATAGCATCCATAGTAATTTTCCACTTACAAAAATTTGGAGTTATGGAACGGGTGCTGGAATGCATTCCTTACGTAACCCAGGGAGTGCCTCTATATTTGTAATTATTCCATTTGCAAATCCTTATCTCTGAAACATAAACTGGGTACATCTTGGAAATATATGTTTTAAGTAGCTATATTTCACACTTCACATGAAGCTTCAAATCATTGCCTGATTTTAAAGAATGAAAATTATACATTTATTTAAGGTACCAAGTAATCGCACACTCTACATTAACTGTTCATCATCAACAAAAACAAAAGATCAACTCTTTTCATGCATGTCAATTACTTGTGCTGCTGGACCATTTATAAATTCCTTATCAGTAGCTAAAGTACTTCTTACCATGAAGATTAACATAAAGGCTCTACGTAAGTAATGAATTAAAATGATTGCACAAAATTTCTATATGAATTATAATAAGGAAGGTAATATTTTGTCTTAACATATTTTTTCACCTTTCCTATTTTCTGAAATTATTAATCTAAGTTACAATGCATAAATCTGCTCGCATTAAAAAGATCTTAGACATAATATTCTTTCCTCACAGAACCTCTCATGGGCAAACGTGATATTATTTTACTGGCAACCCAGGGTTATGCAAGAATCATTGAACCACTTGGCTTGAAGCAACCAAAACTGGAAAGGTAAGAAAAATTACTATATTTAATGTTCACTTTAGACATTTAAATTAAATACCTGACAAGTTTTCTAAAATTAAATTTTGTACATGATGAAAACTGCTAACTTCATTTAATCCTCTCCTGCCTAAATTTATGTAAATGTCCTTATTCTCCATAAAAGAACCTATTATGTATTTCACAAATTCCCTATTCCTGGGTCATCACTTAGTACATATTTCTTATAATTACTCGAGAACTACAATATGTTACTAATTACAATTTTTACTAGATATTTGCAATACATACATATATTTTACTTTCTCATATATGTAATATGTACATATAGGTATAGAGAAAGTATTGTAATTTTAAAAATTTAACTTTGAGTTTTTAATGGAACTACACATTTTAGAAGTCCCCGATAGAGATCTGCATATCTGCAATTTAACTACCTTACCCAAGGATATCTGCACAAAAAGTAGCGGTTCAGGTCAGATAATATGTAACTTTTTGCAGATGCAGGTCGAATTCGGATATACAACCCATGGGTGCAGATACGAAAATCAGTATCTGTGCTGAACTCAAAATTCAGTGTCTTGAGTATGAGAAAAAATAATAACGTTGGTTGCACCCTTCTCTTACCTCATCTAAGCAGGTAATCCCAAAGGCTTTGGGCCTCTTTTGACCCTACCCCTTACCTTTCGAGGGATGCGATTTTCATATAATATCTGCCAACTTTCTTTGGAAGCTATTGGTGGGATTTTTTAAAACCTTCTATGTATTAAGAGAGGGGTATTTTCTTTTGAATTTTGGGTTTTGGTTCATAGATATTGCTCCAGATAATTTTTGCCTGCAGATATGACTTATAATAATTCAGGGACTGATGGTGGTGTAGAGCCCATCATTGCCTGAATATCATTTTTTAATGAAAGCACCAACTCACATAACTTATAGTCTTGTTTGGTAATACACTTGTCACAGTGGAATAAAATCTGTCGCAAAGCAACTTTAAGATTCTGAATTTCTGTACGGGAAAGTCCAGAGCAAGCTGCATGGACAGGATGCCAACACAAATCACAACAAATACCTTGATCAGAAGTGACGTCCTTGCCACAAATGTAACAGTCAGCGAGCACCGGCATATTCATGAAGAACACGCAAGTAAAAAAATAAGTTAGGAAAGTACTGTGAAAGCAGATATTTTAAGGCACTTTTTTAGAAAAAAATCTTAAGATTCAAATTTGAAGGGTACATTTTGAAAAAATTATTAGTGGCATTGTCAAAATAAAAAAATCCACATTTCGAGACCAATTGTACCAAGGATATGGTTCTCGAGATATCCTCTGAAAACACTTAGTCTGGTATAAAGTCTTCCACATTCTGCCTATTTTGAAGGTTAATTGTACAAATAAAAGCATTGAGCTCATTGCAATGGTAGTTAAGTATTTCCTTTGTTGAAACCCAGAAAAATTCCCATTTTTTTCCAATAAAAACTAAAAATTTACGCTAAATCTACAGTCATAGTTTAATATTAATGGCATTATAATGTAGCCCTCTGATTCCCATTAAAAGCTAATCCAAATAAAAGCACTGAGCTTGTTGCCATGATAGTTGATTGTTAGGACCCAGAAAAATTCCCACTTTTTTCCGATAAAAACTATAAATTTATGCTAAATTTACAAGGATTTAAATTCCTTCTTCAAAAATAAGAAACTAAAATTTCCAATAGCTCAAGTTCTGAGTTTGAATCTTGATGGGAAATAATTTTAAAAAGCAAATATAAAAACCTCAACACCAATTTATGTGCTTTTCTTATGGAGCAATAATGGGGCTACATTAGCCCCTGAATATTGGAATTTTAACAATGTCGGATTATCGCATGTAGCTCTCATATGTAGTAACTAATCCTGAAAATTTGGTTTCTCTAGGTTGAACCATTTCAGAGATAACGCCTGCACAGTCAGATAGACAAAGTGACTACATAAGCAATTTGCAAAAAATCACTAAAAATTATGATGAAAGTTGATAATAGTTAGTGCATCCTTCCTCAAAATATTCTCCCTCTGCCACAATGCACTTCTGCTAGTGTTCATAGAGCTGCTGGAAGCAATCCTGGAATGCTTCTCAATATATATATATATACTGTATATACTCGTGTATATGGCGACTCTATGTATAGTACGACCCCTGATTTTTTGGTGAACAAACCTGATTTTTTCATATATCTCGTTTATAGTACGACCCCAGCTTTCCACCAGGGTGGATATATTTCATTTCGATAGCTCGATGGTTACGAGCGAGAGATATCGAATGACCTTGACTTTCCACACCACCATAGAATAGACCGTAAATGTCGTAAATAGTATTTCTTGCGAGTACACTAAAGTTCGGATAAGTTAAGTATCTTACCCCTAAAACATTTAATAAAAAGTGATATGAATCATGATTGCACAAGATGAAATAAAATCGTTTCAATTCTAGTACGTCTGGATTACGTTCGGCGTACGTAATCCAACTACTTAATAGGTAGGGATAACGGATAAAAAGAAATTACTTTGTAATATTCCACAGTCTTTATTGTTTCTTCAATCACACACCGACCGGTTTCCACTACAAAATCATTCTAATGGTGTTACTAACCGACGTAACACCTTTAGAATGACTTTCAGTGTGTGATTGAAGAAACAATAAAGACTGTTGAATATTACAAAGTAATTTCTTTTTTCCAAGATGTCAAAATTCCATAAAGTTACGCCGTCTACGATACTTATAGTCCAACTCGTTCCAATCTATCACTTGTAAAAAGACGCAAACAAAGATGTACATACATAAAATTCAAGAAAGGAAGTGCCCGTAAATCTTCACTTATATCAAGTATTTGTGAATTTGAAGCTGTATATATGAAAAAGATTCTACTCTTCACGAAGCAACATAACAACGATAAAGGACCTCACTGTTATGGTTAGCCTACCATTAGAATGCGTGCGGGTGGCATAACTTCACCGAAAATGCCCATGAAGATACATGAATTTTAAATCCTCAATTGCATTAATCGTGTATAGTACGATCCCCAATTTTTGCAATAAAAATTTGGTCGTAAAAACTCGTACTATATACGAGTATATACAGTATATATATACATATATATGTATATATATATATATATATATATATATATATATATATATATATATATATATACACACACACACACACACACATACATAGATGCTTCTTACACATGATATATCATATATATTTATATTATATAGGATTATACAAACTTATGAGGCACTTTCAGATGAGCTAGAAACTTGAAATTTGGTACATAGGTAGGTCTAGTGGCAAAACCAACAGAATAAACTGAAAATTACAACGTTTATTTTCTTGGTTGTTAAAAAATATTAACATTTAAACAAACATTTCATGGTTTAGGTACTTATAAATGGGCTAGAATGTTAAAATTTTTTCTAACGGTAGAATTTATCAAATAACGAAAACAGGATTATAGAAATTAGAAAATGTTTATTCATTCGGCCGTTAAAAATTCATAAATGTTAAACAAATTGACTAATGATTATGTACTTTTCGTTGAGCTAGGGAGCTGAAAATTATCAGAAAATTAGAGAATGATGTTCCAGCGGGAAATCACATCGAAAGTCACAAAAATGTTTATTATTGTGGCTGTTAAAAATTCATAAAATTTAAAAAATTAAATATATATAAATGCACTTCTAGAGGTGCTACATCATTAAAAATTGACAGAAATGTGTGCCATTTGTAACAAACATTGGAAAAAATATGATATTCTTGTAATTATATATTTTATGGGTGTTTTTACCCCAATATGGTCCAAAGAGAAAAGCAAGTAAATTGGTGCAGAGGTGCAAACTTTTACCTTTAAAAATTATTTGTAGGCTCTCATTTTGTGTATTAAGCTGAGATGAAATGCTTGCAGAGTGCAAGCACCTATTACTAGTAGTGAATATTTATATTAATTTTGTTTTTGAATAATATATGTAAAATATCATAATTCACTGATGAGTTTAATATTTGGTGGGAACTCCATAATAGAGAAATTGGCATATTTTGCACGAAAATGAAACAAACTGCTTTCTGTTTGTAAAAACTTTTTACTAAATTTTATTTTTTATGTGGAAATAGTACAGCATGTTATAAACACTTTTATAAACAGAGTGAAATTTATTTCATTTTCAATCAAATTATGCCCATTCTCCCCTTATGTAAAATATTAGCCGGTTTGGTGTCTCATGCTACATATCAGGCTGCCATAAGGCACTTTCACTAACGTTTTCACTGCAGATTCCTTAGGGCAAAGTCTGGCTACACTATTGTTTTTGGGATGTGACAGCTTTATATAACACCTCAAAAACTTATCAATCTATACAACAACTTCTTATTGGGAAATCTGATCAGCTGCTTAATAATGTTCTTCTTTTTGATATTCCACTAATTAGTGTATTTTCTAAAAATGCAAAATGTCAAAGAGCAGGGTATGCCTGTAGTGTATGAAGATAAGTCAGGATCAAATATATCTGTTTTCCTCATTAAAATGTTTCGTTAATTTATTTTTAGACCAGATTATGCTTTGCCATACACACTTTTGATTGGAGACATACCAGAGAAGGAAGTGGAATCATGGGTGCTTGCGCTAGCCATTGGAGGAGGCATAATGATCTTACTCTTCCTAGCAATGGCACTCTCTAAGGTAACTTACTTTAATTTGATACATTGATCAGTAATAAATAAAACTACTCCCATAAAATTTTAATGTAATTATAGATTAGACTAAGAATCCACTTCACATTAAACTGTTAATCATCTAAAAAATTAAAAAGGATATTATAGATTTTTCTTAGCATATCCTATTTATTACTACCATAAATACCTGCACATAGGATGCAGAGGGATTTTTGGCCTTATATTCTAGACAACTTCTATGAATCTATTCATAGGATGCTTATGTATTCTAACAGCAGATATGTCTTACACATATTTTATAGTTTGAAGATAAAAATAGTGGAAAATACCGCTGAATATCTTTTTAAATTAGGGATGAATGAAAATATATGCCTCTGTCTCACACTACATGAGGTATTATATATTTTTTAAACAATCCAAACAATATGTTGTTGTATATTTTTGTCATAATGTTTGCTAAATCAGACAAATCAGTGAAAGGCCCTCCATGTTTTAGTGGATTAAAAGAGAAGATAAGGAGCCATATACAAACAAAACATCTCTACAATGAAGATGAGATAGTATGAGCTAATTATTGTTTGATATACAGTCAGCCCCAGGTTTATGATGGCCCACTTTATGATGATTTGCTAAGAAATATTGTGTACACTATGTAATTGTTTTTATCTTTGTATGTATGTATGTATAAATTTTTACATATTTATGTTTTTTTTAATGTTTAGATAGATTTATACATATTTGTATTACTTCTATAACATCCACAGGCCCAATAAATAATAGGTTCTGCTTTACGATGGTGGCCTAGAACCTATCCTGTCATGAAACCAGGGACTGACTGTATTTCCTAACAGGTATATTCTGTATATCTTGAGACTACATGAACATTCCAAAGACTATCAAGCAAATGTACCAAGTGGATGATTCGGTTGTGAAACCAATGACAGCTGCAGGTGCATTTCTTTAATTACAGACACATTAATTGCCATGAACCTTATTTCTCTTTTATGAAGCCCATAATGGAAAACAGGAAGGTTCAAAGGCAAAGTTACATTGCCAAATGAAGGTTACAAGTATGTCAGTGTACTAAAGATCATGGAAATCAAGCAGAAGAAGGAGAATCTGGGGCAAGTTAATGTTTTATCTGAAAAGGGAGATGGAATGAAAGAAATCAGGAAAGCTGAATATGAAAAGCATATCCCAATGAGTAAGGTAAACACTTAATGCAATGGATAATGGTGACAAAAGAAGATAACTTTTGCTTTAACCAATGTCGACATGTTAGCATTGAATATCAGTGTCTTAAAAAATGTCTGAACATGGTATCAATGTTTATATGAATGTGACCACTTATCAATTCCTTAATATACAGCTATAATTTAACATTTGACAATAAAAATCATTCTAAACAAGAGAGGTGCTGAAAATAAAATACTTCAGTTCACCATGATCCTTGTTTGAATGACTGATAGAACAAAGCTGCCTCTTTATATTGTATCAAACCAAAATTAATGGATATAGACAAATTAACCAGGATCGAGTTTTGTTTCACAAGAATATCCTCTGATTGGATAGAGTATGATTACAATAGAAAACTGTGAAATGATATCTCAAAGATCCCTATTAATCTTAAAGCATATAAATATTACACTAGGTATGAATTAAAAAATAAATTTACAAAATGAAGAAAGCATGAAAACATCGATTCCACAACCTAGGCTTGCTTTTGTTAACTATCAATTCAAATCAGAACTGAAAGTAAATTGGCTGGATGATGACTGGCATCAACACAATCACCACAGGCAAGCAAACATATTTAGAAAGTAAATTTCAGCATAATCAGCCAGTTGATCATAAAAACCTGGAATAACCTCACAGAAATGATATTAAAAAAATTAAAGAATAATGAACTAGACAGAATAATGGCATATTATAAAAGGATGATAAATTTATTATTTTTGAAACTGAGGACTACTTTGGACATCATTGGCGATCAATGGGAAAATATTCTGATTATGTTTACAGTGACAAATAATTTCTCAGATTTCCAACTTGTAATATTAAAATATGCTATTCATTCATGTATACATATATTAAACGTTTTATCACTCTCTTAATTAAGCTTGTCAAGTTTTTCTTTGTAAATAAATTCAACTGAGATACTCATAACTTGGTGGAATTTCATATCAAAAACACAAAGGCAAAATTTGAAAAAAAATATTGTCTAAACTGCTACATACCAATTCTCCTACAAAGTGAAAGACTCTACCATGCCTTCGACTCACAGAGTCATCATCCTAATACCTGATGATGACTCTCTGAGTCAAAACCATGGTAGCTGCTTTCATTTTGAAGTGGAAATTGTATGTGGTCTTTTAAAAAATTAGTTCTTCCAAAGTTTGTCTTTTAGTTTTTTCTATTTTAGTAATTATGAATAATTTACTTATGCCCATGGTATTTAGAAAAAATTACCTATACCATATTTACTTGCATATAAGCCGCACTTTTTTTCCTAAATTTTTATCAGAAAAATTAGGGTGCGGATTATGCGCGAATACAAAGAAAAACATTCTTAAACTGAGACACTCACATTACGATCACAATTTCCACATTTATGTCATTTTCGATTAGAAGTCATAAGACATATACAGTAATCCCTCGCCATTCGCAAAATTTGCATATCCACGACTTTCATTTTGAGTACCGCTCACTCCACAACATTTTTTTTAAAACTTCTTTCTTTCTCGATGTCTTGTAGTCACTGTGTAGTGTACGCACGCAGTTCCTTGCCTATTTCATGAATTTATTGTGCCATTTTCATAGTTTCGTTAGTAATATTGCTTAATCATGCACCATGCAACACGTGAAATTTTTTGAAGCGCACACACTGAAATATGCGGTAGGTAAATTTTCGATTATTTCTTTATGCATAATTTTCCTTTGTTTGCAGTGGCCACGTAATCTTACTCATTTAAAGCAGGCATGAATCTCTTGCGTATGTACCCGGGCAAAGTCAGCTGAGAAAATCGAAAATCGACATTTTAATGCGCTCGTAACTTCAATTATTCTACACAATAACTTTCATTTGGACAGCAAATAAGAAAATTTCTGAAGCCTCCGATTGTAGACATTTTTGAGTTCAAAACGCAGCTTACGTCGAGTGAATTTTTTTTTCTATTTTCAACGTTGAAAAACCATGGGTGCAGCTTATATACAGTGGCAGCTTATATCCGAGTAAATATGGTGATTGTTATTTGTCTATTATCTTGTTTTTCCTTTCTCTATGGAGACATTATTGAAAGAATATAGCTAGAATCCTCTTATCTTGAAAAGTAAGCAACTAATTCCTAAACATAAAATATTTGTAAAATAAAATCTATCTTATACATAAGTGTTTACAGTAATAATAAAGAATTCCAATACCATACTCGTAAAGTATCAGGATGAATATTATTCTTTATAGTATAATATTTCTGTTTTATGAATATATTTTAAAATCAACAGAAATGTAAATAAGGCAAAACAAGTGCTGGATATGAAGATATTCCAAAAAAGCAGGAGAAAAATTATGGCTTGACAGGTAATGGAATCTAGGTATTGATTCGTTCCCTGTCAAGGCAGAATGTTTTTTGAGTGCACTTTCACTTGCGAGGTACTAGATACAAAAGAATGATGCCAGAAAAGAAACTTTACGATCAACCTATTTATATGAACAATATGAAAGTGATACTTTTGCCATTTTTCAGGCTGGATTTTTTTAAAGGAAAAAGAAAGAAGAACTAAAGGCTCTGAAAAGACAGGTAATTATTTTTCAGTCATTTTATTAATAATCTTACATGGATATTGTAGCTATTGGAAGATATTTAAATCTTTGATAATCATTAGACAACGAATGTGAGTGAAGTAAATTGGTGATAATTCTTTTCTAAATAAAACGTATTTATATTTCCATCAAAATTCGAGATCGAATTTTTTCACGATTACAATACTTTCCCAGTATACTTCATATATGAGAAAGTAAAAATACTGATTTGAAAGTTGTTTAGCAAGTAACATTTACCATAAACTCATATACAACAGAAACATTAATATTTATGCAAATACATGAATTCAAATTATAAATTTAAAAGCATTTTACTTATGAGACTACAGCTTACACACTTATTGTGGACAAATAGCTTTACATTGCCAAGCATCTATATCTCCATTACTTACTACATACCGTATTCACCTGAATCTAAGACGACCTTTTTTTCCAAATTTTCAGCTGTAAATATCAAGAGTCGTCTTACATTCGAATACGAAGTATATTTAAGCAATTAATCAATGGTTTTTACAACAAATGGTATATTACAGTAAACAATTCCCAACAGCAAATTCAAGTACGTACATAAAGAAGTGAAATAAACAAATAGTAATAACAATAACATGACGGGAATAATAATTATTTAGACTAATAATCATCGTCGACGATCATAACACAGACGACGTACTTTCATCTTCCACGTAATGGTAACCGCAATGTCAAAACAAATGAGAGCGGAAATCATTGGGATTCCCCTTTCAAACGACGCACCGCGATTCACTAAGTGTGACAGTAATTTTGAGTTGTGCATTCTTGATTTAAATGCACAACCCTTAAGTTAAAACGACAGATCATGTTGAAGTACGTGGCACGAGTGCAAAGGGAAAGTTAACAAAGGAATTAGACGGAGCTAAGATACAAATTTTAAGCTGATCGTGATAAATTACGCCAAAAAACTAATAACTGTGATGCGAGTAGAAAGTTCGGTGTATCTGAGGCAAATGTGCGTCGATGGAAACTCGCAAAACAGGAACTAGAAAAAGCCAAAGCCACAAGGAAGTCGCTCAGTGGTCCAAAATTAGACCGATTTCATGGCATTGAAGAAGAAGTAGTCAAGTTTGTGCGCACCATGAGGAAGAACGGTATGCCTGTTTCGACTGAAAGTATAATACTTAAAGCTAATGAAATTACTAGAGGACTTAATATATCATTGCAAGAATTCAAGGCCAGCAGAAGTTGGTGCGTGAGAATGATGCGACGAAATAATTTTTCTTTACGGCGACGAACTTCGCTGTGTCAGAAATTGTCTTGTCAGAAGACTATGTTGAAAAACTTCTCGCTTACCAGAAATACGTAATTGGACTTAGAAAAACCAATAATTACCTTTTGAGCCAAATAGGAAATGCCGATGAAACTCCGGTTTTCTTCTACATGCCATCTAATTATACTGTGAACGAAAAAGGTGCGAAGTCCGTCCTAATTAAAACTACAGGCAACGAAAAAATGCGAGTCACGGTAATGTTGGCGGTTTTAGCAGATGGGACTAAATTACCACCATATGTGATTCTAAAGCGGAAAACAATGCCTAAGAAACATTTGCCAAGTGGAATAATAGGTGTCAAGAAAAGGGGTGGATGACTAAAGAACTAATGAGAGATTGGTTACATGTGGTGTGGAATAGACGGCCAGGAGCTTTACTGAAACAAAGAGCAATGCTTTCACTGGATGCATTCAAGGACACTTATCTCCTGAAATTAAAAACATAATGAGTGCGATGAATATTGATCTTATTGTAATACCTGGAGGAATGACATCGCAACTTCAAGTTTTAGATGTTGCTGTCAATAAGTGTTTTAAAAATAATTTAAAGGTTTTGTATTCTGAGTGGTTACAGAGTGGAACTCACACTTTAACACCAAAAGGAAATCTTAAGAAACCTGAAGTTGCCAATGGATCAAGGCATCGTGGCAACAAATAAATGCAAAAGTAATAGTGAAAGGATTTAAGAAATGCTGCTTATCTAATGCCATGGATGGGAGTGAGGATGATGTTTTGTGGGAGACTGATGATGAAGTTGAGAGTGATAAAGATAGTGAGCATGAGGAAAATAGTGAAGGTTGCATAGACAGTGATGATGACTAACACAATAAAATGATTTTATGCAGCACTTGGATTGAAACGTTTTTTTGTTGTCCTGAAATGAGTGTATTCTTTCAATGTATTTACTTTATTTTTAATGTTATCTTAAAATGAATGCTACCATTTAATTTGTTTGAAAACCTGAATGGTTCTATTTGTGATGTGATCTTATGATTTTAAAATGTTAAAAGACAATGACATTCAAGAAAAGTATAAGAGAAAATAAATATTTGACAAGATTTATAATTTTTGTAGTAATGAAGGTCAATTTGAGCTTTTTTCTGTTTTGGAATCATCAAAATGGGGGGTCGTCTTAGATTCAGGGTCGTCTTGGATTCAGGTGAATACGGTAATTCCTAGTTTTATTAATAGCTATGTTGGAGTTACTGTGATGCGACAACAGTTTTGAAAACATAATTAATATGAAATGGCAGATATTGTATGCCATAAATACATTGTAAATTTTATATTAGCGTTTATAGTTGTGGCAGACAAAAATCTACTATGAAGCCAATAATAGCATAAATCTTGAAGTTGTTGCTCAATGTTGCAGCAGTGATAGAATTCTTGTTGTTTTTTTGATATAGAAGAACACAAAAAACTTCAAAATTATGTGTTGTTTCTGTGTACTGCATTATTAAAGTTCTTTTGGGTACATGAGATACATTCAACAAAATATTCTTATCAAGAAGTTTTATTAAAATTTTCTGATTTTCTTTTTCTGATCTCTCTTATACTCTTTACATGCCTCAGTAATGGCAAATGTAACTTGCATGTTTAATTTTAATATATGAGTTGATATATATTTTTAATGTGTGTATTCCATTTATATTATAGATCTCATATTAATGGAATCCAACCAAGCATTGTCTTCTATTGATTATCATATTATTTCCATATATTAGTTACCTAACTCATTTTAATCATATATCACCTGAAAGTAACTCTGCATTGCTCAACCTTTCTAGAGTAAATTCCACTGGTTCTGTTATTACCAGCAATAATCCT
This sequence comes from Uropetala carovei, assembly GCA_036926305.1. Taxonomy (NCBI): domain Eukaryota; kingdom Metazoa; phylum Arthropoda; class Insecta; order Odonata; family Petaluridae; genus Uropetala; species Uropetala carovei. The sequence continues at coordinate 7,086,821 of JAXCHB010000172.1, read as the reverse complement.
TAACCAAGCCTTTTCATACAAGGATTTTATGACCAAGAGTATCTTCGGCCAATAAGACTTTACAGTTATTGGTGAACTATTTTTCAGAAAAAAATTTTAATAGCCAGGAAATATGTATCAGACAACTTTTTTTTCGGACATTTCTTGTGATGCAATATAGTTTTTGCAGCTCTTGGATATTTCACAAGGATATTTACTGTACAAAATATTTTACTACACACTTAATGACTGATATATTTCAAGCACAAATGCATACCTACATACTTAAAAAATTCTTACCTCGGGTATCTCCAATAGCCAAAACAATGTTATAAAAAAAGCAGATGTGCATTTCAGCTACAAAGCAGCCATCTTCAGTCATTATTCACTGAATAAGATTGTAAAGCTCCTTTAGAATATTTTTTCATCCATAAGATGAGCTTGATAATTCTCTGTTGAACCAATGTATTTAACAAAATTTTAAAAATAATTTGTCTTTGATTTTTAATTGCAATCCTTTTATAAGTGAAATTACGGGCTGAAGTTTTCCACTATCTTCATAGTTGCATAGAGCTTTTAAAACACTTCCATTTACTACTAAGTGTACAATAATTAATTTTAACCTTAATGTAGCATAAAACCTGTGTCAAAACATACCATAACTTTCTTAGAAGCACTTACTAGACTAGTAGTTTAGCACAACTGTATTTTCCTCTTTTATTTTAAACTCTATGTATATTTTAAGCATGTTGTCAGTTTGTTTATAAGACTAGAACATTCATTTATCATATAATTAATACATCCAAACTTTATATACTGCTCCTGGTTCTTAAGCTTTGGAATTGGCTCCTAAATCTGAGGAAAATTTATTGAGATCTACCATAGTATCAAATTTTTTTTAGTTATAGCCATTAATTTAATTCAGAGTTCATTAGAGAAGAACTATCACCATAGATTTGAAGAATAGCTGATGATCGTGTTCTTTTTTCTTTTGAATTTCAGACAATATTAGAAGTTGGAGATGATACTTTTAAGCCTGATGAGCAAGAGATGGAGAACTCACACTAATGTAGTGGCATGCAACTTAAACACCTTAATATAATAAAATAACTGTGATGAAAAACTGATTAGGTATAGCTTTAATATTATTTCAATAAAACAGGAATGCTTGAGGTATTCATTTGTTCAATATTTTTGTGTCAGGATGCACTTCCCTCATCTCTTTCAAACACTTACAGCTGCTACAACTATCTATCTATTTCTATATATTAAGGGCAGAAGACTGGGATTATGATAAATAACTGAAGAAAATGATACTACCGATGAAAAAGACTATGACAATAAGTGAAAACGGCAACTGAACTGTATGCAGATTTAACAGATCCAGGCAAATGGCAAACACTTATTAATTTCACCCATCGATACCTTGATTAAAATTGGACCCTCACAAATGAGGTCAGATTTTCCTACGTCTGGAAGTAGATTAACCCTTCAGTAGGCGCATGCAGTCTATGTGACCCCACTAGATTCAATTGTCCATAAACGATTTTATTTAATTTTTTATTTTTGTTTATTAATACGAATTTTTGCTCTTGTATTTCATTTTAGTATATTTACCATCAGCATCATATAGATTCCAAGTGCCCTACTTAAGGGTAAACAATCTCCTACAATAATAGAGAAGTGTTGGTTGGTTAGTGATCATTTAAAAATGGGAATAACTCCATAACGAATCGTGATAGAAACTCTAAATTTGGCAGGAATCCTCGATTAACATATTTTAAGACGAAAACGAAAGAAAATCTCTAAAAAAAGGTCCTCGGTTCGACTCCACATGCGACCCGTGGGCCGGAGGTTCCCCATCCATGGGCTCTACACTAGTTAAATATCATAAACGGCATTTTTTAAATGGAGAAACTATTCATCGGTAGGGGTTTTATTATTTTCAAAAGATGGTATATATGCTGTGTTCTGCTTATGCTGTAATATCCATGCTAAATGAATAAATAGTTGGACCGCACACGGTTTTAACCAAGTATCACGGACCCCTATTTGAGAAACCATGACTTAAATCATTAGCACCAAAGAAAATGTTAAAAATTACGAAGGGAAGGTAGGTCAGTTTTCATTTTTTTTCTGAACCCTGAAGAGTAGTTACCCTTTCCATGTCCTTCGCTGTCATTTATATGGAGACAAACGATCCCAAAGACCGTCGGTACTTGCAGAACGGCCTCGAAGCTATTCCTGCGAGTTGCTGGAAATTAACCAGAGGAATACCTGCGTCGTCAACTTTTGATTAAATTAAATTTGGTAGACGATTATTATGAAATCGACTGAACAGACATTTTCGTTTCAGATACCGTCGAATATCTAGAATCACAACACGCCGAGATTTCTCGTGGGATACGTCCGCCGGATGATAGGCACTTTAAAGAAAAACTTGGCCTTCATAGGTAAGGCTGTTCGGAGTAGCACCAAAAAAGTGAGAGAATCGTGTTATTTATCTTTGAAAATGCCTCAGATAAAATATGCATCAGCTGTATGGGATCCATACGAGAAGGAGATTGAAAAAGTACAGCGCAGGGCAGCTAAATATGTAAAAAGAAATTATGATACTAAAAAGAGCATTATGTCGATAATAGAAGGTTTGAAATAGGCATCGTCAGAAGAACGAAGATTACAGACTAGACTTAAGCTGATAGAAAAGCATAGCTAGCGAACAAGGTCGAAGATGTTATCAGGAATCCTTCATATTTCGGAAGGCACGATAATGAGGATAAGATTCGCGAGATCCATTGTAGAACGGAGCGGATCGTTCTTCTCCAGGTGAATTAGGGATAATAATAGGTAAACGATAAATGGAAATTGCTCGGGACATGTTAGGCACATTAGACACCCTGCTATCCCCCAGTAGGGTGACATGCAAGTTATATAGTTAGTCATTCCTTTTTTCATCCCTCCTACATTGCCGTTCTACAGCGATTTGCTCCTCGCATTGAGCTTAGTCGTCCAACCCAACACTCACTCACCATCGCATTTCTGCAAGAAGATGAGAAGACCGAATCTCCGGAGTGGAAAGTGAAAACCTTTTATCCCAGAGGAAGTCTTTATTTTGTTAGTATTCTTTTGTAAACTCAATAACCTTCGTCCAACAATAATACTTCAGCATCCTCAATCCATATAATTTTCTATACTTATGTATGTTATGACTATTTATCATGTTTGAATTTCATATAGGCGTATAAAATTATCAATATATTCATGCCATTTACGTGCAGAGAACATTTTCCTCGGTGTTGTCATTTTATTAGGAGTTCCTTCCAGTCAGGAAAGAATGTAATGTGACCAGACGCATAGGTATACGTATGAGATAGTTCGTGCAATGTGAATTATACCGATTTTTTCGCGTTGAACAGCTGAAATTACTCCGTAAAAATATTGGCTCAACTTATAGATTAACGGCAATATTTTTAGAGTTCTTTAAAACACATTGATTTACTTTTGCCATTAAATCCTAACCTTTTCCATCAACGACATTTTTGATGATAAAAATATCCTACCGGTCAAATAACTCGAGTGTTTTTCGACTCAAAATATCTTGCAGACGCGTATAGAGAAAACGTATCTGGAGTCAATGTCAGCTCCGTTAAGCTGTTTCTCCTAATTAGAATCATCGCTCCCCGATTTGATTCACAGCTGTTGCCACACATTTTAAACTCTGTATATAAATTTTCAAAGCCATATCACTCACGATAAGAAGCCCATCCAGGAAACCTCTATCTTTCTCTTATAAGCAGTGCCGTAACTAATGGGAGGGGGCAAGCGAGGCATCTGCCACGAAGGCAACTAAGCAAAGGGCACAAAAAATCTAAATACTAACTAAATAAACTAGAGAAAATAATTTCTTGAAAGTGGAGAGGGCGCATGTTTAGTAGTTTGCCCCGGGCGCCAAACTATCTAGTTACGGGGCTGCATATAAGGATTATCACTCATAAATTTTCCAGTGTGTAATCAAAGAAAAAAAATTACCTTCTTTCTTTATTATTTAAACTTAATACACTGCTATGTTACTAATATCAACTGACACTTGTTCCCAGGGGTGTGCTACCAAATATATAACAACCGGGTCGCTATTATCGCCACCCCTGGCAGTTAGGCATCCCATCCAGCATCGAATTCATAACTTGTTTTTGCGGCCCTGAGATCGCGTTATCTTATCTTTACAGAAATTATAAGGGATTTCAATAAAAACAATTTGCCATGGTAATTAAAAATACATTTCTATTTTAAATGCTTAAATATCAACATTTCAAGGGTGGTGGCTTCGAATAAATACATTCCATGTAAGTTGGCATCTTTCAGATAATAAATTGCTATGTAACACGATCTAGAAAGCGCCCTTAAACTTTTGGCCTACCATTATTATCAAACCGTGATGCGTCGCTAAACTCAGGATAGTGTGGAATGCTTAGCTCAACAACCAGTTCGCCTAGCATAAAAAATCTTAACAAACGGCTCGCGTGAGCCGGACGGAGTCGGTTGCAGCACATCTCTGCTTGTTCCGCTAACACTCCTATATTTACTTTCCAATCACATAGAATTTACACTCACACAGACGCTACACTATATTAAAGTTTATTTCTTTTCACATCAACTTTTTACTTTCAATTTAACTTTTCCTATTTTCACATCACCAATTTCAGAAAGTAACTGATAACACCTATGCCTTTGCGAAATTTCCATAAACAGAAGTCCATTAATGTAGGAAATATCTGGAAAATACTCCCTCCCTCTATCTCTACATCTATATAGTGGTTTAGATTAGCAAAAGAATCCGTACTAAATTCCAGTCTCATTATGATTACGTAATTTCGTGACAAATCCAACAATGTGGGTTGCCATGAGGGAGAAAAATTTGTGGACCAATTAGACGATACGTTTTAGCAAAGCCGATGTTATTCAAATGGAGAGAAGATACGCTCATAGAGTTATAAGCGTTTTTTTTCTCTCATTTAGCTTCGTATAGCGTGACAGAATGAGTTAGCTCAGGGGTTCTCAACTGGTGTGTCGCGGCACATTAGTATGCTGCGAGGACGGTACTAGTGTGCCGCACACTCGGAAGATATTTAATTTTTATGAATTATGTATGTATTTATGTAAAATAAAATTATACAATTATTGCTTTACCAATCGCAACAATCTAATATAACTGCAACTTTTACTTGTTACGCTAGTTTTTATGTTTAAAAATGAGTATTTATGCAGTGAAATTCATTAGGGGTGGTTTGGTGTGCTGCGATGTTCTTAAGCATGCATGAAGGTGTGCCGTACAGTGAAAAAGGTTGAGAAGCACTGAGTTAGCTTATTATATAGTGTTATATAGTATGAGGATGAACAGCTTTTGCATTTGGCAATTACCTGTTGTGCAGGTTGCGAACAACCCTATTGCAGGATTAGTACATCAACCTCATCTTCCTGTCTTCTACAGAAACAAATTGCTTTCCCGCATACATTGCTAATCATTTTTCTGGTGTATTCTACTTTCTTGCTCTGGGCTGGACTTGAACTAGTTAAGGTAGAGGTGTTGATAATACATGAGAATTAAGACTAATTGATTTTGGATCTGCTAAGACTGTGTGGCATAGTTACAGCAATGTGCTGCCAAAAAATTTAAAACAACCTCATGAACAAGTGGGTCTGATTTCCAAAGCTAGTCAAAATAACTCAATTTTAGTCAGAAGATGAATTCAAACATGTTGATGCAGAATGCAAACAAGTTAGGAAAGTGTACAGCTTATCAAAAATGGGTGCATTTCATGCAATGGAGTATTTGAAAGAAATTATATAGGTGTAAATAAGGGAAATAGCATTTTCAAGTTCTTTTCTTAGACTTAAATAATCCATTTTCTTCGACTTAAATAATCCATTTTCTTCCTATTTAAAAATATTGCATGCACATGTAAGGAAATAAAACGTATTTTTGTGAGATTGTTTATATTAGCAACAATGAAGAAGTAACCATTCAAGAAAATTTCTAAGTTCAACTTGAATTAAGACATCCTTGTTTGAGTTTCTTTATAACTGCTACTCCAATGATAAAAATGTATAGAAAAAGAAATACTCTAATATGTCTACAAGTTTTATTTGAAAAGTATTTTGGGTCAAAGTGCAATATATCCCCCCCCCCCCCCCCTCCACCAATGGCAACTTTGGAAACTGCGTAGTCCCAGTTATATATTGCACTTTGACCTTTTTTTAAAAAAAATAGTTTGTGAAATGAAATGGAATTCTTACACTAAATATACTATTTTTGCTGGATCTGATCTGATACTTGTTAATTACTTAGATTTAATAATTTTCACATAAAATGAAACCTTGCAAATCCATAACGGATCTGCCTGTGGCGACATTTACCCGCCCAATCACTAGCCAATGGTGAGGGATAGCTTCGTTCCAGAGAGGAAAAGGGCACAATAGCACCCAGAGACATCTACACTCAATCAAAAGGCATTATAATCTATAAACAAAGCGAGCCAAAGATTTCCTAATATCCTCTGTTACTAGATAAATAAAAATATTCACTTAGTAACTCCAGGGAAGGTTGTTTATGTTTTTGGTAATACTGTAGCAGGTAGTTCATTTTTTGACAGAAATTGGCACTGCAATCAATATTGACCCATAACAGTTCCTTTCCAAACTTCTAATCACCAAGAAAATTCAGCCGAGAGATTGATCGATGACATCAGTTATGATTTATATTTGTTCATTTTTCACTTTCCCAAATATTAACTATGCATAGTAGTTAATATGTGGTGCCGTAAACAGCAACGGCCACAAACGATACATTAAGCAGGACTACACAGTTCCCAAAGTTGCCATTAGTCGAGCTACTATCATCGGAGGGAGGGAGGAGGGGAGGGGGGGGGGGGTATATTGCACTTCTTTCATATTTTGGTATGGCCAATACTTTACAAAATATGAGAGAAAGTTCATTTTTTGTCACCAATAAAGTTGTACTCCTGATTGGTTTACGTGATTCATTTATGTGATTTTCTTATTATCTTTGACTTTAAATCCTTAATATCTTCTTCTTCTTATGGTTATAAATCCTGAGATTGGTTTGCAGCAATTATCTATGCTTGTCTGTTCTCAGCCTTCCTCTTCATTTCAACATAGGTTTTACAGTTTACATCACTCATAATTTGTTTTGTGTGCACCAGTCTCTCTCTTCCTCTGTGGTTTTTCCCTTCTACTTTTCCTTCAACTATGTTCTTGAGGAGCCCATCATGTTGTAGAATGTGACCAATCATCACATCCCACCTCCTCTTCAGGTGTTTCCACAAACTGCGTTCTTCACCAACTCGAGTGAATACCTCCTCATTTGTCATTTGATCTGTCCAGCTTATCTTTAGCAACTGTCTGTAACACCATGCCTCAAAAGTCTCCAATCTTTTTCTTTCTGTGGCCCCTATAGTCCATGTTTCACTCCCGTACAGAGCTGTACTCCAGACATATGTTTTTAATAGGTTTTTCCTTACTGTTAAACTTAAGTTGTTTAAGGTAAAAAGTTTCTTCTTTTTACTGAAGGCATTTTTTGCTTGATTGATCCTCGATATTATTTCTTTGTTGCTTCTTCCATCTTCTGTGATTATACTTCCTAAGTTTCTGAATTATTTGACTTGCTCTAGTGTTTGCCCATCCTCTCCGGTACTTTGGGGAACCCTCCAGTACTTTCATGAAAATCCATTTGGCAGAAGCTGAGAAAAATCATGCAGACGGACAGACAGACTGATGCTAATAGGCACGCTGGAAGCAAAACGCACCTAAAAAGAACTAGCTGTTCCATATAAAAATTTAAATTTTAAATTTATTTCAAATCTTATTTATTAAAACCTGATAACATCAAAATCTAATAATTATTCTAATCTTGATGAGAAATAATTTTGAAAAGCAAATATAAAAACCTCTATACCGAAGAAAAAATCTTAATTATGAGCCCTATGGTTAATTAATGAAGATGAATGGAGGAACCTCCTAATAACCATACAAATATTTTTTTAAAAAGGAAAATATTTGTATGGTTATTAGGAGGTTCCTCCATTCATCTTCCTTTACACCGATTTACATGCTTTTCTTATGGGGCAAAATTAGTCCCTTAAAATTGGAATTGTAGCAATTTTGGATTTTTTCCTTCAGTTGTGATCAAAAATCTTTAATCCTGCCAAATGTAAAGTTTCTAGCTCATGTGGAAGTAGGTACCTCATAATTTGTATCCTCCTCCTCATTATCCTATATCCTATGTAAGAAGTGTCACTATATCATAGATGAGGAAGCACTGTAAAGAGGGCTTTCAGTGTGATTTTCAAAATTATGGAGGTTGAAGAAGATTACTTCAAAATCATGAAAGACCACTGGTACCATATAAGGAAACTTGTCAAGGTAACAACCATAAATACCCAGGAAAAGAACAGAATGTTCCTCTGGCATAGTATATAAATTAGATCAATTTTATTAAAATTTTTTTGAAGGGGCAGAAAAATAATTTGGCCTAGGGATTGAAAGTTTCTGAATCTACCACTGAGTGTTGTCATGTGGTCAGTTCGATTTCAATAATTTTTTTGTCAAATACTCGGTTCAACACCATTCAAGTTTTACATAAGTTATTGTCTGTTATATTAGTACCAGCTGAATGATTTTATCCAGTCCACTCTGGATATAAAGACTCAAACTTCTATTTTAATAATGCACAATTGTTTGTCAACCCAGAATCCATAAGTCGATGATTTTGAGAAAAAGAGAGGATCTCTTAACTTTAATTTGAAATCAGCCATTTTAGATTAAACAAAATCAGATATCTTTACCAGGATACCTCTTCCCTAAAAACTAATACAAAAAATAAACAGATTGCATTTGGAGAGGAGCTTATTATCATTTAGACACTCTCTGCTCACCGTTTTCAGTAGTAATGGTTTAAGAAAAACAGCCTCACTCTAGGCAGGATCACATCAAAATTAACTTGACGATGTAAATCAACGAAATGCTACACAGAGTCAGTCGCATTACAACCTTCTGTGGTTTCACTGTAACAAAATTGACAAGAAAGAATTAAAATTTTTTTGATTATGTGATCATCATAATATTGTGATATTACTAATTACTTAGACTATAATTAAAAGTAATACAATAATAGTTTTGTAATAACTGCCAAAATCTTGAATTTATGCTTACTTTAATGAAATAAAAGTTTTATTTATTAACATTGCAAATCTTGAAAATTTGTTTCATTTTTTGAGAATTTTATATTTAATAACTTTTTGTTCAATATTAGTTAGTTTATTATTATTGTGAATTATTTCCATGTACTTTTTGTAATTTGCAAATATATTTTGTACAAGGAATACATTTTTTTATTTCAATTATCTTTTTGTTATTTATCGAAATCATAGTGGGATCCCCAAATAATGTTGGGTCCCGGGCCCCTAAAATCCTAAAAAAGGCACTTGTCTAGTACATATATACTTATCATATATTAAAGAAGCATTAAAAGTAGAGAATAAAAGGATTTTATTTGTTTCCCAAATCATTGTACACTTTTCTATTTACTAATGAAGGCCTATTACAGTGAAACGTAGTATTTATGTTTTCCCCTAATTAACACCTATAATGCTTTATTGCGAAAAGGTATAAAATTCAGTAAGAATTAGCAGGGAGCAAAACTTCCATCATACTTTCTTGTGCTCAGCACACCATGTACTCTCGAACTCTGTCCCTCTCCTTGAGTGCCACTGGGCGGTTAAGACATTGCCGATGCAGCATTGCCAGATAGCACAACAGAGCGCTGTCAGACCCTGCATTACACATCATACATTTTTGGTGGTGTTAACTTTCCTATCTATATAACATTTTCTCCTGCAAAATACATTTCCATTCCCCGCTATTTAAAATTTTATTGTTGATTATTTTTTATATGGCAACCATTTTGGTTTTCCTCACAGTAGTTTCATGCCAAGTTGTAAATTAAGCTTTGTGCATTGTGAATTTTTAAAGCTGCCCAGCAGTGAACCCTAGAATCTTCCAGTCTTCCTTTGAATTATTAAAAGAAAATAGAAAACTAACATCATTAAAAGATTTTTTTCTAGTTCTAATCAGTTTTCTGTATTGTTTTTTAAGAATGATATGTTGTTGATGGGTGACACTGTTCCCATGGAACTTATCCTTATATGCTGTATTTTTAATTGTTTGTGATAAGGCTTTAATATCTTAAGTAATCCAACTGTTCCTAATTTTAGGTTTAAGAAGAACAATGGGGAAGGCACAATTAAAGAAATGGAGAAACCTAGAATAAAAGAGGTTAAAGCTATCATTTAGTTCATATATATTGGATAGTTCTGTCCAGTTGTGACTACTCAAAAGATGACTGAAATACTGTATTTTTGCATTGGTAAAAAGCCTAGTGGGATAAGAGGTGATTTGATTATCAAAGGAAATTCTAGGTTGAAATTTAGCCAAAATTGCACAGTGATCTGAAAGATAAGGATAAAAAACCTGAGTTCCAATATTAAGTTTATGATAGTTTGTATATACAGTATATAACCTTTTATCCAGTAAGCTTGGGATATGGGGATAGCCAGTTATCTGGAATTTCAGGTTATCTGCGATATATATACTCATAAACAATGCTCAGAAAGAGCTAGAACCATCACGTGTCGATAATATTGTTCCGTCTCGTCAAACATTTAGTAATACCATTTTGTTAACTTAATTTTTAAAAATATTATAAAAAAATTTTCTTTACTTTTCTTCATCATAGTACAGAAGGAATAAATCAAAATTTAACTTGACTGTAATTGTTCTGTCAGTTATTCTGCATGCACTGCTTTCAGTTCCACTACCAGAACATACATTCTGTTTTGTAATATTTTCCATTTCAAGCACTATTTACTATAAAAATAGTCCAGGTCTGTTGGTTGGTTGGTCACGCTTTCACGATGGCCGATATAGAGCGTTTTAACTAACTTCCTGAATAGGTAGAAGATTGAAATTTGGTAAGGATGCTTGACTAACATATTTTAAGGTAATGACGAAAATAAATCTCCAAAAAAGTCCTGGGTTCAACTCCAATGAAGACATTTCCATTTTCCATAAGGTAACATGTAAAAATCAATTTTTTGATGTGCAGGCTTTTATTGTTTTGGAAATTAAGATTAGAAGGAATTAACCTACGATCTTCGGATCTGTACCATTTTGAAAAAAAAATTACAGTTTCTTATTCTATATATATATAACATGAGCGATTTCGAATTGTATGGGGAAAAACCCATACAATTCGAAATCGCTCATGTTATACGTTTAATTCACATATTTTGTGGAAATATTGCCATTTTAACGGAATGTTGCCTTGGCTACCAATTATATTGTTAGACCTCAAAATCCTATTGTTGTATCAATCCTTATGGGTGTATGTAAGTGTGCTTTGAATGCTTTTAATATGAGATAGGGAGGGAGAAAGATGGATGGTAACGGAGGGGGAGAGAGGGAGAGTGGGAGTAAGGGGGAGGGAGAGAGGGAAGGGAGGGGGAGAAGGGAATGAGAGGGTGAAAGGGAGGGGGAGGGAGGGAGGAGAAGAAGGGAGGGAGAAAGAGGGAGGGGGAGAGAGGGAGGAAAAGAGAGGGAGAGAGATGGAGGGAGACAGGCAGACAGACAAACGACTTTATTGAGGGCGAAAATGAGACTATATGGTCCCTTCTTACATTTAAGAGAGAAATGGAGAGAGATGGAGGGAGGGAGGAAGGGAGGGGGAGGGAGGCAACTATTTTAAGGTTAATTAAAGATATCCCGTCATATTGACGGGCAATTATGCTAGTTATAATATAAACCTGTATGCTCGGGGGTGTGCTGCTAAATATATAACAACTGGGTCACTATTATCCCCTCCTGGCAGTTAGGCATTCCATCCAGCATTGAGTTAATGACCTTTTTTTTCTAGTTCTAGGCATTTTAGATGCAGTGGCATGTAAAGGGCTGCAACATGCTTGCTTAAGGGTTAGGCAATGCCAGATGATGATGTTGGAAATTTTTTCCATTAATAAAGTAGCAACTTCTGATTTTCTTCTCAACAGTGTGCTATTACTGCCTGAGTAAAATGTTATGTTATTTCCTTGTAAGTAGTTCTTTTCAAATTCATATTGTGTGTGTACAAGAACAGCGTGTTCTGACTGAACATATAAATTTTGGGGAATGAACTGTCAATTGGGTTTTTTCTTAGACTGATGTCAGAACTGTGATGGTTCACACCACAATATATAGCCACTGCAAGATTTTTTAACATTATTTTTAACTTTCAAATGATTCATTTCAGATTTATCAAGGCTTTTATCATCATCATACTATAAAACAAGTTAGGAAAGCGTACAGTGAATCACAAGTAAGCATGTTTCATGAAAAAGATTATTTGAAACTAAATGATATAGTATGAATAAACACATCATAAAACAGTGAAATATCATGACCGGATTATGTCTCTCTGTCCAATAAAAATTCAAATTAATTTAAATATATTTTATTGAACTAGTTCTACAAATTTTATTCAAAGACTTTTTTGATATGACCAATATTTTACGATATGTGAGGGAAAGTTTGTTTTTTGTTTCTTGTAAAGTGGTACCCTTGATTGGGTTACACGAATCATTTATATTATTTTCTTATTGTCTTTGATTATAAGCCATTAATACTAAATTTCATGAAAATTCATACGGACGGACACATTGAAGTTAAAAGAGGCTCACATTGGAAACGAAACGTAACTCAAAATCAAATGTCTGTAGGAATGTCTGACCAGCTAAGGTAGTTGGCGAATTTTAACTGCCGTACTGCTCTACTAATGTGAACATTGAATCTGACATTCTTATGGAACTCAACCCTCTTGTAAGCTAGGTTTAAATTTAGGAATACCATATTCTGAGCTCTAAAATACGGGCATCCTCAAGAAGTTTATGGTGACTTTTTTTGCATAAATATTGGAATATTGAAAAACAATATGAGAAAATATCTGGATCTGATATATGCAAAAAAAAATTTTAATTTAAAAAAATTCTTTACTGACGGTTGAATTTCAAAACTGGGGACGTCCAGAAAAATGAGGACCTATGATAGTCTTATTAACATTGAACGGCACTTTTTACAACACATGCTTCTTGTTAAATTCTGAAAAATCCTGATTGCTGCTATTATCATTCTTTCCCTTGGCCTATAGACCTAATCTGTCGCCCAGAATGAAAGAATTTTGCATGGAATGGGTTTAAGAATACAACCACTGAAAGGTAAAGGGAAAATCCAAGAGCTGGCTGGCTACCACCTGCAATGACCATCTTTTTCAATTTCACTCCATCCTCATTTCGACCGTTCAATGCTCCAGTTTTACTCAAGGTCAGATCCAGGAATTATCAAAGGTGGGGGGGGTGATTTTGAACATTATTTTTGCTTTTGCCAAAGACGCGAGCCGTTTAAGGTATAGTCCTTAAATGTGCTAATATATCTCCTCCTGTATCCCCCAGGACATTTTCAGAAATCGAAGATAAAAATGTATTCTAGAAGAAAATATCCCAGTATGAACTCAACACAAAACGGAAAAACCACAACATATATTTCAACTTTTTCGTAAACTGTCAACTGACCCGCACATTCGTGCTGGCAAAAAGAAACCAACAAAAAACTCAGACATGTACACAATAACAAAAAAAACTGTAAACAATAGTGAGATAAAATTTTTAATTTTATGAAAAATAAAGTTTTAAAATGTCTAAAATGATAGGAGGTGAAAACCCTGATTTTTTATATCCAAACACTACAGATCAATCGAAAAAGTGAAATATAAATCACCGCCCCAATGTGCACTCCAAGACACCCTATAAGATACAGACTTTGATTTGATGAATGGAGAAACATCCTAATAACCATAAAAATATGTTTTAAAAAGAAAAGTACTCACGTACACACAGGGAAATTTACTCCACACCAGGGACTAAACACACGCAATCTCACACACTCCGAGTTTAGGGGGGATTATGGTTATTAGGAGGTTTCTCCATTCGTCATCATGTTACATCACATTATAATCTCATCCCTAATCGGCTGTTCCTCTAATTTCTCACTCAAATTAAAATGTTGATAAACAGCATTTCTTTTGCCAAATTCTTAATTTAAAAAAATAGGATTATAGTAATTATACCAAGGGGGCGGTCGCCTCTATGTATCTGCTCTTGGTTTTGCTTTTTCATTCCCGAAATTTTGAAAGCCAATAACTCAGGATTTTCCGTTCCTCTCCTATTTCACTCAACCCCATATGTATCGTTATCTGCTCTCCCGTCCACATTTCCCTTCAATTTCCATTTTTCTCCCATCCCTTACACATTCCCCATTAAACGAGTAAACCATAAGGGCCAGCCCCCACAGCTCTTGTTTCTCGCAATGACTTTTTCTTCCCACATCCTTCCTGTCGCGAGCTTTCAATCTAATTCTGTGCTCTATATGCCTAGTCTCTGTGACTAGTGATGACGCACTACACTAAAATCGGATAATATTGCTCCTAAAATACAATCCGCGGATCCAAACTAAGAAGTCTTTTTACCTTCTCCATGTACGTAGTATAGAGAAAGTATTTTATTAATGAAAAAAGTTGAATTCGGGATTTCAACAGAAATACACGTTTTCAGGCCCCTAGAACATGTTTTGACTATTTTATCGATGATGTCTGTGAGTATGAGATAGGAATTTTGCGGGCGCTCTAACTCAAAAAGTATTCGTCATTTCAGTACCAAATTTCAAATTTAATATTTTCATATTAGCGGCAAGAGTTGATTAGGTTTTGGACAATATAGGTCAACCGGAAGTGGATGTTTATTCTTGTCGTTTTTCCGTTTTTTTTAATATCTCAATTTTCATAAATAGTTGTTATTATAAAAGTTGTAGATAATGTAATTTTCTACAAGTTTTGTTTGAAATATTTTTTTCATAAAGCCGATAGTTTTAGAGATATTTGGATTTTTCTTCTAAATTTATATTAAATACGTCGCTAAGTGATATCACTGTTTCTGCTGCCATGACAAAACTTTCTAATTGTTGATATTGGCACGTACGCCTCCAAGGGTGATATTAATTACTAATAGAAATTTTGTTATCCATAGAAACAGCTAACAATTTAATTTACTTATTGTTTTTTTTAATCAAGACTTGAAAACGTTTTTAAATTATTCTCTAGCGTAATCGCTGATAGTTATTTCTGAGAACGCTGACGTAGAGAGTAATCATATTCATGTCATGTGTTGGCCACATCAGATTTTTCTTTCTATTTTACATTGTTTTAAATACGCAAAGTTAAGGCTCGTGCAGTAAATGATATTGAGGGAATTCAGCCAGAGAGACAAAAAGCACAAATGATACAAGAGCTGCACTAAAAAAAGGGAAAGTTGTCTACAGAAGGAAGAAGTCAGATGAACTAAGAGCTAAGAAAGTTGATGGTGTATAAACATTGCCTAGAGCCCGGTTTCATTTACGATCACACAAATTTATCGTAAAGCTAAGAAAAACAGCATAAAATGTTTGGCATGCTTACAAATGTTGGTATAGATAAGGAATGATTGAATCAATTAAATGGATAGATTACGTTAAAACGAAAGATATAGTAAGCAAAATAAGAGAGAAAATATGATATTATCTAATATATAAAATTGACTTCGTCGTCGATGGGAAACTCTATAATGCTATTTTTAACAAACTTTCCGAATAGCTAGAAGATCATAGGTCAAATATGTGAATTTTAATAAGAAAAATAAAATAAGGGTGCAGGTCGAAATATCGATTTTTCCATGTTATCTTATGAGGAACATTCCTATCAAATGTTGAGTTAGCTCTGGGTGCTCCAATCAATATCCTGGTCAATATCACAAGATCAATTTCTACATAGGTGTACATATATATATCAGGGTCACAACTAGTCTACCAACAGTGGAACAACAAGCATGATTATCAAAAATATTTGTAGGGACATGCGAAAATTTTAAAATTACAACAAAAATAATAATATGAAAACAGTTTTTAACTAATTTTTATTGCACTTCTTATACAAATGAAATGCTATTTTGTATTATGAACTGAAACATACGATACTTTATATTTTTATTTTTATAATAAATTTAAAATATAATATTCAGCAGGGGAGGCAAGGGGAGGGTGAAAAATTATAAAGGTTGACCAGAGCACTCCCAGACCCTCTTTGTTTTGTTAGATTAAATATTTTTCTCATGAGATTTAGCTTACCATGTTTTATTACTTCCTGTGTCAAAATACAAAATTACAGAATATCCAAAATATGATCCTCTCTGTGAGTTAATGAAAGGGTCTTCAAATATTATTGGATGTTGCACATCCAAATTGAAGGCTGAAGATATATTCCATAGACCTATTGCAACAAGTGTCTGCAGAAAAAAAATTTAAAATTTTGTTAATGCATTCTGCGTATGTAATAAAGGGAATTTGTCATCTTTTAAGTAGTACTTTACATATAGGTAAAATGACATAGCATGATTTTTCCCTTATATATAATCATTTTTAAATGTATATTATGATGACAGATGTAGCTATTTAATTGCTCATGTATATATTTTTTAACATTTTTATTACTACCTAATTTAGTAGCATGTTTAATTAACATAATCATTCTTTCATGTTAAATCAAAAATTTCAATTCAAAAATCCCAATAACATCTTTGGATTATCTGCAACATATTTGTTGCACTAATATATGAGGGTGTCAAATAGATAAACCTCCTCAGGCTGAAACTACAGCAGTCCCGATTATCTGAGGTTCTGTATTATCCGAGGTGCATGACAAAAGTAGCAAAGTATTATTTGAAAATTTGAAATTGAAAAGTATCATATTTGATACATATCAAAGTGACAACACTGAACTGAACATTAAAGGTATTTTGATAATAAATTCAATTTATTTCACAGTAATTGTTTGTATTTCTGTTTATTTCAACACATAGGTAACTAAGGTATGCATTGTTATATACAGTATATAAGCCTACACAATGCTTGGGATGGAACAGTATGGGGTGGCATAACAGTTCTTCTTAAGATGGTCAGAAACCTTTAATTAGATGATAAATCATACCAGCACTGTGTAATTTCACTAACTCTAGTGTCTTAGCATTGGAAACTTTCATATTTGGTTTCTAATCAAAATAGGAAGACTTGCATACAGTGGAGTGCCTTCGGCCTTTAATATTTTTCGAGGTATCGAAAAATATCAAACCTGGCCTACCAGGACCTATTTTAACACAACATATTAATTTTCTTAAGTAATAAAAGATATAGTAATATTTTACCCCTATATATGTTAAACCAAGCTAAAGTGAAATATATACGAAATAACAGAATTTATCTAATGTAGTTATCTTTTCACTCAATGACAAAACTTTACACTGCTTCTTAGCTAATGCATCACTTCCACCAGTATTACCACGTACAAATGCCATAGTAATTTTTAAAAAGGGTTAAACAAGAAAAAATAAAATATTTATCAAACCACAACTTAATTACAACACAATGCTGTACTCCACTCAGATTAATCTTTAGATAGGACAAGATGATGTAATGTGAAGTTCGTTCTGGCACTGACAAACATAAACTGAAATCATTGTGAAAAACGGAGATTTTCCGTTGTATATTTGTTGATGCTTCTACACCTTTCCACAAGCTGTGTTTACAATTTTGATCGCATATTGTTGGAGAGATTTTACACTTAAGAGGTAAAAGCACCCATGGTGCAAGGCAGGACCGCTTCATGAGCAATGTGGGCAACTGCCCAGGGCCCCCCGATTTTAGGGGCACATGCTGCGTGTCGGTACCATGTGTTTTAACCCTTAGACCATGAAACAAAGATTTATACCACTCACTCGTAATCAGCGCATTTTTTACCTAAAAACATTACGTTTTAAATCATGCTTTTCAATAATAAAATTTGATCCAATTTTACTTGTTTATACTCGTCAAGTTTTCTAGTTTCAATAAAAAACAAGATCAAGGTATGACGTGGGTAACATAAATGGACATAAATACCGTATTCACCTGAATCTAAGACGACCTTTTCTTCCAAATTTTCAACTGTAAATATCAAGAGTCGTCTTACATTCGAATACGAAGTATATTTAAGCATTTAATCAATGGTTTTTACAACAAATGGTACATTAAACAATTCACAACAGCAAATTCAAGTACGTACATAAAGAAGTGAAATAAACAAATAGTAATAACAATAAGAAAAACATGACGGGAATAATAATTATTTAGACTAATAATCATCGTCGACGATCATAACACAGACGACGTACTTTCATCTTGCACGTAATGGCAACCGCAATGTCAAAACAAATGAGACCGGAAATCATTGGGATTCCCCTTTCAAACGACGCACCGCATTCACTAAGTGTGACAGTAATTTTGAGTTGTGCATTCTTGATTTAAATGCACAACCCTTAAGTTAAAATGACAGATCATGTTGAAGTACGTGGCACGAGTGCAAAGGGAAAGTTAACAAAGGAATTAGACGGAGCTAAGATACAAATTTTAAGCTGATCGTGATAAATTATGCCGGAAAAACTAATAACTGTGGTGCGAGTAGAAAGTTCGGTGTATCTGAGGCAAATGTGCGTCAATGGAAACTCTCAAAACAGGAACTAGAAAAAGCCAAAGCCACAAGGAAGTCGCTCAGTGGTCCAAAATTAGACCGATTTCATGGCATTGAAGAAGAAGTAGTCAAGTTTGTGCGCACCATGAGGAAGAACGGTATGCCTGTTTCGACTGAAAGTATAATACTTAAAGCTAATGAAATTACTAGAGGACTTAATATATCATTGCAAGAATTCAAGGCCAGCAGAAGTTGGTGCGTGAGAATGATGCGACGAAATAATTTTTCTTTACGGCGACAAACTTCGC
Organism: Uropetala carovei; assembly: GCA_036926305.1. Classification (NCBI taxonomy): domain Eukaryota; kingdom Metazoa; phylum Arthropoda; class Insecta; order Odonata; family Petaluridae; genus Uropetala; species Uropetala carovei. Next base: position 7,067,846 of record JAXCHB010000172.1, on the reverse strand, counting down.
TGTGTCAGAAATTGTCTTGTCAGAAGACTATGTTGAAAAACTTCTCGCTTACCAGAAATACGTAATTGGACTTAGAAAAACCAATAATTATCTTTTGAGCCAAATAGGAAATGCCGATGAAACTCCGGTTTTCTTCTACATGCCATCTAATTATACTGTGAACGAAAAAGGTGCGAAGTCCGTCCTAATTAAAACTACAGGCAACGAAAAAATGAGAGTCACGGTAATGTTGGCGGTTTTAGCAGATGGGACTAAATTACCACCATATGTGATTCTAAAGCGGAAAACAATGCCTAAGAAACATTTGCCAAGTGGAATAATAGGTATCAAGAAAAGTGGTGGATGACTAAAGAACTAATGAGAGATTGGTTACATGTGGTGTGGAATAGACGGCCAGGAGCTTTACTGAAACAAAGAGCAATGCTTTCACTGGATGCATTCAAGGACACTTATCTCCTGAAATTAAAAACATAATGACTGCGATGAATATTGATCTTATTGTAATACCTGGAGGAATGACATCGCAACTTCAAGTTTTAGATGTTGCTGTCAATAAGTGTTTTAAAAATAATTTAAAGGTTTTGTATTCTGAGTGGTTACAGAGTGGAACTCACACTTTAACACCAAAAGGAAATCTTAAGAAACCTGAAGTTGCCAATGGATCAAGGCATCGTGGCAACAAATAAATGCAAAAGTAATAGTGAAAGGATTTAAGAAATGCTGCTTATCTAATGCCATGGATGGGAGTGAGGATGATGTTTTGTGGGAGACTGATGATGAAGTTGAGAGTGATAAAGATAGTGAGCATGAGGAAAATAGTGAAGGTTGCATAGACAGTGATGATGACTAACACAATAAAATGATTTTATGCAGCACTTGGATTGAAATGTTTTTTTGTTGTCCTGAAATGAGTGTATTCTTTCAATGTATTTACTTTATTTTTAATGTTATCTTAAAATGAATGCTACCATTTAATTTGTTTGAAAACCTGAATGGTTCTATTTGTGATGTGATCTTATGATTTTAAAATGTTAAAAGACAATGACATTCAAGAAAAGTATAAGAGAAAATAAATATTTCACAAGATTTATAATTTTTGTAGTAATGAAGGTCAATTTGAGCTTTTTTCGCTTTTGGAATCATCAAAATGGGGGGTCGTCTTAGATTCAGGGTCGTCTTGGATTCGGGTGAATACGGTAATTATGTGAATTACGCAAAAGACATTAGACTTGTGGCATGTGATGTGTGTGTGTAGAAGTTTCACACCTTTTGTTTAAAATCGTTTTATAAATTAAACAATGAAATGTTTCCTTTTTTTTTTAAGTAAAGAGAGGGGAGGCAAAGATCATATTTTGCCCAGTAGGTGCTTCACAATGTTGCCAAGCGTTCCATTTCCTCTTGTCCAGCTTAGTGATGCTAGGTGGAGCTCTGCGTTAGTGGACCTTAGTCAACTCTCGTTAATCGCTCGATTGGGGCTCTGAATACAACCTTTTAGTAGCTCTTTGTTACTCTCTTAGTAGGTGACTAGGAAGTAGCCCTTAGTCATGCGTAAAACAGAAAATCTCTGAATTCGGCCGTCAGATTCACTAAATCCGTTGAAATTCAATGGGCACTTGCGCTAGTATATAATATAATATTTAGGTTTTAATACATTTCCGGGGGGGGGGGCAACTGCCCCCACCTTGCCTCCCCCCTCACCGATGCCCATGTGTTTAGCCCCATTATTGCCCCATAGAGGATAAGCATTATGAGACATCCAGATTAGCTAGAGACTTAAAATTTGGCAGGGTTATAGAATTTTGCTCACAACCGATGGAAAAGATCCTAAATGGTGAAAATTCCATTAGTTAAGGGCTATTTTGCCCCATTATTGCCCCAAAAGAGGATAGAAATTATAAGGCACTTCCAGATAAGTTAGAGGCATGACCTTCTGCAGGACTTTAGATTTTTTGTCACAACTGATCAAAAAAATATGACATGAGAATTTCAACTTTTAGGAGTTGTTTTGTCCCATTATTGCCCCATACGAGGTTAAAAAATTATAAGGCATTTCCATATGAGCTAGAGACTTGAAATTTGGCAAGACAATATATTTTTTGTCGTAACCCCTGGAAAAAATCTGATATTATAAAAATGCTGTTTTGCCCCATTATTGTCCCATATGAGGATAAAAATTATAAGGAACTTACAGATAAGCTAGAGCAGGGGTCTCAAACTCAAATCGTACGTGGGCCAGAAACGAAAAAATTACACTTCAAAAGGGCTTTTAAATTCTCTTTAAATTAAAAAAATAAGAATAAGATCAGTGAGAGGGCTGCATAAAATGAAGAAGTGGACAGCATGCGGCCTGCAGGCCACAAGTTTGAGACCCCTGAGCTAGAGTCTTAAAATTTGGCACTTGAATATAGCACAGAGGCTGCTGTTTAACATATTATTTTAATTTTACAAACACCAGAGAGACTGGAGGGTCAGATATATGTTACAACACAAAAAATTAGAAATGCTTTCATTGTTATCTATGAAGTACTGAAATCTTAGAATCAACTGCTTAAATTAACATTATACACATTGGGTTGGATTTTCAATGATTTCAATCGCAGAAAATCACACAAGCTCATTGTTACTATGGACTGTTACAATAGTTGAATAGAAAAATATGTTTAATTAGAAATTCTTTATGCTGTGGGAAAATATTGCTTCATTTCTTCTAAAACCCTTAGCTATATCATAAAAGGCATGGGATTCTTTCTTTCTTGTTTTCCTATGCACTTTTGCAGTCACACTTTAGACCCAATTTAAGATAATTTACGAGTAGGTATGAGTTGGAAATTGGCAGGATTGCACAAATCATGCATAAAAAGGCAACAACAAAAATAATCCTGAAAAAAGACCTGGGTTCGACTCCAGGAGAACATTTCTGTTTCCCGTAAGGTAACACATAAAATACAACATTTCGAAGTACAGGCTTTCACTCTTTTGCAAATTAAAATTAGAAAAAATTGACCTACAATATAGGGCTCCACCTCTCTGGTTTTTGTTCAGAGACTCCAGTATTCGCAGTTCATCTCCAGTCTCCGGTTTTAATAACCAGTCTCCGGTTACAGGACATTTTTCGGCCAATTTTCCTCAAATACCCCATATCCTGTGTGAAATCAATACGGGACGGACTTTGTGACAAAGTGCATCCCTTATTATTACATTATGACTTCTAAATTTCGCTCATCTGTAAGTCGTTCCAATGAATCTTTTTGTATGCGTATCTTGAAGACAATTTGATCAACTCGGACTAAGCGTTGGATTTCACAAGTCACCGAGAACAAGTATGCGATGCAATGTTATACATTGTTATTACACATTGAAGTTAATTAATATATTTTAACATTTTCAAAAATTTTAACAACTGGCTTGTGCGAGTCGACTTCATCTCATCACATCACATATTATAAAATTGGAGTGATGATTTATCATTAATTCTGACTCAAATGTAATTCACAGGGAACCGAAGATTGTCCAAGGGAAGTGGTTGAATGACCGAGAAGAGGGGATGCATTACATCCTACCTGTGATTGGTCGTTATGCAATCTAAGGATATCCAGCCATATGAAATACTTCCTCAAAATACGAAGGACTAAGAGATAGAATAGAAAATGGTTGCCATTATATTATTTAAGAGAAATTTTTGTGTTATGTCTTGCAATAAATAAAAAGGGAATATTTTAATAAGATGAAACTTATGGGTAAGCTATTTATTGTTTGGACCAAAAACTTGTTAGTAATTAATAAAATATATTCTCATTTTTTTCTTAAACAATGTCTAAAAACATTTAATGCATTATTTTTACAACACTCCATAACAAATCAAAATTTAGGGTGCTGATAAATTTGATTTATTGCAAGTAATTTACAACATTTAAGAAAAATTTATGGATGCCATAATAAGTTAAATGTTCCTTTTAAAATGACAAGTCAAGATATAAAAAGTAAGTGAATGTTTTTTGTGATTCTTTTTTGGGGCTCATCCTCTCATGCCATCAAAGCAGGGGTGGTTGGTGGTCTATGAAGTAGGGCAAGCAACTTTGAAAGGATGAGAGATGGGGAGGTACTCCACCCAAAAATATTTGAAAATATGCACAGTAAAATATATTAACGTTTTAAAATAGATTTTGTTATTAATATACAGATTATTAGATCCTCATTTGTATATAAAATCTAATCTTCTTTCCTCCTTTACAAATTCGTTGATCACTAAACCAATGAAATTTACGCGGGATTGCAGGGTGTTAAGTAGGCTCTTTTCTATCACCATCAATCCAAGGGCTGTCAGCCATTCATTCCTCATAGTGTTCCTTTTGTGATCTTTGATTCGTGCTAAATCCAAAAAGCTAGATTCAACGCTCACTGCTGTACTCAGCAACGTCAAAACTAACGTGCAGAGCTTGTGCATTTCTTCAAAAGTAAATTTAAGCTCATTTGTTAAATACTGAAAAATGTCTTTTACAGATTTTGAGCTGAAGTCTGGTGAGCTATAAATGATGGAGAGTTCACTTTTTACCTCACCATAACATGATTTTAAAGAATTTAAACATTCATTAGGATAATTTGAAAATTTTCAGAAAACAGAAGTTCCTGAAACAATTTTTTTTAAGGGAGGAAAATCTGACATGCAATTGCATGATTACAGCATCGAGTATTTCGCAGTTGTGATCAATTGGAATATTTTTTCGGCGTGTTTGGCGAAGCTGTCTCACGAGCTGAATAATGTTTCAAAATTGTTTCTCTATTCAGTCATAAAAGTTATTAAGGTGTTCAAGCTCTATTGAAAATCAAAATTCCTGCCATTTTTGTACAGAGTTGTGTTTGTCACTCTATGCACTTATGTGCTTCTAATGCATGCATTGAACTTCCACATTATATAGAAGAAGTAGCTAGGAATATTCATTCATATGTAGGGAATAGTTCCAAAATACTGAGTATGCAGAATTTCAAAAATTCACTGAAATTCAATCTCATAAAATATTGTATCCTAGTTGTACCTGGTGGTTGTCACTAGAAGGTGTAGTGCAAAGAATTTTAGAACAATGGCCAGCTCTTACCTATTTCACATCAGCAGCACTTGAAGATGGTATGGCTACTGTAGCTTCAATATTGAAGGAACTCCATAATCCAATAACCAAAATGTACTTTGCCTTCTTATCTTTTATTTTACCTGCAGTAAATAAGGTGAATTTAGAATTTCAGGCAACTTCATTTAAAATACACAAATTGCGCAACTCTATTAACAGTAGTGTCAAGGCGATTCTCAGCAATTTCATCAAAAGAGATTTGGTACTGAATAAAGATGTAAGTGAAATTAACCCCATCTTAACCTTGGTGAAATATACCGTGGAGCTATAACAAAAAGCATTTATTTGGAACACTTGTCTAAAATTTTGAAAAAAGCTCTTGAAGAATTTCAAATTAAAACCTTGAAATTTTGTCACATTATCAAAACAAATTTTCAAACGCTTTTTATCTTTTGATATGGATAATAACTTAGAATTGCTGGAAGCATTAGATCCTCTGAATGTGAAGCAAAGGAAACCAACTTCTCTCATTCGACTTGTAGTAAAATTCCCTAACATCATTAGAGAAAAAGATTATGAAGAAGTTAATAAAGAATGGAGAGAGTTAACCTTATATGAAATGCCAGGTTTGAGTGCAAGTTCAATGAAACCAGAAAAGTTCTGGTATGTTGTTTTGAAAGAATCATGTGGTGATCAACCAAGATTTCCTAATCTTTCAAAATTTATGATAAATTTGTCTTTGCCTCATTCTTCTGCTGCTGCTGAAAGAATATTCTCACAAGTGTCTAGTATTAAAGGAAAAAACAGATCTCGACTTAGCATGGAGACACTCAATGGATTATTGTGCAGCAAGAATTATCTTCTAGATGCTAATTGCAAATCTTGGCAACCTTCTATGCAACTAGTTGATAAAATGAATAATAAGCTGTTTGTGGCTGAAGAATCAAAAGAACTGGAAGATACACAGTTTTAATAAAATTGTGGATTTTATTCCATTTTATAAAATCTTCTATATAATTTTGTTAATAAACTAAAACGTTACCTAACCTAGTGTTACATTGTTCATTAATAAATTAAAATGACTGTGTTATGCCATGTACAAGGCTTATCTTCTTAAATTTAAAAACTGCTGCTAACAGCATACAGTATCTGTAAAATCAATATTTTTTTTATTTGTTAAATTGTTTGCTGACTGCCAATAGGTTATGTATCTGTGTTATTATTATCTCAGGCTGCATTTATACTTTTGTTAAATGTTTATTATTGTATTTTACTTGACTGCTAATAAGTTATCTAAGGCATTATTATTGTTAATTCTGTTTATATTTCATTAAAAAGTTTAATATTGTATTTTTTATAATATTTGTTTAAAACATTTGCGTAGTATGTTAATGGAACTGTATCTGAATATTATGTATGAATGGGAATGCTTATTATTCTAGATAAATAAATAAAATAATTATGAAACCTATAGTAAATCTATGTAGTGGAACTATGAAGGCTATCAATAATCTTTTCACATTTAAATACAAATTAAAAAAATGTATTATTCCTTATTTCAGCGTTTCCCAATTTAATTTTGCTACAGAACCCCTGCAACTCGAAAGAGAAGTTGCGGAACCCCAAACAGTTATTTTGTTTATAAGGTGAAAATCAAAGCACAAGTAACTAAAGATAATAATAAAAATAGGTCATGTGATCAACATGTTGTTTATTTTCATATATTTAAAGATAAAAATCATTTATATAAACAAAACATTTATTATAAACCAATAGATATAATATGAACAATAAATAAAACTGACCGATTGTATACATTATGTTAGCAATTTTCAATGTGAAGAATGAGTTTTCTTCTTATTTTGGCAAATTCTTTTTATATTTGGTTTAATGCTGGAAAGTTAAATTCGCATATCAGGCACGGCATCTAGTCGGTTTCTGTATTTTGTTTTTGTTGCTGTGTATTTCGAGAACCCAGTTTCGCATAAGTATGTGCTCGCGAATGGTTATGACTCTCGAATTGCCCGTCTTGATAAGTCTGAATATTCATGATATAAGCTGCCCCAAAATGTAATCAAAGAAACTTTAAATGTTTGTATTAAATGGACATCTGAAGTGATTTAGATTAAATTTTGATAATCTAGTGCAGATAATCCTTCTGGTTTCTCGGTTATACTGAATGTATTTCGAATCCAGTTATTGTTGTCATTGATGTTTGGAAAATACTTCCTGATGTTGGTGTATAAATTGCGAAGATGATCTACAATGTTGCTCTGAATTTCTGCTTACTGCTGCAGCCAATGAAAGGTTGAGAGACTGTCGATGGGGAGGGAAGAAAGTCAGTCGGTCTCTCGCCATTGTGCTGTTCACATCGCTCCAAGCTCGACTGTGTTGCCAGATCTACCGTGTTTACGCCTTAGCGTTCGCATGCGACTTTCTTCAAGAGCAGATATCGGGCAAGAGCGTACTACTTTCCCGTGCCTCTCGAAAACTTCAAATGGTGGTGGAAGGGGAAAACGCCCTGATTGGCTATTCGCAGCGCCACGGTCAAGCTTCATAAGTGTAGAAAACGGGTATAGTCTCAGACAACAATGCCATCAACAGAAAGGCAATGTCCAAATTTTCTCCAGTAAATAAATTAAGTATTGTATATCCCCACCCATGTGATAAATCTAGACCATTGTTCTTTTTGTTTGATTCAGTACATATATTAAAGTGCATCAGAAACAATTGGTTGAACCAAAAAAATGGACAACTGCTATCATATCCAAATTTTGATGAGGAAAATAATTTTCTTTGCACTGCTTCATTCAAAACCATTAAGGAATTGTATTCTTTGGAAAGCAGTAACTTGGTTAGCTTTGTCTACACATTGACCATGAAAGCTTTGTACCCTTCAAGTATAGAAAGGCAGAGTGTTAAGCTTGCTCTGCAAGTGTTTAATGATAATGTTGTGGAAGCTCTTAAAATTTTAGGAGAGAGAAGAAAGTTACAATTCAGTAAAGAAATTGCAGAGTTTATTAAAATAAGTGATTGGTGGAAGATTGTTAATGTGAAGACAACTTTCAAAGGTTCTAGATTAAATAATGCACTACAATCACCAATAACGTTAGATTCTGATGGGTTGAAGCTTTAGAAAGGATTTATGTCTGGCTGGAAAGATGGGGTACTGTTGATTTGACTATTGGTAAATTATCTAAGGAGACATATACTGCTTTTATGCACACAACCCATGCAATAATTGAAATCACTTTATATTGTATCAAGGAATTAAACATGGACTATATATTGCCTGGAAAAATTCAAACAGATGATTTAGAGTCATGCTTTGGAAAATATAGACAATTATCTGGTTCCAATTACCATATTTCAATAAGACAAATGTATGAGTGTGAAACAAAACTAAGATTACAAAATGCCTTGCCTCTCACTTAGTCTTCATATAAATTTAAAAAATATCCCAAATACCATTGCTGAAGAGATGAAGTAAACAGTGAAATAGAATCAGATGAAGTGGAAGACTGTGTTTAATTTTGACATTTCTGTGGAATCTGAGGATTTTGATGCCATTCAGGATGTTTGGCCAGTTCTTGTCTATATAGCTGGATACTGAGCACGAGTGTTGTTAAAAAAAAAGAAACTCTCCATATTGTCATGATTGGTTTGTCCATGAAAGAACACTAGAAATAAATGAATCACATGAACTAATAAAATCTATTAGTAGAGGGGGACCGTTATATCCACAGGAAAATACAGTTAATGCTGTAGTTTATGTTTTTGTTATTTTGAATAAAATTGTTAGTAGTACCTTAGAAGAAAAATTTTTAAATGTAAAAAATCAAAGATATGTATTGATATTTATTACAATAAATGCATTGTATATGGATGACCATGTAAATGGAACAATGTATGATAATGAACATTCATTTGTAGAGGGTATAAAGAAAATTGTAATGTGTTCATCAAATGTTTTTCTGAAAAATTATTCTAGAAAAAACTGATAAATATACCAATGTAAAGAGAAAATTAATGACTTTCAATAAATAAAAATGTATACTGAACATATTTATTGTTGTATCTTCACTGCTTGTAATATATCACGTTTTCCTAATTTCCTGTGTATTTTATAGAACTATTCAAGGTTATATCAATACTTTTATAAGTTAAGCTTCACTTTAGAGAAGGAATAGTTTGATGTCTATAGTGAAGGGAAATATTGACTAAAAAAAGCCATGTGTCATATACGAAATGGAACTTTTATTAAGTGAATTTTACTTTTCTTGAATAAATCCACAAAATTACTGCTCTTGAAGTCGATTTCTTATGATACTCTCATATGTCAACGTTTAACAATTCATTTGCAACTGAAAAGCAGTTGTCTTCAGTGGAAATTCACCAAAGCAGATTCTTAAAAAGGAACACCATTTTACGGATTTTGGAAAACGAAAATTGGTTTATCTTTGTGATTAACCAGTCGGGAGTAAGTTTGATTATCGTAAGACACCTATCAATAATGATTAATAATCAATATTTCTCACCCTGGGTTGCGACCCAAGTTTGGGTCGTGAAGACTTTCTGATGGGTCACGGAAGGCTCTTGACCCAAAAATTGAAAAATGAATACCGTATATACTCGTGTATAGTACGAGTTTTTACGACCAAATTTTTATTGCAAAAATTGGGGATCGTACTATACACGAGTAACGCATTTGAGGATTTAAAATTCATGTATCTTCACGGGCATTTTCGGTGAAGTTATGCCACCCGCACGCATTCTAATGGTAGGCTAACGTTAACAGTAAGGTCCTTTATCGTTGTTATGTTGTTTCGTGAAGAGTAGAACCTTCTTCATATATAAAGCTTCAAATTCACAAATACTTGATATAAGTGACGATTTACGGGCACTTCCTTTCTTGAATTTTATGTATGTACATCTTTGTTTGCGTCTTTTTACAAGGGATTGATTGGAACGAGTTGGACTATAAGTATCGTAGACGGCGTAACTTTATGGAATTTCGACATCTTGGAAAAAAGAAATTATTTTTGTAATATTCAAGTCTTTATTGTTTCTTCAATCATACACCGATCGGTTTCCACTACAAAGTCATTCTAAAGGTATTACGTCGGTTAGTAACACCATTAGAATGATTTTGTAGTGGAAACCAGTCGGTGTGTGATTGAAGAAACAATAAAGACTGTGGAATATTACAAAGTAATTTCTTTTTATCCGTTATCCCTACCTATTAAATAGATGAGCGAGTGGAACCATTACGTATGGGGAACGTAATCCAGACATACTAGAATTGTTACGATTTTATTTCATCTTGTGCAATCATGATTCCTATCACTTTTTATTAAATGTTTTAGGAGTAAGATACTTAACCTATTCGGATTTTAGTGTACTCGCAAGAAATACTATTTACGACATTTACGGTCTATTCTATGGTGGTGTGGAAAATCAAGGTCGTTCGATATATCTCGCTAGTACCATCGAGCTATCGAAACGAAATATATCGACCATGATAGAAAGCTGGAGTCGTACTATAAACGAGATATATGATAAAATCAGGTTTGTTCACCAAAAAATCAGGGGTCGTACTATACATGGAGTCGGCATATACACGAGTATATACGGTAATTCATTTTCTTCGTTAAAAAAACTTAAATGTATATAAGATAAATAAAAGTAGAATAAACGAAGTTGATATGAAAAGATGGAATAAGTATTTTCCATCATGTTGTTTAATAGGAATAAACTGAAGAAATCGCTCAACCACATTTCCATTTTTGAGTACCCAGCGAATGACCACTGTAAGTTGATCCGCGTGACTAATGTCAGGAGATGAATCAATATTGATTCCATAATATTTAGTATTTTTGATTTCAGGTATTATCTGCGTCATAACGTTAGATGCTAATATGTCAATGAATTCATCACATATACTTGCAGAAAGATAAGAAACATTCCCTGTTCCTGGACTTCAATGTCTTCGAATATGCTCCTTAAGAAATGGATCAAATTCAGCTAGAAGGTCAATGCAACCAAGGTAGTTTCCATTGTTAGGACAGTTATGTATCTGGGTGTCACCACGGAAAGCTAATCCTCATTCAGCAAGAAATTTTATTACAGAAATTATTCTCTTCAGGACTTCAGTCCAATATTTGCACAATTTTTCCTCCGCCTTCTGCAGTCGTGCATCAGTTCTAGTGGACTTTTTACATTGCAGCATCACTGACAGAGTTTTAAGATGATCCTTTGATTTCTCATGTGAGGTACTCCTTGCAGTTGCATTTTTCCAGTCATCAAAACCAGTTTTAAAGTGATTGTGAAGTTCATTGGCATTGGCACTGAATAGCTTGCACACATAACAATACACTTTGCCAGTTGAAGGAGAATAAATAAGCCTCTCTCTCCGGACAATTTCTCCATTTGTCAATCGCCTGATAAAATATTCTTTGCGTGCATACCTTGTCTTTTTAACAAATTGTCTACCCTTTAAGAGAAAATCAGATTCCAAATTCTGTGAAGGGATATTTTCTGCATAATAATTTATGAGATCTGCAATATTCTCCCATGTTGCTGGATCACTGCTATATTTTATTTTCAAAACTAAATCTGATTTTTTATTCGTGGTCTCTGGTAGTGCAATCATCACATCTTCTATTGGAACTATTACCTCTGAATCAGTCTGACATTCTTCCACCTGTTTTTCATTTGTTTCCTGTTTAGCACTAATAACATGTTTCATATTGTTTGACTGTGTTATTTTGCGTTATTTCTGGTATGGATAAATTGGCAGAAGAACTGTCATTGTTTTCTTTCGTATCTGCAGCTATGAATTTGAATAAAGAGCCATTCATCTTTTTTAACGCTTCTTCCTTTTCTTGTTTTTTCTTTCGTTTTTCAAAACCGGACTCCTTTTCTTTTATATCTGTCAGACATTTTTTCAGCTGTCCACCAGGGCGGGGACTCTTTCCCGCAACCTGCCTATTAAAATGAAACTCTGAATGGTGGCTATATCATAACTGACCTACGCACAAAAGTCATATAGCCTATATGACTTTTGTGCATAGGTCAGTTATGAGTGAATATTCGAATTATACGTCAGTTACAATTTAACAATACTTACTTAATGAAATCTGAGATTAAAATAACACTTGTATATATTTGCACTTCATTTCGTGTTGTTATAAACAACTTGTATAGTTGTGAACACATTAAAATTCAACTTATTAAGATAATGGCTAGAAATATTTTAAGAATAGATCTGTACTGCATATCCGTCACTAGTTCTCATTACGGCGACGGCATTGAGCGTGTGCTTCCGGTATAATATGGCGTTAATCATCACGCTACGGTTCATAAGAAATAATGTAATATTATTACAACTGCAATTTCGTAAAAATTTTGCTCTTGATGCCTGAATAACTGTTGAAGTATTGTTGAAATAATTTCGAAAGCAAAATTGTAAAAATGCTTTCGAATTTCTTTAACGGCAAAAAAATTAGATTTAATGTGGGAGCATTTTAATATATTTGATATGATGTAGTGTGGAGCCTTCGAATGCAAGAGTGCGTGTGTATAAAGTATTTAGGTTAAATCAGTTCTTGTTACCACCTAGTCGTACGACTAAATTGTAACGACGATTTTTAAATAAATAAATATTAAAAGCAAGAGCTTAACAGGTTTCAAACTCACCGCCACAACTATTAACGCGCCTTTTAAAAATTTCGATTGTCATTTTCTCACTTCCGGTGCTTCCGGTCTAGTCACGCGTGTGCGGGAAGGTTTTCTGAGCTGTCGTAATGAAATATTTCTAAAATATTCCGGGAAAAGTCGCGGAAATTGCATCATTTGCTGGCAAAGGTAGAGTATAATTAATAATGATTTTCATTAAGATAAATATTATGTATGTCGAAAATATAATTAGTCACATGGAATGAATTGCTGGAGTTGGTAATTGTCATTGTTTATTTTGTATCTAAAATGTTAAATTACTGATGTTTTTGTAGTAAAGATGGTTAAATGTGAATTTACACGTTATAAACCTCTTGGGACTACACGTTGAAAAGCAACGATATATGTACAAGTAGTAAGTTATGTTTCGTTGGTGTTAATTTGAAAATTATCTAATCTTCTTTGAGAATATGCTTGTGAAAATAAAAGAAGTAGCATATTAGTGATTTAGTAATGAAATTAACCGGTTTGGTGGTAGATGTAGAAACGCCAAATAAAAATTTTAATATTTGAAATTTCGTAGTAGCTTTGAAGTAGTAATAAATTAATGGGTCCTTTTAAAATGTACTGTAATTTCGGGATATTGCTTTAATGGTATTTTGGCTTTTGTGTGTTTCAATTTTCATGGAAGGACCTGGAGATTAATATTCGGCATTTTTCGTTATTGCTTATAGAAATTTCATAAAAGATACATAAATACATTAAATAATTAAATATTGTAATATTATTGTACTGATTGTCATTTCTTATTTTACTTGAAATTATAAATCAGTATTTGTTAAAGAATCAGTGGCTATTGCATACTCTCAGATTAGCATTAATTAATACTTGATAGGTATGTCTTTTTGAAAATCCGTCAAAACTTGTTAAGAATAAACCACTCTTGAATTCTCTCTTTTAAACTGTTTTACTGTAAAAAATCTTACAGCAGCCACAATGACTTATTTAATGTCTTTAATTTTCTTCACACATTGCATTGAAGATAGAAACTGATAATTTGCAACTGTTTCAGCAAGCTATATAAAGATAAATATGTCCATAGATATTTTGCTGAGTTTTTATTCTGATTATCAATCTCTCTTCTCCAGAAATGCAAAGAAACCCTTTCTGAATATGCAACCAAATATGTTGGCTAAAAAATCTCTACGTGTTAGGCACAGTGCGCAACTCCTTGTACAGAAAGCTTGTGTCTGGAGGGTATCTGAAAGTTTTTCAGACTTCAGGTTAAAAATCTATTGCACAGGCAGAGTACAGGCGACTCCCGAGAGTCGACAGGGATGCGTTCCTGAAAACATGGTCGAATCTCAAACAGTCAAATGTCGAATCAGCACAAATTCAAACAATTAGAGCAGAAATAACGATGTCTAGACTGAAACTAAACCTCTTGTGGTCAGGCCGGCCGAAAATTACTTCACTTAAACTAGTTTCTTATTCGACTGATCGATTGGCTGGGTCGATTTGACCGGTTGAATCTTGGGAGTCGCCTGTACTTATAAAGTACACTGAAAGTACTTAACTAAATAGTTGAGCTAAACAATTTTAATGATAATTAGTGAAATATTAACTATTATTTTTTGCATAATTTCCAATTGTCTCATCTGAAGACGACTTTTGAATATCCCATTAAAAACATCAAGTTTTTAGCAGAATCCTAGTTTGGGAATTACAGATAAAAGGTTGATTACTGTATTTGAAAGTTTAATGGCAATCACTAGAGCCATGTGTATGTATGTATTTGCTAAAATATCTTTTGTTTGCTTCTATGTATAAGTTTCAAGCAAAAATATGTAGTATTATTTGAATATAAATAGTTCCTTAAATATATTCTGAATAAAGTTCTATTTTGTTGTGTATACTGTCTGTGTTTCCATAATATTCTGTGCTGTTAAGTAAAAAATTAATTTGCATATAAGTATCGTATTTTGAATTTGTACTTGTGTTGAACTAACAGTAAGTTACTAACAATTGATTTGAGAGTAAATTTGTATAGTAATGGAAACTTTTCATGAACAAATATACCTACATTGAATAAAATGACAGAGAACATTGCTTAAAATCTTATGTGCTAGAAATTAAGACTAAAAATCTGGTTATACCATAACCAGAGTAAAGTGTATTAACAAACCATAAAAGAAGTAATTGGTAATTATCGCTGATGAATTTCATATAGTAAATATGTAATGTCATTTTTTGTAAGTCTATTGAGAATTTTTGTTACTAATGCAGAACAAAATTAGAGTAACTATGATTAAAGTATCAGTAGACTGTTTCATTATTAGGAAATTTTTAGCTCCATTTTTCTATGATAATGTCCCTGATCATATGAACTGTCAAGCAACTTTTGAATGCTGTTAGATAAAATTAGTATGTATGATGTTTCTGCAAATTGCAGTTGCCTATTAAAAACAAAGGTAGTTTTTTGTAAAAGTATCTTAAAAATAAGTGTCATTTTGATAAAGGGGTGGTTAGCTTGTCTGACTCCAAATGCCAGGGTCGGGAGTTTATCCTCCTGAGGGCATGGTTGTATGTGATCGTCTTTGTTAGTTAACTACAGAGGCTTTGTTTCCTTTTGAAGATGTTAAATGCAAATGACGATGGTCAGTAGAACAAAATAACGAACATCACAAGTACCATTAAAACTTGAATGGAGAATGCATTCCTTTACATATCAACCCCTACAAATTTCTTGAAGCTTATGTGATTTTCAACCAACAGCTAAAAAAAGTTTTTAAAGCAAGAGTTAATATTATGGATAACTGTATCCATTATAGCTTCCTTAAAATATGGGTTATAAGAATTATGGAATTTTTTAAATTAAATGTTTTTGTTGTGTTTCCTCAATTGTTTCTCCCATGCTTTTATGTGCAACATACATTTGTCCTTGTCGTTATCTTTTAGAAATTTTCCCTCAGGAATTTTTTAAATTAAATGTTTTTGTTGTGTTTCCTTAATTGTTTCTGGAATTTTCTTTGTTTCTCCCATGCTTTCATGTCTGACATATGTTTGCTCTTGTTGTTATCTTTTAGAAATTTTCTCTCAGTTCACTGCTTGTCAACTTCAAACAACTTTACGATCTTTTCAGTGTTGACTGTTCTTCTCTTAAAAATATTTCCTAAGCTGCCAATACCAATTTCATTAAACCTCGAGAAATCTTCATTTTTGTTCCAAGAGAATATATTCTGCTTATTTTGATGTATGTACTTATTACATGACATTGTCATTAATTGGTTCTGGTAAGTTCAGAACATTACAAAACATTTTGGATACAAGTAAAACCTCAATTACCTGTGAGAGCGGATTAACTGGGCAACCGGGCATTCTGAAGTGAGTTTGAATTTTCCAACTTGCATGGAAAAGGAATGCGACTCGGACCTTGTCAATATATCACTCAAATGAAACCTGTTTTAACAAAAGAGACAAAGTTGAAAAAGTTCTTTCTCAAAAAAAAAAAATAAAACGATTTACCTGCCATTTTTACCCAGAATTAAGTTTTATCTTTTATTTGAGTGTTTCTTATAAATCATCTTAAATTTGCAGTGTCGTTACATTATTGCTGAGAGAAGCGTCATAGCGTTTTTATCATTTCCCATCTTCTATGTGCACGCAATAGCAGTGATCAGCGCTGGACTGAATAGTAATGGGCAAAAACAAATTTTAATTTTTTTATCATATATTCCACCTTAATTACAGTTTCTGGTTTAATTGATAGTGTTTTATTAATGGCATCCAGCCTGCGTCTTCATAAATAAACTCGTACAGCATTTAACTGGAAATATACCAAATTTTACCTTTAAAATGCAGATTCTGTTTTCTTCAATTATCCATGCCTACTTAAGTTCCAATTAACACAGCTAATCGATGTTTTACTATGAATCGTGCCTATGCATGGTTGATTTTAAATTGATTTAAGATTAGATGAATCCAGTTCGTAAAGTTTATTTTCCTATAAATAAGTACTAATTGTATACTCAGATTTTATAGTTATTTAAATAAAGATGTTATTATTCTTTATTGTAACTTAACCAAAATAATATTTCACATAACTATGATGTTTCCTAAAATTTTTCCATGGATGCCATATCTCAATACTAGATACTCGGGGTGAACCACTTGTGTCCTCAAACTTTCAGCTTTCGCGGTCCCCATGTATGTTATGTGGCCCCATTTTGAATTGAAAATCGTAAAAATAATAAACTTTAATACAAATTCCTTTATATAACAATAATTTTTATTTCCTAAAATTTCTGCAAGATAATTTATTATTCGTGGTTATTGTATATTTTGGTATTTCACCTAACATCTAAAATAATTTTGCGGTCTCCTGGAGAGCCACAACCCACAGTTTGAGAAGCGCTGTCCTAAATCAGTGGTCTCCAAACGTTTTGGATTGCGCACCCCTATAACAGTAAAAATAAATATCACGCACCCCCTGATGTATATTTTACGTCATAAAAGGAATTACATAATAAGACACAACCAGCACTTCATTTTCTATAGTATTTATTGTCATAAAAGAAAATTAGTTTAAACACATGGAAATAAGGATATTCTCAGTGGTAAGAAATGCACGCTACATATAGCACGGCACAAGACTTCCGGACCTTATATTATAATCTTTGTTAAGTATTGATTAACTACAATCACATTATTGCTGTACCTTTAACATACAATAATTTTGTTTTTTAATTACCTTTAACTTCAACGATTTATAAAGAGAGACAATTTACGTCCAGTCAAATTTGTTAAAATTATTTTTGTCATCGTTATATTTCCTTTGCACACCCATTTGGAACATCATGCACACCCCCTAGGGTGCGTGGACCCCACTTCAGAGACCACTGTCCTAAATGATTGCGTGAAATGTAGATGTTTGTGAGTGTGATTAAAAAAAAGGTGCCATTTAAGGCAGGTGACAGAAGTGTTGTATCTACCTCATACACCTAAGTTGAGGGAGCATTCTGGGCTTGATAATAGTTTCATTTCTCACTCAGAACAATACATTCTGGATTTTTTATTGTCCACCTGGAAATTTCACTCCATATGTTGTTTTGAATTTAGGAGTTGTGTCATCTATCCTTCCTTTCCAGCTGAAATTCTTCATATATCTCTGCCTCTTCTCTAAATTATATAACCTCTAAATGACATGTTACTCTGCAATTGCACAAGCTCATCCAGATTCTGTTTGTATTCTTGAATCATCCAAGTGAATATGTATAGATCTTTTTCTCATCAATTTCCACCTTTCTCATAACTGATCGTTGCTTAAAATGGCATTTTTGGGTTGGTTGTAAATGAAAGCTTGATAAGTTAAAACAGCATTGTTTGTATGAAGAGACGTTTGCTTTACAAGTTCAAAAAAAAAAAACTATCGCAAAACTAATTCCCATTTTTAAAAATTCTTCTTAATTTTAAGTTCATTTTTAATTTAAGTTCCTTAGTAATTCGGAAACGCAATTGAATGTGCAGGAGAAAGTTATTGGAAAAAAATCTAATTCGAAATATGACTTTTGTTAGTAATTTTAGGTCTGAAAAGGTTTAGGTTGAAACTGGTAAACTGGAAGTGGTTTCCTCTTGTCATTTTTCCGTGTTTAGGCGCGTTCCGCTCCCGGCATAACTGCCTATTAGCCTTTTGTTTTCGCGAAAAAAATCGATTTCGAGATTTCAAAGGAAATACACGTTTAGAGGTCTTTAGACTATTTTCTGGATGGTCTGTATGTGATGGGAATTTTGTGGACACCCTAACTCAAAAACTAACATTCAGATCACCACAAAACTTTATATTTGATTTTCATTAGCAAATGAAGATTTGAAAAGGTTTTGACTGAAACTGGTCCACCGGAAGTGGGTGTTTATTCTAGTCGTTTTTCCATTTTTTTCAAAAATCTTAAAACTCAATTTTCACATATGTATAACTGAAATTATAAAAGTAGTATATAATGTAATTTTCTACAAATTTGTTTGAAACATTTTTTCATAAAAGCGATAGTTAAAGAGATTTTGATTGTTCTAAATTTACCTTAAACACGTCGCTAAGTGATACAATTGCTTCCGCAGCTAATGGTAAAATTTTCTAATCGTTGATAGCGTTGCGCACGCTGCCAGGGGGTGATTTTAATTGCACGTCCATTAGAACAGTGGTGCCCAACCTTTTCTACATGGCGGGCCACATCTTTATTTGCGAATCCTTCAGCGGGCCACATTGGCAGTTGCCAATAATTCAGCGGGCCGGATTCGAGTATAAATGGGATTTTACCTATATATTCTCAGGTGCCATTTTACTGAAAATCTCGTCTAAATGGGATTTTATGTTAAAAATTCCATTGTTAAAAGTTTTATCGTTTTTATAAATTTCCTAAAAAGGTATGAATTTGTGTGTAATTTTTCGGATTGCTTTTCCGTCATGGCTTCGCGGGACGTAGGTTGGGCACCACTGCATTAGAAAGAGTTATCAATTTTCTTTACTTATTAATTTTTTCAGATAAACTACAGAAAATGTTTAAACATTATTCTCGAGTGTCATCGCTGATGTGGAGGGCAGTCATTTTATTGCTGTATGGAGAAAGTCATGTGTTGGCCACATCAGATTTTTCCTCCACGTAATCGGTGTTGGAAGGTTAGAATGGTTATCAGCTACCTCGTAGAAAAGGAACAAGTTACTCTTCTTCCTATTCGTCACTTCCCGATTTTTCGTTATCCTCTACTTGCCCTCCTCGCTCTCACCCCCTACCTTATTTTCTCGTCCTCCATCCACCTTCGACCCCTTGTCGGCGTTATCCGTTGGTGGAATTTGAACGAAGCGGTGGCAAAAAGGTCTTCCATTACAAAGCAGAATTAATATTCTCTGATGGTTGAGTAGGGTGGTAGAGATTTCCCCGAGGCCTAAAAAAACTTGAATGCTAAAATGCAAGTCATCTTGTTCAAAATCTCCCATTAAATACCCAAAATATTTGTACAAAAAAAGCATTGCAATTTTTTCAATCGCTTAATAAAATCGAAATTCGCCAGTCTTGTGGAAAGGCTGACTCGTTCGATATTGTCCATAGCTATAATTTTTATCATCGACTGGAACGCCGAGTTTGAATTACGGTTCTTTGCGCTAAAAAAGAATATTGTATGATTTTCGTGTCCTCCGTTGCTTTATTTTTTGTTCACTTGAGAATTAAATTACATTTTTGTTTATTTTTTATGAATGCTTGATTAACTTGAATTAAAAACTTTACAGCAGCCAGTTAAATAATGTTAATCGCTATGTCAAAAATGCCGGGAGCAAAAGCTATTGCTGTATAGCAGGCATGTGAAACTGCCATACTGCGGCCCGAATGCTAATTTTTCTCATTTAAATCGTTCGAGATATTGGTGAAAAGGACAAGTTTTTTCTTAGAAATTGAGATACATAAAATAGAACGTGGTTTGTAAATCATTGTCTTTAATAATAAAACAGGTGACCAAGGTTCTAGGTAAAGTCTATTTTTCCCTCATTAAACATTTGTAATCCTAATGCGGTCCTTTTATAACAAACATCGCTTCAATGCGGCCCCGGTGCATCTTCGAGTTTGACATGCTCGCTGTACAGCTTTAGGAATAAACCTTTCGAATGATCCAAGCTCGAAGTTGGAGAGCTTTAGACGTGAGTTGTTAGAATTAGAAAAGCGATGCTGACTAAAGCTGGTTCTTTTAAATTGTCACCACCAAAATTAAAAATATTCAATCAGTTATGATTTTCAGTCATATCAGCGTTTACACTTTCTAACATTCTTACGATTACAAGGACACTATCCGGTGCATGTTCAGTTCGCTTCGCCTGGTTACCTATCTCGTCTTCATAAGGATAAAGATACTTTTATTAAAATATTTAAATACGTCTTATGCAGTAAATTATGGACCATTGTATAAATTAAGAAAATGTAAGTGTAATTTCATGAATTAAAATCGTTTAAGATATATAAAACCTAGTTAACTTTTTCGAATCGTCTTTCTGTTGTAGTGCTGGCTTTTCTTATCCCGCATCCTGAGTACATTCAAAATTTATCAGGGTCTCGTCTTTTTCGGAACACGAATGTACTTTTTACTTTCTCATACGTAGTAATGGGAAAGTATTGTATTCATGAAAAAAATCGACTTCCAGATGTCAACGGAAATACATGTTTTGAGGTCCCTAGAACACGTTTAGACTATTTTCGGAATGATGTCTGTGTGTGTGTGTGTGTGTATGTGTATGTTAGTGTGGGCGCTCTAACTCAGAAAGTACATGCCATATCGTTACCAAACTTCATATATAACACTTTAGCATGAGCACAAAGAACTGATTAGTTTTTGGACAATAACGTTTCATGATATATTTAGGACGGTATGACATAGTAGCATTAAATAATTTTTACTATAAAATATTAAAATTAGTTTTATTTTAGGCCAAAATCTTTGACAATAGAAGAAACAGTCAGGGGGAAGTGACGAGGCATTTGGCTCAGATGACGCGGTTAACTACCTTTTGTAGCCTCTTCCTGAAGAATACGTTTGAGAAAGGCTTTTCGCCCGAATTTTTCCGGAATTGTTCTCTCCCAAAGAATCTCACTATGCATTGGTGTTTTTCATTATTCTTATTTCGCACTCTTCTCTTTTGGTGGAAATCTGTAATTATGAAGTAATTAAGCTATATAGCGAAGAAGATTTTAGGACAGTTAATGCCACCTTGTGAGTTTAGGTTTCCAATGAGAGAAACGAGAAGGAAGCTTAATAATCGCTTTTTTTGTAAGTTATTATAATTTAACGATGGTTACGCGCTCATAGTCATTTCACATTGCACTCATCAAAATAGTAGTAGTACTTATTTTATCACAGGAGACTGCCCTTTACGCTATTTAGGTACTCAGCTGGAATTAGTGTCAGATACGTAAGATGATGGTATGACCAGGAAAAGTAAAAACTTCCACAAGATTCTACGGTTCATTTTCAGGAACGTTTACTCTTCAATTTTTACCATAATTGGAGCGAGTGCAGGATAATAACAATTATTCCCATTATAAAGTGGGTCAGGAGCGAGATAAGATCTTGAGACTCAAATCATTGTACGAGAAGTAGAAGGAAATGAAGTTTTTTAAAAATATCATAGAAATTAGTTGGAAAATTTTCGCGTTTTGATTATTGAGAAATTGTGACAGACATGGCAACCAGCATCGTCGTCGCTTTTCCGCATGGTTTTATGCGGGGAATATTCTTCGTAATTGGATTGAATTCATGACTTATTTTAATTTAATACTTAAATGCTCACCCGTGACTTGTGTTCGCAAAGTTTAGATGGCAAGACAACTTGACGAGAGTATTATATCAGTTAATGATATAATGAATTTCATACTCGAATGATGCTATTTAAACCTTACCGTGGAATCCGCATACGTATCATAAAACCTTACTGGTATGACACATCCAAAGTATGAGAAATTGAGGAATCTCGTAGGAGAATTGCGGTGTATAGCATCGTAAAACGCCATAAATTAATTTTCTCGTTCTTATTTCACCATTGTCCGGATAGAAGCATGCTGGATCACCTTGCCTTAAAAAAATCCTTTCAAATCGCCTGTTATCGCCCCGAAGGCGTGAAGCGGTCCCACGAAGCGATCCGTATAGCTTTAGGAATCGCGATCGATTTTCATAGTTTTTTTCTGAGCTAGTAACATTGAAAAGAAAAACTCCTATGAAATCCTTAGGGATTGCAGGATTCCTTACTACGCGATCGGATGTCTGTTATTCTTCTTCCTCTGTTAAATGATATGTATGTACTTTAAATAGGCGCTTGGTTATACTGTAAAAGGCAGAAGTAACTGGACAGTTAATAAAAAAGATTGATTTGAATTAGCCTAAGCATGCTAAGCGTATAATCAACATTTAAAAGCGAATTCTTAAGGGTGTCGCTCGTCTACGAACGCCGAAATGCAGTCACTTTTTTGCCATTTGACTTGCAATAATGTTTATATTTCATAGAACTCGTGCTGTACAACGAACATTCTAGAATATTGATCTTCCATGTTTTGTGTCGTGTGAACGATAAGTTTTCATTCGATATATTTTCGTTGAGTATAAACAACATCAATCTTTATACTTGTCTGTAGAATGAAGAAGCTACGTCACGCAATCGGAAGGAGCAGCATGGAAGACGGAGGGATAGGAGAGAGATCTGACAACGTTGGAAATTCCGAGCGGCCGAACCTTCAACATGGCTGACGCTTCGAATCCTCTTCCGAACGTTTCGGTGAGTGGAGCAAATATATTTTTACTTTATCCATACGAAGTAATGGGAAAGTATTGTGATCATGAAAAAAATCGATTTCGAGATTTCAACAGAAATACACATTTTGAGGTCCCTAGAACACGTTTAGACTTTTCGGAATGATGTCTGTGTATGTGATTGTGGGCGCTCTAACTCAAAAAGTACTGGCCATATCGTTACCAAACTTCATATATAACACTTTAGCATGAGCGCAAAGGACTGATTCGTTTTTGGACAATAACGGTTAACCGGAAGTCGAGGTTTATTCGAAACCCGATTCGGTTTTTGAGATATTTCTCCGTTAAAACATCATTATTGTATATACAATCCTATACAAAGATTATAGAGAATGTAATTTACTACAACTTTCATTTGAAACAATTTTCCATAGCAGTTATTGTTTAGGAATTATTTATAAATAAGCGGTTTTTTCGGTTTCCGTCAAATATCTCCTTAAAAACGTCATTATTGGAATCTTCGTGAGGACCAAAGTTGTAGAGAATAATATTTCTTCCAAGTTTTGTTTGAAACAAATTTTCGTAAAACCATCCATTTCGGAGATATTTTGCTGTTTCTTAATACCAGTATACAGCGCCACCACCATGTAACGGTGAATTCTGTAAACATATTCAAAATATAAGTAATTTACGGCAGTAAGGACGACTATATTCTTTTACGATACGAAATCATAATTTTGTTTCGTAATGCTAAATATCTGTACCCCAAATATGGAGAAAGTCATGTGTTGGCCACATCAGATTTTTTAAAATTTTCTATTCTCATATTAATTTTGAGGCCCCTAGTATATGAGGCCCAAGGCGCGCGCCTATTGCACTATGGGTAATCCACCTCAGCGCCGAATATTTTATTCGTTGTAATTTCGAAGAGAGAAAATATCCTGTACGGTTGCATAACGATTCTTCAGATGGGGCCATAATTAGTACTTGTGTTTTTCCTCACTTTTTCACGCACTTTTACGTTCTTTTGCCACGAACTTCTTTCTCTCCCACTTTATTCCTCGCTCTTTATCCACATTTTGTCATCGCCCTTGTCCCCATATTTTTCTTCGCACTTTTTTCTCGTTATATCTTATATTTTATGCCCCGTTTTCCTCTTTTACCTCTAACTTATTTTCCCCTCGTACATTTTTCTCCTCGCTCTTTTTACTTTCTCCATACGTAGTAATGGGAAAGTATTGTATTCATGAAAAAAATCGACTTCGAGATTTCAACGGAAATACATGTTTTGAGGTCCCCAGAACACGTTTAGACTATTTTCGGAATGATGTCTGTGTGTGTGTGTGTATGTTATTGTGGGCGCTCTAACTCAAAAAATACGTGCCATATCGTTACCAAACTTCATATATAACACTCTAACATGAGCACAAAGAACTGATTAGTTTTTGGACAATAACGGATAACCGGAAGTCGAGGTTTATTCGAAACCCGATTCGGTTTTTGCGATATTTCTTGGTTAAAATATCATTTTTGTATTTACAATTCTACACAAAAGTTATAGAGAATGTAATTTCGTACAACTTTCATTTGAAACAATTTTCTATAGGAGTTATTTATAAATAACCGGTTTTTCGGTTTCCGTTAAATATCTCCTTAACAACATCGTTATTGGTAATATTCGTAAGGACCAAAGTTATAGAGAATATTATTTCTTCCAAGATTTGTTTGTAAATAATTTTCGTAGAACCATCCCTTTCGGATATATTTCGCTTTATCTTTGGTCAGCTTACAGCGCCAACACCTTGTAGCGGTGAATTCTGTAAACATTCATAATATACGTATTTACGGCAACGACGTGTCTTCGTTTACGATACGAAATAACAATTTTGCCGTATAATGTTGCTCATAATAATGTAAATATCTATACCCCAAATATGGAGAAAGTCATGTTGGCCACATCAGATTTTTTCCTCTTGCTTTTTTCCCTCTCTTTTTTATTCCTCCATCTTTGAAGTCCTCGCTCTTTTTTCCGTGGGATTTTTCCTTCGCTGTTCTTTTCCTCGCACTTTTTATTCCCTCTCTAGTTTTCCTCGCACATTGTTTCGTCACAGTTTTTCCTTCACTTTTTTCACGCTCTTTTTATTTCCTCTTACCCCTTTTATTCTCTCGATTAATTTTTCTCATTTGTTTTTCCCGCAAGCGATTTATGCGCGGAGCGGGGCACGGGGTAGGGCGCCGGATGCGGAGCCCTCAGTACTATCTAAATTCTCTTTTTTCCATATTTACTTTAGTAAGTTAAGCCCGAAAGACCATCATCCATATCAACATTTCTCTTTAATGGTGTTTCGGGCTTAATTTATGAAAGAAAACCCAAATAAAAATGGAAAAAAGAGAATTTTTTTAAAGACGGCAAAAAGTAATTCCAAACTGGAAAAAAATGTGTGCCCGGCCGTCCCGGGGTCGACACTCCAGGAGTAATGGGCAAAGTGACAGCCACCAGTACAATAAGCGGGCCCGAACCCAATCGTTGACACTGCGCTACTGGGAAAAAAGCTCCGTAATAGGAGCGGCTATTAAGGAAAGCCTTTTTCCAGAACTCGCAAGAGTCGCGGACAGGATTCGAACCCGCTTACTAGTAGACTGGCACACGGCACCACTACTCCACAAGGTCGACATAGAAAAGTCGTGCAAAAGTTGGCCTGGCACTTACGAACCCAGGCCGGCGAGAGAGGGGAAGGCCGTGAGCAAGCGAAGGAGGGGGGGAAGGCAGGTACACTCGCCTCGGAGATCTAGTAGTGAGGTATGTAAGTGGGGAAGAGGTGTCTACACCTTGCTAGACTCAATGACGGTAGCATTATATGCAAGTGAATATTTGAATTTTACCTAACGTATAATGTTTTTGCATATGCTGCCCCCTCTTACGAACTGATAAAATTACTGATAGGATTTGAGTTCAACATACGTTAAATAAACCGTTGAATATGATTATTTCCATCATTACCTTGTTCCTTATTGCGCTGATGTCTAAATATGCCTCCTTGACAATTTTAAATGTTGCCGCTACAGAAAAGGTAGATCTTGAAAATCTTTATATACATTTTATTATTGGATAGAGGGATAGAAAAAGCTCAGAATCACTGAGCGACTGTAGTAAGTCATCCCGTACTATAGTGGATATAAGGAAAGTTTTCAGATTATAAATGTGGTAACGTTGGGGACATCTAGAAAAACCTGTACCCATTCGTAACGCAAGTCCGTTGGTCTTTATGAATCTTTTCCTTTTTTCGTACAATCCTATCGGAACGGCGTCACGAGTAGGAATGTAGTGGCCAGAAAGTTCCGGAAGAAATATCGGCTTATGTCGACTAAGTGGGACCACATTTAAAAGTGACCGCGAAGCTGACCCCTCGACCGTCATTAACTCGGGTTAGAGGCCCATACCTCGAGACCCATCCTCAAATCCGAGCTCAGGTGTCTTCACCCTCTCGGCAGGGGGGCACTAGCCGACCACGTCTTTTGCAATAAAATTTAAACTATTTTATATTGTTAACTTAGTGCGATTGTGACTCAAGCAACATATTCGGGTTAATGCGCTGATCAAGAGCGTCTTTTTAACGGAATCCTACGATAAATAATAACATATTTAGGCTCACATCTAATCTTGACGCCAAGATTTTTCGGACGGGATTGTAATGAAAGCAGACATTCGCGAGACGGTGCGGAGGGTGTAACTCTTGGTTGTTATATGGTGTTAGATGGGAGGAAAGGGAAACCGCTCATAACTAAAAGGCTTTACAACCTTTTTCAATCAAACTTTCAGGAATCACTTGACTATTCAACTTTTCAATTTGAAACTGCTCGCCGTGTACATAGTAGTTCTGGGTTTGACTTCAGGAGCATATCTTTTCTCCATTTGAATAACATGGGCAGAGCTGAATCGAAGCGAGGCCTTTTTTCTTTAGCATTTTCAAATATCTTAAAAATGAGATTTCGACGTGGTATTTTCACAGTTATGCCGAAAAAAGTATGGAAATAAATTTCCATATCGTAGAAATTCAAATCTCTTTCGAAAAAAGCCAAAAATTAGGTTTAATTAATATTTTTCGTAATTTTTTACGAATTTATTCAATTCGTCGTGATAAAATCGTTTTTTATATGTCCATGACTATTATTACTCTCTGGAACATTCGATGATGTGGATTTTATATTCTTTTTGCGTTTTAGTGTACATAAAATTTGGTGTCATTAATTTTTATTTTATTTTAACGTAATACTCAATTCACGCCTACCCGTCATATTTCACGGGAAATTACGCTAGTCACTTATAATAATAGACAATTTTTTGTTGGTTGGTTGGTGATAATAGAAAAATGCGATTAACTAGATAAAAGCGTTACACCCTCCACACCGTCTCGCAAATGACTGCTTTATTACACTCCCGCCCGAAAAATCTTAAGAGGTTGGTATTCCTTGACGTCAAGATTAGATGTGAGCGTAAATATGTTATTATTTATCGTAGAATTCCGTTAAAAAGACGCTCTTGATCAGCGTATTCGCCCGAATTTGTTGCTTGAGTCACAATCGCACTAAGTTAACAATATAAAATAGTTTAAATTTTATTGCAAAAGACGTGGTCGGCTAGTGCCCCCCTGCCGAGAGGGTGAAGACACCTGAGCTCGGATTTGAGGATGGGTCTCGAGGTATGGGCCTCTAACCCGGGTTAATGACGGTCGATGGGTCAGCTTCGCGGTCACTTTTAAATGTGGTCCCACTTAGTCGACATAAGCCGAAATATCGTTTTTGTAATATACGTATCTCCCCGGGCGAACTCATTTTCTTCCAATCATTTGCAAATGTATAAAATGCGCATTCGAAACTCTCACCACCCTGAACGAGTTACTTAGCATTTGGCCAAGTAAAAGTATTGAGCATGTTAATATTTGGAGATTGACTAATGTGTAGATATCGTTGACTTTTTCGTATGTGAATCACTACGGTAGAATATAATGAATTTGCAACAGTAAATAAACTCGAATGAATACCTATATATTTATTTCAGATATAAATTGTGAATCTAAATTGCCTGGTTGGAATATTAAGAAAATTATAGCGATGTAGATGATTATGCAATACATGTACGCTAGGATAGAATATGAAAACAGGTGCATGTCGGCTGTCGCGGGAAATGCAACATATAGAAACGACATCCGGAAACCTCTCATTCGCCGAGGAATCGTTGACGATGGTATTGAGAATGTGATGATGTACTTTGAGGAGATTTAGCGCGCGACTACGTATCAGTTAAACGTGGTCGTTGATCGGTTCATCGCCAGATCACGCTTGTGCAATAACGGTTCGACCCACGGCTTTCGGAAATTAGTTTTTGGCAGAAGCAGAGCACTTGCCGGCACATCTAACTCGTATAGAACGCCTCCAGAGTTTAGTGAAGCTCCACGGAGATGGCCAAATTCCCTTAACGAACAACCCCTTCCAATTTTCCTACTCGAAATGAGACATACGGTAAACGTCATATAACGTATTTTTCGTTCCATTGAACTGTCTGGAAGTGGCTTACTGTATTTGAAACGCAGTTAACCCCTATTATTTCACGGTATATTGAGTAAGGTTACATAGAGTGACATTAAAAATCGTTCGCCAATTACCAGCTTTCTAATAATAAAAGCATTGACTCTAACCTTGACATGTACTATAATATATTTCAGATGTAATATGTATTGTGTATTTTGCTACTGCCTTTGTAATGTATCCAGTCCACGACGAGGCCTATATCTACAAATCAATGTATGGTCCTCGGATAATAAATAAGTTTATTATTTCTCTTTCTACATCGTAACGGAAGTTTAAATTAAGTAAATTAAATAAATGACTTCCCTACACAACATTATAAATGGTTCTTACCCTGTCCATCTTTTTCCGCCTACAGTTCGAAATAGCCCAATCCAATCGTGTAATTTACGCAGTTTAAGGGAACGTTCCCTTGCCTACCTATTCTATCGGTAGATCTCGATATATTGTTATTGCAATTGTTGTGGGAGTAAACGTGCGTTGGTTACGATGAATACGAGAGAACGGGGTGAAAGGGAGGGGAAGAGAGCGGGAATGTAGGAGAAAAGCAGCTTATGTTGCAGATGCAAACTTCATCTACAGAAATATCTGGAACGATAAATTCCTCAAGTATCTGAAAAGCTGTTTGTCGTAGAGACATACGGTAAACTTTGTTTTGTGTATACGAACGACGGGGACCGTAGAAAAATATTTTCACTTCCGCAAAGTCACAGGTTCGAAGCCAGGGGACAAGTGTACACGGGATGTCTTATTTTTCAGGGTGGAAGGATGCGTCTGTCAGCTACGAAAATAGTTAAATATAGACCGATCTTCGTCGTTTTTGCTTCATTTGACGGAAATAGCGCAGTATATAGGATACTATGTTATTATTATGATGGCTACACGTCACAAAGGTTTCAGAAATTCGCACACACTATCGGAATGATGCGGAGCTTTCGTAGTTGCGTCCGGGAGTTGCCAAGGAGACTCATTGATGTCTCCGATTCAATGAATGCCATGGATAACGTTATTCATTTAGGACTGTCGGTTAAGCATCGAAAGTACACCTTTAGCAACGTGAAAATTTACACACAGAAACAAGTAGTTACGGATAGTTATGGAGTTAGCCGCGAATGGGAGGCGTCCATAAAATTGAACCAAAGCAGTCGAACTACCCATAAATTTAAAATGAAATAAATAATGCCACGCAGAAATCTCGATTGCGAAGTGCCTACAGCCCCCCTCCAGCGGGAACTTCCGCCCGTTAACAATAAGAATGCGAATAGTATTCGTGCAGTCCACTATAGCAAATGCGTCTTGCATAACATTTCTTGTACCATAGTACGCCTGCTTGCCGAAAGAGCAAGGTACATAGTAGGTTGCCCGATACACGTCACTCAGATATGTCGCCAATCATTTAAGGTGGTTCCACCGTGACTGAAGGGTTTTAGGAGAAGGAAAATACTTTTTTATTAATTTTACGAACATGTGCAAAAAAATTACTTCAACTTTTCTAGTACATAGAATATTAAATTTATTTGTGAATGTATTAACAAACAATATAATATTAATTACGTGTAATTGTTGGTTAGCATAATAATTTTCGCAAAGACTGAATTTTGACTCATATTTCTCCAAGCCATGATGACGAAAAAATTAGTTTTTCTTAAAAACAAATGATTCCATAAGTGTAATTAACTATATAAATATAAAATATTGTTATTACATATCTATTTTTAGTTTGAAAATATGTATTTTCTTTTATAATAAAAGTATAGCAGCCGGCGAAATCCTTAAATTTGGCAACATCATATACAAAGATTGTATACAGCCTCAACTTCCGGTTTCCGTGAGCGTCAGTAGTGGTCAGCCCCTGGCAACTCAACGGTTTTCAGAGTTTCAAGTTACGCTCATCTTTGTTGATAGGTGTCACTGGGTGCGCTTCAAAATGAAAGTGGGGGAGGGGATGGGTCTGGGTGTAATTCTACGTCCAGGAAGAGTAGGGTCGTGAACGGGTAAGTAACTTTCCGTTCGTAATTCGCAAGAGATTTACGTCGACCTCGTGTTACTGTGATTGATTGTCGGTTTTAAATGCTTTAGTTAGAATTAAGCGAAAATTTAATTGTCGTTGTCGGAACGCCGCAACGGGGTAGCATCATCGCATTAATATTACCGTTCAATTTTGTCTCAAGGTCATTTCTTCTGATCCTTAGTTCATAGCTTTTGTGAAATTATTTCTTAATTAAACGAAATGGTTGATCTCTTCACTGAATTTTATGTCGGCATAATCTTTACATTAATTAGGAGAGACCTTTACATAAGATATATGTGGATCTATGCAATTATTTTCCTTGGTGAAAGTTAATCACGTGTATTTTGGGTGAACTGAGTCAAGTTGAGACATGAATATGGTTATTAATTTGTCGAGTGGTTGTGTAAGCGTATAGTTTGAAGGTAAAGGTTCGTTTTCTATCAACTTTGATTTTTAGAAATGATATATGTATACGGTGTTAGCCTATGATCAGATAGGCCAACGGTAGGAGTTTGATATGAGTTTCTGAGGTAATCCATCTCATTTTCGTGTATTTTAATCTCGTTAAAGCGTATGTTTGACAAAATAATAATATTTTAATGCGCAACTGAAAATATATTGATAAGGTTTTCTCCTAATTATTCAGTTTTCAGACAGAATTCTCCGTGTGCAGCTGTATTTGATTTTGGCAACCATTATCGAGAAATTCATTCAAAGCAATGCTGTATTTCGTTTATTGAAATGATATTAATTACGTAATCAATACATACTAGTGTCATGGTTTTGAAATAAGTATTAAGCTTAACTTAGCAACTTAAGGAATATAAGTCTTATATTTTACAAATCTTGGAATTTGAGTTACAATACAATATTTTCGAATATTATCGGAGTGATTTAGCACGAGAGACACTACATAATGTAATCAGGTTATCAGAAATAATATTCAGAATTAAAATACAGTAGGTACATATTTTAAGATTTCATTCTCTTGTTTCAGAGGAATGTTTGCAGAAGACGTCACAGAACAGCTGTCATGTTCCCTTGTGTGATATCAAGAAATACATATTAACGGTGAGTACAATCTTTTAAGTAGTTTGCCAATTGCATTTGTATTGGCTGTTACTTGAAGTTTCCAGTGAGAATTATCGACGTATTTTACTGAATAGATAGGATAAATTTAGTCGTGTAACTACGCATGTGTTTTAATTGCGTCTATATATGTGCAGTACTTATTGTACTAATTTTTCCATCTATTAATGGTGAAAGTGTAGTAACTTAAGCTTACATTGGAAAGTGATAAATCTCAATTTATTTTAAGTGAATATTTCATTGAGAGAATAAAATTGATTTTATAATTTCGACTTTGAAAGGTTTGTTAATTATCGTTAACATAAGTGTTATCAATGCTTCAATTTTTGGCATATTTTATGAAATACTTTGTACCTGGGAAATTTTACTTTTCAATCTACTGACATCCATTTCAGCATAAATCAATTAAGTATGCTCTATAAACACGAGATGATTTCATAGAAACAAAATTATTACTTTGTAGTGACAGTGTAACGTGAAATGTTCATTGACTTTTAACTCTTTGGTGAGGTGTAAACTAATGTTGAAATTATGGAGACATTTTGAGGAAAGTAATTAAAATATTTTGCTTGGAAAAGGCTATCTATATGGAAATTGCTAAAGCAATCAATGAAATATTTTGAGGAAAGGGATTTCTTAGTCAAAGTTAGTCGAATTCTTGGAATACATGCAAATTTTTGAAAAGTTGCTATGCTAATGGAAGTTTATCGTGACAGTTGGTTTTTATTATGCTTATTTCCATCGGTGGTTGGTTAATCATCAGTTGAGCATCAAAAAATTGTAGAAAATTTATTCAAATACTATTTTAGTGCATTTTATTTTATAAATGTTCAATCAATCAAATCAAAACAGAAATTTAACTGTAAGAGATAGAAGGCTGATGTTTGCGGGGTTTATGTCATGTGTTATGCCATTTATTACTATGACAGAGGATTTTATTTTTGGTGGAACTGGTGTGCGACAAGAGGTCCAATGCTTTTTAAAATGTGAAACATATTTCATAGCATTAACATAACGATTTTTATCTTATTAGCCTGTTATTTACAAAGTATTAAAGACAATGAATAAAGAAGTGAGATCAAGTCAGAAGCGATAATGTCAGTTTTTACCTCTTTAAGTGGTCTTGTCACAATGCAAGCTTTAGGAAGATTAGAAATATTTTCTTACTATTCTTTGGCTTAAAATTCAATTCTGAATTCATGTTCTTTGATCGTTTTTAAAGGTAAAAACAAACTGTAATTTTATCCAATATGACAATGGTTTTAGGTTGTATTATAGATATAGACATTATAATAAATGCTGTGATTTGTCGATAATTTCCAATTAAGAGTACATGGAATGATTTTTATAAAGTTAATTGATCAATTTAGTTGATTTTATAGCATAAATTAAAATGAATATTGCTGTTACTACTTGAAATTATTAACAGATAATATTTAATACTTGTCAGTAGTTAAACTGTATTAATTTCCATATTTCCTACCTGTTATCACTAGTCTATTTATCATTTTCTGGAGTACTTGATCGTCCTCGTATTTCACTGTTCTTATAATCCTTCCTCTGATTTAGAAATCTCCCATGCCTTCTAACGGTTCCTGCATTAGCCTCTCTCCATATATATTGAATAGAATCGGCGATAGACAGCAGCCCTGTCTTACTTCTCTACCGATATGTACTCCGCATTCTCCAACCTGACTTTTACCAGTCTACACCTATATCCTTTAATATCCTCATCAGCAGTACCCAATTTACTCTTATCAAAGGCCTTCTGCCAGTCGAGGAAACATACACAGCAATCTTGACTGTATTCTATTGCCCTTTCTGATATGATTCTCACTACACCGATAGCATCTCTGGTTCCTCGTCCTTTTCTGAAGCCGAATTGATCTTCCCCTAGCATTTCTTCGGCATTTTTCTCTAGTCTTTTATTAAGAATCCTCGTGATGATCTTCGAAGTGTGTGACAGTAGGGATGTCGTTCTGTAGTCCTTACACTGCATTGCCTTTGGCTTCTTCTTTAGAGGGATCATTGTCACATCTAAGAAATCCTGAGGCCTCTTTCCCGAGTTGTAAAGCTTGTTAATTAGTTTCGTAATCACTTTTAGTCCTTCCGATCCCATGACTTTAAGTACCTCTGCCTGTAGCTTTCCCTTTATCCAGTTCCAGAATTGCCTTTTGTACTTCGCTTTCCATATTACTTGTTCCCAAGTTTGTCTTCTTCAATGTTATCCTCTTCTTCCGTTCTATTTGTGCTGATCCTGCCTGCTTGCTGTATAGTTCCTTAATGTATACTTCTCATACCTGTGCTACATCCTTTGGTTCTGCGACTATTTTTCCATCTGCGTTCATAATTGCTTTACCACAAATCCCATTAGACTTCTAATCTTCTAACTCCAGTGCCCTAGCATACATCATATCATACCGTCCTAACTTCTCAGTTGTATTTCCTCACATTTTCCTTTTATTCAAATTTCCCTAGCTTTATCTGTTACCCTTCTCGACTCATTGTTTGTGCATCTATAGTTGGCTCTACCTTCTTCACTGTTAACATTTTTTTCCATTTTTTTCTCTCATCCATTATCTCCAGCATTTCCTTAGTGATCCATGGGTTTCTGATTTTCTTCTCTTGTTTCCCAATCTCTTTATTCAAGGTGTCTTTGATGCTGGCTTTAATTTCTTCCCATTCTGTATTCACGGTCTCTGGTTTGTTTTCCAAATTTCTAAGGCGACCTTCCGACTTCATGCTGAAAGCATTCTGCCTTTCTTTCAGTTTTTTTAGGTCCCAAGTCTGTCTTTCTCTTCTCGTTTTCCTTATTTGTTTCAGCTTTGTGGTTACATCGAGTATTAGAAGGATGTGATCTGAATCAATGTTTGCTCCTGGTAATGTCTTAGTATTTTTTATGCTGTTCCTGAATCTTTGTTTTACTAGGATGTAATCTATTTGGCATCTCATTTTATCTCCTGGGCTTTTCCAACTGTGTTGTTCCAATCTCCCATTATTGTGCAGTTCTACTTCATAAATGTCATTCTTTTGCTCATACATCTCCCTGATTTATTCTTCTTCAATAGCGGTTGTTGGCATATATACCTGGATTATCAACATGTTAACTGGGACAACTTTTAGCTTTATTGCCATCAACCTATCGTTCGTTGCTGTTATTTTTGTCACGCTATTCATCATATCTTTTAAGTACCAGAGCTACTCCCCTTGCCTCACTATTTCCTCCGGTGTAAACTACCGTGAATTCTTCCGAGCGGATCTGCCCTTCTCCTTCCCATCTGACTTCGCTCAGCCCTATGACGTCAATCCTATTTCATTTTTCAGGTTCTCTAGCTTTTCTGCCTTCCTCGTGGTTTTTAAATTCCAAGTATCTTTGCATAAGTTACCTTCGACAGTTGCTTTCCTCAACGCAGTCCATGCCCGGAGATCTGATTGGGGGACTATTTTACCTCCGGAATATTATATAATATAATCATTATTAGGGAAATGTAATGTGGTAGTTTCCCTCTTGCTTTCCACATCGCAGTACTGTAGCCGATCAAATCATGCCTACTGTTCTATTGAATATATACCCAACCAACATCATTTGTTTTCATCTCTATACCGTACCGACAGTACTGCTGCCTACTGCCAGACACCAATGATAGTTTTTTATTATTAATTAAGTAATTAATTTTTTTGTGAAAAAAACCTCCATTTGCGGGGATCGCACCCCGCAGCTTTGTAATGGGAAGCTGACACGCTAAGCACTACACCTTATGGAAGGTTAAAATTTTAAAACTAATTGTCAAACGAATCTTTCACATAATAATTTGAATAAACTCGTAAAGAATTTAAAATTTTAAGATTCTAAATAGACCTTGATAAGTGAATGTGCTCTTTCATGTTGTTTAAGCAAATTAATCTTTTATATTTAGATTTTTTAGTTAATATTTCTTTATTGAATTCACCACAACCATTTTTCCTCTTCATTGTAGGCATTCACAGTTGATGCTGAGTGAAAATGCGATGGTTTGAGGCGTCGAGGAACCATGAATCGAAGAGTACTGCTTTGCTGAGACGACAATTGATACACCTGGGTGCGAGAGTATAGAGGAATCTGAGCTGGAGGCTATACATATGGGATGAGAGAAGGTTTTTATACCTATATGTTGCTATATTCTGGTTTGTTCAATATGTCAGGCGATAAATATCTTGTATAATATGTAGCTGCATCTTACGGAGGATGTAGGAGAGATTGTAAATTATAAGTCCCTTTCAGATGAGCTAAACGCTTCAAATTTGGCATTATTATAGCTTTATGCTCACAACCAATGAAAATAAATACAATACAATAAGAATTCCAATTTTTAGGAGGTTTTTCTCCTGTCATTCAGAATGAGCAGAAATTTACGATAGGATTAAACGATTCCCCAAGAATTTGATTTCTTTTAAAAATATTGTTTAATCAACTTACACTAAAAGTAAGTAAATGGAAAATATAGTGCTACGTCTGAAAATCTGATATCGTCCGTAAGAGTATTTTATTTCTGAGAATGTAGGGCATCAATTTTCTGTTTGAACTTAAAAACTTTCTGATAACTCAACTTTTTTATAAAATGCATTTAATTTTTTATTATAAATTTACAAGAATATAAGGTGTTGGTTTTCAGTTTGAACTCTGAAAACTTTCTTTAATTTGATTTTATAAAGAATATTCCATTTTGTTTGTAAAGGTTTATTAGCGTACTTCTATAAATTTTAAATTTTTGTTAAATTCACTTCCGTTAATAAGAATCAAATGTAGTAACAAGTTATTTCCGAAGATGTTGAATTTAAAAACTTTAGAAAACTTATAAAATGCCAAGTTTTCGTATTGACTTCTGAGACAGCACTGTATTTGCTCATGTTTGCAGACTTGTCATGTGAATATCGTTCCGCAAATTGGATGTTGGAAAGTAATTAATTAAATTTAATCTTAAAATAGGAGCAGCCATTAAAAAAGATTATTTGTATCGGGATTTTTGGTGTTCTACATTTAATATTTTACCAAGAGGGTTTGTCGTGGTTAAATAATTCCAGATTTAATTTAATAATTTAAAGAAATTTGGAGATGTAGGATCTGCTTGAATTAATTCAGAAAATATTCTTTGGGGTTTTTATTGTTGTTTATTCAAGGCAGAAAAAATTCTGAGGCAATACAAATTCAGTTCATTATTCAAGTTATCAAAATCAGATAAAGAGATAAAATGCAAATGAAATTTCAGTTAGTTTTGAGAGTTTTGATTGAAAATCCAGACTATGTAAAGTATTTTCATTGTGAAAAGTTTATATTCTCCAATTATTAAGCCATGCATCGGAAATGGTAGTTTAATTGTTCTTGATTCTAGACGATATTTAGAAAAAGATTTAACTTTGTGGAGAGTTAAATTTCTTAATTAAGAAAAATTGTGCAGGTTATTTTATTCTTAATTAAAGTCAATGTCCAGAAAAAAGTTCTTTTAATAATTCCATCAATATCCAATTTGCTAGATGTTATTTATTTGTAAATACGTTTCCAAAGTGTTGTGTTATTTATATATTATTCAGAACAATTGCAAATTCTTTTGTCTAAATGTATATAAGCTATTGCTTTTCCATTCTGTATAATTATTGCCATTTTTTTAAATCTGAACAAACCAGAATTAGCAGCGCTTTTGGGTATATATTTATCGTCTCTCATTTCATATTTTTTTCTAAGCCATGCTATTTTTCCTCTCTACTTTCTCACCAATAGAAATGATTAAAGAAATATTATCCTTGCCAAAGTACTTTGTAAAAATGTCCAACTTTTATTCTAGTGCTTGTTATATTAAAAAAATTTTCTGCAGTTCATGAATATTTTTAAATGGCAATTTTGATTTGTGCTAATATTCAGATCTTTTTAAGTCCAGAAATTTTTTAAGTCAGATATTATTCTAAGTCCAAAATGTAAACAAATTAATTTTTTTCAAGTTCTAATTTCAGAAATCTTTCAAGTCTAGCGTTAAAAATTATTGTCCAGATTGTAAACAAATTACTTTACAAATTGGACAATAGTTTTTAACTCTTAGACTTGAAAGATTTCTGGAATTGGGACTTTTTCAAAGTACAAATTGTAAACAAATCAATTTTTTTTCTCAAGTCAAAAATTCTTTTAAGTCCAGTATAATTTTTATTTTCAGGTGCAGGATAAAATAAGTAGACAAAATGTATTATTTCAGATTGTAAAATTTTTATTGAACTTGTATGTATACATTGTACATTGTTTTAATTGCAATAAAGACATTTTATTATGATCAAAACCTGTTGACTCCTTTTAGATAGGAATACTTTCTTTTTCTCGGAGCCTCTTTTAGGTATCGTTGGACTTAAGGGGTTTTTTTAGGTATATTTTTGCTAAATTTAGCACATTTTTAACCTAAAAATGACATTTTTGACCACCAATTCAGCCAAATTTTGCTGATTATTGAACAAATTATTCAACATTATGACAATTTATCTGCATTTCAACTATTCAACAACTGACATATTACATATAACACAATATTTTCAACTGTTGTTCAACAGCTGACATAAATACATATATAACATGAAAAAATAAACCATCAAACACATTTTGCAGCTGAAATAAATTATTGAACAAGCACTTGAAGAAGTTACTTGCCTCTGATAAAAATAACTGCGACTGAGCTGTGGAAAAATTAATACAAGCATTTAGACTACAGAACAGCCGTCATCAGTGGCGAAATGCCACTGACGACAACTGCTCTGAAGTCGAAATGCATGTATTAATTTTTTCACTACTCTGTCGCAACTATTTTTATCTGAGGCAAGCAATCTTTCAAAGTACTTGTTCTGGAAACACTTAAAAAAGAAACATTTCACATTATCAATGACCTTAATTACAATTAACAATGTCTCTTATTGGTCAAGAAATACGTAAAATTGAATGCACGCAACTGATTCCAAATGGGAGCAATGTTTGCATAAATGACGAAAAAATAATGAATCTCGCAAAGCAATGCTTAATTGGAATTACTTAAATGCCAGGATAACATTTTTATAAACTATTCCAAGTCAGAAATAAACTTCAAAAATGCAATATTAAAATTTCATGTCATACCTATTTCAAATGTTAATAAAATTAAACCTTTATATTTGCCAAATTAATTATTGTATAAATGCACAAATTATATTACCTCAATTAGACGTATTACTGTTTTTTGAAAAAGATTAATAGCATAATATAAACAAAGATTTACTTCTGATAGCAATTTAATTTTTATAACAGCAAAGATTGAACTAAATACATTTTGTCTTTAAAAATTATCTTGCATTTAAAAATATAACTGATTAATCAAGGTGAGATTATATTTACAACACCAAAAACATATTTGTTCTAATGTAAAGTTCAGATTCAAAGCTATTATGCAAAATATAACTGATTTAATCAAAGCAAACACCCTATTTATGAAAAAATATAGCATATTCTCAAAGTTTGTCTTATATTTCCAGGTAATGTACAGTAAGTGCGTAAAATTTAACGACTTGAGGTTAATTTACTTTAAATTTAAGTAGTAATTGCATTGCGTGACTCAACTCACTATCGTTAACAAATCACAGTGCTCCTTATCGATAGCTTAACACTTTCATGGCCAATTTGTCAAATTTAAAAGGAAAATCAGCAAATCAAATCATTAAAAATTTATCAATAATTATATTTTTTAACATTATAAATGTGCAAATTGTAAGTAGCAATACATTATCATTACAAAACATTTATTTAAAAACTTATATTTGAAGAATTTTCAGATTGTAATTTATGAAAGTATTGAGTGCACGAAAAACTAAAGTATTTCATTAAATATTTGTATACAATTGAGTTATTTATGTTAATAAATTTAAAGAATTCCTTTTCAGTAACGCTTATGTTAGAATAAGTCAAAATCTCATATGGAGTTTACCGAAATTATCGTTACGATAACTTAATGAAGATATTTTAAACAACAGCCATGAAATTGTTAAGTAATCTAAAATATAACTCAACCAACAAGAGACAACGTTAATATTTACATAGAGACCAACCTGAGAATCAAAAGAATAACTACAAAATTGAGAAACAAAATAAATATCCTATAATTATTATACCAAATAGAACTGAATGAGCTTCCCACAATCTATATATATTTGCAAAAGTTTGTTTGCGTGTCTCATTATGCATGCCATAAACTATAAGACATGAATAACTAAAATTTGGTACAATTATTATTAACATCTTAACTTGATGAATGTATAAAAGGTTTGGTCAATTGGTTAATTATAGTCAGTGCTATAATAATAATAATATAGGGGAATATAACATTTTACAATTCCACTAGAGATGCCTGCATTTCAAATTTGAAATGTTGACAGAATTTTTTACAATAAACAAAGAAGCTTCAAAGTTTATTGTATATTAGGATTAGCTATGATGCTGGTCAACACAGACATCCATGACATTTGACGGTGCGATGAGACACTATTACAACGCCAACCTTCATAACAGCCTACTTAGTTAGACAACAAACCCATACAGCGGCCGGGTTATGCAATCTTACTTTCGATACTACACAATTTATACAAGTGAAAACATTTACCACTTACTTTATTTGCTCACATTACACTGTGTTGGATGTGGTTTGGTTAATACAAAACGACA
Source organism: Uropetala carovei (assembly GCA_036926305.1). Taxonomy (NCBI): domain Eukaryota; kingdom Metazoa; phylum Arthropoda; class Insecta; order Odonata; family Petaluridae; genus Uropetala; species Uropetala carovei. The sequence continues at coordinate 7,027,441 of JAXCHB010000172.1, read as the reverse complement.
AACAACAGATGAACAAACAAAAAGAATTAATGCAACGAAAAACAAAAACAGAAATTCAATGCTCCGACTCTTAGAATGATTCTCTAAGCAAAGAGTTTTGTTAAAATAAATTTATGTCAAGTGAATAATACTTTGTTACAATAAGTGGACAATACTTTTGTTAAAACGTTACAAATTGCACTTGACAATGCCTTATCCCCCTCCCTCCCTCTGCTGTTCCCCCCCTTATCTCTCGCGAGGCAATAATATGAATCTCGAGCCTCAAAAATGACATTCGTTGTCCAGGAAACTTATCGATAAAAGTCAAAATCTGTCACATATTCGTTAAATATGCGTAATTTCAAAACATGTGGTGCATTACTTTCTGGGAAACCCTCGTACAATGTTGTGTGAGACAGACGCTCCTTTCTAGGAACCTGGTATTATCTGAATTTTTAAAGAATGTTTATTTTGAACTCCTGAGCATCCCGCATATAACTGTCCATGCGTAAAGCAAAGCTACCGTATGGTAACTGACTTAAGAAGTCACCTCTCTACTCTGCGTGCAAGGGGATTTCCCTTCTAGGAAGCGCGCTCACCTTCAATGCCCCTCTATTCTAATGGAATTCGTTCCCCTCCACTCTACATATTACCTCCGATCACTGAGGCGTAAGGTAACTTCTAGTAATTTTCAATTGCTACATTAGGCGGAACTACCTGTACTCTACATGCACGTTCTCTACCGGAAGCTTAGAGAACGAACTCCACCTGGCAAAAAGCATCACCTCACAAAATGAATCGACTGCGTTGATTGTCAATTTTAATTACGAATCCTCAAAATATTTTCCAACTCTTTCATTTATATCAATTAAAATATGAAAAAATTTCCCAAATAAAACTTAATTCAAGCATAGATATAATTTTTTGTTCATAATTATTGCCATAATTTGAAGTCACGATGATTTAAAACATAACCTGAGCAACGCTGGGTAAATTTGCTAGTTATTTATAAGCAAAGAACTTTGCAATACCATTTTAATTTAATTTATTCACCAGAGAACTATATAAAGATGTTTGTGTAGCATTGTAAAATAAATTCCAATAATTACTCCAAGATTTGATGCACAAAAACGATTAGTGTAATTTTCCTAATAAACGTTTAATGTGACTAAATCTTAGAAGGATATTTTGTAGTTTAATTTACATTCTTCGTTAGAAATAATTTTATGAACTCTGTATTTATCTCAGAATCACTACAAATATGCTGTCAACAATTTGTTGTTAACATACATTAAAGTTATGGTAATTTAATGTTGTGCTTACGCAAACTGTATAATTATAAAATATCAGTTGATTACTTCGTTTAGAAATTAGTACAAGAGTTTAAAATAACACTAATATTTATAATGAGATTTTAAGATATAAACAAGTTAGGAAAGTGTACAACGTAACACAAATGGGTGCGTTTTGTGCATTGGAGTATTTGAAAGAAATTATTTACGTGTTTGGAAGGGAAATAGCATTATAAAGTTCTTTTCTTCATCATAAATAATCCATTTTCTTCCCATTTAAAAATATTACATGCATATGTAAGGAAATTAAACATATTTCCGTGAGATTGTTTACGTTAGCAACAATGAAGAAGTAACCATGCTAGAAAATTTCAAAGTTCAACTCAAATTACGACTCTTGTTCGATTTTCTCGCAAACGGCGACTCCTACGATAAAAATGTAGAGGAAAAGAAATACCCTGCTTTATTAGTTGCACAAGTTTTACTTGATAAATATTTTGATATGACCGATACTTTACGAGATATGAGGGAAAGTTCATACTTTATCACCAGTAAAGTGGTACCCCTGATTGGCTTACGTGACTCATTCATGTGATTTTCTTATTATCTTTGACCGTAAGTCCTTAATATCAAATTTCATGAAAATCTGCTTGGTAGAAGCAGATAACGAACATGCGGACAGACCAGATGGAGACTAATACTAATAGGCGCTTATGCTGGAAGCGAAACGCACCTGACAAATAACCTTGCATGTAATTACATTTACAGATACACATACATTACTAAAAATTGTCTTTAATGACAAGAATGATATGTTACTTATTTGTTTAATATACAAGTAGAAGGTACTTGCATTCTGTAAGCGTTTCAAGTCATTATTTATGGCTTTTGCAAAGTAAAAATTATAAACTAGTTAAATAAATAAAACAACTTCAAGTACTCATTAGAATAAACTTCATTAGACCACTGATTCCCAATGAAAAGACAAAACTGATAATGGTTTGATTCCGATGCAAATGAATTGGAATATTTCGAGGCGGTGCTTACTGTAAAAGAGAGACTGACTGATATTATTCACTTCTTTCGGTAAATTGTGATGAGATTAGCCATGAGGAAGTGTATCATCCGAAACAAAAGTACCACGAAGCCAATGAAAAGGAAGAAATCCACAGTACATTGAACCCTCTGCATACTGGACCTTGATGGAACGTACTTAGGATATAACGGACAGAATGTCCGGCGATGCAAAACAGTTAAATGACGCCACTACTACATTGTGTCTCATGCGGACCTATCACATGTGCGTTATTTGGAAGGCCTAATGAATACATCGCAACATTATAACTAACGTATATCACGGCGTATAAGTCGACCTTTGAAGCTTAAAAAAATTTTCCTAAAACTTAAAGTCGACTTATACGACAAATATAAAATTGTGAACCTTAAATTACAGATGAATAACATCGATATTTACCAACAAGGGGAGGCCATAACATTAATATTGAAATTCGCAATACCCTTTTAGGAGGTGAAACTAGAACTAAAACATCACCTATATCTCTCTGCGTTTTTGCCAATGGGCCCTTGTTTAAAAGATCTTAACAATTTAAATTCAGGTGTAAGCACGGATGCAACATATACCATTAACCTTAAGGTTACAAACAGAAGCAGCGATAGCTGAATGGGTAGAATGAATGTCTACTGTCGGATTCAAAATGATGTGCCCCTGGACTTTATTAATTTACCACAGCGTCTGCCTGCGTCTTACGATAATGCATTATACATTGAATTAAAGATAATTTTATAAACCTTCTTTCGATATTTTTTTCATTTACGAAGAACAAAAACTTGACGAACTGTGAAGAAATATTTAAACCAATGTACCGTAAAATCGGCACTTTCTGCAAATTGCCCATCTTTAAAATTTAATTTATAAGAAACGACGCAACATACGACAACGCAATTTTCACTGAGATTGCAGTTATACTGTTTAGATCGAATGATTATGTTAAAAAATGCAAAACTCATTTATGTTGTTGCTAATTAGCGTAAAACTTTGAACATTATCTAGTCCGTGAGTTTTTAACGTAAGAAAAAATAAAAAGCACCATCATGTTCTACAATTTTTTTAAAAATTTCCTATGATTCGAAATTACGCAATTTTTTCATATAAACATACTTAATCGGGAAGTTTGTTATTACGTCCGAAGGGGCCAGCGACAGTGTTGCCATGTCTCCCACATGCAGCGCGCGAAGTGGCTCGTTTCGAAATATTAGCGGGCGCTACATCGAACTCGATTAATGCAAAATATGAGATGTTGCACTGAGAAAGTGAAAGAGCAACATTTCCGAGAAGCAATTAGGGGAAGGTTTTACCCATTTCATTAGAATTGGGGAATGAACGCGGATACGTTTGCAAGAATCAAAGGGATAGGTTTACCCGTGGGTAAAATCCCGGAAACGCGTCTTAACCCCTTTCATTGAATCGTCCAGTAACCTTCCATTCGTCTCCACAGGACATCCTTAAAGTGACAGTTTACCCTTTGCACCTGAATCGAGAACAGGAGCCATTTCGTTGTCTTACGTTGGTATAGTTCCAGCATTTCACAAGTGCTTGTTCCCGCTTCAGTTTTACCACGTTAATTGTGATCATTTTCTGTGTCATTTTCGAGAAATCATTGCGAGGGATCCTTCGTGTTCAGTGTGATCAACATGCCTCCAGTGAAAAGAAGTGTTTTACGGCTAAAAAAGCTTAAACGTTCGGGAGCACCATTGGCATCGACTGAAAACTCAAATGATGAGAATGGTGGAGTGAAATCAAGTAATTTACGAAAGCGCGATAAAGACATTATCATGAACGTTAGACATTTTTTCCAAGGCCTAAAGTCAGGTGAACAATTAATAGATTTTAAGCAAGTCACGGTTAACACTGCGTTGTGCGCCGGAGTAAGTGAAAGGACCGTAAAGAACGTTATTCAAGAGCAACGTAACAGCACTGATTTCGAAGTGTCTTCTCCGAAGAAAAGCAAAGGTAGGCCTTGCGTTATTATTGATGAATTTTTGCAAGGCGTTATTCGCCGAAAAGTGCATAGCTTTTTCCCTAGGAAGGAATTCCCTACAATATTAAAAGTTCTGCATGAGTTGAGGTCGGAAATCAAAGATTTTCCTGATGTCAGCGGAAGTACAATGTTGAGATGGGTGAAGAAATTAGGGTTTTCCTTTCGAAAGCTGCAAAATAAGCCTGTCCTTATGGAAAATCCTCGCGTGTCGGATCAGCGTTACACGTATCTCCGCACGATCAAAAGACTCCGAGCAGCTGGTTGGGAGATATTTTATTCAGATGAAACCTGGTGTGGCACGAATCACACGGTAAAGTACGCGTGGCAAGAAAAGATAGATGAAACCGCATGTGATTCCATTGATTTTGATCGAGGGATAATTCAGGAAGTCAACGGATGGAAAGGTGGTATTAAGACACCGTCTGGCGCTGGAAAGCGCATAATTATTTTGCATATTGGGAGTGAAAAAGGATTTCTGAAGCCTGAAGAGGAAACAATGCTTGTTTTCGAGGGAAAGAAAGATCAATCGGACTACCACTCAGAAATGAATGCGCAACATTTTGAGGAATATTTCCGGCGAGTACTATTGAGACTTCCGGAAAAATCTGCCTTGGTTCTTGATCAGGCTCCCTATCACACTATGCAAGATCGAAGTACAAAGAATCCGAGCATGAGTTGGAGAAAAAGTGACATTATTGACTGGCTTGTGAAGAGACTTGTCGAACCACCAGTGCAAGAAGATGGCACTCAAGATAGCTACGAATCACTCACAAAGACAGAGTTAATTGAACTTGGAAAACCAAAATTTAAGCCTTTTAAGTTTCTTCTTGAGAAAATAATTGAAGAAAGCAGAAAGGAAGTGAAGATTTTGTGGACTCCTGTGGCACACTGCGAGCTCAATGCCATTGAGCTGATTTGGGCAAAGGTCAAATCATGGGTTGCGAAGAACAATTAAACGCATAAGATGAAGGATGTGCTGCAGCTTTGTGTACAAGCTCTACACCTTGTCTCCAACTCTGATTGGAAAAAAGCTGTACAACATGTAATGAAAGTGGAGGATTATTACTGGATGAAGGATCGTATAGTTGAGCAGTTTATGGAACCTCTCGTCATTAATTTGGACGATTCAAGCAGCACCAGCAGCGACAATGAGGATGAATAATACCATACGGGTAAGTAATTGAAGTTTTTATTGTAGTTATTCCATTTCCAAGCGATAATTAGACGAAGAGGAGGTCATAAAGGAGTGCCGTCATAAGCGCGAGTGATTGTAAGTTGGGAGAGACGTACTTTAGGGCCGCCGCGGCGGATGATGCAGGGCGCTTGGCAACGCCGCATTAACAAAATTCGTCGATATCTGAGGAAATAGTGTTTTTAAACTTTTGGGATCATAGGAAATTTTTAAAAAAATTGTAGAACATGATGGTGCTTTTTATTTTTTCTTACGTTAAAAACTCACGGACTAGATAATGTTCAAAGTTTTACGCTAATTAGCAACAACATAAATGAGTTTTGCATTTTTTAACATAATCATTCGATCTAAACAGTATAACTGCAATCTCAGTGAAAATTGCGTTGTCGTATGTTGCGTCGTTTCTTATAAATTAAATTTTAAAGATGGGCAATTTGCAGAAAGTGCCGATTTTACGGTACATTGGTTTAAATATTTCTTCACAGTTCGTCAAGTTTTTGTTCTTCGTAAATGAAAAAATATCGAAAGAAGGTTTATAAAATTATCTTTAATTCAATGTATAATGCATTATCGTAAGACGCAGGCAGACGCTGTGGTAAATTAATAAAGTCCAGGGGCACATCATTTTGAATCCGACAGTAGTATCGGATGGGCTGGGGTTCGCTCCCAGCAGCCAGCATTTTTTTCTTTCAGAAGTGGTCTGTACATATATTTTAACTAGTAAAATTGTATTATTATTATGTCTTTTTTGTATTTTTGTTTTTTTCCTCAATTTTTTGTGATTATTTTTTTTGTCTTTTTCACGTACCTTTTTGTACTTAATTTATTTGCACCTTCCACATATAATTATGATATTATAATTATAAATAAATAATAAAATTTAGAATGTTATAATCATTACTTGATTGTTTATTAAAATATCAATTCTTTAATACGACATTTATGAAATGTTTATTACGGACAATTACCTTGTTTTTTTAATTGTATCATCCAAAGTATTGTAATGCTGTAGAAGTAAGTGAGATAGAAGAGGTACACTTCGATCGGAATTAACCATACTAATTGCAAGTTATAATTATATGTGGAATATGCAAATAAATCAAGTACAAAAAAGTACATGAAAGAAGACAAAAAAAAATAATCAAAAAATATGCGGAAAAAACATTTCCTTTTTTGAAAAGGGGAATAATGTAATTATCAGAACCATCCTCACGCCTGCCAACATGCGATACTTTATTGAATTTCACCACCGTAGATATTGATTGCGATAATTAGGTGCAGTTAATTTTGATAGCATCATTAACAGCCGACATCAATCAAATCATAGGAACCATTATTTAGTTGGTCAAGCTCTCTGAGAATAGCAGTTTCTTATTGGTTGAAATTAAAACACCTGTCAAATGGAAGGCTCAAGAAGAATAGCACGGACTCAAAAAAATATTCCTATATTTTTTTATTACTATGTTTATTTCTGTATCTTGTTAAAACTTGGATCGTACAGGACCTTGATTTTGCCTGGCAACGATTTCATGAGAAGTATTTTTAAGTGAAACAAAGGGGGTCGACTTATACTGCGAACATATACCTAATCTAGTATTTTCAAGTTGAAAATTCAAGGTCGACTTATACATCGCAATATATGGATATATATATACATATTATAATGTATATAATTACTGTATATACTCGTGTATGATGCGTCCCAGTGTATAACTGCCGTGTATAATGCGCACTCGTACTTTATTCCAAAAAATCCCGACTTTTGCTGATACCACGTGTATGACACACATCCTTGATTTTTGGGAGGTATATGAATTTTAAAACGTTTGGACTTGTCCATAAGTGTATTACGTTCAATAAGCTCCATATTATGTCTAAGAGAGACATCGTCAATAATTAAAGCGACTGAGTTGAGATGGCAGCAACCTCACATGGTAAGTTGGGCAAAGTGATGCCGTGTAGAAAACTGCAGCGCCACTGTTGCCAATCCTTTTAAATCAGACAAAAAGGGATCTATAAATTAGTTTTGATTTAAAGTGGACGTTGGTTCTCTCTTTCCTATCTCATTCTAAAACTGTTTAAGAGAAGGAATAACGTAAAAATTTAACAAACAAATCTGGAAACAGGAAACGCGACAGGTATGATTAAGTTCACACACGAGATTCTATGGGTTTTAAATTACTTACATTGTCAATCGTAGACACTAGAATCATTTACTAAATAAAATTATTTCAATTTGCTTATTCTATGTTTTTTTTGTTTTTGATGTGTGTTTTGCGGGAAGACTATCTTGTGATTTTGCAAAAATTACAGCAATCAGCTGATGAGCTAGTGAAATGCGGAATAATTAGAGAGGATGGAATTATAAATGTATAGAAGTAATTAGGTGTTCTATACATATAATTATGTATGTATAACCTGGAGTATCAATAATTATTGTGCTTTTCCCATTAATTAACCCAAAAAGCGTGAATCTGGTGCGAGGTAGGTTCCCATTTTAAGTGCAGAGAAGTGTTACCTGTGTATAACGTGCACCCTACTTTATGACCTGAAAAATTGGTCTTCAAACAGCGTGTTATACACGAGTATATATGGTAGATACAATGTATAATTTATTGGTGTAGCAAATCCGCAAAAATTAATTGTTCCTCCGTTTGACCTTTGTGACTGGTTGAAATTGACTGACTTGCATTACTTGTGGGGTTTGTTTGTCTTAAAACATTCTTTGTATTCATTGTTACTTTCTGCCAATTTCCACCAGGGTCTGGAAAAATCTAAAATCTCGAAAAAGTATCCCAAGTTCCATTCCTAAGAATAATTCCGTTTCAAATAAAAACGCAAGGGAAAATCAATTTTTCTTATGGTCACTATAATTTATTTCATTCTTAATTATGTTCTTATAAAAGTATGCTCCTGCTAGCACACTGCAAGCACCTTTTACTAGTAAAATATAAAAATTAATACAATTCCTATTTTCCTAAATTAATTAGAAAACTCTGTGCTATTATTTCATGCGCTCTTAACAATTTGTATAAATATATAGCAGAGTAAAACACTGTCTTTCATAACATGCGCATTTTAACAATTTAAGGCAACACATACGTTTCCTTCGGATGTTTCGGATATAACAGACAGGCCTTCCCCTCCTTTTAGTCCAATATATCGAGGCTTCACTGTACGTATGTAAAGAATGCGATGTTGGACTGTGTACAATACCACGTTTTGGAATATACCATACACGAAAACGTATCAAGTATATAATCGCAAGCTCTGGAATAATAAAAATTAAAATAGTTATAACGAATCCAACGTATATTTTCAATCCTTTCAAACTTTTACAAACCTATGCCAACAGGTGCTTATAATGGAATCTTAACTTAGTACTTAAAAAGAGTTAAAAATGAAACAATCTTTTGTTATTCTAAAAGCTCCCAATTGCAAGCGCTATCTGAGTTTATATAAACATTTGAAATACAGTTGGACCTCTATAAACATCACCATTGATAATCGTTGTTTTGATCAACCCTCATTTGTCGCCAAATGGTACAAAAAAATTAAAAAGTTCCGATGCCAGTTTTGAATGAAGCAGACAAATGAATGATGATTGCACTGTGACCGAGAGAGAAAGATTCCTGGCATTGCCTCCAATTCAATTAGTGCCAATTAAACCTTCAAATAAGTGAAAGAATAGTGTTATTCGCTTCACACTTTAAGCATCGAAATTAATGCTGTAGCAATGTCAAACTTTATAGATAGCAACACAAATATTTACGGATAATTATCCAGTTAATAACTGTGTATGGGAAGCATTTCTAGCAATTTAATCAAAGCAATTGATCTTATTTAAAATCATTCGGATGCTGGAATCTTACTTTTTCAGTAAGTAAAACTATTAAACATCTATAATGCTTATTAAGGCAAATTGTCTCATGCGTAAATTTAAAATCAGATGAGAATAGGGACGTAAATTATTTTTTAACAAGTTGAAAGTTATATGGTTATGTCACCTTCGTAGATAATCTAAATGACAAAGAATGTTAGGCGACGGGCTACGTTTATTCAGGAGCAGCATGAAAACATTTCTTTTAGATTGATAACCTAGAACTCGCCGAAACTTATCTTCTCTTCATTGTTAATCTAAATAAACGGTTGCATTGATTGATATATGAAAAAAAAGGACGTATACTTCAATAAAAAGAAACAAAGAAAATTAAAAACATAAAAGTTTGCAATCAATTACTGTGTAGCATTAATTTCCTCTCTAATTTGACTTTTAAAATACAGATTTCTTACTGACTTTGCATAATTAATTGTCAATATGCACACACAGCCTCGCCCTCAGCGAGATTTCTACCCGCTAACCTTACCTATACTGGGGAAATGCATTATCAGAGTTAAATGCGAATTATTGAGTTAAACGTGAAATATTGAGATCAACTTATTCTTCACAATTCTTAATTTTTTATAAATTAATTGAAAAAACAGTGAAAACACTGTGTGGGTACAGCTAGTACTCTGTTAATTCATCAAATAGAACTTATAATTTTGTTTGTTTAGTTTACATAACAACGCTTTTACTCATTATTACCTCTGACGGTAAAGCACTATCAATTGCAATTTCCCAGGTTGTTGTTACTATCAGCATTTTAATTACTACAAATATAACTTTTAATTAAAGTTTAAGGCAATAATAGCCCATTAATTCATCAAATGGAAGAAAGAAGAAGATAACGAGGCCTTTGAATCTGTGTAATTTTTACTTATGTACCAATGACGTGAATCTAAATTGATTCTTTCGAAAATTTTAATGTAAATCTGATTCAAACGTACTTTATTGTGTCATTTTATGTTACTTGTCGCCACCTGGCACATCCAGCCACCATGTGACTAAATGAATAAATATTATAGAGACAGAAGAAGATAAAGAAGAACGACGTAGAAGAGAAAGAGTGAGAAGATAAAATACGGACAGATGAGCAAAGGCAAACAGCGAGAGAGACCATAAACGAAATCAGGTAACAAAGAAGAAACGAACAAACTGAAGAAGGGAGTAATATAAGAAGAAGCCAAAACAGAATCGATGCAGCCAACGGCGGAAGACGAAGAAACGACACAAATTTAAACTCAGCAATAGGAAACGGATTAGCTACTCGATGAGATGATTCACATTTAGGAAAAATTAATAAAGAATGTCAATATCGTAGAGCTTTGTTTTTTAATAACTGAGAAAAGCATAACAGATGCTGGTACGAGAAGAGCACTTCCGCAGCTTCCAGATATATTAAAACTGCCGTAGAGAGAAAATACCCCTATGTGTAAAAATACGGAAGACTAACGTAGTTTCTGCACATGCCAGGACATGAAATATATATTTAAAGCGGGAAGCTCATTAGTTCTAATTTGAAATGCAAAATCAATCACACTCACCCATCTTCTTTCTTGACATCGCAAAGCAGAGCTGGCCTGTGGAAGATCTACCATGCTGGCTGCGTTTTCAGACTTCATTCTTCGGAGGCTCGCATCTGAAACAACGACAGAACCAACTCAGAAATCTCGCACCCAAAGGATAAAAATTCTACAAAACCTTAACAATAACTTTTGATTTGAAGTTTATAAAGTAATGGAAACCGGCTAATAATGTATTATTCATACGTTTTTAAAAACACAGATTCCCATTTTATGAGGTAAACTATAATTTTTACGTTCAAAACACAATATATATTGATAACAAACCCTTAATTAATCCTACGTTAAGAGTGTAACGCCATATCTTGGCTATATTTGCCCATAAACAAATCCGTCCTTGCAAAAAATTTTACCAACTCTTCACAGAAAATGATACTTTACAACGATAAAATCACTCATTAAACATGTTATGCAGTAACAAAATGTTATACATAAGGGCTAATTTATAAAAATAATTACTCCATTATACATAAATATGATAAATATAACATTTCCTATATACATATATATACGGTAAAGATATTTCAACTATAAATCAAAGATGAACAAGTTATTTAAGATTTCCTTACCTTTGTAGATATAAATCCACGAGGAGATTGACCAGGACAGCTGTATCACACAATAATAACAGTACATTTATTTTCCAGAAGATCAAAGTTACATGGCAAATCAATAAGACAAACTCAATCACAAAAGAAAATACAAAGTAAAACAATATAACAGCACGAGTGGACTAACGAAAAACAATAATACATCAAAACACCACCATAAATTACAATTAAGTGGCAAAGCAGGGCATACTGAATAATTACATATACAAATTCACATATCATTGTATTATAAAATAAGAAATAGTACTATTAAGAGAAGTTAATTAATGTCCAGTAAGCAATGTGAAGATTACACACATTGAAACTATAAAAAACTTTAGATAATACTTCACTTCGCTTAAAGTGTCTTAAAACGTACACAAATCAAACTAAAAGTACATAATTAAAAACTGTCAAAATGCGTCACATGCACCACTGTTTTCGAAGAATAAACGGCCAAAATTTTGTCAAGATCAAAACTATCGACATTAAATTTCGAATACAATAAAAAGGATTAGTTTTTTACTTGTAAAAAGTTCTGGTGTAAACACATAAAATAACCAAAAGTATTAAAACTCTGCTGTCAAAATGATTATCACGTGGACCAGTTTTCGAAGAACACACGGCCAAACATATATCACGATCATAACTATCAACATTAAATTTCGAATACAATAAAAAGGTCTAGTTTTTTCCTTCTAAAAAGGTCTGATGGAAACAAAATAAATGTCGAACTGTATTACGCACATAACAGACAACCCCGTCAGCCATTTTAAGATTTCTACGAAGTAACCAGAAGTAACGCGCAGGCGCGCAGGCTAACCAACATTTCCCCTTATAAACCTGGATATTTACAATTTCGACAAAAAAACCACAAAAAATAAACAATTCCTTTTTATATCTTGATTTCTCATTTTAGTAGGAACACAATTATAACTTATTGTAGCATCGATAAAATTTGCTTAAATGTTATAAATTACTTGCAGTAAATCAAATTTATTGGCATTAAACTTTTGCTTTGCAAACCTAAATTTGGATTCGTCATGGAGAGGGGTAAAAATAAGGCAATAAAATATATTTTCAGATTGCTTAATAACCGACAATGTAATTAATTAATTAATAACGAATTTTTGGTCCAAATACGTATGCGTTTTTTTGTAACATTTATTTTTCTGTAGGACGTCTTCATAAACAATTACATGGGTAGTTTCGGCGGCATTTACAAATTATGCGGAAACAATTATTAGTTATTAAAAACTATTCACGAGTGTAATTATAAGAATAGCAATTATACTCCGGAAAATACTTTCAGGTTTTTATCTTATCCATGTACTTTGGAAACCTGTGGTATATTCAATTGATACCGATAAAATATTCGTATAAATTTGAAATGTAGGTACCTACCGTAGGAACCTACTGATTTACAAACACAATGTCCGGAACAGGTAGAAAAATACACTTGTAATTGTCCTAACTAAGATACTCTATTTAGTAAGTGAATTAGCCTTCATAAGAACTTAAGAACCATAAAAAACTCGGGTGATTCCTTCTTCACGGTAAACTTCCACCTCATTTCCTATTTGAAATCCAAAAACTCACGTAATATATTTTCAAAAAAAGCATTCGTGCGTCAATTTCCAACAAATCCTTTATCTAATTTTACAATTGTCCGACCGTCTTTCTCCATTTGTATCTCCCATTATTACAGCTAATGCCTGTCACATAAGTATATTCGAATCATCCTTTGCATCAATTTATAGAAATTTATAAAATTTTATTATTGTAATATTATCGTATATTTTATAAAGGTAAACTCCTCTCTATTATGAATTTTACACTGATAATAATAATACTCTATTTACGGGACAAGGCCTTTTCCTAAAAATACAATCAGAAATGTATTAAAAATAAGCCAAAATATTTAAACGTGCGTTCTAATACAATATAAACCATTAAAGCACAAGAGTAAGAAAAATTATACTATCGCACATAAAAATCACAAATCCTATAAAAATTATACTCAAAATCCATCTGACAATATAACAATATCGTACAAACCTTTGTATGAACTCAACATTAACGAGGATATGTGCTAGTTATAATAAGTACTTCTCTAATCTAGACATTTTTATCAGAAAGTCTGAGTATATAACATAATTATCGGCTTTATTGGGGTACTCAATAAAAGATATGTATGAATTTATAATTTCACCATTGTTTGAAATTATGTACATATCTTGAAAATGAAGGAATATATGATTGACAATCATTGATTGTTATCTGCCTCACTTCTTTTATAAATATATTTCATTCGTTGTTATTGGTAATACATAACTACAATTGTATAACTACCATTGTTACTTGCCTTATTTATAAATAGTTCATAGGTCGTGTATGGTAATATATATATATCATTGTATTGAATAATGAATATTTTATGCTTGTGAATGTATATGCTTTTGTATTGCTTTTTCGTTACATATATAATTTGCCATCTTGATATCAAGATAATTAGAATCAAGTGTATTTATTAAAATGTAAACCAGTTTATCCTGTAATTATTTTGTTGGGTAAACTTTAAAAATGATAAATAAATAAATATTCTAAGGCATAAAGTAAAATTATATCAGATTCATGGTACTTAATAAAAATTTACCTGAATTAAAATAGACATAAGTTGGCATAAATTTCTACCACATTTAAGTTAGGCATTGCAGCTTAGTTTTAAATGATTGCAGTGATTCATTGAATATATCAACTTTATGACTTATAAGGTTGTAGTCTCTCATCATAGTATACAAAGGTAAAATGCACATATAATTTGTCCATATATGGTATATGAAAAGTCATATCTAACCTTGTATACATTAAAGGCACTCTGAGGTTTATTAAATTAAGTAATTCTGGGCTTTTAATATGGTTATTTAACAATTTATATAAAAACATAAGGCCACTATACCTCCTTTGAATGTAAAGGAGTAGCATATCAAGTAGTATTGTCACTCCTAACAGTAAAAAAGCAAAAAGTGTCAAAAGACTTATGTCCTTAACAACGCTTTCAATCTATTATCAGAACGTAAGGGGATTAAGGACAAAATTAAAGCAACTTAAACTAGCTATTTCTACCGCTGACTATGACGTTATCGTACTCACTGAGACTAGGCTCAGTGAAGACATAACTCTGAATTGGACTTACCTCATTTAGACATTTATAGACATGATCGCAGTGTAATTACTTCTAATAAAGTTCGTAGTGGTGGGGTTTTAATTGCTATTAAAACAAAATTGCAATCTGTAAAGGTTATAAGCCAAATTATTAATGTAGAACATTTTTGTAAACATTTGTAGTCAAGAGGCAAAGGTTTTAATTGGGGCAGTGTATATCCCCCCAGCCTCTGCCATTGATAAGTACTTATCTCATTGTGAAGTGGTTGAAGATATTGTGAATAATAACAATTTTTTGATATTATTGTACTGGGGACTACAATTTACTTGATCCCTGTTGGAACACTGACTGTGATAGCATGTCTTTCACCACTCAAGCAAGAATTATAAATGAAAGTTTTACATTACTGGGTCTTAAGCAGATGAGTACTATTTGTACAATTTACTATTAGATCTAGCTTTTTCTAATTCAGGGCAAGTAACTTCCGAAAAGGATCCATATCCTATTTAAAAAATGTGTTAATCATCACCTTGATATTCATTACAGTGTAAAGTTGGCCAAAGAACTAGATTATAACAATTATCAATTTACTATTTATGATTATAGAAACTGTCATTATACTACATTGACTAACTACTTAGATACTTTAAACTGGCTAGGAATATTGTGCAATTTGGAGATTAATAATGCTCTATCAATTTTCTACTCTATTCTTTATGAAGCTATAGAACTGTGTACTCCTACCTTAACAATCAAAACATCATCTTATCCTAAATGGTTTAGTGTTGAATTAAAGGAATGTATCAAACTCAAGAAACATTACCATAAAATTTTCAAAATTACTGGGAGTAATGATGATTATCATAATTTTTCTAAAATCCGAGGTGAATGCAAAAAACATTCTGGTTCACGTTGCAAAAACAATATAAATAACATGGAAACAAATATTCCCTATAACTTAAAGTATTTCTGGAGACATGTTAAAAATCATCAAAAATTGGATAGAATACCAAGCATAATGTATTATTATGAAGAACATGTTGCAAATAATGACCACGATATTTCAAACCTCTTTGTAAGGAACTTTTCTAAGGTCCACAGTACTGTGATACCTGACACAAAGCCTGCCTTTGACATAAATTACACGTTTTCCTTTGGCAAAATGACAGTTTCAACTGAGGATGTACTATGGAAATTATTGTCTACAAATGTTACAAAGTGTACTGGCCCAGATGAACTCTCTCCCTTTTTTATTTAAAAAGTGCAGTCAATCACTGGTTTACCCACTGTTTATACTATTTAAAAATCTTTTAGCAGTGGCGTTTTTTCTGACCTCTTTAAAATTGCTTACATTACACCGATTCACAAAGATGGTGACAAAAGCAATACTTGTAAAATCAATATATGTAGTGGAAAAGGGAAAATTAGGTTTGGAGTAGCATTTAAATTCAGCCAAGCATATGAGAAACAGTAATTCTGGCACTACATGAGGAAAAATTACAAATGATGCTATTACTAAAAATAGAAAGTAGGCTGAAATTGTTTCTGCTTGTAACTTTAGGCTTTCATTCAGTTTGACATCACTTTGAGTTATCGATCAGTGATTTGCACAAATAAGATTATTTGCGGATTCAAAGATGGCTACTAAAATTTCACCAGCCACAGCTAAGACATAAGCAATAGTTGACAAGGTATTAGCTCCACATTCTCTACCTTTAATAAAAATTAAACTTGAATATGTACATCAGGATCTCCACTGATGGTAGCAATAATTTATCACGAAAAATTTTTCGAATACTCGTACAGTATTTTGATCGTCATGTTTAAGGACTCACACAAGCTAGTTGAATTGAAATGTTTAAAATGAATCAGAGGGGACTATAAGTCACCTTGTTTTAAAAACATATGATTGGCCAGAAGAGTGTATCGCATTTGGAGGGGATAACTGCAACTCCAATTTTGGTTATGTTGATGGAAATGGACAGAGCAATGTTTATGTACTCTTGTCTGCGGAAGTTGGGGAATTACTTGGAATAAAATGCCCTGCCCGTATATCTTACATAATTGTGTTCAGCATGCAAGGGATTCCTGGCTAATTGATATTGAATCAAATTTGGTTACAATTTATAATCGTTTTTCTGTATTCACGGCCAGAACAGAAACCTTGAAAGAACTTTATGACTTTGTATCTGTAGGTTATAATCCATGTGTGATCTCTGTTGAATTGCTAATGTTTGAATTGAGATTTGGCAACTGTTTGTTTTCATCTGGTACTACTTTGTAATGTAACTGTGCCATCTTTCTGAGTGTATATCGCAAATAATTTGTGATGTTTGCAAAAACCTGTTTGCAATCTCAGCTGAAATGCTACAGAATTGTTTCTCACTTAAAATACGGCATTTACTTGTTATGTGTACATCTAACGAAGCTTAAATAAAGCAATATCAATAACTTACAATAATTTTGTTGTTTTTTCAATTTTATATTTCTATTTAAAATTTTGCGATCATATATATTAAGCATTTTACGAGGAATAAATAACCTGATATTTTAAACGCGCGGTAAGTGAGGCCTTGTCAAGGCCTGATAATGTTATGTGGTAGTGTGCAATGGAGAAGGAGTATATGTCTTTACAGAAAAACAATGCATGGGTTCTTGTTGATTTACCTAATGATAAAAGAGTTGTTCAAAGTAAGTGGGTTTTCAAGTTAAAGAGAGATGCAAATGGAAATGCCTCTAGACATAAAGCTCGTCTTGTTGCAAAGGGGTTTACTCAAAAATATGGGATAGACTATAATGAGACTTTTTCTCCAATAGTCAGAAATGCAACAATTAGAATTTTGTTTGGATTAGCAGCTGAGCTAAATTTAGAAATTGATCATATGGATGTAATCACAGCTTTCCTAAATGGTGAACTGAATGAGGAGGTATACATGCAACAGCCTGAAAGTTTTGTAGTAAAGGGCAAAGAAAACCAGGTTTGTTTCTTGAAAAAAGCTATTTATGGGTTAAAGCAAGCATCTAGAGTCTGGTATGATAAAATTCATGTTGTTTTGACAAAGTTGAATTTCCAGAGATTAAAATGTGAACCTTGTGTATACCATAAAATTATAAATGGATCTGTATTTATAATTGCTTTGTATGTTGATGATCTTTTGTTGTTCAGTAACAATGAGGTAGAAAAGAACAAATTGAAAAGGGAGTTGATGAGTAAATTTCAGATGAAAGATCTTGGTCAAGCAAGACATGTTCTAGGTATGAGAATAAGAAGAGAGAATGGTGTAATTTATGTTGATCAGAGAGCTTACATTGAACAAGTTCTTGAGAAATTTGAAATGACTGATTGTAAACCAGTTTTAACTCCTATAGAGGTTGGTAAAAGGTTGTTGAAGGGTGATTGTGCTAACCAAAATCTTCAGTATCCTTACCAAGTATTGATTGGATGTTTACTGTATTTAGCAGTTAGTACTAGACCAGATATAGCACATGTTACAAGTTTTTTGAGTCAATTTAATACATGTTACAGTGAGGATCACTGGAAATGTGCCAAACGTGTGCTTAGGTACCTTAACACGTTCGTTGCGGAGCACTGCATATGCAGTACTGCCGGCGAAGCTCAGTTACGGACCACTGCATATGCAGTGCTCTCGCAGTTTTCGCACTCCGCCTCTTTTCTTTCGTCCGTAGGGGGATTTGGGCTCTGACAGATGTTCCGTAGGGCGTTTTAGTCTCATTTCTTCTCTAGCATTCGTGTGGTGAAGTTCGTTTCTGCGCCGGAGGTGTATAAAGTGGTTTTTTCCTTCTCGTCCTTGATTTTTAAGGTAAGCCTTATTTTTCCTCTTACAAATGGAATATTATTTATTTTAATGTTTGAATCTGTCAAATTAATACTTTTTAGAACCATTAGTAAAATATTTCATAATTGAAAATTTTCGAATTTCAGAATTACGTATTACCCGTGACGCCGAACTTTTCCCGAGTTACTCTCGCGGCATACCTGTAAATAAGTAAGAGATATTCTGTTGTTGCATTACTCATGAATATTTTCAAATTATCCCTGTATAAATGTTAAATAAATTATTTCAGATTTTCAAGCCAGAAAACCGGCGCCGCAGATAACCCTTTCCCTTTGTAGACTCTCGCCGCCGGATATAATTTTGCTCATTTAAATTTTTCTTGCAATCGATCACAAACTGTCTTGTATTTCATGAACTATTAGTGATAAAACGTTCAAGTAAAAAGTATTATTTAGTCAATCGTTTGGTGAATAGCGGAATTACGTCTTTTATAGAAAAAGAAAAAAAGAGCGCAAAACTGGCGTAATTCTGCGAGATAACAATCATAAAAACAAGGATAAATTCAATACAAGTTATTAGTGATAATTTTTATAGCTTATATATTTATTTGATAAATATTATAAATCTTTTTTCGTGTGATATTTCTCGAAACAGGAAAATACACGCAGACCAACATCGCATATTTTACATTTTGCCCCTTTCCGTGTGTATTTTCCTTTTTCTGCGTACACACGACATCTAAGGCGATTTCCCCTTATTGGCCTGTTTGTTTTCTTTAGCCTCTAAACTCCTCAATGGGCCCACGCTTGCACTGGGTCTTCCCTTTCAGGAAGTTTTCGAGGGGATAGCTGACACCCCTTCCTCAATAATCTCCCTCACAAGAGCAAGGTGAACTCGATGAGTCACCTGCTTTCATGTTGACGTTATCAAAACAAAGCTATTGAGCACTGTGACGTTGTGGAGGTGGAAGAGAAGATTTTTCGTCCTCTTCCAGCTACGGCAACTAATGTCATAGCTATTCTATATAAGCACTCTTCTTACAGAGGAGGATATAGGATATATATAGGATATATAGGAGGATACTATGTCTGGCCCAAACTACAATAGTTGGAGAGCTGAAATTTAATACATAGGTGAATCGAAAAAAATAATCTTAGGGAAAATTGCAAAATTGCGATAATGTTTATTTTCTTGGCCGATACAAATTATAAACTATTTTACTAACATTTCATGGTTTAGCTACTTCTAAATGGGATATGAAGCTGAAATTTTTTCAATTGGTAGAATTTGCCAAATGATGAAAATGGGATTATAGAAATTTGAAAATTTTTATTCGTTCGGCCGTAATAAATTCCTAAATGTTAAACAAATTGACTAATGTTTATGTACATTCTGAAGATCTAGGAAGCTGAAACTTTTAACAATGTTAGGAAATAATTTTCCGGTTGTAAATAACATTGAAAATTTCATAAAAGTTTTATATTGTGGCTGTTAAAAATTCATAAAATTTAAACAATGATATTCATATAAATCCACTTCTAGAGGTGCTATATACATGAAATTTTGCATAAATGTGAGGAATTCATAAAAAATGCTAAAAACCTATAAATGCTTTATAATTATAAGTTTTAGGGGTTGTTTTTACCTCAATATTGCCCATAAGGAAAAACACGTAAATCGGCAAGAAGGTGCAAACTGTTGCGTTTAAAAATTGTCAGCTCATACTCTTTACTTTAGGGTGAGAGAAAATGCTTGCAGAATGCAAGCACACCTTCACTAGTAATATATAGTCGCCATCCTGTCCCCCTTGTCTACGTAACCCATGTGGCGATTGTAGTCTTCGATAATTTCCGGCCTCAGAGCATATCCCTGCTCATCACTGAAATTTCCTTCTCCCGGTGGATCGTGAATAATGGTTTTATATAAGAGCAAAGGGAGAATGAATATAAAAAAATCAGCTTACCAAGGAAAAAATAGAGATTTTCACTTTTCTATCAAGAAAAATATTCTCGTCCCAACTAAAACTCTGTTCAAAAGTCTGCTAACGAATGAATATACGCGGTCTAAACATGCAGAAGAAAAAAGGGAGGAAGAAAATAACGGTAAGGGTTTCAAGGAACTTCTCCTATGCCGGGACATTTTTATTGCCCACATGTGGAGAGTGAAGTGGGTTACGGTTAGAGAGCAGCTGGGCTAAGTCTCTCTCCCTTACTCTTGGTGTAAGGTCTCCTCACCCCCAGTATTGGAACATACGGCGTGTTTCATCAACAAATCTTGAGAAGAGGCTTTTAGGATGATCCCTCCAAAATTTTACACATCCAGGATGAATGCACCATCTGAGGTTAAATTCGTAACATTTTGCCGAAATTTGCTCGGCGGGTTGCATACCTTTTTTGGCCAACGTGAGTTACTGACTACTGCATATGCAGTACTCCTCAAAAAATAAATATTTTTAGAAATTTCGACATTTTCAGTCTTTAACATCATATTTAGGACATAAATGTGAAGTCATATTGAATTTCTTCAATAAAAATTTTTCCCGTAATCGGGGAATTCGCAATAATTCTTTTCCGCAATGAACGTGTTAAAGGAACCATTGATTTGTGTTTGACTTATCAAAAGACTGGGAGATGGATGCTGATTGGGGCAATAATGCAGTTGATAGAAGGTCCTACACAGGTTTTGTATTTCAGTTTGCAGGGGGAGTTGTTTCTTGGGAAAGCAGAAAGCAACGCACTGTAGCACTGTTGAGTACAGAGGCTGAATATATGGCATTAACTCAGGGCTGTAAAGAGGCAGTTTTTATAAGAAATTTGATGTTTGAATTGTTAGGCAAGAAAGAGTGTATTTTGATATACATATAATGATAATCAGTCTGCCCAGAAGTTAGCTAGAAGTTTTACATATGTTTCAGAATAGAACAAAGCACATTGATATTCAATATCATTACATTAGAGAAGTTATAGAATGTAATATGATAGATGTTAAGTATCAGTCTACTGAAGAGATGTGTGCTGATATGTTGACCAGAGGTTTGAGTGGTCCTAAGCATATTAAATGTATTGAGTATATAGGAATGATAAAGAAATCCTGATGTTACTAGATTAAGGGGGAGTGTTGGAATGTATGTATTTATACTGCTGTATTCTAGTGACATCTGTGGACGGTTGTGAAGTTTTCACTTCCGGTGTTGTTACTATACCCTGTAAAGATGGCCGCTCTCAATAAACGGTGTTTGTAATCAGTGTAAAGAATCTTTCTCCATCCTCACAAAATCTTAACACATACTAAGAAAATAAGAAATTGTCAAAAAAACCTTTTTTTACATGTAACTGAGGACATTGGTGAGCCTTTGGCTCGTTATATTTTTAGATTCTAATGCCTTTTATATTGGGTGTAGCCATCTCCAGGCACTATCGTGCCTTTCGCCTCTCTGGAACGAAACTATCCCTCCCCATTGTCCAGTGATCGCGTGTGTAAATGTCGCCATAGGCAGATCAGTCATGGGTTTGCAAGCTTTCATTTTACGTGGAACGGTTATCTCAAAAATTATTTTTCAAAAGGGGCCCGGGATAACCCAGTAGTACCAAATACATAAACAATAACACAAACTAAATAAACAATAGCATAGTAACTGTTGCAGAAAAAGAAATAAATAAGGGGGGATATATTACACCTTCACCTTAATTTAAACTGTAAAAGCATTTCTCTGCTAGAAATTCGAAAAGTTCTCTTTTAAAATGGTTGTAATTTTTTATTTTTTCAAACTGTTAGGTATGTCATTATAAATTTTTTTCCATGGCTTCTGGAGCCTTACAAATTGCTTTTAACTGGTTAAATAATATAAGGTCATCTTTTGTTACAGTCTGGTGACTATGAATCATATTGTCTTTAACCTTGTTTGAAAGGTTTTTTTCTTTGTAAATAGGATTATAGAGAATATGTACATTGAAGGAACTATTAAAATGCCCAACTGTCTGAAAATGGGATGAAGACTGGCTGTATAACTATTGCCTGTTATTACACAATTTATCTTTTTTTTTAATTTTAAAACTTTCTATTAGTCTGGGAGATGAATCGCAGAAGATAACTGCATAACTGACATGGGAGTAGAAATGAGCATAACAGAAAATCAATAAAACATGAACAGTAACACTATATTTGAGGGTGCAAATGAGATAAGTGGAATTTGGTTTCCACAACAGATGGTCAATATGATTACTCCATTTTAAGATAGGATCAATTTGCAATCCAAGAAATTTAAACTCTTCAATAGGAACTAGCATATTATAGTTAGAGATACAGATGTTGAGGGAGTACCTAGGGGAGGAAAATCACATAACCTGAGTTTTCAAAAACACAATATGACATCATTTATCTGGAATATTCAGGACTTAGTCTGTTCTGGATAAACGATATTTCCAGAGTTTAGATATCTTAACATTAAAATAACACAATGATAAGAAAAAAAGTTATAGTCCGTTAGTCAATAAATATGATTTTCTTGCTGGGATAGATTTTAGGATGGCATACAAAAGCATGAACGTTGATGACATAGCTGATATATTAGAAGAATATGAGGTGGACATCAGAGTATTTGATAACAAATCAGCAGAGGAGCATATTTCAGAACAGGAATGAAGTTCAAAATAATTAATAGTATGTAAAAATGTGCTACTCCTACACTTGATTTATCTAAAAAACATGTCAATTAAATTTATTTTCTTTATGTTTAAATCGTAAATTGTGGATGTAGCACACAGTGCACCATGCACATAGTTACGTCCCATAAGTGGACACACGTAGTTAAAGGCTAGAGGCGGTGATGGCTTTCAAATCTATTAAACCAAATCGGTCATCAATTAATTAACATTAAATGATGTTAAAAATCAAATATACACTAAAAGCTCTGCTATCCAGCTATTTAGAAACTGGCCACCCTTAGATACCAGGTATTACATACAGTAAAAGCTATCTGGCTATTTAGAAACCGGCCACGCTTGGACAGCAGCAATTACACAAATACAGGCGACTCCCGAGTCTCGTTGGGGATGCGTTCCTGAAAACGTGTTCGAATCTCGAATATTCGAGTGTCGAACACTTCCATAAACTTTCATGTTATAATCGGGGGATACGTTCCCGCATCCCGGGAAAAAGTCTCCCCTCACGTTCTATAAAGATAAAATAACATTACTAATATGTTAATACAACAATATTAAATTATGAATAAATTATATAATAAATATTTTAAATGTATAACTTATTTTTTGCACTAAAAAGGAAAAAATAAATTTTTGTTTTGAACTTCAAAGATAGATGTATGCAATATGCTTTACAGACAAGAATACAGAAACAATAAAATTAAAAATATTTTCATACCTTAAATCTTTTTCAACTGCGCTTACTGGACTTGGTCTATTAATTGAGAAGTTGGAAGATTTTAGTTGGAAGAAGAGGAGCTATTGGGTGGGGAACTGTTTATTGTTGTTATCAAATTACCTGAATTTATCACGTTCTAGAATTTTTTCCTTCTGTTTCACATAAGTGCTAATAGTTGACACATTCCCAACGATCGTACGATTTCAGTATAGCTTTCAGTATGTGTTTCTGACACTGATCATCTACCCAACGTTTTAAAAGTTTTTCCATTTTAGGAATCACAACACCGCGCCTAGGACTGTTTATTGTTGTTATCAAATTACGTGACTTTATCACATCTAGAATTTTCTCTTTCTGTTTCACGTAAGTGCTAATAGTTGAAGGACACATTCCCAACGATCATGCGATTTCAGCTTGGCTTTCACCTTTCTCAACACGCTTTAAAATTTCTAATTTCAATTCATAATTATGAATCATATGCCCTCTTTTATTTGATTCCCTTAAATTATCACTATTACATTTCCTTTTAGATGCCATGTCAAGTGATAAACTCATAAATAAATCAATAAAATTAATAAATTTAAATAAAAGATTAACAGAAAAAAGAGTGAAATCAGCATAAATTCAAACAATTAGAGCAGATATAACTACGTCTACACCAAAACTAAACCTCGCGTTTGGTCGGAACCAATAACTACGCAAAATTTATTTCGCGTATATTATTGATCGGCGGGATCGAAATCTCGAATTAATCGAGACTCGAACAATCGAGACTCGGGAGTTGCCTGTACAACTCATTTTGTACTTTTTTCTTTTTTTATGAATTTTTGTATGAATTGTATTTGTGTAATACCACAACTTCCACTTAAAATTTTTTTTTAATATTACATATATATATTATGTATTTACTCTGTATATTTCTGGGGCTGCCGAGTGAACATGGTGTTTTTGTTTATGTAAGTCATTTGCATTGTTTTGGTGTACTTCTACAATTTCCAGTTTTATCGCTTTTTATTATTTAAAAAAATACCATTGAATATGGCATCAAAATAAATACCTAAATGCAAGGGACAGAAGAGAAAAAGTTTAGTTTTTTAACACTAACACAAAAGCTGGAGGTGATCAAACGAATGGAAAAAGGAGGAACTAGAGCAGCCATATTAAACATTGGATCTTCCATGCTCTATGATATCAAGGCTCATAAGGTAAATTATTTGCAATCCCCATGCACAGTTATGTTTGGGGAGTACGATAGTGAACCTAAGCCTAATTTTGTTTGGTTATTGCTAAATTTGCGATGTCAAAAACGCTTCCTTAACCAGCTATTTCTCCTAATCGGTTATCCACAATCCCCAAGATAGCCAGATAACACAGCTTTTACTATACTTAGAAAACATTTTATTAAATGCAAATTAAATGAATCCTCTTGCAACATAAATACCTATACACATGCAGACGTGGTTAGAAAGCTACTTGAGGCGGTGGTCACTTTCAGAACTAAAATAAATCAGTCATAAATTATTCCATTGTTTGGATGTTTCCAGTGTTTGGAGTTCCGGATAAATGATCTTCTACTTAGGTCATTCAATTCATACAATTTGTAAATAGCATGTAGAACACTGGCAATGGCATTAGCTAGATGACCTTTTCCTTGATTTCTTAGAACTACATTAAACATCATCGACATACATTATGGACTAACAGGAAATTATGAAGTTAAAGTATTGAGGTAAGTCATTAATGAAAATCAAGGATAGTACTGGACCCAAAATATAGCCCTGAGAAATTTTGGCCATTATTCTAGATAGTGACAACTGGCTAATGGTTTGAAAGTAAGAGGTTAGCCAGTCATGTGCAGCTCCACAAATTCCTAGTGAGGCATATAACTGAAGCAAGATTTTATGATTGACAGAGTTAAATGCTTTGGTTAGGTCAAAATGACAAGGCAAGGGCAGATTCAGTTGGCCTTCCTTTCCTGAAACCATATTGACTGTTGGGTAACAGATGGTTTTGTTCTAGAAATTCCACAATTCTTCTGCAGAAAATTGGTTTAAAAATTTTGGAAAACAGTGACAGCAATGATATTGGTCTATAGTTCTCTAGGAAGTTTTTACAGGTGGAGACTATAATATACAAAGTAATTCTACCTTCTGGTAAGTTTCAGGCAAACACCACCAAATACTGACTATCCAAAAACTTTCTCTTAAAATTCTTATATATAATGCCTTATTTTAATGAATCTGATATTCCTTTCCTCTCTTTGCCCCTTTCCTAACATTCTTCCTTTTATGACCACTCTCTTTTCAATTTTGACCAACCCATTTATTCTGCCTATCCCTTACTACTCTAATTAAGTTCCCCTCTTCCCCTCCTACAGCTATAACTTCCTCTTGTTTTCCTCTCTGTCCAACTGCTTTCCTCTAATCTATGACATACCTACATCTCAAATGCCTCCAATCTCCTCACATCTTCTTTTCTCATTTTCCATATCTCATACCCATATACCGTATTTAATCGATTGTAAGCCGACCTTTTATTTCCTTTATTACCTCTTTAAAAATTGCCACTACGCTTAGAATTGCATCTTAAAAAATCTATGAATGAAAAAGTAAAGTAATCAATGCATTAGTGCCTGTAGTTACATTATAACTCTAAATATAAGTGTACTAGCAGAAGTGCCCGTTGAATTTCAACGAATTTAGTGAATCTAAAACTTCAACCATGTAACATGTTAACATTGCAAGAATAAGATAGTACACAGTTTTAACCATCGAATAAAGAAAAAATGAAGAAAACTGCTCCGCATTTACCTATTTAGATGAATGAAGGAAGAAAATCTTGCACTGTGAAAAATCAAAAATTACGTGTAAACTTATGGGAAAACAATTATTGAATTAAGCTCTCCCTCAATCCAATTTTTTAAATCTCCATATAGCCTATCTTACCCTCAGGATAAAATTATCTACCTATGTGAAGTTTCATGGCAATATCTTAAAAACCAGCAAGAACACAATAATCAACAGAAAATGAATGAACAAAGGAACAACAAAAATTAATTAATTTAGCGAAAGACAAAAAAATAACATTTAAGAGTCACATATTATTATCCTCTGAATCTCTCATCCATGAGTTCTGCTATGAAAAAATTGTTTATATCAACAATACTTTTGAAAAAATGAAACGAAACAATTTATCCAATCACAATTTGTGAAAAATCTTATTACTTAAGTTACTTACGTAGTTTTAAAAATCTGGGACAAAACCGAGACAAATTACATTTTAGTAAAAATTGTATTGAATGCTTGAATATAACGTAATTTGTGTTGTTGTAATTTTAGTTGATACAGAAGAATATCGTTTATCCGGAATGTTTGGGACCTGGCCTGTTCAGAATCAACGATATTTCTGGATTTTAGATATCTTAGCCGTAAAATAGCACAATAATCAGAAAAAAAATGTTTTAGTAAGTTATGGTAAGAAATAAATACATAATGGTATGTAAAAATTTGGTACTCTTACACTTGATTTATCTAAATAAACATGTAAATTAAATTTATTTTCTTTATGTTTAAATCATAAATCGTATGGATATAGCACGCAATGTCCCATAACTGGTCACACGTAGTTAAATGCTAGAGGTGGTGATGGCTTTCGAAACTACTAAACCAAATTGATCATACATTAATTAACATTAAATGATGTTAAAAATCAAATATACTTAGAAAACATTTTATTAGATGCAAAAAATCAAATATATCAACTTTCGACGTAAATACCTACACTCACACACGTGGTAAGAAAAGCTACTTGAGGCAGCGGTCACTTTCGGAACTAAAATAAATTATTCCATTGTTTGGATGTTTCTAGTGTTTGGAGTTCCAGATAAACGATCTTCTACTGTACCTTTTTAATTTAATTACGAATAGAAAAAAGATTACGAATAACAACGTTTTTCAGGAGACATTTGACGGAAACCAAAAAAAATTATTTATAAATAATTCCTAAACAATAACTGCTATGGAAAATTGTTTGAAATAAAAGATGTAGGAAATTATATTTTCTACATTTTTTGTAATGGTCAATGTATACAATAATGACATATTATCAGAGAAATATCACAAAAACCGAATCGGGTTTCGAATAAACCTTGACTTCCAGTTAACCAGTATTGTCCTAAAACTAATCAGTTCTTTGTGCTCACCCTGAAGTGTTATATATGAAATTTGGTATCGATATGGCAAGTACTTTTTGAGTTAGAGCGCCCACAATCACATACATCCACATAGACATCATTCCGTAAATAGTCTAAACGTGTTCTAGGGACCTCAAAATGTGTATTTCCGTTGAAATCTCTAAGTCGATTTTTTTCGTGATCACAATACTTTCCCTATACTACGTATGGAGAAAGTAAAAAGGAAGTGAATAAATTATTAGCACAGCATTCGGTATTTACAAGGTCAGTTGAAAAATATAAAATTAGCAACATTACCTTAATCCATAATAGCGCATCTATTAGCTTCAAAGAAAAATACATTTTTAGATGTGGAGATAATGAAGGAAGCATTCATAGCAAGGGGTGAGCAACTTTTTTATAGCTTCTTAAATAAAACAAAAATATTGTCAGCGATAAAAAATTTAGAACTCTCCAATAACACAATTACTAGAAGAGCGAAAGCTATTTCTAGGGATATGAAAGTTCAATTGCACACTGATCTTGTAAACTCTGCCTGGTATTCCCTTCAACTTGACAAAAGCACAGACAATTAGCAATTATTGAAATTTGTATTGTCGTCACATAATTCAATTGTTTCAAGAATCATTTTAAAAAATTTGTTCTTAAATATTTTCAATTATATAACTCATTGCATCATTTTTCATGATTTCTAACACAAATTTGTCTAAGCTCTAGAACCCCTGTTCTACCCAGTCAGGCATGTTTGCCGAATATAAATTTTCCATCTTTTTTCCACTCACGGACTACTGCAATTAGTATATAAGATACTGGATTTACATGGTAAATTTATATATAAATTTTGCTGAAATCACTAGGGATTTAATTAATTTTCTGTCAGTAAAAGATTCATTCATACCACCTCCCATATTACATTAGCCCCATATAAATAAAATTAATATGTTTTA
The DNA here is from genome assembly GCA_036926305.1 of Uropetala carovei. Classification (NCBI taxonomy): domain Eukaryota; kingdom Metazoa; phylum Arthropoda; class Insecta; order Odonata; family Petaluridae; genus Uropetala; species Uropetala carovei. The sequence continues at coordinate 6,998,382 of JAXCHB010000172.1, read as the reverse complement.
TTTTTCCACGAAACTAAATTCTATTTTCAGAGGAAAAAGTAATTAAACAAAAGTTGCATGTTGAAGCTTATCTGATTTTTAAAAATTTATCTCGAGTTGAACTATTCTGTTACTTAGTAGATAATTATTTATTCTGCACAATGAAAATATGGCATATTTCTAATTCATAAATATTAACTGTTAATCTTATTTCTATCATGTCAGATAATTGGAAGAAGAAAATTCGTCTTTCTGGATGCCAATACAGAAAAATCGGTACAACATACATTGTACAAACTTTCTCATATATAGGTACTAATGCATCATTTAGTTATCTTTAGAAAATGAAAATCGTATGAGCCTGTTTTTAGAAAATCCAATTTTTGTTAAAGTTGCCCAAGAATAAACTAGCCTTATATTCATTCATTGAGAAAAATGAAATATGTAGTATTATTGTAGATGTATACTCAAGTAACTACGAAATTTGATCAAAATCGTTAGGGCCGTTTTTGAGAAAATCGAATTGCTGTTAAAGTTGCCTAGAATAAACTAGCCTTATATTAATTTTTTGAGAAATATGAACTATACAGTATTATTGAAGACATAAACTCAAGTAACTGTACAAAATTTGATAAAAATCGTTGTAGCCGTTTTTGAGAAAATCAAATTGTTGTTAAAAATGCGTAGAATAAACTACCCTTAATTATTGAGCAACGTCAACCATTTCTATGTATACTCTGCTCAGTATGGTAAAATGCCTAAGTATGAGATTTCATACACTTTCGCTCTACTGTCTAGGCTCCAGAGCCAGTAACAGAGAGACAGACGGCATTGCAAAAACCACCTTTTCGGATTCAGCAACACCTAAAACGTATATTTCCGTAAAAATCTCGAGGTCAAATTTTTTCACGATAACAATACTTTCTTGATACTTCGTATGAGAAAGTAAAAAGAATGTTAGAGAAAGAAGAAAAAGCTTCTAAACAAGGAGGCACTTTTCTCAAATATTTAAAACAAGAAAATATGCCAAACTATAGTAAAAGTGATAATAGTGATACTGCAAAGTGTAGTAACAAAGAATTTTCTACCTCTATAGATGTCCAGAGGAAAGTAATCTCTCTTGTGATGTAGAATAGTTAAAGATTCAGAAATATGATAGTGTAACTGACTTTACAGTTAAAAGTGACAATAGTGGCATTGCCAAGGGTAGTAGTAAAGAATTTTTGAGCTCCGGAAGTGCAGAGGAAAGAAATCTTTCTCGTGATGTGGAAGAGTTAAGAGATTGAGAAATATGATAGTGTAACTAACTTTACTGAAAAAGTTTTGGCGATCCAGCGCTATGGACACATCAGAACATTGCAGCTATAGAAATTATTGTAAAAAAAGTCCCCAGAAAGGGTTTGAGCAGGTTGATTTTCCAAAAGATCATAATAATAGATCTTTTTCATCGTACATTTTAAGCGTGTAATGAGCAATGGAGAAGTGATCGATAGACAGTGGTTAGTATATTCTCCTTTCAAGGATTCAGTATTTTGTTTTTGTTGTAAGTTGCTCAGCAAAATAAGGACTTCGTTGACATTGGAAGGGAACCGCGACTGGAAACATTTATCATCAGTGCTACATCGGCATGAAAGGAATAAGGAGCACTATAATTGTTTCCCGAATTGGATTGATTTAGCATATAGACTTCAATCCAATACAACAATCGATAAAGACATGCAACGTCTAGTAAAAGCAGAACAAATTGCATTGGGAGGATGTGTTGAAGTGTATAATAGCTGTAGTTAAATTGCTTGCTATGCAAAATATGGCTTTCAGAGGCACAGCAGAGGTTCTGTATACAAAAAACAATGGAAAATTCTTGAAGTTAATAGAGTTTCTGGCAAATTCGATAGCGTAATGAGTAGTCATTTGCAGAGAATAACAAGCAAAGCGACGCATGTACATTATTTAGGGAAAGCATTCAAAATGAGATTATAAGCATACTTGGTAATAAAATAAAAGAGGTTGTTCTTGAAGACGTAATAAAAGCAAAATATTTTTCAATTATTGTAAATTGTACTTCAGATATATCGAACACTGAGCAAATGACTAATTATATGGTATGCAGAGGTGCATGAAAGAAGCAGAGAGATGAATGAATCAGTAAAAATAGAGGAAAGATTCCCTCAGTTCCTACCAATAAGGGATCCTACTGGTGTTGGTATAGTTAAAGAAATTTTACAGATTTTAAAGCAGTTGAATTTACAGGTAGACAATATTCGTGGCTAGGGGTATGATAATGAGGCTAACACGAGGGGAAAGAACAGTGGGGTCCAAAAAATATTAAGGGATATTAATCCTAGGGCATTTTTTGTTCTTTGTTTTACACATTCCTTAAATTTAGTCCTTAATGATGCTGCAAATTGCAATATCAGGACTGCCTCTTTTTTCGACATTATTCAACATCTTTATAATTTCTTTTCTGCATCTACACATTGATGGAATATTCTCCAACAGAATGTTAAAAATTTAACCTTTAAGTCTTTAAGTCAAACACATTGGGAAAGTCTCGTGGATGCAGTGAAAGCAGTTAGGTATCAAATTGCCGACATATACAAAACACTGATTTCGATGCTGAAGATGATCATTATCCAGTCAAAATTGAGTTAAAACGAGAATCGAAGCCAAAGTATTGGTTAAAGATGTATATTGCTTTAAATTTATATTTAGTGCTGTTCTATGGTATGAAATTATATTTGAAATTAATATTTCTAGCATGTGTCTACAAGGAGTATCAATCGATGTGGTCACAACAATAGAGTCATTGAAACGTACCAAATTCTTTCTTGAGGAATTGAAGCATGAAGACAAATTTTCAAGTTTTAAGGAAACAGCTAAAAAACTTGCGGGAGCAATAGGTTTGAAAGCTGAATTTAGAAATAAACTGAAACTTCGATCATGCAAAAATAACGTAAATTGGAAAATGATTCTCCACTACATGACCCAGAAACAAAATTTAGGGTTTGTTTCTACAACACTATTATCGATACAGCTAAAGCTTCTATCGATGAGAGATTAGAGCAACTGCAGCAATATAATACTGTTTTTGGTTTCTTGTTTCATGTTGTTAATGATAATGACTGATGAAATTAATCTACGCAAGTGCTGTAAAGATTTAGAAACTGCTTTGACATACAATGAAAATAAAGATATAGATGCCGATGACCTTTTTAATGAAATAAGGGCATTGTCAAGAAGATTAAGCAAATCCTACGACCCAAAAGGCATTTTAAATTAATCTGTAGTAATCAACAACATTCATTATTTCCAAAGTTGTATGTTTCGTTGAGAATCATGCTTATGATCCCCGTAACAGTTGAGTCTGGAGAGCGTAACTTCTCAAAACTAATTGTAAGATTACTGAAAAACTATCTTTGTTCTACTATGCTTGAGGACAGAATGAATGAACTCCCGATTATTTCCCTAGAGAATGATATCGCTAATGATATTGGCATTGATGCATTAATCAAAGTGTTTGCTGCCATTAAGTCAAGAAGGGTACATTTGTAGGTACATTTTAAGAAATTTGTATCACTCCATATTTCAAATTCTCAAGAATTTTAAAATAAATATGTATTTCTTAACTTTTCTTATTTAAAAGTTCATGTTTTTCAAAATATATCTCTTACGAAAATTTATTATTTTACAAAATATTTTCCGTTGACTCAAATCTTTTATGTATGTCTTATAAGAAAGTCAATTCCTGTAGTCACAGAGTTGCCGTGTAATAGCATGACAGTATGATGGTGTTAATTAAGGCTGAGGTAAGTAATCACATGGAAACAGGGCTAACCTATCCTATAAAAAAATGTCGCAAGGAAATTTTGATTTGTTAGGGGCGGCCAAATCAAATCTCACCCACACCTATGAAATCTCGTATGATAATCCAGTTATTGTATTTGTATGATAAAATATTATATTAAAAATGCTTGCACATATACAAAATATCCAAAATGCTAATCCTAATTCAGAGATGGTATTAACTTTCCTCACTGAAGACAATGAAAGCACTGATTGATCGTGACAATCAGGCTATGGCCATACTGGCATTTTTTTGCGGCAATAATGTTGCTGTCTTATTCGTAATATGTACGTTATTTCCCAAGTAATACAATGTACATAATATGTGCATACTTTGTTTTGAGGCAGCCCCAAGTGTCCTTTATAGGGAGGTTGAAAATACAAAAGGGACACCTTTCAGTGTCCGCATCAGTAATGGAGAGTGTTCCTTTTGGAGAGGTTGCTTACCATGTAATTTCTAATGCTTCTGGCTGGACATCCAAAGTAGCAAAGTGTTAAAAAACTTTAAACGTAAAGTATTGAAATTACCAAATGGTTTTAATTTCTTATATACGTAGTAAATAGAGAATGTAAATGCTGATGTGATTTGTAACGCTTAATTTTTTCATTAAACCAAATATGTCACGTTACCATAACACCCCCTCACTCCCCCTCGTCATGATCCATCACAAAATTCTCAACCCCCTCCCTCCCTAGAGCTTGACGTAATTTATGGATGGTTCCTAAAATGTTACAGCAGCTATACAATGTATAAAATATTATTCATCAGCTCATTACGTTACTGTGGTGATCTACTCGGGTCCTGTAGTTGTGGTTATAACGTTACAGTCGCTCTTCCTGCCACGCTCCAATTTTGAGTAAATCGAGTAATTCGTAATCACTCCCAATGAATATACACTTTATGGTGCGAAACAGGAGAGAAAGGTAATGAAAAATAGAGCCCTTTTACTTTATCAGCCGTTTATTGTACTTTTAATAAATTAAATTTTGCTTGTTAATAAACTAATAAACCACTTTGTTACTTTTAACATTTTGATATGTATTTTGTGCCCTAGAAATGAAGTGTGGTCAATCAACATTGGATGTGTTTCTAAAAAAGCAAAAAACTGTAGAAGGCGATGAATTAGTTGCAACAGAACATCACAGTGAACTAAAAAGTGGTGAAGTTGATGAAGAATGTTCGTCTTCAACTTCCAGTGCATCGTTTACACCTGCAAGTACTTATAGCTTTAATAATGTGTCTGACAGGAATGATATAGGCAATTATATTGACTCAATTTCTTCTATTAATGATAGAATCAGATGTGAGCTAATAGGAAACCCCATCTGGATTCAAGCTACCCTATTTAACACGCCCTAAAAAAGGGAAGGAAGAAAAAAGATATTTAAATCAATCCCACCTAGACAGTTTCCCATGGTTAGTGTACTCCAATGTGAAGAAAGGGCTTTTTTGCAAATATTGTGCACTCTTAAATCACGGCAGGGATGGGTGGCTCGCACAAGCATGTACCTCTTTAAAAACTTGTAACAGAGCCTTTGACTGTTTTTGCTAAGCTTTTAGGGAAGAACAAATACCATAGGGATGCTGTAGTAGGGGCTAAAATTTTTCTTAAAAAATATTATACAGCAGAAGAAAACATTATAAATAAGATTAATTTAGAACATCTAAGGCAGGTGCAAGAAAATATACAGAGGTTGAAACCCTTTGCTGAAACCATCATATTTCTCGGTAGGCAGAATATTCCTTTGCGAGGACACCGAGATGACGGAAAATTAAATGTTGAAACAGAAACAGGCAATTTTTGGGAGATTCTGCGGTAGATCGTTGGGTAGAAAGCAGGGGCAGATTGGGAGCAAAAATTGGCCTGGGCAAATACTCTGACATCGGCCCACCTAACAACTAAAATAATGTTGCGGCCCCATAGGATGCTGCGGCCCATAGTTTAAGAAACACTACTTTAGAATACGAAAAAGCAACAACTCCTGGCCGAGGCATCAACCACTCAGGCATCCCCGGCCCAGCAGCAGCATCGGCCCACCGGGACTTTGCCCGGTGTCCCGGCAGCCGAACCCACCCCTGGTAGAAAGAACTGATTCTTTGAAACAGTTTATCGACTCAACAGACAAAATCATTCAGACACTTGAATACATATCCGACTGGAGTGAAACAACAACTTCTTCTAAGGCTAAAATCTTGCTAACAGCTATGCGGAATATCGAATTTGTAGTAGTGCTGCACTGTCAACTGTGTTTTACTTGTGTTTACCATTAAGTCAGTTATTCCAGAAGAAAACTGTTGACTTAACTTTTGCTTCTATTCTTATTAACGATCTTCTCTCAGTTTTACAAAACCAATGCATCAACTGTAAAGATAAATTTTCAGCCATATTCTCCAAAGCTTTCGAGCTTTTGTTGAGGTTAGATGTAAAGATCGATTGTATGTGCAAAAAGCAAATGTACAGATCAAACATTTCATGTTTGACTCCCGAAGAATACTATAAAAGATCAATATACATTCCAATGTTAGATTCAGTGATAAATGATTTGGAAACAATGTTTTCTATCGAAACATTGACTTCATGCGAACTAACTTGTCTGTTGCCAAAAAACTTAGTTGATTTAAATGACAACTCACTATCATTGCAGATTAAGGATATCAGCAAATACTATGGCCATCTTCTAGGTGATTATAAACCCGCACTTTAATTCCAACTTTCAGCGGAAGTTAAGCTCTGGCAAGAAAAGTGGGTTAGGTCAGCGGGATCTATGCAAATTCCTTTATCCATTGAAAAAGCTCTTAAAAATTGTTATGAGAACATATATTTTTTAGTGAACCAGCTCTTAAAAATTCTTCTAACGTTGCCAATAAGTGTTGCGTCTGCCGAGAGATTTTCTTCATTGCGACGTTTAAAAACCTATTTAAGAAACCAAATGAGCTAAGAAAGGTTGACAGGCTTCTACACACTCATTGTGAAATTGAAATAGATGTAAACAAAGTGATTTAACGTTTTGCTAAGAGTGGAAATCGAAAATTAGATATTGTAATGTGATATGTAAAACTTTTTCACTAAATTGCTTACTTATGTTTTTGAGGAAGTACATTTTCTGTGTTGATGTTAAATTGAGTGATATTTTGCTATAGAACTTTTGGATAGGAAGATGAATTATTAATTAAATGTTAAATAAGCAATATTTTAAATTTCTATTTTATAAGCACCAATTTTAATTTCATTAAATTCTTATTTTATTTGATTGTTTTGTATCAATTAAAGAATAAGTTTGTATGAATAAATTTTCAATTACTGTGAAAACATGTATGTAACTGGATCATCCCCCCCCCCCAAAGACATTTTCTGGATCCGCCACTGTGGCCGGGACTCTAGAGTAAGTGTGCGCAAAAGAGGTGTCCACTTAGAGAGGTTTCACTGTATAAGCAAAAGGAGATATCAAATTGCATTCATATTGAATGAAAAGGGCCATTTATTATTTTCTAAATAATGAATTTTATCCTTTTGACAATTTATATTAATATTATTCACTTCATTACAGGTGATGGGAATGGAAGATAACAATTCCCCAACTTTCAATTTTGCTAATCTGAAATGAAATAATCTTAAGCATTGAACACAAGGTAAAGCTTGTAAAATTTGTAATGTAAAACTTAATAAAAATATTATAATTAAAATTAACCATGAAACTGTGTCAAAACTTCCACAATATAAAATAAATAACACTTCTATAAGCAAAATTACAAAGATACTTTTGCACAACCCTGTTTTTTTGTAGAAATAGTAGGGACCTCCAAATGAAAGTATGGAACCGATTAAAAATTAAATATAAAAACAAAAAACATGCTCAAACTTTAGGAGTTAGGAATGAAAAATGCAAGATAAAAAGTCCAGCATAAATGATGAATATATTAACATATAAAAATTCAGTAAAATCTAGCAAAACTCTTAGAAAATAACTTTCTGGCATGCATGTAAAATCATCAAACGCAACAAGCTTAAATCCTACCAAATCTTTAATAAAAATTTAATTCCTCATCAGATTGATTTCTCATCAAAACATTCCACTGAACATTTCACTTGCCTTCAAATCATTGCACAAGTAAAGGAAGCCTTAAAGCTGCCTACTTCATAAATAGCAATGTTTATGTAACACATCGCAAAATTAAAATTTTAATATAAAATATTAAAAACAAGTTCCTCATGAAGCTTCCAGAGTAGGAAATTCATTTAACATACATAAATGGCCAAATCAAAGCTTGCATACATTTCCATCTTGGAAATTTTTAAATTATCTCCAATTATAAACTTGCAATAATGTTTATTCCAAAAATGAAAAAACAACAACACATTCCTTAAAACTTTAAATTGACATAGAAACTGTATCACATCTACTTAACTTGGAAATGATGAATCTGAAACTTTCTCCAAACACAGACTCCTATGAATGAGATTGTTGAGCCCATGGACTTCTGAGAAGAAATATCACTTGGAGTGCTTCTGGATTCTGCAGACTCTCAAACCCTTTACAGAAAAATTTAAATTGTTATCACATATTTAATGTTATCAAAAGGTAGCTATGATGAAAATTCAGTCTGACGATTGAACTTAAAGATTTAATAATATCTTCACATATACATTATGCATGTAGTAGCAAAAAACATCGCTTATTCTTCATGATTAAGAGTTTACTTTAAAACGCAGCCAAAACATACAAAAACATTTCCCGTTCGAAATCGGCATACCATCACACGATTGCCTTTAAATATTTTAATTAACACCACTCAAAATCCAAGACTCTCTCCTAGGATAACGGTGATGTAATGTAAACCTGATATATAAAAACATCTCTCGTTGGAATGCTGGCTGACCTCGCTTAGCTGTTCGTTCGACAAAACACGCGGCACAAACCTGGAGCGCTGAAGAATGGCGCATGAGGCGAGCGATAGAATCGTCGCCCCCAAAAATAATAAGGGAAAAAAGTGAAAATTTCCACCATAGAAAAATGCCGCCTGAAGCCGTCGCCTCTGCGGCTCACCCCCGGCTCCGCTCCTGATAGTAACAACCACTATTCCAGTCTTAACCACGCTAGAGAATCCAGCTCTGAAATAAACTTTTCAATGTCGATCTCACCCATTATATCGAAGAGCACAAACAAGCACAAGAAACACTGCAAGGAGATCCAAGCCCTTGGTCGCGCTGCTAGCCACCCTCGCGTGAAGTCCGCCATAAGGCCTAGTGTAAATCTGCCAACCGCGCTGCAACAGCGCTGCAAGCTGGCCGCGTCACGATCGCTTGGTCGAAACCAGCTGCGCTTCTGGTCGCGTCGCGTGAAATGGGCAATACACTGCCATGATACACTCCTGTGTACTTCTTGGCCGCGCGGGGGATAGTTGCGCGACGGCAATCGCCCCGTGTGAAACGGGCCTAAAGGAATGGCTACGCTGTGAACCAGGAAAAGGTCGGAGGTGGAAGGAGAACTCAGGGGCTGTTCGAGGGAGTGGAGGACAACCAGGAAGAAAAGGAGAAATAGCATGCACAACGAGTGTGATCCAAGCCGTTGTTGTTAGGGTATGGAGGCATTTGAAAGGCACAGCATTATGGGGTAACTAATATTTCGCTTCGATAAAAATGGGCAGCTTTAATTCTCGAGAGAGGAAGAGAGAACGTACAGCAGAGGTTTACCAAAAGTTTGTGTCCAAAGACGCATTCAAATTAAAAGGAAAAGGCGGCGGACGACAACAGGTTCATATATATATGCGACCTCGACATGACTTTTTCTAACAAAAATATTTAAATATCGATAGCCAAGCCACTTACTTTAACCTCGAAGAAAAAAATAATTCGCGAAACTTAAAGTAATAACAAGTTAGACGTAAGTACATAAATGTGATCGAAAAATCGCGCTTCAATTAGATCAATACAACATTCTGTGATTCTCTTGGCTTAATTTACGTCTTCACTGTCATGAAAGTGACGCGGCAAGGAACTGTGCGTCCCAGAAAAAAAGTCGAATACTTATAATCGAGTTGTGCAAGAAATTTCATTTTATAGAGAAATCCCGTCGATATTTAAAAGTGCTGAGTTTAATACAATTCTTAGATGATTTAAAAAGACACGTGAATATTGTGTAAGAGAAACGATTCAACATAAAGTATAGTAGTATAAAGTAATTTATTTCTGTTATAAACAAAGCATTCTCATGCACGTCTCTCTTTTTGCTCAGAAATCTGGAATCCCATACCTCAAGTCCGATAAAAACCACGTTGTGTGAATTGTTGGCATCGAAACAAACGGTGATGTAGCGAATCCGTGTTATATAAGAACCCGTGCTGCAGGAGGGTCAGTTTTTATAACGTTAATATTCTGACTCCACCCCGAAAATTTCCATTTTCAAACGATTGCAACAATTCAAGCACGTAAATGAGATTCAGTTTGTTTTCGCGGTGAACGCCGCGGCGCGCCGTCCCTTGCCAGCAACCATTTCTGCAAATTATGGAATGCGGATTTATAAATTCTATAAATGTAGTTCTGTGATTCCTTCTACGCGCCCCACGTGTTGCTACATATGTACGATTATTACAGTGAAACACTCTTCACACGCTTTCTGATAGAGAGTAATCCTCCGACCTCTGAATCACTGTGTGGAGTCTAATGTAAGATGAAAAGGGCAGTTTCTCTCAACTAATTTTTTTAACGAAAATACAAAGGAAAAACATTAAATCGCTACAGTAATGAAACTGTTGCGTATCTTAAAATAAAAATGTTACCCAAGTCTTACACTTGGTAAGACGAGTAATGATGTTCCGGGACAATTTAAATGAGAATTTTGGATCTTTTAAATGTAATTATACGATGAATAATAAGATGTTTACGCAAATACATAAACTGAGATTCGCTTCGCGTAGCTGTGAACACATGAGAGCGTAAATATCTTGTTATTCGTCCTAATGTCAAGATTTTCCCTCTTCGACCAAACATCTGCAAACGGTGTTTCAAAGGGCAGAAGAAAACTGAAAAACCCTTCTCTGTATGGATGTATAACCACGGCGGAATTGACCGACGGGCACAACCCAAAAAATGTTATTATATTTTGGAGCTCCACATAGCATATCTATCTTATCTTAATCAAATGTAACAGATTTTCGACATAACAATTTCTATAGGGAATGATTTCTGTACAACAGAGATACGTATATGACAGTAGGCGGAGCGTAAGAAACGTCAAAGGAATTTACCGCCGAAAGAAGTATTCAACTCTTTAAAGGGACCAAGCCGATAAATCTGTTTCACTCCAACTCAATATGTTTCTGCCGCTCGTTACTGGCTTAAGAAACGGCAGATATCGCAAAGGAATGCTAAATTAATTGTGACGTCAACCGTTGCGCCGCTAATAAATCTCCTTTCCTCGGCAACCGATGGAGTTTAAAATGATACCTAGCATAATTTTTCGCAAATATTACAAATATTACTTGTTAAATGATATTCTCAGCAGTAAGTACATGGAGAATAAACCTCCACCAAGGATTGCGAAACATCCACAATTTTGCACAAACTCAATATCTATTTAATTAATTATATAGATAAAAATCTGATGTGGCCAACACATGACTTTCTCCATATTTGGGGTATAGATATTGAAATTATTATGAATAATATTACTACGCAAAATTATTATTTCGTATCATAAAAGAAGACACGTCCTTGTTGCCGTAAATTACGTATATTTTGAATGTTTACAGAATTCACCGCTACATGGTGTTGGCGCTGTATACTGGTATTAAGAAAAAGCGAAATATATCCGAAATGGATGGTTCTACGAAAATTAGTTTCAAACAAAACTTGGAAGAAATATTATTCTCTACAACTTTGGTCCTTACGAAGATTACCAATAACGATGTTGTTAAGGAGATATTTAACGGAAACCGAAAAACCGGGTATTTATAAATAACTCCTAAACAATAACTCCTATAGAAAATTGTTTCAAATAAAAACTGTAGGAAATTACATTCTCTATAGCTTTTGTTTAGAATTGTATATACAATAATGATGTTTTAACAAAGAAATATCGCAAAAACCGAATCGGGTTTCGAATAAACGTCGACTTCCGGTTATCCGTTATTGTCCAAAAACTAATCAGTTCTTTGTGCTCATGTTAAAGTGTTATATATGAAGTTTGGTAACGATATGGTATGTACTTTTTGAGTTAGAGCGCCCACAATAACATACACACACACACAGACATCATTCCGAAAATAGTCTAAACGTGTTCTAGGGACCTCAAAACATGTATTTCCGTTGAAATCTCAAAGTCGATTTTTTTCATGAATACAATACTTAAATCAAGTTATTCGCGGATGATACAGTAGTTTACAGAGAGATTAACAGTCCTAATGATAAATTATTACTTTCTGACGACTTAAATGCAATTCTCGAGTGGTGTAAAGAGTGGCAGTGAGAATTGAACTTAGGAAAGTGTTCCTTTATGAGATTCTGGGGAAACAAAAATATTGACACGACGAATTACACTGTTGAAGGCGTCCAGCTAAAACTAGCCGATTCCGTCAAATACTTAGGCGTTACTTTAACAAGCAACCTCTCGTGGGATATGCACATACGAAATATATGCGGGAAGGCTAAACAGAAACTAGGATTCATCAAACTCATAGTAGGTAAAAGTGAGGAAAAAGTCAAAGAGACATGTTACTTCTCGATAGTAAGACCGCTATTAGCGTACGCGTCGAGCATATGGGATCCGTACGTGAAAGGATCAATCTCAGAGTTAGAAAGAGTGCAGCGAAAAGCCGCTAGATTCGTCAAAAATTGTTACGATAGAAACAATAGTGTTACAGCCTTGATACAGGACTTAGGATGGGAATCACTAGCCGAGCGCCGATCACGCTCTAGGTTAAAACTTCTCGAAAGATTTAGAACGCATATATTCTCCAGCGATGTCGAAGAAATAATAATAGCGCCAACTTATATTGGTAGAACGGACCATCCTCGTAAAATAAGAGAGATAGCCTGTAGGACTGAGAGGTATAAAGGCTCGTTTTTCCCTAGAACGATAGCTGAGCAGAACAGAAGTTACGAAAGGAAATCAGCCGACGTAGAGTGATACTATACATTATTATGCGCTTTACCTTGGTGCTATTGCACCCCCTGCCACACACCATTGCGGTGGCTTGCAGGGTGAACTATAGATATGAATAATATATCGTAAGGGGAAAATTTCACGGTCGTGAATATCCGAGGTTAGCCAACTCTCTGTGCCTATCACTATATCTGCCTCTGTTTGTTCTAGTAAATTCTGAAGTTCCGCAGCCTTATTCCTGATACTCCGGTAATTTAGAGTTAAAATTTTTAGGGAGCCACTTATGTGCCGCTTCGGAATTTTTTCAGCGATTTGGATGGTGCATCCCTCATTTCTAGTAGCGGCTTATATTCAGTGTTATTACATTCTCCATACGAAGTAATGGGAAAGTATTGTGTTCATGAAAAAATCGACATCGAGATTTTAACGGAAATACACGTTTTGAGGTCCATAGAACACGTTTAGACTTTTCGGAATGATGTCTGTGTGTGTATGTGATTGTGGGTGCTCTTACTCGAAACGTACTTGTCATATGAACACCAAATTACATATATAACACTTTGGTATGAGTACGAAGAGCTGATTAGTTTTTGGACAATAACGGTAACCGGAAGTCGAGATTTATTCGAAACCCGATTCGGTTTTTACGAAATATCTCCGTTAAAACATCATTATTGTATGTACAATTCTATACAAAGGTTATAGAGAATGTAATTTCCTACAACTTTCATTTGAAAGAATTTTCCATAGCAGTTATTGTTTAGGAATTATTTATAAATAATCGGTTTTTTCGGTTTCCGTCAAATACAGTAAAACTCGTTTATAACGATCACGCCTAAAACGAAATCTCGGCTATAACGAATAAATGTCTCGGTCCCTTGAATTTCTCCATAAGGGCATTGGTTAAATTTCTCGGATGTAACGAACACGCTTTTTACGAATTCTCGGCTGTAACGAACAAATGTTTGGTCCCGTGGCAAAAAATGCCCCATATATAACGAATTTTGGCGAGCAGAGCGATAAGTAATGAATAGTTTCCGCCCGTTTACCGCGCACTTGTTCGTAGAGGTCCCCTTCCTCCATCTACCCCTTCCATACGAATTTCCACGCTCCCTTTGTTTTAAAATTGATATTAAAAATGTGAAATGTTTATGTAAATTAATGACCACAATAATAATATTAATTGGTAATTTAGAAAATCATATGTAATAGCAGTCGAACATTTTACATGCCGCGAAGTTGATAAGCATCTCTTTGCATATGTAAGTACGGTATTGAAGTCGACTCACTGCAATTACAGTAAAAGTTGTGTTATTCGGCTATCTTGGGGATTGTGGAAAGCCGATTAGGAGAAATATCTGGTTAGGTGAGAGTTTTTCGATTTTGACATCGCAAATTTAGCAATAACCAAACAAAATTGGGCTTAGGTTCAATATCGTAGTCCCCAAACATAACTATGTATGGGGTTTGCATTTTCCATTTTTATTTTTCCACACGTAGTTAGATCTATATACTATTTACCCATTCTTATTTAATACGTTGCTAGGCTTACATGCAAAACAAAAAGACTATTGAAAAGTTTAGGGCGTCCGGAAATTTTGGGGAGTACGGCAGTGAACCTGTTCCCAAAATTGAATTTATTGGATTATTTCTTTCTTATTTATCTTTATTTACTCTATTAGAAAAGGACGAAATTATTTAATTCTTCTGAACATTTCACTTCCTCCATTTTTGGCTTATAAAGCGTATGATGTTTATAAATTGATTTACTCGTCTCAGAAGATGACACAAATTTAATTAATTTAGCCTTATGAGCCTTGATATCGTAGAGCGTGGAAGATCCGATGTTGAATTCTTTTGCTATGGCTGCTCTATTTTTTTTCTTTTTCAATTCGTTTGATCAGCTCCAGCTTTTGTGTTAGCGTTAAAACAACCTTTTCTCTCCTGTTCCTTGCTTTTAGGTATTTATTTTGATGCCATATTCAATGGATGGGTAATTTTTAAAATAATAAAAAGCGATAGAACTGGAAATTGTAGAAGTACAGCAAAACATCTAGACAATGCAAATGGCTTACGTAACCAAAAACGCCATGCTTACCCGGCAGCCACAGAAGTATACGGAGTAAATACGTAATATATATACATCTTATATTTTAAGAAATTTTAAAGTGGAAGTTGTGGTATTACACATATACTATTCACACAAAAATTCATAAAAAAAGAAAAAGAAATACAAAATGAATTGTATTTGTGTAATTGCCGGTATCTAAGGCTGGCCGGTTCTAAATAGCCGGATAGCACAGCTTTTACTGTGTGTATACGTGTTATATGGGATGTATAGGCCAAAAACCATGTTTCTCGTATATAACGTATTCACGCTTATAACGAAGCAATGAGTCGGTCCCCTCAAATTCGTAATAAACGAGTTTTACTGTATCTCCTTAATAATGTCGTTATTGGTAATATTCGTAAGGACCACAGTTGTAGAGAATAATATTTCTTCTAATATTTCTTACAATATATTATTATAATATTTCTTATAATATCTACTGTAGCAGTATTTTCCAAGCATGTTTTTGGTTTTGTATTTTATTGTTAACAAGAATTGTAATTGCTAATACAATAAATCATTTGCACTTTCCAAAAAACCTTTAATTTGTTAATAGCACGTTCTGAAGAAAGAAATATTTTTCTCCTTAACTAACCAAATGTTTCACCATCCGGCACATTTCGACGATTGCATGGTTGCAACTTCCTGACAATGAAATGGATATTCTAGCAATCGCTAAGATTCGACTAATCCCAAAGAAACTCCAGCGATCGAGAGAGAAGATGATGACGAGTAGAGCCTCCTTGAGCTCGCAAAGAGGCCTTCAGAGCGCTTGATTTACACGAATAACGTTATGACATGTACTGATGTAGATGACAGGGTAGTCAAAGAATGGCGAAATTATTCGATTTCATATCATATTTCAAAATACAACCCAACCCATCCAACATCTACCAGGCGACGACAACGGTATCCGAAAACACGCAAGCGAACGAGGGGTTCAAATTTGGCGCCCATAAGAGCTCGCCGCCATGGGAGCATGTTATACCTGCTATGAAAATAATCAGTGACCAGAGAAATAAACTTGAAAACTAACACTTTTCTTTAGAGTAGAAACAAGGTAAGAAAGAGAATTAAGTTTTTTAAAAAGATGATCGATATGCGAATTCCAGTTGAGATTAGGGACAACAAGAATAACAAGAAATTTAAATTCTGCAGCAGGGATAAGATTTGAAGAACTAGGAAGAGAGTAGGAGTGTCTGGAGGAGGAGAAACACATAATCTCAGTTTTACTGCTATTCAGTTTTAAATTATTTAATTTACACCATTCCTTTTATAGAGGGTATCACTAGCTGATTTTATATAACAAGGAAGAGTTTGGGCAATTTAAAAGTACACTGACATCATCTGCATATAGAACTGAGTGGAACAAAACTCCATAGCCAAAACTTTCAGGCAGGTCATTAACCAATCACCAGCAGGTGGTATCTGTCAATTTTGATGGCCAAAAGTACTTGTCTAAAAGAAGACCAATTTTCTCTGGTGTTCCACAGCATTCTATTTCAGGGCCGGTTTAATTCTTAATTTTCATTAAGTATGATGAGAGCCAGAGGCGGATTGGGCCGCCAGGACACTGGGCAGAGTCCCAGTGGGCCGATGCTGCTCCTGGGCCGGGGGACACCTGAGTGGTTGCTGCCTCGGCCAGGACCTGTTGATTTTTCTTATTCTAAAGCAGTTTCTCAAACCATGGGCTGCGCCCCCCAATGGGAGCTGCACCATTATTTTAGTTGTTAGATGAATTTGCCAAAAATTTGAAATATTCACGAATAATAAAATTTCAGCAGGAAATTTTAGGTAATATGATGTGATAAAAATTATTAGCAGTTATGTAAAATAAAGGAATTTGTATTAAAGTTTATTATTTTTACTGTTTTCAATTGAAATGGGGCCGCATAACAACAAGGGAGCTGCGACAGTTGGAAGTTTACGAACCACTGTCCCTAAGCTATTTCAGCTACACATGTGTCCGTAAGATGGCGGCATCTTAGAGTACATCGGTAAAAGGGTGAATTGGTGCCAAGTATGTTCCGGGGTCATGTACCATTGTGTCAGTTTCTTCCAATTGTCTTATATTTACCCTCACCTCTGTTTTCACCAACTGGAGCATTCTTACCCTCCTCCCTTGCAGTCCCAAGGCACAAAAGTCCCAGGAGGATAAGGAATATCCCAAGGTCCTCCCTCCTGCGGTTCCTGTTTGTTTCCATCTGCATTCATTCATTCACCTGTTAATAATAAACGAAAACATGGAAATGCAGCCTTACTATATGTGAGCTTACATAATAGAAATATGGTAGAATTTTTTACTCGCCAGTATGGGCCGATAACTGAGTATTTGCCTGGGCCGATTTCTGCTCCTAATCCGTCCCTGATAAGAGCCATTCATGGGCGGGACCACGAATGTCAATAGCGGAGCATTTATGCAGAAGGAGTGAGTGATTAACAGTATCAAATACTTTAGCAAAATCAAAAAATCTGATGTGGCCAACACATGACTTTCTCCATATTTGGGGTATAGATATTTAAATTATTATGAATAATATTACTACGCAAAATTATTATTTCGTATCGTAAAAGAAGACACGTCGTTGCCGTAAATTACGTATATTTTGAATGTTTACAGAATTCACCGCTACATGGTGTTGGCGCTGTATACTGTTATTAAGAAAAAGCGAAATATATCCGAAATGGATTGTTCTACGAAAATTAGTTTCAAACAAAACTTGGAAGAAATATTATTCTCTACAACTTTGGTCCTTACGAAGATTACCAATAACGATGTTGTTAAGGAGATATTTAACGGAAACCGAAAAACCGGGTATTTATAAATAACTCCTAAACAATAACTCCTATAGAAAATTGTTTCAAATAAAAACTGTAGGAAATTACATTCTCTATAGCTTTTGTTTAGAATTGTATATACAATAATGATGTTTTAACGAAGAAACATCGCAAAAACCGAATCGGGTTTCGAATAAACGTCGACTTCCGGTTATCCGTTATTGTCCAAAAACTAATCAGTTCTTTGTGCTCATGTTAAAGTGTTATATATGAAGTTTGGTAACGATATGGTATGTACTTTTTGAGTTAGAGCGCCCACACTAACATACACACACACATCATTCCGAAAATAGTCTAAACGTGTTCTAGGGACCTCAAAACATGTATTTCCGTTGAAATCTCGAAGTCGATTTTTTTCATGAATACAATACTTTCCCATTACTGCGTATGGAGAAAGTAAAAAGAGGCCTAAAACTTTGTCTTTCATATTTAGCTTTTCTGAGATAAAATTTATATACAGTAGACTCCCGATTAACCGGGGGTGGATTATCCGGGTTGCGGATTACCGGGGTCCCTATAAGCTTAAGTGTGTGTCTATTTGTGCGTAAATATATATTCTTCTTATGGAAATTCGGCAGGCGGAAATTCACAATATACATATGTAGCCTATTTATAAACACAGCACACAAGTGAAAGACGAACACAAAAATTACGCGAAATTTTCGGTCAAGCCGTCTTCACCACAGTAAGGTATGAATGTGAAATCAGATGTGAGAGGGGAAGGAATAAGAGAGGGGGGGGGGGTGGGGTCGAGGAAGGAGGGGAAGGGAGGATGAGTTAGAGCAGGGGCCGGCAACCTTTTTGGCAAGAAGAGCCATTTTTTCCAAATTTGTATATAATCCAACAAAACATGAGCCGCAGAGCATGTATACTTAAAGAAAGAATACGGAAAGGAGGCGGAGGTAATGATAGTTACAATGTAGGTAATGTGAATATGTTGTAAGAGGGGATAGGTTAGAAGAGGAGGGGAAGGGAGGCAGATGATAGAGTAGTAAATTAAAATGAGATCTGACAATGTAGACAGTTAAACGAATTTGTATGTATTTGTGTGTGACGCTGTACTGCATGTGCAGTGTTCTCTATACAAGGAACGTGATCGTTTGTAGTTTTTTTTTCGGAGTGTTTTTATTTCGGTTATTTTTAAAGTTATAAAGTTAAGTCAAGTTATACCCATCATGTTAAAAAGAAAAAGGACTGTTCTTGCCATAGAACAAAAACTCGAGCTCATCAATAAACACCAAAAAGGTGCTAAAGTGACAACTTTAATGAAGGAGTACAATGTTGGTGAACAAACTGTACGCGACTTGATAAAAAATAAGGCTAAATTGATCGAGTTTGCCGGAGTTTCTGACAGTGCGGGTGGCATGTCAAAACGAAAATCGATGAAAACTTCAACTTACAATGAATTGGATAAAGCCATGGTTTTATGGTTCAATCAACAAAGGGCACAGGGGATTCCGGATTGCGCTGCTCAAGCTAAGTATTTTTTTGACGAGTTGAAATTACAAAGAGATTTCAACGCATCCTCTGGTTGGTTGACACGATTTAAACAGCGACACGGCATTAGGCAAATAACTGTTCAAGGCCAAAAACTGAGTTGTGATGAAAGATTTACCTTATCGTACATACTTTAAAAATAATATCCATATAATTACTAAAAAGGATGAGTTTTATTCTTTACCCTTGGCACTACGGGATTTCTATCGTATTTAAATGGCCATCCTATCTGTGTAACAAACTATTGCAGTATAAAAAGATTCATGTTTCATATTGTTATGTTATTAAGATTAAAATTACCAGATCCTCTGGTTAAGAATGCCCTTTAAATAGAAGATCGCGACTACAATATTTTAAATATTCTCTGGGCTTCTATTAGCTACACGACGGCTAGCTGTATGTTTTTATTTAATTTTAGATTCAGAATATCTCCATAGAAAACATTATAGCCTTCTCCAGATATATTTGCTTGATTCCAAGCACGAAAAAATGGTCTATGCTGGTAAAAGGGAGCTTTGTGATGTCAACCTATCCAAAGCGTTCATAAAATGGCATTCGTGTTAAATACGCCAGACCATATTTTCCTAAATTGCCCGTCTTGTGACATAAATGCAGCCGTTTATCGAAACCATAATTTCGTTTCAAGAGACTATATAAGTACTCGTAATGATAGAAGCAATATTTGCAACGGTTGAATCTGGCAGTCCTTACATTAAATTCTACCTTTTTTTATCCATTGCTGTAAGAAACAAGTTAGGAAAGTGTACAGCGTATCATACATGGGCGCCTTTCGTGCAATGGAGTATTGGAAAGAAATGATATAACTGTACGTAAGGGAAATAGCGTTTTAAAGTTCTTTTCTTCTTCATAAATAATCCATTTTCGTCCTATTTAATAATGCTGCATGCACACATAAGGAAATTAAACGTCGGTTTGTGATATTGTTTATGTTAACAACAATGAAGTAGTAACCATGCAAGATAATTTCAGTTCAACTCGAATTAAGACATTCTGCTTTGATTTTATTGATAACGGTTCCTCCTACAACATAAATGTATAGGAAAAGAAATCCTCTTCTTTACAAGTTATGCAGGTTTTATTTGAAAAATATTTTGATATGACTAATACTTTACGAGATATGACGAAAAATTCATTTTTTGTCACCAGTAATGTGGTACCCCTGATTGGCTTACGTGATTCATTTTTGCGATTTTCGTATTGTCTTTGATAGTAAGTCCTTAATATCAAATTTCATGACAAATCCGTTCAGTAGAAGCCAAGAACGAACATGTGGACGGACGGACGGGCGGACAGACGGACAGACAGACAGACAGACGGACATACCGAGGACAATAGGCGCTCACGCTGGAGGCGAAACGCACCTGAAAACGGATAAACGATTCCCGATAATTCCCTTAAACGAATATTATTTTTTCGCGAAACTCTGTGGCACTCTTTCGTGTAGTATGCGCACGCAAACTATCCCTCCATTCAAATACTATTTTCGCCACTGAATCCGGGGTTGAGGCATCATATATCGTCATCGCGTCCTTTGCTGTGCGAAGTAAACAAATTCTCTCCTTCCTTATCACCTCCCATCCGCGGCCTCTTTTTAAAATCTCTCTGCTTCAATACTGCGCCTCATCCCCCTTTCCCTTCCCCTCCCCCACGTGTCGTCCGTCTCCTACTCCTCTGATCACCAAACATCTCCACCATTTGTGGCAGAAGTTACTTCGACGGACAGCCACCATTGTCGCCGGAGCCACGAATCGTTTCGTCGAGGGAAGAACGGCGTGGTGGGGAGGCGTGTGTGGGGAGGGGGAGGGGAGGAAGGGGAGAGGGCGTGCGCCGGCTGCAGAAGCAGATAATATTCAAGTTGAAGACAAAGAGGAGCGATTTGTTTGGAGTATCAAAGAAATATGAGGAAGCGATTCAAAAGAAAAATGAAAAATATTTGGTTTAAATACTAAAGAAAAAACTATGCACTAGACCAGAGTTTTTCAACCTTTTTTCGCTAACGTACCCCATTAGAGCATTTCTTAATGGTCGCCTACCCCTTTGTACATTTAAAGTGAAAATGAATGAATAACACTTGTATTAAGAGAGAATACTCATGTTCATAATGTTAAAATTCTCTGTTTTGGCCTAATTTTCTGTTTTATAAAGTTATACTTGGTCATAACAGAACATTTTTACTTTCTCAGATACCGACGAAGTGTATTGAGAAAGTATTGTAATCGCGAAAAAATTCGACCTCGAGATTTTTACGGAAATATACGTTTTAGTTGTGGCTGAGTCCGAAAAAGTAGTTTTCGCAATGCCGCCTGTCTGTTATTGCCTCTAGGGCCTAAATGGTAGAGCAAAAATGAATGAAATCTCGTACTTAGGCATTTTATCATACTGAGCAGAAGATATGTAGAAATGGTTAATATTGCTCAGTAATTAAAGAAAATTTATTCTTGGGCAACTTTAATAAAAATAGAATTTTCTAAAAACAGGCTCATACGATTTTCGTTTTCTAAAAACAACTAAACGACGCATTAGTGTATAAGAAAGTTTGTACAATGTATGTTGTACCGATTTTTTAATTCCAAAGTCATGCACGAAAGACAAAGTAAGAAGAAAAATTATAATCTTTAACATTTTCGCGTACCCCTTCAACACTCTTGACGTACCCCCGGTTGAGAACCATTGCCATAGGCGCAAGGTCAGGCAACCAGCGGGTCCTCAGCTGACTGCGGCTCTTTATGGACTTGAATACGGTTCTCGACAGCAATTCTCCTCGACAAAACATACAAAACGTCCCCGGAAGAAATTGAATTCCTAAATCATTTTAATAGGAACTGCAGAAAGAAAAAAACTATGGATGTGCTCTAGCCCGCGCCGGGCATATTTGCCGCCAGGGTGCAAACAGTTTATGCCGCCCCATACGGACTTATAAAAGCACCCTGGCCCAGATTTTTTACGATTTTTAGATTAAAAGATATATTTAATTTAAGAAATAAATTTTGCAAAACACAAAACCCCTTGCACCCTCTCCCAAAGGAGTTGCAAAGACGAATCCTTAATCACCAGCGTAATAGCTACGCGAACACTTATCGATGAACTAAGGACAATTTGCAAATTAGGGAAAACTTTTTAAAAAATAGTACGGTTGTTCCCATAAATAAATAAAATAAATTTAAAAAAACAAGAAAATATAAATTACAAGGAATGGAAAACTGGAGAGGAAAGAGGGTAAGAGATGAAAAAAATCGGTACAACATAAATTGTACAAACTTTCTCATATATTAACGCGTCGTTTAGATATCTTCAGAAAATGAAAATCGTATCAGCCCGTTTTTACAAAAATCCTATTTTTGTTCAAGTTGCCCAAAAATAAACTAGCCTTATATTCATTCATTGAGAAAAATAAAATATTTATTATTATTGCAGACGTATACTAAAGTAAAGGTAAGAAATTTTATCAAAATTGTTCTAGCCGTTTTTGAGAAAATCAAATTATTGTTAAAGTTGCCTAGAATAAACTAGCCTTATATTCATTTTTTGAGAAATATGAACTATAAAGTATTATTGAAGACGTAAACTCAAGTATATTTGATCAAAATCGTTAGAGCAGTTTTTGAGAAAATCAAATTGTAAAAAAATCGTAGAATAAATTACTCTTAATTATTGAGCAACGTAAACCATTTCTTCATATAATCTGCTCAGTATGATAAAATGCCTAAGTACGAGATTTCATTGATTTTCGCTCTACCGTTTCCAGAGCCAGTAACAGACAAACAGAGAGACGCATTTCGAAAACCACTTTTTCGTATTCAGCGACACATAAAACGTATATTTCCGTAAAAATGTCGAGGTCGAATTTTTTCGCGATAAAAATAATTTCTCAATATACTTGTATATGAGAAAGTAAAAAAAATGGAGAGAGGAATGAGACAGCGGGCTAGAGAAATACAGGGAAAAAAATAAACGGAGAGAATTACATGGGATGAAACAATAGGACAGACAGACAGACAGACAAACGACTTTATTAGGGCGAAATTGAGACTATATAGTCCCTTCTTACATTTAACCCTTCGTCAACAGTTACAAAAGAGAATAAAATAGTACCTACTAATAATTTCACACGGAGAATGGCGAATAGCTGAGGGATATACAGACATATACAGAAACGTTTTTAGTTTGACAAAATTGCGATTATACCGTACAGTCACTTCTTCTATTTTAACCAGAAGAGAGAACCGTAAAGAGAAGTACCTATAGGAAGTAAGAGAGACAAAAGGAGATGTTTTGAAGGTCTGCTGGTTGGTCAGTTGATGAAAACGAGGGATAATATAGAGGCTTTCCCTTTGGTCCCTGGTTAATACCCCGCACTGGTTAGAGAAACACACACACACACACACACATATATATATATATAGGGACGAAATGAGATGAGAGAGTAGAAAGGCGTCTATGCCAAAAAAAGAAAGAGGGAAGAAATTTCGCCATTTCAGGTCATAGAAAAAAACAACAAAAGAGAGAGGACGTGGTAGGAACAAGAGAGGAACGCCGAAGTATAACTTGGCGTAAATGAGGTTAGATAAATTGGAAGACGTTGACGCAGTTCTTTCGTGTTCGCGATGGAAGTAGATAACGCAATGAAAGAAACGTTTTTGGATAAATGTGGTTGAATAGGAGTTTTATTCTGAAGAAGGCCGCTGTATAAATGTTACACTGACATTTAAAAAGTATACTGAAAGTGTTCCCCGCGGTTTTCTACTAATATTATAATATTTTTGCTTTAAAATCGGAACTCGGCTTTGCGTTCATCGCTTCGACGGTATGCTTGGCGGAATTGGTTTCATTTTATTAATCTTAAGAATGTCTAAAATTTTAATTAAAACGTGTGCAATACAAGTACATACATCTACACAACAAATTATTGAGCGAAAATCTCTAGTGACGTTATCCAAGTTTTTCAAAAGCATCTGGCCTATTAACTAAGAGGCTTGGTGAAAGTCCCGTCATATAATACACGAAAAGTCTACTGAGAAGATTCTCTACTCTTTTGAGGAGATCTGAGAGGTCGAAAAGGTCGGCGTTTTTCTTCCGCCAGAGGGCGGGACAAAGATTTTTGACAAACACCGACCAAACCTTTTGGCAACGAAAACTTCGAGCCATATAATTACTCCTTTGACCCACACGACTAATTTAGGGCGTATATTTTGGGCTATAAATAAAATATGGCGTCTCGTTATCGACTCCGGCAAATTTTAAAATAAAAATTACCAGTTCCGCAAACTTGTGTCCAAAAGGTTCATTCTCCCTAATAAGCTAAGCGACCTCGCAAGAAACCCTCCAAGCCACAACGCAAAGAAGAAAAAAAAACTTTCCGAAAATCCCTTGAAGCCTTCCCAAAAAAATAAAAGGAGTCATAAAAAAATAGGAAAACAGCTCCATCCAGCTCACCACGTCAAAAAACCCCAACTCGAATTGCCCTTCCCTCTCCTAACCCCATTACTTAGGAGCATCGTGTTCTGCAAGAGGTCAGGCGATAAACTCCCAACAGCTCTGCCCTTTCGTCCCTCCTTCGAAAACGTCATGCAACTCATTTTTTTCCGAAAAGAAGGAAAAAAATCTGATGTGGTCAACAGAGTATTTCCATACAGAGCAATGAATATGATTACTCTCGACGTCGGCGTTCTCAGAAATTATTATCGGCGATTACACTCGATTTCAATTTATTTTTAAAAAAACCTACGTAAAGAAAACGGTTAGCTGTTTCTATGAATAACAAAATATCTATGAGAGATTAACGTCGCCGTTGGAGGCGTGCACACCGCTATCAACAATTAGAAATTTTTATCATAGCAGCGGAAACAATGGAATCAGTTAGCTACGTATTTAACGTTAAATTAGAAGAAAAATCAAGATATCTCTCAAACTAACGGATTTATGAAAATAAGTTTCAAATATAACTTCTAGAAAATCGTATTCTTTACAGCTTTTATGATAACAACTATTTATTAAAATTGAGTTTTAACGGAGATATTAGAAAAAAACGGGAAACGGCAAGAATGAACATTCAATTTCGGTCGGCCAATATTGTCCAAAAGCTAACAAACTTTTGCCACTATTATGAAAATACACCGCTCCCCGGTTATAACGCCGTCGGTTATACCGCGGAATCGGATATACAGCGGGTCTTCCTAGTGATATTTCTTGGAAAGAAAGTCCTGTCGTTTTTTAGTATGTATAAAGTAAAAAAAAAATATACTGACGTTTTAAGGAATCGATTAAATAAACTTATTCTACTCACTGTATACTGTTTTTTTATTTGAATTTTGTTGTTTGTAGCAAGTATAGAAATTTAAAAAAATGAAAGGGCATGTGCTCGGTTATACCGCGGTTGTCTTATAACGCGGGTCGCAGATCCTCCCCCGTTACCCCGCGTTATAACCGGGGAGCGGTGTATTATATTTGAAATTTGGTACTGAAATGACAAATAGTTTTTGAGTCAGAGCGCCCAGAAAATTCCTGTCACATACAGACAAACACACACACAAACAGACATACATACATCGTCGAGAAAATAGTCAAAACGTGTCCTAGGGACCTCAAAACGTGCACTTCCGTCGAAATCTCGAATTCGATTTTTTTCGTGAATAGGTACAGTATGCACTTTCTCCATACTACGCATATGGAGAAAGTAAAAAGATAACGCAATTTTTCTCCGCCTTTGGTGCTCTTTTAACCTTTCTTCATACGCGTATGTGTGCGTGCGTATCCTATCCCTCCTCGCCTAATCCCCTTTCCCTGCAATCATCGCTTTCATCTCTCTCTCTCTCTTTCTTCCCGCACAGTCCTTTATCCCCTGCCGTACGCATTCCCTCCTCTTTTTTCTCCCTTCTTTTCTTTGGCCATTCTATCCTCTTCTTCGTTCCTCTTTTACGGCGCTTTAAGAGGAACGGCTTCCTTTACTACGTCTGAGAGCGCTTCTCGACCCCGTATAAAAATTATTTAAAAAATTTTAATCTCCGCCTCCCATAGCCGCAAAAAAATTTCACTCAGCACAATAAAAATATAAAATCCTATAGTTTGCAGAGAATATATATATATATATATATATATATATATATATATATATATATATATATATATATATGTATGCATGTATGTATGTATTATGTATGTATGTATGTATGTATGTACGTATGTATGTTTGTGTGTGTGTGTGTACCCTGTTCTTTTTCTTCCGATATGTTCTGCCAGTCCCTCTCAGTTGTTCTTTTCCTTCGTTTATCCGATTATTTCTTAGCTTCGCGACTTGATCTGGCGGACCTTTAGTTCGTTGTTTATTGGTTTTAATAGAACGCTTTGGTCGTTTTATTATAGCTTAATCTAACTTTGTACAGCTATTTTCATAATCAGAATAAAATTCAGTTTTCATGCAACAATCCATACTGTCAACAATACAGCGAATCGTAAATAAATATTGAAATCAGCCAAAGAATGAGATAATCTAATGTAATGTAGTTTGTTTCATTTTATAATTATTATAACGGATATCTTCTGACCTTAATGCCCGTCATACGTAGGGTATGAATATATTATTGATAGTCTTAAGAATAACACCGATGTTATGTGGGTAAGATTCCAGTATTCACTAGACGAAAGAAGGTTCAATTGCTTTCGTCAATCGTTATAAACGCTTCCCACACGCAGTTTCCTGAATAAGAATCACTATCTATTTACTTTGCTATGTATTAATATTGACGTTGCTACATCGATCGTTTCGTTGTTTAAACAAAAGTGCGAAGCGAATAACGCTAAACTATTGTCTATTTGTTAGCTTCATTGAAGCTAATTGAATCGGAGGTACCAATGACGGCCGCCTTGGCAACGCCTGGAAAGAGTACGAAACAAATTGCGTATTTCAGAATAATTCGACAGTGTAACATGTAAACATTGCAGGAATAAGATAGTGTATTTTTATTCGTCGAATGAAGCAAAAACGAAAAATATCGGTCTAAAATTACGTATTTTAACGAATGAAGGAAAAAAAACTTTCAAGTCAAGAAATCGATTCATAAAACACACACACACGCACACACACACATATATATATATACATATATATAAATGCTTATAGAAAAGGAAAGGTAATAATAAAGGTGGCAACAAGGTGTTGGAGGAAGCACAGTGGACACTTACCTAGATTGAAGAGCCGCTGGGGGTGCTGAGGACACACACGCACGCACACACACATACATAGTTTTTTTAGGGAAACGGAATATCTGTTTCACTTCTCCTTTCTAATTACGTGCTATTTTCAGTCGCGCTAATGACTGCATAATTAAGACGGCATCGCCATGGTACTTATGCGTAGAAAGCTTCCACAGTGTGGAATCCACACCTTCAACGTCATTTGAACAATCTCAAGCTTGGAAAAAGGCTTTGCGGAATTGGATGGAGAACGAAGAGTTTGGCTGCAACGAAACGTAATTTGAAAAGAAATACAAATTGTGTCTAACAATAAGAGATAGAATAAATGAAAAAAATTATAAATGAAAGATTTTATAGGGGACAAAATGTTTTTTTTAATAGAACTTATGAAATTGTTTGTTAGTTAAAAAAAAGAAAGAAAAAAGACTTTATGGACAATTTTAAATGAAAAAATTATGGGTTAGGATTTTGAAAAAATCATGAATCATTAACCTAAAATTTAAAAAATTCAGCTATGCTAAAAAGAAATGACTTCACTTTACAAGAAATGGTAATTCATTACATAATTTAAATTTACAGGATTTATTATAGAAGGTATCAAGTATACAAGATATATTTAATTTAAACCAGGCGATTTTGTATTATGGATTTTATCTGCTGACTTTAAGACTCGCAGGATTCTATGCTCCTGTTCTTCTTTGTCGAGCAATAGAATTTTTACTTAAAAAAATTCTACTTTTTCGAAATCCTCCATCTTTATGTTTTTCTAAAGATAAGCAATATATTCACACCTAACTCACTGAGAAACATTCACCCCCATCCCCAGACACGTTACGCCGTCTCTCTTTCTCCGTCCGAACCATTTCTTGCTATTCATCTCTCTTTTCCGGGGAAGTAAAGGACATCTTCTCCCACTCAGCATCCCATGATTTATATGCCGTGTTAATGTCAACAAATCCAAGATTTTATTACGAGGAAATATTTCAAGAAGATCACGCAGAAATTCACAAGAAGATTTAGAGGGTGGAATGGAAAAAAGCCATCGGTGACTGAGATTTAGCAAAGGTATGGCCTCCGCGAGTTATAAAATATTTAGTCCTGCCAGTTTGTTTTATTAGATTTCAAAATAACGTTTCTACATATTATGCACATAGTGAAGCTGCGTCCGGGCGTATGAAGCCTCGCGTAATTATATCGGCGCATTTATCGAGAACCGTTCGTCGTAAAGATATGCGGTAAGCGGCGTTTTGTTTCCACTGGCTCTGAGGTCAATGGAAAAATATTTTCGTTTGCTAAAGTGTCCCGGGTTCGGATCCAGGAGACAATTATACTTTTCCAGAAGTTAATACGGGATTTTCGATTTTTCAGAGTGCAAGGTTTTATTCCTTCGTTCATTAAAATACATAAATATGGACCGATTTTCTTCTTTTTTGCTTTATTCTACGGATAAAGCTCTATACTATCTTATTCTTGCGATGCTTGCACGTTACACGGTCGAATTATTCAGAAATACGCATTCTTTTTCAACATTTTGCGGATTTTTCGTACTCATTCCAGGCGTTGCCAAGGAGATTCTCATTGCTGCCTCCGATTCATTTCATGCCAATTAAACCTTCAAATAGACGAAATAAAAGCGTTTTTCGTATCAAAATGTTGTTTGAGTCTCGAAATTCATGACACATAGCAACATAAATATTTAGAGATAATTGTACTGTTGACTGCGTCTGGGAAGCGTTTCTAACGGTTTAATCAAGGAATTTCATTATTTATATGCTGGAATTAACTTTTTGTAAGTATTATATTATACATCTGTATTATGTTATACATCTGTAATGTTTACTAATGCAAATAGACTGACGCATAAATTAAAAATTACATGAGAATAGGGGCGCACGTTATTGTGTAAACACATTAGATGGTTATCTTCTCTTCATTGATAATCTAAATAAACGCTTGCATTTACGTCGCCTTTATAATTGACCCTGTAAGAAGTTAAAAGCAGTCGTTGAAAGACACTTGAAGGAAAGCAACTGTTTGTGAGTTCGTCTATAAGGGTGCAACGATAATCATTGGAACTAAGGTAAGGTAGAATTAAAAAATTTTCCCCTTTGAATATACCGCGATATTAAACTAGCATTGAGTAACTCTGTGACATTGTGATCACGTAATTTCTCTAATATATTGCTGTAAAATCGCAGAAAATTTTAAAATGTCAAGGGGTAGACCAGTAAAAAGGAGAGCTATTAGCTAGAGAAAGGAAGAGGAGCCAGAGATCAAAGGAATAATATTGTAGGAAAGAGAAAGAAAGAGATGCGGAAGCTCATAGCATTGCCCGTGTAGATGAGGAGCGGAGAGTACAAGAAAGACAAAGAAATAGGGAAACACGTCAAATGAATAGGGAACGAAGAAGATCTAACCTAAGGCCGACCTATTTAGATTATTTGCAAGCGTAGCTGCAACGGGCTGCTAGTCGTAATAAAATTTACGGTACGAAGTAACAAACTTGTACCTTTGTGCAGATCAAATTAACTTTTTTCCCACTTCAAATGCAAAGGTTTCCAAAGCACGCATTTCACGTCAGGAACTTCTAAAATCCGATGTTCATTTTTATGCAAATGTCACGTACTGTTTAAAATTAGGTGCGAAATGGGTGCAATAAAATTGTACTAGTATCTACATGTTTTGACATTCAATAACCTGTCAATCAAGCTGTTCATGTTTATCACTAGTTCTTTAATATGATCTAACAATAATTTGTTAATGTTTATGTGGATGGATGTAATTAGTTGTTATACAAAGTATTTTTCCCGTGCGAAATTCAGTTGGAGGTTTTTAGGCAAAGTTTCCCCGCGCGAAATCCAAAAGTTCTTTACCACAATTTTTATCAATCTCCCGATTTTATGCACATAAATTATCTCAGTTTCCGTGA
Source organism: Uropetala carovei (assembly GCA_036926305.1). NCBI lineage: Eukaryota > Metazoa > Arthropoda > Insecta > Odonata > Petaluridae > Uropetala > Uropetala carovei. The sequence goes on along the minus strand of JAXCHB010000172.1, from coordinate 6,967,873 downwards.
CATATATATATAAGTTAAAACTTTTTAACTCTATTTAAATATTATGAATTCAATGCTGATAATTGAGAATCTAAGTAGGAAATTGCAGAGTAATTTCGATTTTTCATGCAATGAGCTAATGAAAGATAGTTCCTCACAAATTAGAGATACATGATTATAATTTAATCTTGTATAATGTGGGCGAGCGAGTGGATTAGATCTAACTAAGAAGTTAACAGGTCAACATTCACAAGAGAACATTATGAGCATTTTGGTCAGCCGCCAGGATATAGGAATGGCAGCGTGTATCTCTGCGGTTGTCTTCGCGAAATACCTAAAATTCTCTGCTTAAGATCAAATGAAAATGGAAATTAATAATTACGTTAAATGTGCTACCCAGATCCTAACCGCAAACAGAATATGTATTTTTATGACGTTGCATAACAGATATTATATAAAATATCTTTATGACGATCAAATTGATTATAATTACGTTGTAGGATAGCCTTTTAATCTTCCAAAATCATCCGCTTAGAATACAATTATACGCATTTGCTTCGTTAAAAAGTAGCTTGACTAAAAATTTTAAATGAGTTCTTTGTTTTTAATCTGCACATGAACGCGTTAACAATAATTATCACTTATAAAGTTCTTCAAGTGTCTAAGTTACTTATTAGTGTGATTCCAAATCACGTAATCCAACTAACACGGTCCTATTATTTTTTTTTTAAATCTTTCACCATTTAAAAAATGCATTATCGAGAAAATAGTCAAAACGTGAATTCCCGTGAAATCTCAAATTCGATTTTTTTACGAACACAATACAAGATATCCCCTTAACACTAAAGCTCGCCCGTCAAAGCATCTGCAATTGGAAAAATTCCAAATCCATCGGCACTGTGTTTAAAAAGGTTGGGGAGGGCGAAACGAGGGATAACGGAAATCATAACACGATTCGCGAATCCGGAAAGGACGAAGACGGATATCTCGATCATTATGCTAAATCCATAGCTTTTGTGCAGAGTTAGCGGAACGACAATTTTTAGGGCTTTGCTCGACGGTTTTGGTGGCGATTTCCTGCGACGTTGCGCAAACAAATTAGAAACTAACTATATGCGCACCATTCGTGAACGGGGAAAGGATGCAATCTATTATATTAGCCATTCTTAGGAAATGCGGATCTATGACTCACTCAGTGCAACGGTTTTTATAGACAGGAAGGAATTATCGATAAGGCTCATCGTCAATTTTTTACTTAGTCATACACGAAGTATATTGAGGAAGTACAGTTATCGCAAAAAAATTCGTCCTCGAGATTTTGACGGAAATATAGGGTTTAGGTGTCGCTGAATCCGAAAAAGTGGTTTTCGCGATGTCGTCTGCCATGTTAGAGCCTAAACGGTAGAGTAAAAATGAATGAAATCTCGTACTTACGCATTTTATCATACAGAGCAGAGTATTTGTAGAAATGGCTGATATTGCTCTATAATTAAGGGAAGCTTATTCTACGCATTTTTAACAATTTGATTTTCTCAAAAACGGCTACAACGATTTTCATCAAATTTCGTACAGTTACTTGAGTTTACGTCTTCAATAATACAGTATAGTTCATATTTCTCGAAAACGAATATAAGGCTAGTTTATTCTAGGAAACTTTAACAATAATTTGATTTTCTCAAAAACGGCTGTAACGATTTTGATAAAATTTCGTACCGTTACTTCAGTATACGTCTGCAATAATAATAAGTATTTAATTTTTCTCAATGAATGAATATAAGGCTAGTTTATTCTAGGCAACTTTAGCAATAATTTGACTTTGTCATATACGGCTCAAACGATTTTGATCAAATTTCGTAGCTTCTTAAGTATACGTCTGAAATATTACTACATATTTAATTTTTCTCAGTGAATGAATATAAGGCTAGTTTATTCTAGGGCAACTTTAACAAAATTCGGATTTTCTAAAAAACGCCTCGAACGATTTTCATTTTCTAAAGATAGCTTAACGACGCATTAGTATATGAGAAAGTTTGTTCAATATATGTTGTACCGATTTTTTTACGAAGCAACAGTAGAGAGTTTTCAGTACCATTTTTTCCCAGTGAAAGGTTTTAATTAATTTTGGCAGAAGGCACAATAAAAAGAATACGTCGAGCTGCGAATGTAAACATCATCGCGCATGAAAAATGGGTTCTACAATTTCCGTGCGAAACGGTAAAACATCAACGCCCAATTGTACGTAGTTTACCTGATTGAATGTTTAATGTCTTTCTCCAATTGTTTGCTCTTAACAAATGTGGCTGGCATTATTTCGGCCGAAAATTTGGAATTTAAATTTCGGTTCGTTTAAACGGCAAATAATGCAAAAAAAACGTGCGCCCTTTATCTCCCACGGTATAATTGGGACTCCAAATGGACCGTGTCTTTTGAGAGGATGAAAATATAAGCTCTGAAGGATTTAGGAAAACAGAGCGAACGGGATAAATATAGAAATCGGATATTTAGATGAACAAACTTAGGCGAAAAATATCATCTTTTTTAGGCGCGTTTCGCTTCCAGCATAAGCGCCTATTAGCGTCGGTCTGTCCGTCCCTCCGTATATGCGTTCTCGACTTCTACCGAACGGATTTTCATGATATTTAATATTAATGGCGATAATAAAGTCACTTAAACGAATCACGTAAGTCAATCAGGGATACCACTTTACTGGTGATGAAAAACGAACTTTTCATCATATCAAAATACTTTTCATGTGAAACTTGTAGAATCAGTGAAGTAGAGCATTACGTTTCCTAGACATTTTAATCGTAGGAGTATCCGTTATCAAGAAAATCAAACAAGAATGTCTTAATGTGAGTTGAATTTTTAAATAGGAAGAAAATGCAATATTTACATGTGTCGAAGAAAAGAACTTTTAAACGATATTTCCCTTACGTACACTAATCGTTTATTTCACGAGAAAATTCACATTTTTCGCTGAAATAAATATAAATTTAATAAGCTTGATCATGCGAAAATCGGTAACAAGTTCTGGAATATGCACTTATGCGTCAAAAACTGATAAATTACGTACTTACCCAAGGCATCTTATAGCCATAACAGGGTTATGCATTTTATCACCTAGTTTTTGATTTTTCAACACACACAAAGATGTTTGTTTCCCGTTTTTTTTCGGTGCTTCCGGTTTATTTCTTTCTCCACCATAATTTCCGACGGATACATAGAAGGAAAAAAAAGTCCGTCGAAAAGCGTGGTTTCTTGTATTTGTTGATTTCTCCCTCGGCCGAAGTATTTTTTCTCTTCAAAAAACATACTAGGGTTGTCTTTGGTTTATTGTTTTACACTCTGCTGTCTTATCGGCTCTGAAGAGTTGTTCGCGGCTCTTTTCTTTTTGGTCCTGTTTTTTCCGATGACGAATTGAGAGGAAAGGCATACTGGTGTCAATTCCTGACAGATTTTTAGTTGGAAACGTTCTTTCGCGCTTTATAACAAAAGAAAATGTCTTTAATTTTTAAGCATCTGTCTCCTGGATGGAATATTGGGAGGATGTTAGGATATAGTAAGATAATAATAACTAGCTGTCCATTTAGCTCCGAAATCGGAGCTGTGTTAGCTGCCTATAGAGGTCTGTGAGACTGTAGTTGTGCGAGTATTATAGCAAGCAAGGCCCTCCGCTGCCCAACATGTAGCACCAACCAGTCGGAGCGATCGCGACATCAGTGCTGCCACGCTCGGCTGTTACTGGTATTCCTTACTAAGCTCATACTTAGCCTTTTAAATGTATAGATAATCATTTTAAAGATATGGCCGATATGGTAGCCTCTGGAACTGTGAACCTCTTTATGATTAATGAATCCAATATGTTTAGCATGGGTTAAAGGTACACGCATGCACTTCTTTTTTATATTGTTATTTTATTTTGGTGTTGCGAATCGGCTGGTAGCCTAAGTTAAACAAATGTTTGAAACAATTAAAGCTGCCGTCTTCACCGAGGCCTTAAATTTATCCAAACTCCAATTACTCGAATAAAATGCAGAAATGTCAAATTTTATTATTTTGCTGAAATATTTCCTTTGTAAATTTTGTTTTATATATATATATATATATATTGGTTTTATTATATTCGAGTCAATGAGAAATCGATTGCAGTAGGTAACTTATATAAACACGTCGTATAACAGCGAACAATGAATATTATAAGGGACTGTCACGCCATTGCTGTGACGTTGTCGGAGAAGCAACAAATAAGGTGAATTTCTGCAGCTTATTTATTAAAAAAAACTGTTTGATATAATTTCCTAGAGGTGCATTTTTTATGAATATGGTTATTTGAAAAATAACACGCTAATTTCGCATTTGAAAACGCAAGTGGTTCTTTCTTATGATCCGAAACATCATCTTCTCACGAGACTTGCAAATTGGCTTTGCCACTTTTTAGTATTCGCATTCTTTTCACTCCGTTTCCCTTTTTAGGCAAATAAAAGAATACCAACTCTGCAAATACACGCGTTATGTTTCTCGTAATAAAGCTTAAACATCCCACGTTAAAGAAATGTTAACGTGTTATCACTTCGTATACTCAACTACTGCATCTAACGCCGGAATATGTTGATATCCAAAAACTGCACATATTTTCTCACGTATTTTTTTTTAAATTGTGGTTTCCATAAAAAACTTTTATTACACTTATAATCCGTGCATTTAAGAGTGTGGATTTTTTTCATCACGTCCGAAATAACCGTCTCTCTTGTATTAAAAAGAAACTCCTCACGCAGCGTATTCTAGCACATAACCCTTAATCCACGGAAAATAGGACATTAATCACACACCACCTTGAATGCTAACATCTTAACTTTCCCAACGCTTCTCGCCTCTTTTCGCCGCCCTCTTATTTCCCCCCCCCCTCCTTTTCCGTCAAAGAAAGGTTTTCGGAGTCGCCTTATAAATCATCCGCACGCCCAACCCAGGAAATAAGACTTCCTCTCACATTCGCTCCATTTCGACCTCAGAAATATCTCTCTCTTCCGAGAGGTCGACTTCTTTTTTCAGTTCACCAAGGGGTGTATCCTTCACCTCCGTCCGAATTTTATTTTATTTTATTCATTCACCAATCTCAGGGGTTTGGGCGTGATTCTCCTACCCTCGAAATCATTTTAAGCTCTTGCTTTAAATCGCCATCTTATTTCATTATTTAACACAGTCATCTCTCTCTCTCTCTCTCTCTCTCGGCTAATCCTTGCTGTGTCTTCATCTACGGTTATTTCCTTGTTATTATTCTGAAGCATCACGCGTAGTTTGCGTCGCCCGTTGATCCTTTCTTGTGTATTAAGAAATTATTCCGATTTCGAAAATATGTATTCGAATGCGACACTTTCACGTTTTAATCATCCCTCCGTATACGTATCATAGAGAAAGTATTGTTTTCATGAAAAAATTCGAATTCGATATTTCAACGGAAATACACGTTTTGAGGTCCCCTGAACACGTTTTGACCGTTTTCTGGATGATGTCTGTGTGTGTGTGTGTGTGGCCGTATGAGCGTGACAAATTTTGTGTGCGCTCTAACTCAAAAATTATTCATAAGATCAGCATGAAATTCTATATTTGTGATTTTATATATGTATATTCTTACGATATGAAAATATTTTGATAATAATCGATCAAACGGAAGTAGCGGTTTACTCGTGAAATTTTAGTTTTTCTTAAATATTTCGCTTAAAACTGAATTTTGTTAACACACACACACGCGCGCGCCGCGCGCGCACACACGCACGCACGCACACACACACGCACGCACGCACACACACATAAGTGTTTGTGTGTGTGTGTGTGTGTATACATATATATATATATAATAAGGTAGCAACAAGATGTTGGAGGAAGCCCAGTGGACACTTACCTAGATTGAAGAGCCGCTGGGGGTGCTGAGGACACACGAAAAACACAAAAGAACAAAAACGACACAAAAATGCAGCTTTCGGGCTGACGCCCTTCTTCAGCGACGGAGAAACATATACTGTTTAAAGTGACACACTGGGGGGATATGGGGAGGGGGAGTAGGGTAATGAGAGAAGTTCGGGGATAGGAGGAGACGGGTAGGAGGGACGGCCAATAGGGTTATCGGAGGTTAAGACCAGGGGGGGGGGGGGGGGAGAAAGAGTCAAGGAGAAAGATGTAGGCTAACTCCCACTGTCGAAGTAGGGGGGCGGGGGTATCAACCATTCAACACCACCCTCACACTCCTCCTATTCCCGATTTTACCCCTTCCCTTACCCTTACCACCCTCTTTCACCCCGGGATTCACGAGGTCCTCAAGGAAATCCTTCATGCTGCCCACCCAATTCTTACTTCCACCTCCCACCAATCCCCCTTTAATTCCCCCATTCTTTCCTTCCGCCGGCCTCCCAATTTGGGAAATATCCTGTGGAAGAAAGAACTACCCACTCCCAACCCTCCTTCCGCTGCAGGATCTCAACCCTGCGGCAAACCCCGTTGTCTCACATGCCCCATCCACCCACCCTCATTTTCATTCACCAGCCCCTCCTCCAACATCACCTACCCCATCCCTTCCAGAAGTAATTGCACTAAGAGTATACATACAATATACGAGGAACGTCATTTACCTCCTCACCTGCACACTCTGTCCTGCTTTTTATGTTGGCCTCACCAGTAACCCCCTCAACATTAGAATTAATGGCCACCGGAACAGCGTAAATACTAACCGTCCCCTTCCGGTGGCTTCTCACGCCAATTTACACGAGGCCACCTTTAATAATTGCTTCACTGTAAGAATTATCCGCGCCCTACCGGATGATACCCCCGCCCCCCTACTTCGACAGTGGGAGTTAGCCTACATCTTTCTCCTTGACTCTTTCTCCCCCCCCCCCTGGTCTTAACCTCCGATAACCCTATTGGCCGTCCCTCCTACCCGTCTCCTCCTATCCCCGAACTTCTCTCATTACCCTACTCCCCCTCCCCATATCCCCCCAGTGTGTCACTTTAAACAGTATATGTTTCTCCGTCGCTGAAGAAGGGCGTCAGCCCGAAAGCTGCATTTTTGTGTCGTTTTTGTTCTTTTGTGTTTTTCGTGTGTCCTCAGCACCCCCAGCGGCTCTTCAATCTAGGTAAGTGTCCACTGGGCTTCCTCCAACACCTTGTTGCTACCTTATTATATATATATATATATATATATATATATATATATATATATATATGTATACACACACACACACAAACACTTATGTGTGTGTGTGTGTGCGTGCGTGTGTGTGTTAACAAAATTCAGTTTTAAGCGAAATATTTAAGAAAAACTAAAATTTCACGAGTAAACCGCTACTTCCGTTTGATCGATTATTATCAAAATATTTTCATATCCTCAGCACCCCCAGCGGTTCTTCAATCTAGGTAAGTGTCCACTAGGCTTCCTCCAACACCTTGTTGCTACCTTATTATTACCTTTCCTTTTCCTTAAGCATATATATATATATAAAAGTTGTAGATATTATTTTTTATACAACTTTAGTTTGAACTAAATTTTCGTATGAGGAATATTTCAAGAGATATTCAATTCTCTTTGAAATTGACTCTTAGGGCCGTCGCACACGAGCCACTTTGTGGCGTCACAAAAAGTAGCGGACAAGGAAATTGTTTGGGCGCACACGGGCGACATAAAGCGGTAGCTTCGTTCAGTTTCGAAATGGATTTCATAGAGACAGCATGTGTATGTGCTCTTGTGACAGAGGGTGGATGGGGTTGTCAAAAATTGCAAAAATGCTGTGACATCATTTAAGGATGGCCCCATATGTAATACTAGCATAAGTGCCCGTTGAATTTCAACGGGTTTAATGAATCTAAATTTTCGTCAATGGAACATGTAAAAATCGCAAGAATAAAATTGTGCACTGATTTCACCATCGAATAAAGCGACAAATGAAGAAATACAGGTCGCATTTACGTTTCTGGATGAAATATAGTACTTGAGTCAATTCAGTACAACTTCCACTTTACATACTGTAAATTACAAAGTAACTCTATAATAGATAATGCTAGCCTAAAATTAATTCATTCTGTAAAGTGAATAAATAAAGTTCTTTCTTTAAACTATAATAGCCACTGTTATTAGATTTAAATGGATAACAAGCCTTAGAACTTACTATGTATTAAATAAGCACCAAAATTCCTTTTATAAAAACAAATCAATTAATTAAAATATCCACTGTTGTTTCTTCGAAAATTGCCTGTTAACAGTTTTAAATGTCCTTTTAATTTTACTTGAATTTTAATTTATATTCGTTTCCAAACTTCGGCCATTGTTACGAAATTAACAATAACAATATAAATTCGTAAGCACGTATGGTTTACAAAGAATTTAAATTAAGAATGCTTTTTATTTCCAATTTTTCTAAAATGACACTGTTGATACTTAAATTTTTTTATATTTACGTTATTATACTTATTTTCCACAAAACACGCCTTCCTTCCTCTCTCTCTCTCGTATTGAAGCACTCAAGGCACGCTTATTCCCAGAAGGATGTATATACAATAGCAGTAATTTGAGGTATAACAATGATAATGGTCGACATAGCAACATCACGTTAAAATGGCGAGATTTTCACAAAATATGCAAATTAAACGTTTAACATGGAATATTTCGAACTATGGGCGAAAAAAGACGAACGGAATAAGAAACTTTATAAATTTTTCTTCGAAATGGTTCAAATCCGAAGGTCGTCTGCTATTTTCTAATTTTAATTTCCAAATGAATAAAAGCCTGCACGTCGAAAAATCGCGTTTTACATGTTAAGTAATGGGAAATGGAAATGCCTCTCTTGGAGACGAACGAAGGAATGTTTTCGCGATTTAAATTCGTCATTCTCTGAATAAGTGTTAATCAAACATCCCTACCAAATTTCGAGTTTCTATCATTATTATTTCTCGAGTTATTAGCGTTTGCATAGCGGACCAACCAACCAACAGACGACGGCCATTATTATACAAAATAATAAAATATTTTGTTAAAATCTGTATAAGAGCCAAGTTTTAAAATTAAATACTGCTATAAATACACTTTGTTCTTACCTTTCTCACGCCTTTCCTGGTCGGGAAGATTCTGCCATCCCTCTATCAGGATTTCAAATATTTCTCTCCACAGTTTTTCCTTTACACATTTATCACTATATTCCTTTAGTCCACTATCATAGACAGCGGGGTTTTTGCACCTCAGATATAAGCACGTCAACGTCAATTTCGTTGTCACCCATCTCCCTGGCACAGAAGACTGAAGAAAACTGCGTGAACTGAGCCACAAGAAGCAAACCGTGTGCGTGTTTCAACCTGACTGCGTGCGTTCCATGACGTGTGGCCGGTGGCGCGCCACAGTGGTGTGGAGAGGAAAATGGAACACGAGCCACTTTTCTGTGACCGCCACAAAACTGTGTCGTCGTGTGCGGGGTCCAACCAGAAACCGTTTGTTCTGTTTCTCGCCACAAATAGTGGCCGCCACAAAGTGGCTCGTGTGCGACAGCCCTTAGTGGGCAGCTCGCGCGCGTGGTAGTGACAACAATTGAAACGCTAGCGCTGGAGGGTGTAAGTTGAACTGTTCCTATGGCCGTATTTATTTGATTGTAGTTGAAAACTTACGTATGGAGAAAGTCATGCGGTGGACATATCAATTTATTTGCAATTCTCTCCGTCTGTATCTGTCTGTCGTCTGTGCACAAATTTAGGACATAAACGATTTAAGAGAACTCGGTGTAATCTCGTATGCGTATAGGTATCTTTCAGAATGGAAGGCTTATTCATGCCGCCTAACGATGAAGGGTAGTCTAGTCCAGATTTTCTCAGCCTTTTATTAGACCGGGAAGCACCTAGAGGTATTCAATAACTTAGGAGGAGCACTAGAACAAACTTTTATGGAAAATATTTGTTACCTACCAGCTGGAATGTACATCATAGTACACTTGTAAGTACAAAAAACGATCTAGGAAAAAAAATGAATGGTTGAACTAAAAAAATCGAAATGAAATTAAAGACGATCTCACACATATTATATATTGGTTATTTAATAAAAAAATCTGTTGTCCAACACGACTTTCTCTATATTTGGGGTACAGATATTTAAATTATTATGAATAGCATTATAAGGCAAAATTATTTCGTATCGTAAAAACATACAGTCGACCTTATTTCCGTAAATTAGGTATAGTTTTAATATGTTTACAGAATTCACAGCTACATGGTGGAGGCGCTGTATACTGGAAATTTAGGAATAAGCAAAATATCTCCGAAATGGACGGTTCTACGAAAATTTGTTTCAACCAAAAGTTGGAAGAAATATTATTCTCTACAACTTTGGTCCACATGAATATTACCAGTAACGATGTTTTTAAAGACATTTGACGGAAACCGAAAAAACCGTTTATTTTTTATAAATAATTCCTAAACAATAACTGCTATAGAAAATTATATCAAATGACAGTTGTAGAAAATTACATTCTCTATAAAGTTTGTATAGAATTGTATATTCAGTAATGATGTTTTAACGGAGAAATATCGCAAAAACCGAATCGGGTTTCGAATAAACCTTGACTTACGTTTAACTGATATTGTCCAAAAACTAATCAGTTCTTTGTGCTCATGCTAAAGTGTTATATATGAGGTTTGATAACGATATGGCAAGTACTTGTTGAGTTAGAGCGCCCACAATCACATACAAACACGCGCACACAGCATCATTCCGAAAATAGTCTAAACGTGTTCTAGGGACCTCAAAACGTGTATTTCCGTTGAAATCTCGAAGTAGATTTTTTTCATGAACACAATACTTTCTCATTACTACGTATGGAGAAAGTAAGAACATGTATTTCAATATATATTCTCACTAGTGCCCATACTACTGGCGTTCTATACAATTCATTATTACGAAGTACAAATGAGAAAATGCAGAGTATTCTGACCCATGGTGAAGAGACAGACATAGAGGCGCACTGAAGGCATAACTATTGCACTAAATACAGATTTTTGGTTCCAAACTTCCATTTTCTTTCTCGTCAGACTTTATCAAGATTAACTAGATGATAAGGAATCAGTAGTGTAAGCAACAATTGAGTTTTTATCCAGAGATGTCATGGAAACGCGATCAGTTATGCAAACATTATAAGGCTACCTTAATAGATAATTGAAAGACTTATCACGTCCAAACTTCTGTTTATTCACAAAATATTTACCTTGCAGTGATTCTACTAGCACACTACGAACTTAGAAAAGTAAACATGTTTGCAAGATGAGGAACAGAAAACAAGGGAGAGGACGAAATATATAGTATATATATATATATATAAAGATATAGACGCTTCTGACATATATGATATAGGACAGTGATGGCAAACCTGGCACGCGTGCCATAAGTGGCTCGCAAGACGATTTTGGTTGGCACGCCAACGAAAGACGAAAACCAATCAAAGCATTTATCGTACTGATTTAGCGCCGCAAAAACATTTATGTTATTTAGTCAGCTATTGTAAACGTTAGTTTTACGTTTACAATCTTATGTCTTGATCACGAATTTAATTTAGCTTGCACGCAAAAAAAATCAAGGACTTTTTGTGGCACGCGAGGCGGAAAAGATTCGACAATTTCGGTAATATTGGCGCGCGGACTGCAAAAGGTTTGCCATCACTGATATAGGTGAATGAAGATGAGGAGAAAACAAATAATGAGGCACGTCCAGATGAGCTAGAAACTTGAAATTTAGCAAATAGGTAGGCCTTTTAGCAAAACCTACCATAACAAATTGATTTGCCAAACATGACTTTCTCCATACGTAAGTTGCAAACTAAAATCAAATAAATACAGCGATAGAAACAGTTCAATTTACATGCTTCGACGCTAGCGAATCAATTGTTTTGTAAAATCACATTTGCCCTCACTACCATGCGCGCAAGTTGCCCGCTAACCGTCAATTTCGAAGAAAATAGAATATCTCTTGAAATATTCCTCAAATGAAAATTTATTTCAAACAAGAGTTGTAGAAAAAATAATATCTACAACTTTATATATATATATATATATATATATATATATATATATATATATATATATATATATATATATGTATGTATGCTTACGGAAGAGGAAAGGTAAATGAGGATATTTAGGGCAACTAGGTGTTGAAGGAAACCCAGTGAGCACTTACCGGAAGGAGAGCCGCTCGGGTGTTGGAGAGACACATTTGTAGAAGTTATTGGAGCTTTCGGGATAATCCCTTCGTTAGCACAAGGGAGACACACACACACGTATGTGTGTGTGTGTGCTAACAAAAATTCAGTTTTAGGCGAAATATTTAAGAGAAACGAAAATTTTACAGGGGTAAACCGCTACTTCCGGCTGACCGATTGTTATCATAATCTTTTCAAATCTTAAGACTATATATAAAATCACAAATACAGAATTGCATGCTGATCTGATGAATAGTTTTGAGATAGAGCGCACGCAAAATTTCTGTCACACATACAAACAAACACACGCAAGCACAGTCATCATCGAGAAAACGATCAAAACGTGTTCAGGGGACCTCAAAACGTGTATTTCCGTCGAAATCTCATATTCGAATTTTTTCGTGAAAACAATGCTTTATACTATGTATCTATATGTAGAAAGTAAAAATGGAATAATACAAAAATTTTTATACTTTTGGCCTTCGAAAATTCGAAAATATAAAAAAATATTTCATTGTTATGTATTTCTAAATGTGCTACAATACCGCATTTTTTTCAAATGGTAGAATTTGTTAAATAATCAAATAATTTAAATATGTTAATTTATTTGGCCATTAAAAATTCATAAATATTAAATAATTGACTAATGGTTATGTACTTTTGGTCAAGCCAGGGAGCTGAAATTTTTCAGAAAGTTAGAGAATGGTGTCCCAGCGTCAATTAAAATTGAAAATTACAGTGGAGAATATTTCTGTGGCCTTTAAAAATTCATAAAGTTTAAACAATTAAATATATATATATGCAATTCTAGAGGTGCAACATCAATGAAATTTGACAAAAAATGAGTTATTCGTAACAAATGATGAAAAATATAAAATTCTTATATCTAACTATATATTAATTTTACGTTGACGTCTTTAGACATTTGTTTACAATATATCGGTGTATTTATCGAGAACCGTTCGTCGTAAAGATATGCGGTAAACGGCGTTTTGTTTCTACTGGCTATGAGGTCGCTGAAAAAATATTTTCGTTTGCTAAAGAGTCCCGCGTTCGAATCCAGGAGACAATTATATTTGTCCATAAGTTTACACGGGATTTTCGATTTTTCAGAGTCCAAGGTTTTCTTCCTTCGTTCGTTAAAATACGTAGATATGGACCGATTTTCTTCTTTTTTGCTTTATTCGACGGAGAACGCTTGATACTATCTTATTTTTGCCATGTTTGTACGTTACACGGTCGAAGTATTCAGAAATACGCATTCTTTTTCGAACTTTTGAGGATTTTTCGTACACTTTCCGGGCGTTGCCAAGGCGACCGTCATTGTTGCCTCCGATTCAGTTACTATCAATTATACCTTCAAATAGGTGAAAGAATAGCTTTATTCTCTTCGCGCTTTTGTTTAACATAAGCATCGGAATTAATGAAGCATAGCAACGTAAATATTTACGGATAATTATTTTGTTGACTGCGTATGGGAAGCGTTTCTAGCTGTGTCAATAACATATGTAAAGCAAACAAGCTCCCAACGTATTGAGTTTTATTTTAAATTGTGCAATTAATTTGTTTTTTGATTTGTTTCATCGTTTGAATGCTGGAATGTCACCTTTTTGTAAGTACAACCATCTTATTACACATCTGTAATCCTTATTAACACAAATAGGCTAACGCATCAATTAAAAATTAGATGAGAAAAGGGACGCACTTTACTTTGTAAACACATTATATGGTTATCTTCTCTTCATTGATAATCTAAATAAACGGTTGCATTGATGTCGCCTTTATAGTAGGTCCTGTAAGAAGTTAAAAGCAGTCGTTGATTGACACTTGAAGTAAAGCAATTGTTTGTGAGTTCGTCTATAACGGTGCAACAATAATCATTGGAATTAAGGTAAGGTAGAGCTATTAGCCCAGCTACAGCTGCCAGAGAAAGGAAGAGGAGCCAGAGATCAAAGGAAGAGTATTGTAGTAAAGACAGAGGAAGAGATGCGGAAGCTCATAGGATTTCCCGTATAGATGAGGAGCGGAGAGTACAAGAAAGAAAAAGAAATAGGGAAACACATCAAATGAATAGGGAACAAAGAAGATCTAACCTAGGGCCGAACTATTTAGATTATTTGCATTTTATTTATTTCATTAATTATTCAATCTAAATTATTTCACTAAACTTTCAGTTTTTTAAATCGCGTTGAGGATCGGAGATCCGGGGCTGCCCTACTAGTAATTATAAATTTATGAGTTGTTTTCACCCCTATATTGTCCAAAGAGGTGGAAACTTTTATACACACACACATACATATACATACATACACACACACACACACACACAGAAGAGGAAGTGGTTTTGTTATCTCGTTTGTTATTGATGCTTTGTTGTCTGTTGTTCATTGTTGCTTTGGCTATTATTGCTGTTTTTGTTATTTCGTTTCGCTCCGAGAGTTCGCTTGGGCGACTCTCGGTTGTTTCTCCCCGACCGCTCGCCTCGGCTTCCCGGGCGTCGGAAGGGTTATCGCGGGGTCTTGTCTCTCTACCTCGTCGGTGTTGGGCTGGCCATGAGCTCGCCGTTGGGAGGGGGGCTTCGTCCCCCCTCCCCCTCCCCTTCCCATTTCCCTTCTCCTACCTCCTCTAGCTGCGACGTCTCGAAGCGGGTAACTAAGCGAGGCATGGGAAAAGTACTTCCTAGTGACGGCCTATCCTTTCCTGGCGCTGTTGCCAATCCAGAGGGAAGGAAGGCTCTTTCGAGTAGAAGAGGTCTCTCCTTGTCGGCGGAAATGTTAAATAGACAGACTTTTAACGATAATGATACACAGTTTTCTACCTTAAGGAGGGAGAATGGGGTCCTTCGAGTCGCGTCCACGGAAAATCTTTCACCCGTGCCGTCGACCTCAACGGGGATAACCAGGTCTCCCGCCCCCAAAAAAGCATCCACAAAGGTTTCCTACGCCAATGCTCTCATTGCAGGGGAGAGTGAACGCCTTTCAGACTCCTATGGCAAGTCTTCGACAACCCAGATCCCACATATAACTCGTAAACCGGGCGTGGAGGACGTTAATGTCACACTGGACAGAGGTGGGCACACTCAATCTAAAATATCGGTCTCCTTCGCCCCAAAGAAAATTGTTCCCTCGCCTAAAGGCCCGTCGCGAAAAATGGGTATTATTATTCCCGCGATCCAAACGATCCCTCTAGTGGACTACGTGTATGCTTTGGGCGAAGCGATAGGGGGAGGGGATAATATCACCCACGCCTCACGCCTCTCAAATGGACGCATTTGCGTGTACCTCAAATCAGAGCAGTTGGTCGAGAGCTTCATTACGGAGAAAGGAGGTATCGTGATGAAGGGGGAGTTTGTGATGGCGCGTCGTCTGGCGTCTAAGGCCGAGAGATTGACAATCTCTAACGTTCCTCCGGAAGTTCCAGATTCAGCGCTTATCGAACTGCTGAGCCAGGTCGTGACGGTTGTCAGTCCCGTGACAACTCCCACGATAGGGGCAAAGAAACCCGGTTACGCCCATATTGGTTGCTTCCGAAGGCAAGTTCACGTCATCAGACGTGACAACCTAATCCTTCCCTCCTCTGTAGCGGTGGAAATTGACTCGTCCACCCACAGATTGTACCTGACCTTTGAGGACTTCAAATGTTTTCGATGTGGCAACGAAGGGCATTTAGCTCGTGCGTGCCCTACCCTTCTAGCACCCGATACTTTTTCGAACACCACCTCCAATTCCTCGATAACCGTTTCTCAGTCCAATCCTGACCCCAAGACCACTTCCAAATCTAATTCCAACCCCGACCCTATTTCCAAGCCCAAACCTCAGATCAATTTCAACCCCCGTCCAAATCCTGAACCCCAGGCCAAATGTGTTGCTGAAACCACTCGTGAGGACACGACTCCTCCAATTGATCCCGCCATAACCCTGTCCAAGGTGCCAACACCTGCACCTATCCGTGTGGACGCCGTTGTTAACCCCGACCCAACAGTCGTAGAGACAGCGGTAATTCATGGAGGTGCCGAACGCAAGGTTGCGGATGATGGCGTGGAAAGTGCATCCGGGATGGATCTCTCTTCGGAAGATGATTCCTTCTCTTCTTCTTCTTCTTCTCCCTCGCGAGATCTGAAATGGACTCGCGCGAAAAGGAAGAGAATAGATCACTCGGGAGGAAGGAAGCAAAAGAAATCGGGGCATAGCTCCGAAACCAACATAGAAACAAGAAGGGGGCTGTTAGAAACAGACAAAAAAGCGATCTCGAAAGAATACCACAACGATCCATCCTTCTGCCCCATCAATGAGGAGAATCTCCTGCTTTTCCTCGCCGAGGTTAAAGGCAACAACGACCCGGTAGAGGTGGCCCTCAGATTCACGGAGGACCTCACGCCTTTATCTAACACACTATCAAAGCTAAAGAGGATAGTCCACGAAAGGTCCCTCAAGGCAAGGATGCAAAGGCTAGCGGTGAGCCTGATGAGGGGTTCAGCCGGGGCAGGCACCCAATAGAAGGCTGCGCTTTCAACAGAACCGCACTCTCTCTCCATCCACATGGCGGGGACTTCAGTGATCACCTTGAACGTTCGATCGGTCAAAAGCGAGGCAAAGCGGATCGAGCTGGAGCTCTTTCTTAAAAGGTGGGCACCTAACGTAATTTTCCTACAGGAAACCAATACCTCGTCGTCACCCCTGACAGACTCGCAGGAGTACGCGTGGTATTTTAATCCGCCTAGGCAGCAGCAGTCTGGCACGGCGATCGGCGTAAGGAAGGATACCAATGCGCGTATCGTTAGCGAATCTATAATTGCGGAAGGACACGCTCAAGATTTACTGGTCGAATGGGGATCCCCGCCGGCGCAGCGCCGCTTTATCAACGTGTACGTGCCACAAGATCCCATCTGGGCGGTAAACGTACTGGGGAGGATCGAACGACACCTCACGACAGCAGGGACCACCGCGGACGTCCTAATTGGAGGCGACTTCAATACCACTTTGTCGCCAACCACAGATCGCTCGGGGGGGGTTGAGCGACACCCACAGGTCGCGGCCGCCTTGAGAAGACTGGTCACCAGCCAGGGGTTGGAGGATACGTGGAATGAACTCCGCGGGGAAGAGATAGGCTACACGTTCGTGAGCTGCAGACCGCACTTTTCAATGGCGAGACTAGACAGGTTCTACACCTCCCCTCCGCTGACTCACTCTCTGCATTCCGTAGGTTTGGTTCCCTCCTTTTCCGACCATCTAGCCGTTCGGGTAGTGTTATCCAGTCCGAAACCACAGACAAAGAGAAAGCCCTATTGGAGGTTTGAAAATTCACTACTAGAAAACTGCTCCTATAGGAAAATAATAAGTAACGTCATTTCTGCACTAACTAGAACATGCGACGAGACGCCTGACATCTTGCAGTCCTGGGATCTACTAAAGATCGAAATAAAAGAAGCTACCATTCGATTCCAGAATTGGCAGAGGAAAGAGAACGAAAAAGCCATACGCGGAATGGAGACCCTAGTGGCGGAAATGGGCACGGCGAGTGGGGAAACCATGGCGGCCGAGATGAAGGAGATTAGAGAATGGTACGGAAGGGAAGGGGAAAGGATCCTCGCGAAGGTGGGATGGGAGAAGATGCTGGCCACAGACGCTCCCGCACGTTCCCACCTAACCAAATACGCAACTCATTCGATCCCGAGACCGCTAGCGGCGCTCAGGTGCGATGGAGAAACCACCACTTCCCCCGAGAAGCTGTGTACATACCTACACGGTTACTTCTCGGAGATATTCGACCCGGAGGAGACTATTGTCGCTGCCGATGGAGGCGTCTACGACGATTTGCAACGCCTCGAGGAGCCGGAAAGGAACAGATGTGACGCCCCAATTAGCATTGAAGACCTGACCGTAAGTTTGAAATCCTTAAACAGAGGGAAGGCTCCAGGCATAGATGGGCTCACTACGGAGTTCTATGAAAAATTCTGGAGCGTACTCGCGAAACCCCTTAAGAGGGTAGTGGATGAGAGTTTCTCGCGAGCGCAACTGCCGCATTCCATGCGACGTGCGGTAGTCGCCCTTATCCACAAAAAAGGAGATAGGACGGATATCAAAAACTGGAGGCCGATATCCATCACCACTACGGATTACAAAATTATAACGAAAGCCATCTCCAGGAGAATCTCAACGGTGATCCCGAGAGTAATATCGCCAGAGCAAAGCTACTGCGTTCCGGGCCGCTCCATTTTCGACAACATCTCCCTCCTAAGAGACATCGTAAGGGCGAAAAATGAAGACGGGGAGGCACTAGCGGTGGTGTCCCTGGATCAACAGGGAGCTTTCGACAGGGTCGCACACAATCACCTCTTCCAAACTTTGGAGAAAATGGGTTTCGGTGCTGCCACTGTAAAAATGATACAAACGGTATACGAGGGAGCCAACTGCGTGGTAAGAATCGCATCCGCCCTGACCGCTCCCATCCCTTTTCGCCGGGGTATACGTCAGGGTTGCCCCAAGTCGGGACAGCTCTACTCCATATCGATTGAGCCACTTTTTGGTTTTGATGAAAAAACGGTTAAGAGGGGTGTCGATACCCGGACATCAGGAGAGGAGGCTGACTGTATCGGCGTATGCAGACGATGTCACCCTCTTCGCTGAAAAGGACGAAGATCTCCCAAAAATCCTACCTGCCTTCAGTGATTACGCAGCACTATCCGGCGCACGGCTGAATGCGGATAAGTCTGAAGGGCTGTGGAGTGGTAGCTGGAAAAACAGATCAGACGATCCGTTGGGCTTTCGCTGGGGGAATGAGGGCGCTTTCTACCTCGGCATATGGCTCGGAAACGATACGGAAAGAGTGCGGGATATGAACACGAAGACTGTCCTGGACAAGCTAAAAACAGGGGTGGATAGGTGGCTCCCTAGGGTGGGACCGATGTCCCTGAGAGGAAGGACACTGGTGGCTAACCAGTTCCTAGCGCCACGTATGTGGCACACGCTGCAATGTGTCACACCCTCCAGGACATCTATAACACGCCTTCAGGGCGAAATCAACAATTTCGTCTGGGCAAACCGCAAGCACTGGGTGGCGGCAGACAACATATATGCCCCGATCAAGGAAGGTGGACTCGGGCTCGTCAACATCCTCACAAAGATCAACGCCTTCAGAATGCAATTCACCCAAAGACTGCTTTCTGATCCACTTGACACTCCCTGGAAGTTTTTAGCCGCAAGGAACCTGGAAAAAGTCGACGGACTGGGCATGTCCGTCGGTCTTTTCCTTAAGAACCACAGGATCAGGCACGGCGAGCAGGCGAATTCCTTCTACGAGTCCCTATTGAGTGCGTGGAACAAGCTGGAGATGGTATACGTAGGTGGTCGAGCCGCCTTCCCTACGGGCTGGCCACCACCGGTCCCAATCCCGGCTATCGCCATCGTCAGTTGTTTGCCCGATGGAGAAAAAGCATATCTACCGCGAACTCTCCTACGCAACAAATGGGCGTCGGTGGCCCATAATGGGGAAGCACACCGACGACGAGGTCCACTGGCTGGAGATCAGGGAAAGGCCGAGTTTTGGTGCAGACGCCGACGTTGCCTGGCGACTGGCGCACGATAGGTGGGCGGACGCGGTCTTCCTCGCCAAAACGGGAGTGCTGGGCGCAGGGAGTTGCCCGTGGTGCACGGATAAGGTGGGGAACGCTTGGCACCTGGCTTTCGAGTGCGCAAAAGCGAAACCCATGTGGGGCAACGTCCTCAAACTCATCAAAGCCCTGACCGGAGAACGGGCCATCTACCTGAGGGACCTGTATGCAGGCTTACGAAAAAAAAAACGGGTCTCGGCTATAAGGGTGTCCAACTGGCGAATTACCTTGTCACGTTGGGGAAGAGCGTGATTTATAAGAGTTTCACCTTATTCTGCAAGGGGAAAAAAACGCAAATCGACAACTGGAGGGAATTTCAGCATTCATTGAAAAAACGAATCTTGTCGGAATGGGCCTATCACCAGGGGAACGATACCGTAACCTCGTTCTCGGAGTTCTGGGGGTACAAGGACATACTCTGCTCTGTCGACCAAGGAGAGCTGATGATAGGAAACCTTATCCTCACGTAATCGAATAATAGGACATGGTTCAAATCGCATAACAGTACTGAGCCATCTCTCATCATCACCTATTTATTTATTTATTTATTTTATTTTTTTCATACATAATAATCATCATCATCATGCCTCAAATCGTTTTAGCCCTGAGGAGTGCATGCGAAGAGTGGTGATCTGTTGGAGAATGCCCCAAGGTTGCGGTAACCAGCCCCTTCGGCGGGGAACTCCAATGGAACATTTCTCTTTCTCGCTGCACATATACTTAATGGAAAAATAATGAACTAAAATGAACTGATGATATGAATAAATAAGCCTTGAGGAGTGCATGCGAGTGGTGACCTGTTGGAGAATGCCCCAAGGTTGCGGTAACCACCCCTTCGGCGGGGAACTCCAATGGAACATCTCTCTTTCTCGCTGCACATATAAATTAATAATAATAATATTGAACTAAAATGAACTGATGATATGAATAAATAAGGTGACGCAGAGAGAATTACCCCCTACCGTTCCCTTTAATAATAATAATAATAATAATAAAAAAAAACACACACACGAGGGTCACTCCAAATGTCATGGCAACTATTTTTTCTGGCCAAACATGTGACAATGCGGGAAATCCAATATATACGTTTGAAAGCACGTAAAATGTACTTTTGAATGTTACCGTCAGATGTGGTATATGTGCAGCGGTGCACATGTAGTTCGCGCGTAAACATCATCACGCTGGCGATCTCGGTCGAAAATGGAAGTCAGTAAAGTGGAGCAGCGTCCTTACGTGAAAATAGCAGTTCTCCGCGGCAGAAATGCACGGGATTGCCATGCAGAGCTACAAGAAGCATTGGGTGATCATGTCCTACCTTATCGAACAGTTGCAAGGTGGGTACAGGCATTCAAAAGTGGAAGACTGTCGACTGCAGATATACATCGCAGTGGACGTTCCGTGTCTGCCCACACAGACTTGTCAGTGGCCGTAATCTTACAGTGCATGGATGAAGACAGGCGCTGGACAGTGAAGGAATTAGCCGACCATACAGGGATTTTTGAGTCCACAGTGCTCCGAATTTTACGACAGGACTTAAAAATGTGCAAGATTGTTGCCAAGTTTTTTAAGTGAGGTGCAAAAGTGGACACGCTACGAGACATGTCCTATCAATTTGGAACGTTATCATCATGAAGGTGACAACATGTTAAATCGGTTAATTGTTATCAATGAAACATGGGCAAGGGCTTACGAACCTGAACTCAAACGGCAGTCCTCCGAATGGCGTCATCCACAGCCGCCACGAAAACAAAAGTTTAGACATAATCCATCACCAACGAAGCTGATGATCATTTTGGCCTACGATATCCAAGGTGTTCTTGTGTGTCATCCCGTTCCAGAAGGTCAAACTGTGACTGCACAGTATTACAAATCATTTTTGAGGTACCACCTACGCAGTGCAATTGGGGAGAAGCGTGCAGAACTGATTGAAAATGCCATCATCCTGCATGTTAATGCTACAGCCCACACAGTAGACACTGTTAAGAACATTCTCCGTCGTTGGGGATGGGAAGTGTTATCACACCCTCCCTATTCTCCCGACCTCAGTCCATGTGACTACGATCTGATCCCCAAAGTGAAACAGCCATTGCGTGGGAAACGCTTTGCAAACAGAGAGGACATTTTGACAGCAGTTCGGCGCGAGGTGGCACACATTAGAACGTTAGGTGCTGCTGACGGTGTTAGCCGCCTTCCTTATCGTTAGCAATGAAACGTAGACAACCTCGGGGACTACTTTTAAGGTTGCTAACAATGTGTAGGCCTATGTGATGTAGTATTCTTTGTACTTTATTTTCTTTTGTACGTATTCTTGTTCCCAAATACTCATAGTGTTGTTCCATGTTCACTCTGTACGTCAGAATAAAACCATGATTTAAAACGAGTGTAGTTTGCTTGCCTCTTATCACTGGGTCCTGTACATTATACCCCATCTGATAGTTACATTTAGAAGTACATTTCACGTGCTTTCAAACGTATGTATTGGATTTCCCGCATTGCCACAGGTTTGGCGAGAAAAAATAGTTGCCATGACTTTCATGTACATCTACAGTTCACCCTGCAAGCCACCGCAATGGTGTGTGGCAGGGGGTGCAATAGCACCAAGGTCAAGTGCTTAATAATGAGGATGTATATCACCCTACGTCGGCTGATTTTTTATCGTAACTTCTGTTCTGCTCAGCTATCATTCTAGGGATAAACGAGTCTTTGTACCTTTCTGTCCTACAGGCTATCTCTCTTATTTTACGAGGATGGTCCATTCTACCAATATAAGTTGGCGCTCTTATTATTTCTTCGACGTCGTTCGAGAATGTATGCATTCTAAACCTTTCAAGAAGTTTTAACCTAGAACGTGATCGGCGCTCAGTTAGTGATTCCCATCCTAAGTCCTGTATCAAGTCTGTAGCACTTTTATTTCTATCGTAACAGTTTTTGACGAATCTAGCGGCTTTATTTTATATATATATATATATATATATATATATATATATATATAAATACTGCGGAAGAGGAAAGGTAATTAAGGATATTTAGGGCAACTGGATGTTGAAGGAAACCCAGTGAACACTTACCGGAAGGAAAGCCGCTGGGGTGTTGGAGAGACACATTTGTAGAGGTTAGAGATTTCGGGATGATCCCTTCGTCAGCACAAGAGAGAGTACGAAGGGATCATCCCGAAAGCTCTAACCTTTACAAATGTGTCTCTCCAACACCCCTGCGGCTCTCCTTCCGGTAATTGTTCACTGGGTTTCCTTCAACACCTAGTTGCCCTAAATATATATATATATATATATATTCATATATATATATATATATATATATATTCATATACATTACATATACATATGCATACACACACACATATATACATACATACATACGTACGCACCTGAATTTGATGAGGGTAGGTGAAGAAACTGTTGCGAATGAAATAGGCCCGCAGTGTGTATACCACAGGAGACCGAAGACCTTAGCGTTAAGACGAAAGACGGTCCGAGGGATTCAAGATGTCACGAGGCGTATCCCTCGAGAGGATGCTTTCTCTCTCTCTCTCTCTCTCTCTCTATATATATATATATATATATATATATATATATACATATGAAGGGCGGAGAAAACCATGTAAGCGTCGACTGGGGTAGAATTTCTGAAAAAGTCCGTTCGTCCTCGCAGCGGTGGCAATATTATTTTTGCATTTTATTGACGGAAGGGGGAGCAGCATCAGATTCTTATGCCGCAGTCATACCTCTCGCATCTTATCTCGCGTTCGCAGCTCCAGAGAAATAGTATACGTATTTGCACACTGGTCCCGGTGGAGTTTGCTATGTTTTCACAGCGCCGCTTCACGTTCTTCCCATCGCGTGTGTGATGGATGTAATAGAAGACTTTTGAAAAACCTTGTTTTTTTAAGCATTGGTGAAATTCCATGTAATTTATGTTATGTATTTTGAATTTTAGAGTAATTTTAATCGTTATTTAGTGTTAACGCGGGGAACTAAAAGGTTTTGTAATATATCCACGTTTATATAATACATAATTCGAAAGAGGCAACTTGTCACTTTCGTTTGGAATTACTCGTTGAAAATTTTTGCAAGTCGGATGATATATGATTACGACGGAGAAAAATCGAACGCCTCAGAAAAGACTAAAGGTTTCCATTCTAGGAACTTCTATGTTCTCCATTTGGTTATCATTATAGCGAGTGAAGGATATTTATAATTTACATTTTTTAAAAAAGTTAAAGACACGAATCCGAGACTTAAACGTATGTAGGAGCATGGAAATATGAATTAAATGTAGAAAACTCAAATCCACAGAGAATTTTAAATGGTTACAGAATCTAAAAGGAATCCTCAAAGTTTACGTACGTGCTAAATTTTATCTTAATCTAATTCGTAAAAAAAATTATTGTGCCAACGGAAAATGGAAACCAGCCATTTAAAGGAACGAATCATATCACGTAGAGATTTCTTTTAAATCTACACTAAATTGGAATATTTCACTTTCCATTGGGAAAAAAATACTTTCGTAATATGCCCAAATTCGTTACCTATTCTTAACATGAGGCCGATTTATTAATCTACTAGCTAAAACGCCCGGCTTCGCTCGATTTTTATTGCTCGGGGCAAACGTTCCCCATTCCTTAATTACGCAAGCGATGCTTACATTAACATTTACTATTTTATGTGTTGTACTGTGCGCATTAACGTCTTACTTAATATTCACATGGATAGATGCACCGAAGCCTTTAAAGCGGCAATAAAATTATGTGAATTATGTCAATACTATTAGCCGAAACGTAAACAATAAACAACATCTTGGTTACCGAACAAATGTAAGTAGATGTATCGATTTATGTTGCGATAAATCTTTCAGTGTTAATGGTAAAAGATAACAATGTTCTAATATTCCTTAAACATCATTTGATTCAATTTAAAAGTATTCATAGACTATATTTAGGCATATCTTGGCTTTAGCTATTCTTCCCCTACGGCGTGCCACGGCGTGGATTTTCCTTGCATTAATCTTTACGTGTATATCTCTCTTTGAAGAGGACAACAACGAAGAAATTTAGCTTTGTTGTCGCCTGGAAAATGGGCATCTAAACCTATAAATTTTGCGCTTAAAGGAAAATTTCGAGCGATTTAGCATGTAATACTACGAAACACGAACAGAAATAAAATATTCAGTCTTTCGTGCGTAAAATAATCTATTTCCCGTGATCGTAAGTTAATGTTTAGGTATATTTATATCCACATCAATGAAGGGCTGCATGGCATTTTGGGGTTTCTCCACACCATTTCCCATGAATTCTTATGGAAATAGTATTTCGTTGACTCCATGGGGTATAAGAGACTCCACGGTCTGCAAATCTAGAACAAGTTCTTCCTTTGGTCCATGGGATGGCCCATGAAACTTCTGAATTCGATAGCTTCAACGGTGTAAAAACATATAAAGAACATACATACACACACACACATAAACTCTGAAATATTTATAAGATGAGTACATACCAATAAATACCGAAATCCGTTTAACACGAAAGTGAAAGCGACGTTATCATTGCTCCCACGGGAGATATGCAAATTCTAAATTTCATTTTTTTCCTTCAGTTGCGCAACAATTCCACAATTCAATTCACGGATATTTTGCATAATAATGAAGGGGAATGTGCTCTGTTGTTCCTTCTCTAATGGCGCACTCCACCCATTTCAACGAAGCATATTTAAAAACATTTCTTCACCGCACACTTTCTCACCCTCCAATTTTTTCCCGTAATCCCGACATCTTGTACAAAATCTGAATGGCTGAACGCAACCTGCGATTAAGTTTAGCCATATTAAAGCTAGACGTCATAACGAATTTTGAAAATGTCTCCTCTGACTTCGTAGAATTTATATACCTGACCGGGAACAGGAAAAATAAAATGAACAATTAAACAACAATAAAAAATAATATACATATAAGTTTAATTTATCCATAAACTGATAAAATGTACGTGAAAGAAAATGTTACCTACCTGAAGCTTGGTTTTTGGAGTAATTATAACCAGGGGCGCGCAGTGCCTCACGGCCGCCCGCGTGCAAGTCTCTCATTTACCGCCTTTTTAGGCGTCCTTTACAAAACTTAAAAAACGCCGTATGGTATGATGAGTTTCCGTAGCCAATAAATATGAAAGAATATACGGCATATTATAATACAATCCGCATTACCGTTAAAAATACTGTACGAGTCTGACAATAAATCGGCCGCCCCCGTTGTTTGGCCGCCCGTGTGCGTCGCACACATCGCGCATATTATATATAACACGTGTCGGTATCAATTTGTTTATAATAATGATAAATCATCTCAAGTTCAAATTTTACTCTTTTCAAGTTCTTCGGGTGATAATTTACTCCAACATGGTGACAGTGTGTGTAAATACGGCTTACTCTTCCACCATCCTCCTTACCTCTCTCTCTCATTTTCTATCCCTTAAACTCCTATTCTCTTCATACTGACTGAAACCGCGTAAAGCAATGTCAGTCCGAAGAAACTCCGTAATTTGTTTCAACTAATATATATATATATTCACACTATTTTTCACGGAACGATAATATCTTCAAGCATTCCCGTATCGAACAAGATTTTGTTTTTAGAAAGGACGACTTTCTAACCGTTCCCCGTAAACTCAAGCGGTCAAATAAATGCATATCCGGAAACCTAAAGTCCATTAATTTCTTTTTTATTAACGCGAATTTTGTCTTACTATCAAAGCTGCCAATTCTTTGGAAATCATTTATTGACGAGTAATCGAATTTGTTCGTATTATTATTATTGTAAAACAACACTGAAAAAAATTTTCCTGCGACGGAACGTGATTTTCAGCAAAAGAATAGAATAACTAGCAGCAAAAGAATAGAATAACTAGCGGGCAACATTTCAAAAGAAATTACGTCAATTTCTTTATTTATTACAAAATTCCGTAGAATCCCTGCGGAAAATCCTTCCCAGGAGTCAAGGCGTTTTTAAAAATATCTCAGTCAGTTAAATCACGCAAACGTCCTCTCGAAACTCACAACTCGAAGTTAATCTTGGTGACAAATAAGATGCAAGTTCCTTCTTTGCAGAGACGGGCGTGAATTCCCATCATTAGGCACACGAGATCCTCTATTCGTTGGGTCAAGGAATTGAGAGGAGGGTTAATCTTTTAATGGGTTTTAAGCGGAGGCTGCCAAGTGCAGAAAAGGCAAAAGACGCAGCCTTGCCTAGCGAAGATATCCCTTAAATGATATTTCCCTTCACTTTCTCTCGCCTCGGTGCTAAGTATACCAATTTCCTGAAGCACGCCAACTGCACGACAAAGTCATTAAGGCGCCGACGACCTAATCTATCTCATCTCCGCCTCTCTCATTACCCTTTTTTCTAGGCATTTCCCCGCATTACCATCCTCGTATATCGTATTACTGTGGAAAAATATCTCTCAACGAATCCTCCGCGAATTCGTCGCGTATAAATCTCGATATTCCCGTTTATTTAGCCGGAAATTGTACATTTCATTTCGAATGACTCGCACCAGCCATTTATTCACGGGTATTCCTTGGAATATTTTTCATTGTTATATTAAACATTTCTTCATTTTGGCGTTGTATATTTTTTCTCGATCTCAAAGTAAAAGCAGCACCAGTTAATACAATGAAGATAATGGACAAAAGTTCATGTACAGTGAGGAATAAGTAACTTAATTTATTCCTAGTTCTTGTCCAAAGTATCGATATTTTCTTGGCTCTAGCTAAGTTTTATATACCTTTGTCATTTCGCTAAAAGTATTCAGAAAAACTTATGACGTTTTGCAGGCATAATTTTTTCTCAAATTGAAATATACTT
This sequence comes from Uropetala carovei, assembly GCA_036926305.1. Lineage (NCBI taxonomy): Eukaryota > Metazoa > Arthropoda > Insecta > Odonata > Petaluridae > Uropetala > Uropetala carovei. Next base: position 6,940,207 of record JAXCHB010000172.1, on the reverse strand, counting down.
TCATAATAAATAAAGAAATATACTTTCATACACGCACGCTTCAACCTTTATGCGGCATTTACTTTGTAATTTTTAAACAAAAAATATATTTTACTGAACATAACATCGGAAATTTAATGTCAACTTGTTCAAACACAATGTATGTATGTAAAATAACGAACAAGGTCATTTTGAAAGCAGACGTCTTGGTGCAAATAGAGCGCTTGGATATAATTATATAAATAATCCATCGCCAACCTAAGAGACCTATCTAATGCCCTATAATGTAAACTTCAAGGCTAACAATAATTATGCTAATCTTAAAAACACATTCATTGTATTTAAAAAAACAACCGGGTCGTTCGAAATTCTAATTCGACGACACCGCGAGAAAAGTCAGTCCCCTTCGTCGAAATACATCACGTTTATTTCCGAAAGGCATCAAAGTATCCTGTTCCTACTTTGGAGTAAAAATTTATAATTTTACGCTATGTGTACATCCTTTACATAGATATTCCCTTAGACCTCATCGATTTGGTTGACCTAGTTTTCTGTATTACTCAATTTTTCGCAGCAATGCAATGGTGCGTCATAATACTCATAATCCTTTTTTCGCTTTGACGTCAATTTTCACTGTCTCTAGTGAAGTATCCAAACACCGAATGTCCCATAAAGTAACACAGCATATTCTTGGAATCCTTTCGAAATAATCATGAAAACACTACATATTATCTCCGATCACCGAGGCGTAAGTTAGCTTCTATTAATTTTCAATCGCTACGTTAGGGGGAACTACCTGTACTCTACATGCACGCTCTCTACTGGAAACTTGGAGAACGAACTCCACCTGGCAAAAAGCGTCGCCTCACCTTGGCCAATAATATAAAGGATGATCTGTCTCTCTTTGAATTATGTCATGCTTCTAAATCGGCTGCGAATACAGGGAAACACCTCGGAGAATCAACAAAACGTGCACAGAAGACCTTTTAACTAACTCTATCTCTTTCTCATATTATTTGGTTTGGTTCTCGAGGCAAGCCGCTGCCTCTCTTTTTATTTATCTCTCATCTTTCACCCTACTTGTCTACGTGCGACGTCAACTTATTTCCCGAAAGGATGATTGAGAAAAGCAGGATTTTCGAAATTCCGAAGAAGACATTTACGACAGTGGCGACAATCTAATCAACGCAAAATACTCCTCACACCAATTGTAGGGTAGAAAGAGGGGAAGACTAAAGTGAGACGAAATAATGTCCTTTAATATAAAAAATTATGCGAACTGAAGAAAACACTGCAGCATCCCTTCCAAATGTGTTTAGACGAAAATTATTTGATGGTGACAAAATTCATCATTTTTACACTACTATGTTTCACCCATAAATTTAATTTCACAAAAGCAAGAACTAAACATTGAAAATCGTTTCAATATAAACAACCGGGTATTAGTTAATATTCACATATATTAGGATGACGCCATGGATATTTTAAATTGAAGGGGTTAATTTTTACCGTTTTTCCTATCAAAATAAACATCATATAAGACATTTGCTAGGTTAATTATTTTTAAAAACGTTTAACTTAATCGATCCAAAAGAAAGAATGTAATTTCATCTTGAAATGAGGATATGCACTTCAAACTGCGAATATGATTTTTTTAAATAAATTATAGTGATACTTTATTAAATAAAACTTCATTTTAAATATTGAAAAATCAAGGTCCAATAGTATTTATCGAAAAAACAAAGTAATACACATGTATCATGTGGACAGTATGCGTGAAGAAGGAAAATAACACCCCACTGTTAAAAACAAAAGAATAAAGAACCCGCAGGAATCTTCTGAGGGAATCTGATTGCGTCTACCACTCGGCTGGGGGAAGAAATCGAACGAACATAAGAAACTTTTCGTGAGTCCCCAAATGTTCGGAAAAGCGTGGAGATGCTATAGAGATAAGAAAGGCAAGGGGAAGATATCTTCGGCGGCACTATGCTGGGATTGGAAGGCTCAAAGGAGGTGAAATGTTGCACTCCGGGCGATTCTAGGAATGAGATTGCGAATTAGATAACAAGTACTACACGCGCACGTGTCCATCAGCTAGCAGCATTTGCACTGACTAACATCTTATTTTTATTCTAGATTCTCCAATATAGCTCTGGAAGTACATATGCAGCTACACATACGTATGCAAAAGTATGTAGTATATAGATAACTGTATGGAAGCGTACACGCATCTAATTGCATATTTACATGTACATGTATATAAATACATACATACGTACACGCACGAAAGGATTTTTAGAAAACTGCGCCGCCGTAAGTCAAAAAAACGTGGCGTTGTTTACCAAAAGAAATAAAGCGAAATTACCCCAATTTATCCTGAGGTGGATAGAGGAGAAGGAAACTCGCTTAGCAGTTTGAATCGTAGGAGAGAAAGCTTAATACGGTATTGTTTTGTGTTTAATCTTTTTAACTTAAATACGAGACTTTCGATTTAATCCGTATGGTTGATCTGGGTTTTGATAATTTTACCTTTATTCACTGCAAATAACGCGTTGTAAAATGATTATGGAAAACAACGATTACAACACACCCGATTTAAAAAACATTTTCAAAAACCGCAATTCCTATTGAAAGGTTATTGAGGATGTTGCGTCGATTAAAAAAAACACAGGCATCTTTCAATTTTCAAAATTATTTCACTAATGACGCCCTTAAATTCATTGGGAGAATAAAACGACTCAAGTTTCTATGGCTCGAAACAATATTAGGTGACCACGAGAGCTACGTCATCTAACTGACGTGGTCGGAGAATTTCTTCGAGAAATGAGAAAAGAAAGAGGCCAGAAAATGATAAATTTTTAAAAGGAGTTTACGTTAACGAATACGTGGTTTAATTATCAGAACAGAAAAACACCATGGAACGTACAAGGGTACACTTAGTATATTATGTTCAGAAAAATGTACTTATAGGAGTATTCTTTTGAACTATTAAGATTTTCGAAGGCAGATGATGATGATGACAACAATCTGATGATTATGAGATCTTGTTTAGAATTGAAAGAAAATGGTAAATGGAAATCGAGGGCGGAAATTGGATTCAGAAGTAACCGACGGAAGAAAGAGGAAAGATTATCGCCAAGTTGTTAGGCAAGCCTTGGAAACACGAACTGAAAAATTAAATTTTTTAACCCGAATCGAAACCCGTTATTTATTTCGCTCCTGTTTTCGGTTCGCGTAAATAGTGGAAACTAAATGCGGGATTTTCTCACTGCTCAGTAATCCTCCATGTTCAAATGACCATCGCCTACTATCACACTCCCATACCCTGTCGCCGTGGGGCCCAAACCCTCAAGTCCCTTGGATCGTTCCATGAATACGACCTCAAAGTCTTTCGTAACATACCTAATATCTGCCGACTTTCGGAATTTTCACGGGGGAATTTTTTGTATTGTTTTAAAAAATCAGTATATTGTAAATACCTTTCATTCATTCTATAAACTTATGTATACAAGTGCAACACTAGTAAAATTGACAGGAAGGAAATATTCGGGTTAATAAATTTGTAACATTTAATTCTAAATACAAACTTAAATAAATAAAATATGTTCGTGCAAAATATTAACATTTGAATGATTTATTTTCGTGTTCTGATTATTAGTTTATTTTACTATCTCCGATGTTATAGTGAAGAAATATTTGTATTCATTAAAAATTACGTAAATTAATAAATCAGTTCGTGTAATTTTCTTGAAATATATTAAGTTCGGTGCGAGAAAAAAAACCGGTTCGAACCGATTCACTGATTATTTCCTGAGCGTGATCGGAGCCGATCTGAAATTTTGTGTTTTGAGTGAAACGGAATGAAAACCGGAGCGAAAAAAATTAGGGTTCGATGCCCTGCTCGGGAAAATGTCGGAACGAAAAGAACTGTTGAGGACACATGGGAGGTTATGAAAGCGTGCTTAATAGAAAGCTCGGATAAAACGATTGAAAAGATAACCTAGGACAGGGTTTCCCTCCTTTCACCTTTCTAGCTCTGAAACTCCCCTCTTCCTCCATACACTCCATGGATAAATCCTTCCCCCTCCAATAATCCTTTACTTCTTTCCCCCAACCATCACTCTTCCCTCCATTCCATTTCAAATTTCGCCACTCTCATTCTCCATCCTGTCTCTCTTCCCCTTTCGTCCTCTACCAATTTCAAAGTTATCAACCATGTTCTTAAATGAGTTTAGAACAGTGGCTCTCAACCTTCTTTTTGTCTGCGTCACACTATGTTCTGTTTAATTCGGTTATGCATCACCCATTTTACATTTCCATTACCTTCAAGTCTCCTTTAAAGATAAATTGGCCTTTCCCTAACCATATAAAGGTAAAATTCTGGCATTTAAATAAACACGCGTGTTTATTCTCCTGGTTTTATTTACGTTTATAAGCCACGATATGATACACTGTGAATTTATCGAATGTTCGCGTAACACCTCAATAACCTTCGCGTCACCCTGGGGTGTCATGTCACCCCGGTGGAGAACCACTTACTTTAGAAAGAAATCAACCGACAAAATTTAATTCTTGGTGCTAGGAAACGCGGTTTTAACCGTCGCAGAAGACCGCAGTATGGCAGCTAAAGAGCACTGCGGTTCTTGCGAGCCCTACTCTATTAACTCACATCCTTGTTTCAAAGAAATAAAATTATGGCGCAGATAGTGTGGAGTGTAACTTTACTTCATACAAACCACCCGTGTTTGGAAGAATTCCATAGTCCGGAACGCCTTCAGTCCCGAGCATTCCGGATTAGAGTCTAAATGGCGTTCCGTGATAGACAAGAGGAAAAGACCCGATATTCTCTTATTTACATCAGGAAACACGGGCTTCACTTGTAAACTGCCTACTGTTTGATACAAAAACTATGTAAATAAAAATTATGAAGTTAATTTTATTTCGATTTGGCTTATCATCTCTCAGTTAGGGTTCCGCGAGAAAAAAGTATTTAAATATAAGGGTTCCGTGGCTTCACAAAGTTTGGGTTTCCCTGACCTATGAGAAAGTAAGGAAGCCGCGGGTTAGAGGTGAGATGAGATTGAAAAAGTTGAAGAAGAATGAAAGCAGGTTATAACACAATATGGACGGGTGGAATGTACCTAGAATGAAAGGATAAGATTACGAGAAAAATCATAAAATCAATAAAATTTTCATGGAAAGGACGGTATGAATACATGGATATACTCCAGAGAGGAGGTACAGTACACCAGGGGTTTTCAAACTTTTTTCTCCGCGACCCAATAATGATAGAAAATATGTTATTCGGTCCATAAAAATTATACCTTACAAATTATTGTCAAGTAAGAATTTCTAAGGATGTATTTAAAATCTAAGCGATACAGTTTAATGACCTTTAATTCCTATTAGTTGATTCTTATAATCTTGGCAACAATTTAGCCACGTACATTTTGCGTTAAAATATCTAGGATAGACCCTTCTTTGAGGCCCTTATTGAACGTTTTGCGCCCCGCCGTTGGGCCGCGACCCATACTCTGAAAAACTCTGCAATGTACACTAACGGCATGGAAAAGCGAATGAGATAACGGGAGACAATTAAAGATGAAAATGATGTATTGCTGAAATGCGATGCTCGCCCGGGAATAATGGACGATTAAATTGAAAATAACATTTCGTGGAAAATGGGGGCCAAATTTTTTTTAGAGTAGTTTGACCATGTTTCGGGGCCACTGTTTTCGCTTGGGGACCTTTCTCGTGTTCTATTATGTCTGTGTATAAGAAAATACAGGCCTCGATGGAGGGATGATTAGGATGTCTGGCCCCCTTTGGGTCACACGGGTTTCTAAATCCAGCCCGGGGCATGGTTCTACGTTAACGGCTGTTTACGAGCTAGTTAAGATAATAAATGTGAAAATAAGTTCAGTCATACGCAATTTCTAATCCAAATAATTTTGATAAGTACCTATTTTGTACAAAGAGTGAAATCTGTACATGTCTCTCAGGGATACTCTGTGGCTCCATATCACTCTGCTGCTCTTTTCCGTTTGATATCCATTTTAGCGAGTTTTATTTTATAAAAAAAAGCCGTTTTGAAAAATCGGTGGACGGCAATTGGTGGTTCCAAAATGTTCAAATTAAGATTCTGGTCACATAGCTTAACCCTAATCCTACCGGGCTCTTTCACTGACATTTAACTACCGGGATGTGACTTAGGGACACACATGATAAATTTGTAAGATATGATTTATTTGGACACTATTACTAATGGTTACGTATTATACATGGTTAAATAGAACGAGTTGACATGCCATCAAAATGCATGTGACTATGTGACGCGATAAATTTATTTTTAGACATACATGCGCGAAAAATCGGAATACCAAACAATGGATTCCAAAATTCTTTATAGTGAATTATACCTTAATTATATACAATCCAGCGTTAATTAGCAGTCCAATAAATGCCCTTATTTAACACAAGACGCATTCACAAAGAACATTTTCGTTACATTGCATCTCTGAGTCACATCGTGGTCGTCAACGTCAGAATTTTATATTAGGGACCATAATAATGAAACACAAAGAGTTTTTAAAAAAGTTAATGTTATTAATTTGTGTAGAAAAATAAAATAATATAATACACAAAGTCTCAGTGCCAAATAAATTTAATTGTAGAAGTAATCGTGAATAAAATTACAAATGTGTCTCTAAATAAGTCACAGTCTGGTAGGATTAGGGTTAAGCTAGAAAGTTTAAGTTTGTATTCTAATAATTTAAAATTACTTATTTCATATAATTTTATCACTAAGTTGATAATGAACTGTAAACTTACAGTTGTAATTTAAACGCCCCTTTTCAGCTAATGAAGTTCTTATTTTTTCCCTCTCTTTTCCCACCACAAAAGTATCCACCACACGGACGGTGATCGCTCTATATATCGTGGAAATCATTTTACCGAGGATAAACAAATAAAAAACATACAAACCAGCATTTTTTTTTCTCGGCCGAATCCAAACGATACACAGTCTCATCAATAACGTTCACCGCCGTGTCGTCGAAGAAAAGAGCGGCAGCGAGCGTGGATCCGGCGCAGATGACCGATGCCACTGACGCACAAACCACGCCCCATTTAGGGAATGGATTACTGGAGATCCCGACTCTTTTTTTTCGGTTGACTTCCACCAGTTTTACTCAGGAAAGAGAGGAAGAGATCATTATTTTTGGGGATCGCAGAGCGTTGGGGGGAAGGAATTGAATAGATGGGAGAATAAAAGATAGAGAAAGAAGATTGGAGGAGATGGCAGCAACTCCCAAAGGAGACTTGCGTCACAGCCTACGCTAACGTTAAGTCCAGCCCTTGAAGGAAAATGAGATAAGTGATAAAAATGAAAGAAGAGGAAAAGAGAGCTGGAAGAAAAGTAAACGCACGATATTAAAAGAAAATTTTTCATCTTGATTTCGGCATTTCCCTCCCAAAACATAAATAATGCAAACGATTGGTTTTTATGGATAAATCGAGGACCAGTTTAATCTTAACCATCCTATGTTCACTTGGACGCATATGGTCAATTGAAAAGAAATTCAATTTTCTCGTGTTTGTAGGATATCCATTCCAAATCATCGAGGAAAACTCTAAGCGATCTGATGAGCGATTTTTTTAAAGAAAATACGTACTTGTTAAAGTAAGAAGCGGAAGAAAGTTCTCTTTAAAAAATATTCCAGCTTTTCACCTTCGTTGGAATGTTGATACTCACTAAGATCTTATCATCCGTGAAAAATTCATTCCTCTACCTTCAGTAGTTTGGCCGCGATACCATTTCGAAGTTTTCAATTCTCCTTGAATTTGAAGCCACCTAGCGGAAAATCCACGAATTAGCGAAAAATTCAATCGGTGATAAAATAATACACTAAGAAGAGCTATCTAATCCAAAGAAAAAGTTTCCGAATAGTGTCCAATAAAACAAAAAAGTTGATTTTTCTCAGACGGACGGACGAATAGAGCGATCTCATGAGTACGATTTTACTTTCTCATGTACGAAGTATATTGAGAAAGTATTGTAATCGCGAAAACATTCGACCTCGAGATTTTTACGGAAATATGTTTTAGGTGTCGCCGAGTCCGAAAAAGTAGTTTTCGCAATGCCGTCTGCCTGTCTGTTTATCTGTTACCGGCTCTAGAGCCTAAACGGTAGAGCGAAAATGAATGAAATCTCGTACTTAGGCATTTTATCATATTGATAATGAGCAGAAACTATAAAGAAATAGATGACAATGCTCAACATTTAAAGGAAGTTTATTCTACGTATTTTTAACAACAATTTGATTGTCTCAAAAACGGCTTTAACGATTTTTATCAAATTTCATACAGTTACTTGAGTTTACGTCTCCGATAATATTGTATAGTTCATATTTCTCAAAAATGAATATAAGGCAAGTTTATTCTAGGCAACTTTAGCAATAATTTGTTTTTCTCAAAAACGACTACAACGATTTTCATCAAATTTCGCACTGTTTCTTAAGTATACGTCTGAAATATTACTACATAGTTCATTTTACTCAATGAATGAATATAAGGCAAGTTTATTCTTTGGCAACTTTAAGAAAAATCGGATTTTCTAAAAACCGGCTGATACGATTTTCATTTTATAAAGATAACTAAACGACGCATTAATATATGTGAAACTGGTGTCTTCCGATGTTGGATCGACTATAGCAACCTATCCACGTGGTGGGCCGCAATCATAGCTGCGGTTGCCTCGGCGGGCTGCATCATAAGCTGAGAATGCTCCAGCAGCTCGGTTAATACTTAATATCTAAACAAGAGATTATTCGTTATTATTTTATTAATACTTAAACCTTACCATTTTTAACGCCATCATTTTATTAGAAAGAATTTATGAACATATTTAGAAATTAGAAAACTAAGTGACCTGTATTAAAATAACAGAGGACTTTATCGTCAAGATAAGATAGTCTCGCTATTTTGTCATGGCGTCATCCTTAAATATTTCAGAGGATAAGTAATTTGCATTTGTGGTTCGCAGTCTGTGTGTGCAAAATTATTTCAGATTTTGCCAGAAAATTAATGGGAACATATGTTTTAGTGTCGTATTTAATGCGAAATACCTAAATGATGCCTTCACGCAATGATTTCCATTCAAATAGTAAAAATCACTTATTAAAGAAAATGCGTTTCCTGGAAGTCTTTCGGGAGACAGCAATGCAAACCGGGACAGATCCGGAAAACGAATATCTCGTCACCCTAACAAACGGGCGTCAGATTTTTTAAGGAAATTTATAAGAACTGTTACTCTATCATAATGTATTTATGTAAAACATTACTTTTGTGGCGCTCATAAATAAAGAACGGCTGATCAAGTATCAGGCTAACTCTAACCGTTCGAACAGATGGCTTCTACGACAAAAAATCGGTACAACATACATTGTACTAATGCGTAGTTTAGTTAGCTTTAGAAAATAAAAATCGTAACAGCCGGTTTTTATAAAATCCAATTATTGTTAAAGTTGCCAAGAATAAACTAGCCTTACATGCATTCATTGAGAAAAATGAAATATGTAGTATTATTGCAGAAGTATACTCAAATAAATGTACGAAATTTGATCAAAATCGTTATAGCCGTTTTTTTGAGATAATCAAATTGTTGTTAAAAATGCGTAAAATAATCTTCCCTTAATTATTGGGCAATGCCAACCATTTATTCATATACTCTGTTCGGTATGATAAAATGCCTAAGTACGAGATTCATCCATTTTCGTTCTATCGTTTAGGCTCCAGAGCCAGTAACAGATAGACAGACGGCATTGCGAAAAGCACTTTTTCGGATTCAGCGACACCTATAACCTATATTTCCGTAAAAATCTCGAGGTCGAATTTTTTCGCGATAACAATACTTTCTCAATATACTTCGTATATGAGAAAGTAAAAATATATGCATATAGAAATCGAGAAATCCGGGAGGCCGTCAAAGAACGATTGTAACTTATAAAAGAGCCGCCATGAAAACACAAAAAATAATCTTTCATTTTATTTTTTTTAAGAAAAATAGAGGATGCGATCCCACAATTTTCAGTATTCACTGGCATAATTTTCGCACCAACATTTCTCTAAATGTAAAAAAGCAGACTACGTATTATCCAGACGCTTCACTTTTTCTTTTGAAAGACATTTTCGAAAGCAATTACCGAGGAAGAAAGGCTGACGGGGGAGAGGCGTGACAACAGGGTTGGACGTCGGGAATTCGAAAATCTAAATTCAAAGCACGCTATAAAACTGTTCGGAAATTATCGTTTTTTCTTCCTTTATATTTCAAGATCGCGAAAGCTCGAAACCGTTTCTCCAGAATGTGTTAGACGTTCATCATAAGGTGCCGCTTAAAAAATCACTACATTTAATTAAAATAAACTTTTAAAAAAGTGTATTTTTCGTAGGCGATATAAAATATCTCTATACGACAGTTTTTCCTATAAATTGCTCAATGAATATGTCATTAATAGGTGCGGATATAGGGTATAGAAAATACGCCTTTTTTAACCTTAAATTATCTTCTCGTTTTAATTATTTTGGCTGCGAAATTCTGAGAAAAAAGTTCAAACATTACGCCGGTAAATACAGCGTAACAGTGTAGACTTTTCCAAACTGCGAATCTCCATCCTTTTAAAAAAAACTCGATAGAGAGAGAGAAAGATAGAGAGACAGAGAGAGGGAGAGAAGTAGGCTCTCTTTCCTCTAATTGCACGCGCTTTTTAACAGCGATAGAGAGAGAGAGAGAGAGAAAGAGACCGACCTCTTATTACGCGCGTGATACCCCATTGCCTTTGGCGCCGCCGACGTTACGTCCGAATAAATTTGAACGAGCGTTCTCCCTCTGGCTACGACAGAGATGCAGGAATAAATACTGCCTCCGCTGCGCTAAAATGATGCAGTGGGAAATCGACTGCGGGCGGTTGAATTGCCTACGCTTTTGAGAGAGAGGGAGAAAGAGATAGTGGTCGGAGGGAAGGGGGGAGGGGGGGTTGGAAGGAGGGGGGGTTGGAAGGGGGGAGGCGTGGCAGCCGGAGTAGGACGGTGACTGAACGCGGTAATTTTCCCTAAGGCTCTCTCTCTCTCTCTAAAGGAATGAAGTCGAATCTAGGCGAGGTCACCAAACGTCTGCCGACCTTACTCTTGGGGTGGAAAAATATATTTTTGTATTTTTTCCCCCAATAGAGAAGTGATTTTAAATGTGTCGCAACTTTACACCGAACGGAAACCAAGTTCATTGTCCAAAAGACTTTGTCCATCACATTTTATTTTCATAGAATAACGGTCATCGTTGTTCATCGTTTATTTGTCTTTTTATAATTGTTAGGATATTCAGTTCAAAGGACTCTATGCTGTTTTTGCAATAGTTAAATAACTATTATTTAAGTTACATATATATGACTCAATATTTAAACATATGTTTTTGCCTGAATCTGATTAGCATGACTTATTTCATCGAAGCCGAGTCTTTTATAGTGCGTTTTTACGTGGCTTAAACTATTTACTTTCAACTATAATAATGTTATAATTACTTGGGGTAAATGAAATTTTTTTAAATACTTTTTTTACTTGATTTTGGGACTACTACTTAGCTTACAAATGCCTGCATGCATGCATGTAGGCATTTGAAAGATTTTAATTTACAATATTTGCAATGTCAACATTAATACCTTTGATGATTTTGTTCTACATGTTAGCAGGCAGTGACGGATCCAAGAGGGGGGGGTAGGTGGCGATCGATTGCCCCCTCCTTGGATATTCTTTAGGGGTAGCAAATGGGGAAGCTGAGAGTGTTGTCATGCTGCAGGAGGTTTTCCCCAATAGGCTTCATTGTGATAATTATCTTAGTATTCTATCGTGTATCATGGTTTATTAATAGAAAATAATTTTGACAAGGATTGCATGTACAAATTAAAAATAACCCCCACCCCCATCGAAAAATAATCAATAGCCGCCACCCCCCTCCCTTGGGAAGTTTCTAGATTCCCCCTTGTTAGCAGTGTATCCTGCTTAAAAAATCGGTACAACATACATTGTACAAACTTTCTCATATATGGGTACTAATGCGTCGTTTAGTTATCTTTAGAAAATGAAAATCGTATGAGCCTGCTTTTAGAAAATCCAATTTTTGTTTTAAAGTTGCCCAAGAATAAACTATCCTTATATTCATTCATTGAGAAACATAAAATACGGGGTCTAGGACATCTCGACGCGGCCATCTCGCCGCGGCCACCTCGCCGCGGCCGTCTCGCCGCGAAGACCTTTCGCCGCAGCCGTCTCGCCGCGAGACCTTTCGCCGCAGCCGTCTCGCCGCGGGGACTTTTTGCGGCGGATGTTTTTAAGTGCATTCCGGAGTTGAATATTTAGAGAAGATAGATAAAAGTTTACTTCCGAATTGTTATTTATACGTATCGTATTATCTGCAATACAAACGATATACAAAGCATATAAAATGTATAGTGTGTAATAGCTTAATGTTTTTACTTTCCTAGAAGCGAGTTCAAGTTGAAAAACATGACTATGGATTTATAAACTGAGAGAAAGTCTTCGAATTTTAGTAAGTCGAGCGTTTAAGGGAATTTTTATGGTAAACTTTTGTGAGTTAAACTAGAAACGAAACTCTAAAAGTCAGAATAACCAATTAAATATTCCGAAATTCTTTTTTATTGGGTTATCTTGACTGTAAAATTAAATTCTTTAAGTCAACCCGCATGAATGATCATCATGAGTTACGTTCATTTATGAAATGCATATAATTATTAAATGTGCTTTTACGCAAATTTTTATCTCCTCTTTTCATCTAGAAAACTTTATTAGTGTGTCTATTCAGTACATTTTATTCGTATTCTGAAGAAATTATTTTCTGTATCATTTGAGTTTATAATCGAACTAGGGGTATAATCCAAATTAGACTTCCTATATTGTGTACGTGCTTGATATCAGCAGTCATAGGAATGGTTGACTGGCGGCCATTAATGTAGAGAAGTTGTCTTAAAAGCATTGGCTTTTGAAAATTATTGGATGAGTTTGCCTATCAAAAAGCAGAAAAACAAGGTTTTTGTATAATTATCATTTGAATAAATTTTTCTTTCTGAGAGAATATCCTATTTTTAAAAATCGACTTATTGGTATGCACTAATGGCTTCAAAAAATTCTCTCGATGAGATTCATGCATAATTTGTCGTGGTTATACCTCGATCATTTTACAATGGCAGGCGACGACGCACGAGTTAGTGGAGGAGAAATGTAATTTAATAGGTGAAAATGAGTGGAGAAATGTATGCCAGAAAAAATACAGAAAATGAGTACATTCAAAGAGAATGTGTAATAAACGGAATTGAAGAAATACTTGTTAATATAAATTCGGAGAATGAAAGTGATAGTACTGAAGCAAGTGACTAATAAATATCAAAATAATAATTATTATTCACTATTATTGTAACTATTATATTTTGCAATGTATAAAATGATAAATAAAGGTTTCCTTAAAAATATATTTCAGTAGTTGTTATACTTTGTACCAAAGAAGCTTCCTCCTTTATTGACCACCTGCACGAGGAACTGAAATAGAAAATAAAACTCCTACTCCCACTAGGCATTCATAAGATTCAAGGAATTCTCAAATGGGTAAATTTCCCCATGGAATTTCTGGAAGTCGTTAGATATTATCTTAATGTCAAATTCGTGGAACGAACCAAGGGACTTGAGGATTAGTGAATTTGGTTGGGGTTTGGACCCCATGGCGACGGTATGGGAGCGTGAGGGTGTCGATGACCATGGAAGGTAGGACAATTCGGCTTTTGCTAAACAATCGAGCTATAGCCTAAGACCGACCATGATTATGGCAGTCTTATCTTTGCTACCGTATGGTAAACATCCGTCCTCCGAGTTCCCATTCACGGTGTGATATCGTCTGTGAATCCTTGCTAACTTGCTCAGTGAACTTTTTTATTCACTTTACAATAACATTTCGAAAGTTTTTCTAACTTTTACTAATCCTTTAAAATGGAAATTATTCTGTCTATCCGTGGAAAGGAGAAACTAATAGTGGACGGTTTTGTGTATGTGTTTGAGCGGTTAAGTAGCGATGAGCGTGAGAAATTTTGGCGTTGTGAAGAACGTGGAGTGTGCAAAGCTAGAATACACACTGAAGGTGAATCTGTGACTCTAAAACTCGGTACGCATTCACATGATCCTTCAGCAGCAAGAGTGGAGGTGCTAAAATCTGTTACGAGAATAAAGCGGCGTGCCAACGAGACAATGGAACCTACGGCACAACTTCTTAACGAGGGTGTAAGTGGCATTTCGCAAGCAGCGCAGGCATTACTCCCGAATGGTGCAGCATTAAAAAAAGTTGTTAGGAGACAGAGAAAAAAATTGGCTTCAGCGCCTTCAGTACCTGAAAGTCTCGAATTACTGGTAATACCGGAAAGGTATACAACTTACGAAGTGTGACAAGGTGTTTTCGAAAACTTTTTAATGTCTGACAGTGGACCTGGCCCAGAGCGTATCCTCCTGTTTGGAACTCAGCGGAGTTTAGGCATATTAAAGGATTCGAAAAGGTGGTATGTGGACGGAACATTTCGTCCCGCGCCATCTCTCTTTGCACACCTATATGTCGTGCTTGCGGAGAGATTTGGTGGTGTTCATCAAGTGCTGTATTTTCTGTTGCCGAACAAGAGAGCACGTACATATGAAAGAGTTTACGAAATTATCAAAGAAGTGCAACCTGAAGTCAACCCGGAATCAATTTCCTGCGATTATGAAATCGCGGCGTTCAATGCCATAAGGAACGCTTTCCCGGAAGTGCAACTCCACGGATGCTTTTTTCATCTGTTCCGTAACATGAAGAAGCGTCTGCACGAGCTACAGTTGACCGCCAGGTATAACAACGATGCGGATTTCGCATTATGCGCGAAAATGATTCCATCACTGGCGTTTGTTCCCCTGGAGGATATAGACGAGGCTGTGGATAGATTAGCAGAACACATTCCACAGGAACTGCAGGAATTACTGTGTTGGTTTGAGGACTATTATGTTGGTCGTCTGAATCGCCGAGGAAATGGACGGCGACCTCCTACCTTCCCTCAGGAAATGTGGTCTTTGTATGACAGGGTGCTCAATGGAACTGATAGGACCAACAACCATGCTGAGGCCGCTAATAGAAGGATACAAGCGGAAATGGGAATGGCTCATCCCACTATATGGAATGTAATTGATGGATTACGAAAAATTCAAAGTGGTCGTGATGTGTTTTACGAACAGCTCGTGGCAGGGCATCAACCGCCCCAAAAGTTAAAAAAATATCGCAAAGCAGATGAGCGTGTTATTCGCATAGTGAGAGACTATGACAATAGGGACATCATATCATACCTTCGTGGTCTAGCATATAATAATAATATGTAATGTTAAGTTATTAAAATTTATCTCTATTTGTATATTATCACAGACGTAACTAATGCTTACTATTGCAGATGTAACCACTTTTTGTTTTCCTACAATTTATAAAACCAGTATTTAATAATTTTCCTTTTTACCTCATCCATCTCTGTTTCTCTTTTTGAAATAAATTTCGTAAAGGTATATCAATCGATTTGCATTGTTTGAATTATTTCATCCCACCATGTATTTGTTTGGTTTATGTAGCAGATCCGGGGCCATGTTTCTGAAGACTACCTGCTCTTCTAGTTCGACGGTCATTAGTGAGGATTAGCGACCCTCGCTCGAACTCGAGACCCGGCCCCTAGCTCGGTGTAGTATACCCTCACAGCAGGTGGTCAAATTACCGATCTATCATTGCAAAATTGCAATACTTTTTGCAAATAGGGCGATTGAAAGTTACATCATTGCCTTTCCGGTGTAATTGCTGAATATTGGCGTTTTTTAAACGAAATTTTACGATACATATCAACGGAGTTAGGAAACGAGCGTGGTAGAGGGTGGGGGAGGAAGGAAACTGAAGGAAGAGTGAGAGGTACTAACATAAGTGCTTTAACTTGCTTTTTAAGAGGGAAATTTGAAATCGGCATTGACTTTCCGAATTACAGCACGTACAGCGACTCTCTCCTTTCTGCTATCCCTTTCAAATCGTCTACAGAGCCCAGAAAATATTAAACATTAAGCAACGACGATGAAAATATGATTGTTTTCATTGTCAATGATCTATGTTTCGGTGCAACGATGGCTAATTCCGAGAATTTACACATCGGGGAGAATTGCCGGAGAGACAATAAATTGAGGAATGGAGGAACAAGGAAATGACTTGCATTTTATTATATGTCATTTCCCGCACTTCAGTGTGTGTAATTGAAATGCATCTCTGTAAAAATAAGGCACTGTGCATAAAATAGATTTTTTAGCGCGTAACATATTAATTCGGAGATAAATCATGAAACAAAGACCAACGAGACCAGTTGCACATTACATCTCGGAACGTCTCCCCATGAGAGGGGGGAGAAACGGAAGGTGAGGACAGACTGGAATGAGTGAACAGGCGAGGCACCGCGACATATTTCATTTCTGCTATCCCTTTTCTAAAATGCATGTCGTAAAAACGTGAACTTATAGAAGCACTCGAATTTCCTCATTTCAAAGCGATATGGTGATCCACAGAAAACTGCATTAATATTTTCAGCGTGTGTATATATATATATAGGGCCGTGCCGATGAGTGAGGCGAAGACAAAAATGAAAACCTATCAAAATAAATTCATAAGGCCAGCCCGCGACCGAGGAGTCAATATAGTTAGAGAGTTTAAACGACTTTTATATATCTAACCATTATTGCAAATTTCTCATCTGTATTCCAAAGTGAATCACATATTAACGAAGCGGCAACTTCGTATTTTAAGAAAATCAAATTATTGTTAAAGTTGTCTAGAATAAACTAGCCTTATATTCATTTTTTGAGAAATATGAACTATGTAGTATTATTGAAGACGTAAACTCAAATAACTGTACGAAATTTGATCAAAATCGTTACAGCCGATTTTAAGAAAATCAAATTGTTGTTAAAAATGCGTAGAATAAACTTCCCTTAATTATTAAGCAATGCCAACCATTTCTTCATAGCTTCTGATCAGCGCCAAGCTTATGGTGTTTCGCGCTCGGGTGCAAGATATCTCTGTGGCGCCCTCCTACTAGCGAAATTTCGTGGTATAATCATACACGGTTTTTTTCATCGGTAGAGTGTGGAGATGTATCTCATAAAGAAATGACTGAAGAAATTAGCTGCATAATTGTAAATATAAACATTTCATTTAATATCTACTTGAAGGAAAATTATAAAACCCGCCACACATATGATTATAATTCAGAACTCTGTCCGTTACATTAATGATCAATCAAAAATTCCTATATTTCTGTTCATTGACAAGCCAAACTAGATTCGATATTTATTCTGACAGTAAGAAAACAAAACTTCAATTATTTATGCATTCCTACGTCAAAGTCCCAACTTCGTATTTTCATTGTAAGATATTTTAAAATCCAATGAAGAAGTAGATGTCAATAATTCTCTCAGTATTTGGAGAAATTGTTTCAATATTTGAATTTGGTACTATTTAGAAACGAATATGAACGTTAACGTATGTGGGAGATCGTGAAGGAGTAAGGAAAGCTAGTTTTTGCAAAAGCTATATCAAGCCGATTCAAAACAGATTTAGGATTTCCAAGACTCCATAAGTGTGAGAAAAAGGGTAGGCACCTGGTATTCTTCCAGCGAAAGGATTTGTGGTAAAGGTCGATGATACTTTACGAAAGGACTGCCGCCTCAGCTGGAGCTTCTCGCTAGGGTCGGGATAGCAATTGGCGACTCCTACGGTAAACCCATTTTCGGTCGCCGCTGATGCGTGTTCTAGCGACCCTGAGCCATGCGACCGCGTATCGCAAGGGATCAGAAAAATTTTGCCTACAAATACTTTGACGAGAAACGCCCCGGCAAGTTGGCGCCCGAGAGCATTGCATCCACTGCACCCCGGGTAGGCGCGCCCCTGCTTCTGATCAGTAGGATAAAAGTACGAGATTTCATTCATTTTCGCTCTTCCTTCTACTGTCCTTTCAAAAAGTCTAGATACCCGAGTTTAAAGAGGTATATCTCGAAAACGCTAAAAGCGATTTTGATGCGGTGAAAATTAGCGGGCAGAGAATTTATTTCTACGTTAATTGATATAAATTCCAAATTTTTAATTTGCATTAAATATTTTATACTGCGCATTATTTGAATAAAAACACGTTTTTTAGGCATGCAAACCCGATAAGACTATTTTGAATGCTTACAATTCCGAAACCCTACAATGAATCAAATGGAAACTTTAATAGTAATTAGCTAGATCTATTGTATATAAATATGTGGAAGCGTTATTTTATAACATTATTATTGATATCCGATTTTGTTAAAATTCTGAAATCCGGCTATCTTCGCCCACTCGGGTATCTAGACTTTTTGAAAGGACAGTAGGCTCCAGCGCCAGTAACAGACAGACAGACGGCATTGCGAAAACCACTTCTTCGGATTCAGCGACACCTAAAACGTATATTTCAGTAAAAATCTCGAGGTCGAATTTCTTCGCGATAACAATACTTGCTCAATATACTCGTATATGAGAAAGTTTAAAATCGGTACAACATACATTGTACAAACATTATCATATACTAATGCGTCGTTTAGTCATCTTTAGAAAATGAAAATCGTATAAGCCGGTTTTTAGAAAATTCAATTTTTGTTAAAGTTGCCTGGAATAAACTAGCCTTATATTCATTCATTGAGAAAAATGAAATGTGTAGTATTATTGCAGACCTATACTCAAGTAACGTTTCGAAATTTTATCAAAATCGTTAGAGCCGTTTTTGAGAAAATCAAGTTGTTCTTAAAAATGCGTAGAATAAACTTCCCTTAATTACTGATCAATGTCAACCATTTCATCATAGTCAATGCTCAGTATGATGAAATGCCTAAGTACGAGATTCCATTCATTTTCGCGTTACCGTGTAGGATCCAGAGCCAGTAACAGACAGATAGACAGACAGACGGCATAGCGAAAACCACTTTTTCGGATTCAGCAACACCTAAAACGTATATTTCCGTAAAAATATCGAGGTCGAATTTTTTCGCGATAACAATACTTTCTCAATATACTTCGTATATGAGAAAGTACGAAGCATGCATGAAAACAATTCATAGTTTTTATCACTTCAAAACTCCATATTTGGGTACTCGTATTTGAAAACTCAACGCTTCTTTTTGGTTTGTCGAAATCTTCTTGCTTTATCTCAATTCACTCAATTTAATAGTGTATAGTTACATGTTAGACGAATCGCACCCAAAGCATTTTTATCAAATTAGCGATGGATAATCGATTAAATTTCTTCGCGATCGTCAGAGTTTTGTTGCTTCGGTAGAGCAATATGTTAATTGCATAGGATAATCAGCACGTTTAATATTAATATTATGTTAAACACTTATTATTACTAAAAAGACGAAAATCAGACAAACACGTGAACGTCATGTTTTACAGAAAGTAAACTCAGCATTGCTCACATAGGCCGTGAGATTTTCATATATACCTACTTAAAAATAAACGTATAATGTAAAATAAAACTAATATGGAATATTCAACGTGATTTTCTGTTAATTTTTAATAAATCACGGCGAGAGAAGTCCTCGCGGCGAGAAGGCCGCGGCGAGATGGCCGCGGCGAAATGTACCTTCGCGGCGAGATGGCTGCGGCGAGGTGGCCGCGGCGAGATGGCTGCGGCTAAAAGTCCCATTCCCTAAAATACGTAGTATTATATTAGATGTTTACTCAAGTAACTGTACGAAATTTGATCAAAATCGTTAGAGCCGTTTTTGAGAAAATCGAATTATTGCTAAAGTTGCCTAGAATAAACTAGCCTTATATTCATTTTTTGAGAAATATGGACTATACGGTATTATTGAAGACGTAAACTCAAGTAACTGTACGAAATTTGATCAAAATCTTTATAGCCGTTTTCGAGAAAATCGAATTGTTTTTTAAAATGCGTAGAATAAACTACTCTTAATTATTGATCAATGTCAACTATTTCTATATATACGCTGCTCAGTATGATAAAATGCCTAAGTACGAGATTTCATTCATTTTCGTTCTACCGTCTAGGCTCCAGAGCCAGTAACAGACAGACGGCATTGCGAAAACCACTTTTTCGGATTCAGCGACACCTAAAACGTGAATTTCCGTAAAAATCCCGAGGTCGAATTTTTTCGCGAAATCAATATTTTCTCGATACTTCGTATGAGAAAGTAAAAATGACTTTTACAGAAAGAGGTCGAGCGAAAATTCGAATGCAGCGGCTTTTAATTTACGTAATACAAATCTGAATTAGTATTTACAAACATCGCGCACAAAACATGCACAAAAGTGAACTGATTCGATTAGAACTTAAGTGGTATCGTATGCTCGAAATACCGTCTACTTTTGATTACATGATTTGTTTACAATTAATTAACATCACTAAATTGGTCTAAATTTATGTTCAACATTCCATATTATCTCTGAAACACACATGAAACATGTGTATTTAATTAATTTAATTTAAATTTGGTTGTTTAAGTTAACAGGCGATTTCACGCATGCTGTTAGTGAGCAGCATTTCTCGGCATTGGATTCTCTTACGACCACGTCGTGCCATGCCGCAAGCTTAATTGTACGGAGACAACTTTCTTTGTGACATTAACCTCGAATTTCCTAAAATATAATTATTCTGTTAGCACCGTATTATTTCTCTGTAGTCTAACCCATCACATTATATGAAACGTCAGAGAGATAGAAAAGAAGACCGTAATACAAATGGGACAATGAGCTTGTGAAGTTCTTAGGGTCAACTTGGAGGAGGGAGGTAGATGAAAGGGAAAACTGGACGAATCTGGGGGAGGCCTTCATCGGTCGATGAATTGAAAAGGACAGACAGATAAGTAACTTTTTCCTATGCACATCCTTCGTACAATGTCCATAAAGCTGCGTGGAACGCAAATAAATGATAACATATCAGGTTTCATAGGAATAACTAATAAAAGGGCGCATCATTCCAGCGATATTTATAAGTAAATCTAGTATAAATGCCCGTCAAAAATGACGGGGATGATAGATTATTCTGAAATAAAATTGAGGCAGTCTTCTTTGAGCTGAAATCATACCTCCTGCTGAGAGGGTCACCTTCGATCCGAGCGAAGGTTCGAAACCCTCTCCGCGAGTATCTATTGTGCTTCAAAAGCTGACCTTAGTTCCCTCTTGCCAGGTATATTTCTGCTTTTCAAAGCGTGACATAGGGAGTGAGAAAAGAACAAAGGGACAGAATAGGACTTTTATATATTACCGATACATTAAAACGTGTTTTTATTATATCATAATTCTATCCTGAAAATTTCATCAAATTCGGTTCAGTCGTATTACACACACCGTTTGCTATGGCTTTTATTTATATGATGACTAGTGTAATGCCCATTGAAATATCAACGGAAGAATTATAGATAGATTATTATTATTTTCATTTAAAATAATTAATATCACACTTTTACATATGACATATTTTGTCATATACAACATTTCTAGTGAATATTTTGTTGTTGACGGGCTATCTTTAGTTAAACTTAAAATAGTTCCCTCTCTTTCCCTCCCTCTCCCCCATCTCACACCCTCCCCCCTCTCTCCCCCTCCCTCTCTCCCCCCCTCTGTCGTATTAAAAGCATTCAAAGCACGTTTATACCCATAAGGATTGAAATAACAATATGATATCGAGGTCTAACAATGGAATTGGTAGGCAAGGCAACATCCCCTTAAAATTGCAAGATTTCCTCAAACTGTGTGAATTAAAGGTTTACATAGGGAAATTTCGAAACGTAGGCAGAAAACGATAAACAGAATAAGAAACTTTATAATGTTTTCTTAAAAATAGTTCATATCCGAAGATTGTAGGCCAAATATTTCTAATTTTAATCTATAACAGAATGAAAACCTGTACGGCGAAAAATTGATTTTTACGTGTCTTATTGGAAATGGAAATTATCCCCTGGAGTCGAACCCGGGTCTTTGATCTCGAGTTCGATACAATAAAACGTTTTGTTATCATTATATCATAATGTTATCCTAAAATTTTTATCAAAGACCCGGGTTCGACTCCAGGGAGTAATTTCCATTTTCCATAAGGCAACACGTAAAAATGGACATTTCGACGTGCAGGCTTTCATTCATTTTTAGATTAATATGACAAAGAATTGACCTACAATCTTCGGATGTAAACCATTTTGAAGAAAACATTATAAAGTTTGTTATTCTTTCCATCGTTTTCTGCCTGCAGTCCGAAATTTCTCAATCTTTAATTCAAACATTTTGAGGAAATCTTGCCATTTTAACTACCTATTCCATTGTTTGACCTCGATATCATATTGTTATTCCAATCCTTATGGGTGTAAACGTGCTTTCAATGATTTTAATACGAGATAGAGGGAAAGATGGGGAGACAGAGGGAGGAGGGACAGTGGGAGGGAAGGAGGGGAAAACGATTTTCAAGACAGTTTAAATTTCTGATGTCAATATGATCTCCCTAAATAGTTTGAACGATCGTATCTTTCCTCCCGTCATTTTTGACTGGCATTATATTAGTACATTAATATTTATCTTTTTTGACAAGACAACATAAATCGTAAAAAAAAAGCTTTTGGGCATGGATCATACCTTCCCATTCCTTTTCACATTCTAATGGAGAATATTCATAAAGTTAGTACGATGTTACGTTTTTGGAATAAGAAAAATTGGAAGCGAAACAGCGCTTTCCTACCGCCATTATTAAACCGTAATTTATGATCGACAGCATCCAGAATAGTCGTCATACTATGCGTACTATGCCTAGCCTATTCCTCCCTTTTTCAATGTATAAATTTCAACCAAACTAGACATCGGAACCCACTTTCCGCTCCCTTTCACCCACACACACACACACACACACATATGCGAATATTCCACGATGTGTCCAAATGAAACGGAACAATTGAATGCGGGACTCAGATCAGTCCAAATCGATGAGTTGCAACACGCCACAGCTTTTTCACAAGGATTCCATCCCTCCAGATGCGCATTCCACTTTTATTAAAGGGGAAGAGACACTCGCAGAAGATTAACATCCGCTCCCTGAAAGCACTCGGCCACATAGTATGTGGACAAGTGTCTCGTGCGTCATGAATAAAACGAATGTACAACAAGGTGGCCGCATGAAGAGGTGTTAATTTATCGATTTTGGTTGCGAGTAATTTCAGACGTTTGAATGAATTTGCCCGAATAATCGCATTCGAAATTAATTTTCATAGAATATTGTGATCCTGCAACTTTAATAATACTTTTTCTTTTACTTTTAGAGACTGAATCGACTGCGTATTCACGAATTTCGACCCTTGGACGAAACTAAGTATATTTAAAAGAAATACGTTTCTATTTCCCGCAAAACAATTCAGATATGAAAAATTGAACTTGTGTAACGGATACCGATTTGTTCTTTCATCGAATTTTTAAAACAATACACAAAAAAGACGAAATCAAACTGGGATATTGGTAAATCATTCCGAAAATAATGCAAACTAATTCCATTGAAGATAATATTTTATTTTCACGCAGGAGCGATCAATTGTAACAATTTAAGTCTGCACTGAAATGAGTAAAATATCCCCGCAAGGGAGATTTGCTACGTGTATCCCTAACTTCAGTGTGAAAAGTAGATTTAATTCCAAACTACTCATATTCCAATCTTTTGACCAGCTTTGACCACTCATTTAAACTGAACAGCTGTGTCGACGCACAAATCATAAATCTCATACAAAACAAATAAAGTTTTCGTATGACGAATACAAGTTATTTTACACGTCACACTCTTCCTAATATTTACGAGTAACCGGAATTTTACTCCTATCATTGCAAATTGAACGTTAGATGGACCGATTACTTGTGAAAAGCTTCTTCTATGTGTGTTATGTTCTGACCTTTAAAAAGAATATGAGGGGGCAAAATTTCAAATGCGACTACGACGCTGCTGCAGCCGTTACACTGGTTTTCGTCGCAGGACGCCACCATACATTGCAAAGACATACGCAATCTTTCGTTGGGACAATTACATGCACAAATTACGCAGTTATCTATATGACAAAAGGACATGCCTATATCGCTATGCTCTATGTTTGTTTTATTACAGTTAAGCTATGAACTTGGAAATTTTCGCTCATTTCTTGCGGCTTATTCATCCACCCTCGCATATATTAAATTAAGAAAGTGTGTTAATTGCTCTCAGCATTGATACGAAGAAAATTCGGATCTTAAATAGGAAAAGTATACGTAAAAAACATTAATATAATATAAAAATGGATGCTTCTGTTATTAGTAACGTTTTTTTTTATAAATAAAAATTCAGAATCAACATCGTTTAATTTAAAAATTGGGATTATAAGAGTTAAATGCGGAAAATAGGAGTATATGGAGAACCAAGTTTAACCTAGAATAATCACGGACCTGTCAAAGGACAGACTACCTATGATGATGAAGAGTTAAAGTAAACAAATCCGAATCGCCGCAATGAATGAAGAAAGGATATTTCATGCTGCGTATAAAATGAAATGCAATAAAACGCGACAGCGAAAAAATCGAAAGAAAAGAATGACTGTGGACAACAAAATTCCTGATTTAAATTTATTCCCAAATAAATTG
Organism: Uropetala carovei; assembly: GCA_036926305.1. Lineage (NCBI taxonomy): Eukaryota > Metazoa > Arthropoda > Insecta > Odonata > Petaluridae > Uropetala > Uropetala carovei. Next base: position 6,915,465 of record JAXCHB010000172.1, on the reverse strand, counting down.
ATATGTCCAACACACGACTTTCTCCATACGTAAGTTGTCAACTAAAATACGGCGATAGAAACAGTTCAACTTACACGCTTGTCCAACACACGACTTTCTCCATACGTAAGTTGTCAACTAAAATACGGCGATAGAAACAGTTCAACTTACACGCTTGTCCCTATCACGCGCGCGAGCTGCCCACTAACCGTCAATTTCGAATAAAATTGAATATCTCTTGAAATATTCCTCATGTGAAAATTTAGTTCAAACAAAATTTGTAGGAAAATTTTTTTACAACTTTATATTTGTGTGCGTGTTAATAAAAATTCAGTTTTAAGCGAAATATTTAAGAAAAACTAAAATGTTAAAAGAGTAAACCGCTACTTCCGTTTGAGCGATTGTTATGAAAAATTTTTTAAATCTTAAATATATATATATATATATATATATATATCACAAATATAGAAGTTCATGCTGATCTGATGAATAATTTTTGAGTTAGATCGCACGCAAAATTTCTGTCACACATATGGACACACACACAGACATCATCGATAAAACGGTCAAAACGTGTTTGGAGGACCTCAAAACGTGTATTTCCGTTGAAATCTCGAATTCGAATTTTTTCATGAAAACAATACCTTCTCTATACTACGTATATGGAGAAAGTAAAAATTCCGACTTAGCCTGTCGCATAGGGATTCTATTATCCATTCATTCCATCAACAACTACATCAACAGGTAAGCGCTTTATGTTGCTTGATTTAAAGGTGTGAAAGCTGCGGCCCGCGGAATATTATGCATCATAAGGTTAATATAAATATAATATTTTTTTAAAATCTCTACTTGAAGATTCTTTCCAAAATGGGTTTTCAGATTTTAAGAAATATGAACTTCAATTCCAGCTATTTTCAAATCCATTCTTAGAGGTTACTGCCGAAACGACCATCGATGTACAATTGGAAATAATTGATTTACTATCATCCGACATCCTCGGCGTAAAATTCAATGAACATTTATAGATGCCTGCCAAGAGAATCGAACACAAACTTAATTCAGAAAGCAGCCTTTTTTGCATTTCTTATTGGACCTACATATGTATGCAAACAAACATCAATAATAGTAAAAGACAGTGTCACAATGTCATTTTTTAGTTTTGTCAGTTTGTCATGAAGCTTAATATCTCGCAAACGACTGAAGCGAATTTGATGAAATTTTCAGGATAGCATTATGATATAATGATAACAAAATGTTTTATTGTATCGAACTCGAGATCAAAGACTCGGGTTCGACTCCAGGGGATAATTTCCATTTCCGATAAGACATGCAAAAATCAATTATTCCCCGTACAGGCTTTCATTCTTTTATACATTAAAATTAGAAATATTTGGCCTACAATTTTCGGATATGAACTATTTTTAAGAAAACATTATAAAATTTCTTATTATGTTAATATTTTTCCGCCTTTTCGAAATTTCCCAAAGTAAACGTTTAATTCACACAGTTTGAGGAAATCTTGTCATTTTAAGGGGATATTACCTTGCCTACCAATTCCATTGTTAGACCTCAATATCATATTGTTAATTCAATCCTTATGGGTATAAACGTGTTTTGAATGCTTTAAATACGAGAGAGAGGTAGAGGGGGAAGGGGGAGAGAGGGGAAGAAATGAGGAGGGGGAGGGAAGAGAGGGGGGGAGAAATGAGGAGGGGAGGGAGAGAGGGGGGAGAGGGAGGGAAAGAGAGGCAACTATTTTAAGTTTAACTAAAGATAGCCCGTCAACAACAAAATATTCACTACAAATGACAAAGGGGGTGAGGGGAAAAGAGGGGGAGGGAAGAGAGGGTGTGAAAGGGGGAGGAGAGGGAGGGAAAGAGAGGGAATTATTTTAAGTTTAACTAAAGATAGCCCGTCAAGAACAGAACATTCACTAGAATGTTGTATATGACAAAATATTTCATATGTGAAAGTGGGATATTAATTATTTTAAATGAAAATAAAATAATAATAATCTATCTATCTATCTATAATTCTTCCGTTGATATTTCGACGGGCATTAAACTAGTTTTCTATAATCAACATAAACAAGTCTACATACCGCAGTAGAGTTACAGATGTAAACTTTACTTTTAGCAACTAGCAAATTGAAACGTAACATTCGGAAGTTAGTGTATAATATGCAGTGCCATTCAACTCATAAATCTAACAAGTTAGGAAAGTGTACATCGTATCACAAATGGGCGCGTTTCGTGCAATGGAGTATTAGAAAGAAATTATATACCTGTACGTAAGGGAAATTGCATTTTAAAGTTTATTTCTTCGTCATAAATAATCCATTTTCTTCCTTTTTGAAAATATTCCATCCACACGTAAGGAAATTAAACGTATTTTTGTGCGATTGTTTAAGTTAGCAACAATGAAGAAGTAACCATGCAAGAAAATTTTTGTTCAACACGAATTAAGACATTTTTGTTTGATTTTCTCGATAACGGTTACTCCTATGATAAAAATGTTTAGGAAAGGAAATACTCTTCTTTACCAGTTCTATAACTTTTATTTGAAAAATATTTTGATATGAGCAATATTTTATGAGATGTGACGAAAATTTAATTTTTTATCACCAGTAAAGTGGTACTCCTGATTGGAGTACGCGATTCTTTTTTGCGATTTTCTTGTTATATTTGATAGAAAGTCCTTAATATCAAATTTCATGAAAATCCGTTCTGTAGAAGCCGAGAACGAACATGCGGACCGACGGACGGACAGACCGACGATAATAGGCGCTCACGATGGAAGCGAAACGCGCCTAAAAATTGTAACAATGTATTTATTGACGCAAGAGAACGCCCTAGATTAGGATACATAGAACGGATTATAAAGGACGTGGACTGCTACAAACCAATCTACCTATTGATTACCTATGATGATGATGAGGTATTTATTGATAATCTTAATTTCAAAGTATTCCAAGTGCGATATTTGTGATAATTTTGCATTTGATTATGGATAAGATAGAAATTGTTCAAGTTGATACAGAAAATGTTATTTATTTCTAATTTACAATACTAAGCTTTTAATAAAGTGTGTCCCTCGGATCAAGAATAAACCATCAATTATGCGGTCCGTGGGTGTAAAAAGTTTGTGCACCCCTGATCTAGCCTGTCAGTTACCTCTGACAATCACTTTTCGACGCTAATCACATTCGCAAAATGAATTTAAAAAATGTCGTCGATAGAAAGAGACATTTGTGTGCTCACAAATGTCTTTCCAACAATAACAAGGATGTGGTGAATGGACTTTTTTTCACGATTCGCCCGCATAAAATTTTCTGGGTTTGGCGACGCAAAACTTTCCAGGTGCAAGCTGACGCGCTGGGAACAAAGTATGGATTATGGAGGCGGTGAATGTGATGAAAGGGTGTTGGGTTGCCGAGAGGAATGTCTATCGATGTAGAAGTACGAAGAAGAGGATGGGAGAGGATGAATAAAGGGCTGAAACCTGATTCCTCATACCAACCTCAAAATTCGCGGTGTTACGTTCGTGAAGATCGCAAAGAAACGTCGAATTAGCGAATTTTGAAGGTAAGGGAAAATGAGAAAATGGACAAAAACCCGCGGAGATCCAGGTGAAGGTCCATAATCTATAATATATTTTGAAGCGTGTGTTTGTTTAATGGAACTCCTCCTAAACGATAAAAGCTAGAATTACCAAATTTGATACGATTCTTCCTTACATCCTAACTTAGTGAATGGTCAAGGTTTGGTCAACCTGGATTAATCAGTGCTGCCAATATGGGGAATTAACTTTTTCCCATAAGATAACACGTACGAATCCATTTCTTGACTTGCAAGGTATTTTCCTTCAAGCATAAAAATACGTAAATATGGACCGATTTTTTTTGGTTTTGCTTTATTCGACGAATAAAACTCTATACCTACTATCTTATTCCTGCGAAGTTCACATGTTACACGTTCGAAGTTTTCAGAAATACGCTATTTGTTTGAAATTTTGTGGGTTTTTCGTACCCCTCCCGGGCGTTGCCAAGGCGGCCGTCATTGTTACCTCCAATTCAGTTAGCTTCAATGAAGCTTACAAATAGACGAAAGTTTAGCGTTATTCGATTCACACTTTTGTTTAAGTTACGAAACGATCGATGTTTATGGATAACAACGTAAATAGATACTTATTATTATTCAGGAAGAGTTTATAACGATTGATGAAAGTAATCGAACCTTCTTTCGTCTATTGAATACTGGAATCTTACATTTTTTGTAAGTAAAATCATTATGTTCTACATTATAATGTTTAATAACGTAAATAAGCTCACGTATCTGGTGTACATTTACCGGAGTCAGTGTTCAATCATGGACAACTGTTTCACGGGGTTCTTGCTTACAACACATAAATGTAAACATTTCATAAGCATAATTACACAAGAAATGAAGCTGGATTTGGCGAAAGTGATATATATGATAGGAAATGAAATTATCGTTATATTTGAATGCAATACGCTCGGAAACGGATTGTTACAAGCAAATATGATTAATTGTTAAGAAAAGCTAATTGTAATTTAAAAAGTATCTACTATATAGGTATTTTAAAGAGTTTGTATGTTGTGCTGTAGTAGCTCCACTAAATTCGTTGCAATTCTACGGGAAATTATGCTAGTAAAGTTATAAAATATTAAACTAAAAAGAATAGAATTTAAAATAAATAGTATTTTAAGAGAAAAGCTAAGATAGTTACAAGGAATGTAAATAAAAGAAAAACTACATGCAACCACCTGCTTCGATGCGCTGGACAGACATTACTTATTTTTATATTCCTATATAATCCACCTACCGCCACACACACAAATAAAAAACCACGAACCACCGCCAAAAACCCGTCCATCCTTGACCGAAAGAATCCTCTGGCACGAAAGACATCAATGCCGGTCGATAATGCCTTCCGACCTCGGTATCGCATTATGTCCGCATTCACGGGTCTGCATGCATAGACGAACATATATATATATATATATATTCAACCTAGGGCCAAAAGTCCTTCCGTCCGACCATACGTAACTCCCCCCCTCTTCCTAATCAACGGTTTCCGCAAGGACAGAGCCATAAATCGGATGTTTGCGGAGATCCATCCAAACCTTCTTTTACTTCTGTCGTAAATTCTCCCGCCTCGTCAATATCTAAAATATATATCAATGAATTTGCTCCGCGGATAGGTCGAAAGTCTGCATACCAAGGTAATTTACGAGGACATATATTTCAAAAGGTCGTGAAATTTAAGAAGGTTAAAATGTTTTCCGACTATAATACAACGTTATGATACGACATTTAATTTTTCGTGCCAAGTGCTTTGAATGGATTTATACGTACGCGCACATCATCATCAATAAAAAGTCAGTTTACACGGAAAAAAACCGTTTGTAAGTACCATATTACGGTCCCCTTCGAAAACATAGGTATTTATTGGTTATTGTGAAAGCCCCATTTATCGTTACAAAATTGCATTTTTAAAAAACGCCAATATTTTCAACTTCTTTATCACAAGCCCTTTAAAATAACGGCATTTTTATATCCATAGAGAGTGGTAAAATATGGCGACAGCTGTTATCGAGGGGAAACTCGACCACCAAACAAATATTTCAATCGCTTTCTGAACATTTTTAATGCATCGACAGGACCAAAAAAGGGTAAATAATATAATGAATAAACGTCAATTAAGCGCTGAATTGTACCAAAACGAAAATATATTTGTCGAAATTCGCATACATCGTTCTAATGACATCCTCATGAATTGGAAAGAGCCATTTGTTGATTAAATTGGTTAATTATTTCGTGGTTCGCCTTTCCACCAAGCGAATTCATGTTTTACGCTGACTCAGTTTGGTCGTCGAATTGCAAATAATTCAAATGTATTTATGTTATTTCAATTGGCTAATACAATTGAAAATATTGGATGGTGAAACTCTTGTTGCACGCAAAGCTACTTGTATTGGGTAAAATTCCTACGATGTTATCCAATCTTTTTTCTACCAAACACTGACATGAGTCTAATCGCAGTTTGTGCTATGAATTTGCCTGGGGTGGGTGGCAATGAAATTTGTTTTTGGCGGAATTAATTACAAATTTCCATGTTGTAATGTACGTTTGTTATTTCTCGAGAAGTTTGCAGATGAAATACGTGTAGTTTGGCAGATGACATTTTACTGTAAATACAATAATCAATATTCCCTATGCTTAGATTTACAGATTTTACTCCGACGCACATTTTCGCAGCTCAACTTTTCAGATGTAGAATATTCTCCGTTACACCATAGCTTCGTCACACCGCATTTTTCAATTGCCTCATACATACCAACGAATGAAGCGTATCGCTTAATAAACATTAGTTTAAACGCTTCGCAATCTTTACAAAATTTAGAGCGGAAACAAACGCGTCCGCCGCCAAAATTCCGCGAAGCAAAAAATCCTTCTCTGTCGGCGCTGATTACTTTTTTTAAAAAAGCCAAAAAAGAGCTCTCCCCGAAGCTTTAAATGAATTCCCTCCTTCGGCGCACTTAATAGCGGTATTAAAAAAAAACCTTTTTTTTAAAAGGACATTCCATATCTTCTCATTAATTGAAATCTGAGCTTTAAAAAAAACATTCAGAGAGCCGCAAAAAGTTTCGAACGCCGCGAATTTGGTTTAATTTCCGTCCTATCGACGCTGGAAAAAAGTGTTATTTTTTCCGTCCAGCTGGATTCGAAAAATAAAATCGACTCGCCGTCAGCCTTCCCCTAGTTTACCTTTAATGATTTCCCTGTAATCAGGAAACGGGAGAAAAAAGTACGAAGAGGGGAAAAAATCTTTTAATGACCAAACCCGAAAGGCCCCCTTTTTACGAAGTATATTGAGAAGGTATTCTTATCGCGAAAAAATTCGACCTCGAGATTTTTTCGGAAATATGCGTTTTATGTGTCGATGAATCCGAAAAAGTGCTTTTCGCAATGCTGTCTGTCTGTCTGTCTGTTACTGGACTAGAGCCTAAACAGTGGAGCGAAAATGAATGAAATCTCGTACTTAGGCATTTTATCATACTGAGCAGAGTATATGAAGAAATGATTGACATTGCTCAATAATTAAGGAAAATTTATTCTACGCATTTTTAACAACAATTTGATTCTCTCAAAAACGGCTATAACGATTTTGATCAAATTCCATACAGTTACTTGAGATTAACAATAAGTCTTCAATAATACTATACCTCATATAATATATTTTGAAGGGTGTGTTTGTTATTTTGTTCATGGAGCTCCTCCTAAACGATAAAAGTTAGAATAACCAAATTTGGTACGATTCTTCCTTACATCCTCACTTAGTGAATGGTCAAGGTGTTGTTTCTGTCCGTCACCTTTATCCGAAATGGCGAACAATTTAATTATCGAACGTCACGTATTTTGCCGCGTCCTGCAACTGAAATACAGGAATGAGTGTAGATTACATTGAATTTGCACTTTAAAATTACTTAAAATCATGGAACGAACTTGAGACTTGGATATTTCTTTGCGGGAATGATCAAAGTTTATTTTTATTGAAGACATAATCCGAATTCTGGTCGAATTTGCGTAGAAATGCGGTTAGAATCAATAAAATACGTGAATTTATCAGTTTTATTACAATACCAATTATAAGCTACCACGACAACTCCCAGTGTCGCCGAAATTGAGAGTTTAATGCATTTATATTGAGACTATATAGTTCCTTCTTACATTTAAGAGAGAGAGGGAGGAAGAGAGAGGGAGCGAGGGGGAGGGAGCGAGCGGGAGGAAGGGAGGGAGAGAGGGTGAGGGAGAGAGAGGGAGAAGGGAAGGAGAGGGTGGAAGGGAGGGGGGTGGAGTTTATACGTCATTTTCGATTTTTCCCAGTGCAAGATGTCCTTCTTTCATTCATCTAAATAGGAAAACGCGGATCGGTTTTCTTCATTTTTGCTTTATTCGACGGTTATAACTGTGTACTATCTTATTCTTGCGATGCTTACATGTTACGCGGTCCGAGTTTTAGATTCACTAAATCCGTTGAAATTCAACGGATACTCCAACTAGTACTTCAAGTTTCTCAAAAAAATGAATATAAGGCTAGTTTATTCTAGGAAACTTTAGCAATAATTTGATTTTCTCTAAAACGGCGAAAACGATTTTGATCAAATTTCGTAAAGTTACTTGAGAATAAGTCTGCAATAATACTACATATTTCATTTTTCTCAATGAGTGAATATAAGGTTAGTTTACTCTAGGGCAACTTTAACAAAAATTGGATATTATAAAAACCGGCTTATACGATTCTCATTTTCTAAAGTTAACTTAACGAAGCATTAATATATGAGAAAGCTTGTACAATGCATGTTGTACCGACTTTTTTTCTTCGCTCCCGATTTACCTTCGACATAAAAAAGCAGCCGTGCCGCATACGCCAAAATAATACGCAGGACGTATCTTTCGTTTTTTTTAAAAATCGCTAGACAATTCTTCCTTCCGTCCCGCTTCATCGACGGTGACAGCCTGCCTAACGTAAAAAAACGAAGAAGAAAAATACAGGAGGATGATAGAAAAAAGTTTTGTTTCTAATTTCCTAAAACTACGCGCGAAATAATCAATCTTTTCGCTCCAAATTCTCTTACACCGCGACTCATTTCTCTTTCTCTCTCTCTCTCTCTCTTTCTCTCTCTCTCTCTCTCTCTCTCTCTTCCTCTCTCTCCCGCACAGCTGCGCGCTCAATTCCGCCTCCAGCATTATTTAAAAAAATGTCCATCCACGACAAATCTCTCTCTCTCTCTCTCTTCGCGCTCCCGATTTCCCATCGTCCATTTACTCTTCCATTTCCTGAGCCCATCCAAAACCCCGGACGTGCAGAGAGAGAGAGAGGATATGGGCACAGAGAAATCGCTCCTGAAAATTAAATTTAAAAAAAAATGGGCAAAACCTGAGGGCGGAACGTGTGTGGGAAAATATCGGAGGTACACCGCAGATTCCCCCCCTACTTCCCCTCCCCTCCATTCACCCCGTTCCTCTCTCTTCATTTTCCCGTCTCCGTTTAACCTACCCACATACTCGTATCTTGGCCTCTCCCTCCTCGTTTTGCCCCCGCTGTCTCTCTTTTTCTTTTAATTCGTCCCTCTCATCCCTTATCGCCTGATCTTTACGTATATGTGCGCTCTCTATCTCCGTCAGATTACCCCTCCTCTACCTTCTCTCTAACAAACCATCCTGTCCTTTCTCCATGCCTCTCTTTCCCTCTAATCCATATCTCCTTTCCTCCCCCCCCTCTCTCTCTCTTCTCTTCTCTTTTCTGTCCCTCTTCTTTGTGGCCTTCCTCTTACTTGTTCTCTTCCTCCAGTTTCCATTCTTCCCTCCTAAAAATCTCCTCTCCAACTCCTACCCCCTCTCTCTCTCTCCCTCTCTCATACGCTTTCTCTCATACTCTCCCTCTCTCTCTCATACTCTCTCCCTCTCTCTCATACTCTCTCTCTCCCTCCCTCTCTCATACTCTCTCTCAGCCTCTCTCTCATACTCTCTCACCCTCTCTCATTCTCTCACCCTCTCATTCTCTCATCTCTCTCATTCTCTCACCCTCTCTCTCATACTCTCTCTCTCCCTCCCTCTCTCATTCTCGCTCTCAGCCTCTCTCTCATACTCTCTTTCACCCTCTCTCTCACCCTCTCTCTCATACCATTCTTTCCGAATGAAAGGCGTAAAATATTCATTGGAAGAAACAATTAAACGAGCGATCGTAGACGACTGGAAGAGATGTTGTGCAGCACGCCGAAAAATTGCAGGAGGATTTTCGGAAACACGGATTACTAACATAAGAGAAGAAGTTATGGAAATATTCGTGATTAATTTAAAAGCTGACAGTGACAGCGACGTAAACTTCAGCTACAGCGATGATGATAATGATTGTGTTTGATTTGTATTTTATTATAAATTTTTTATTTCAATATGTATTTCTTCATTGCATATTTTTATTATTGGTATATACCTTTTCATGTAGAAATTTTAAAAAAAATTGTCTTTGATTTGTTTTTTAATGCTTTCAATTGTATACTGACTTCAGGAAAGGAATCTGAATTTGTAAATGAACAATATGACTTGACAAGGTTAACAATTATTTATATATAGTAAATGTTTAATATTTTATTTCTGCTTTGTGTTTTGCTAAAAAAAAGGGATATTTTAAGCTTAATAACGACAGATATCTGTATCTTAGAATAGTCCGCTAATTATTATATAGGAAAGTAAACGTCTAATTGAAAATTATTTTCGATTTCCTTATAACTTGTACTTTTGGTAAAAATGAAATGGCGTATTTGAATATTAATACATCAAAACTGCATATTTTTAATCTATAACAGTTATAGTCTACTTCACGTTTTCAATTTTCATTGGTTAAAAAAACGGAACAACTATTACGATCCATATAAAAGCCGTACCAGACAGCACTCCCCTCCTATTAGGCTGGCTGAGTTAGTGAGTGGAGGGGAAGGCTAGCTGCGGAGGTGTGTGACGGTGAACGCTCTATAGCAATGGTGCCCAACCTACGGCCCTCTGGCCGGATGTGTCCCGCGAAAGGTTTTTATACAGCCCGCTAACCCATGATGGTAAACAATCCGAAAATTTAGCACACAAATTCATGCATTTTATGACATTTTTTAAAAATAAATCTTTTAACATTGGATTTTTACCTTAAAAATCCCACTTAGACTCGATTTTTACGAAAATGGCACCTTAGAATACATAGGTAACATCCAATTTAAACTCTAATGATGCCCGCCGAATAATTGGCAACTTCCAATATGGCCCGCCAAAGTATTCGCAACCACCGATGTGGCCCGCCACGTAGAAAAAGTTGGGCACTACTGATCTATAGACTTGCTCCCTAGTATAGAGAGGGAATAGGAAGGCATTGAGGCTTATCAACATAAATTTCATCCATCCTTTCCTCCAAATCATCATAGACATCCTTAGCCTCTGCTCTCGCCATTGTCTCACTAACAGGAATGTGCTTCTGACACAGATTATCTACCCAAAGTTAAAAGTGTTTTTCCATTTTAGTAATCCCAACACTGCGCCTAGGACTGCTGAACGACACATTCCCAACAATCGCGGGATTTCGGTCTGGCTTTCACCTTTCTCAAAACGCTTTAAAATATCTAATACGGCTCATACCTGCATTTAAATATCATACGAATGGATGGGGCGGTTTCCATTTAATTTAAATTTTTAAATTACTTAAAATAATCATAGAAACAAAAATTTATTTTTTCCTTTTTAGTGCAAAAATTAAGTCATACATTTACAATATTTATTATTTAATTTATTCATAATTTAATATTGTCGTATTACCATATTAGAAAGGATATTTTATCTTTTAATAACGTGAGGGGAGACAATAATTATTTCCCGAGATGCGGGAACGTATCCCCCTATTATAACATGCAAGTCTATGGAAAAACGGCGTTCGACATTCGAGATTCGACCACTTTTTCAGTAACGCACCCCCGCGCGAATACAGGGAGTCGCCTCTATATTGTTAGTGTATTGGTATAGCGAAAAATTAGGATCTGGATATTTTTGCGGATATATACCTGTCAGATATCACTGAATCCGAAAAAGCGGTTTTCGCAATGCCGTCTGCTGTTACTGGCTCTGAAGCCTAAACGGTAAAGCGAAAATGAATGAAATAACGTACTTGGTCATTAAATCCCACGGAGCTGAGTCTCTGAAGAAATGGTTGACATTGCTTAATAATTAAGGAAAGATTATTGAACGGATTTTTAACATCAATCTTACTTTCTTAAAAACGTCTATAACAACTTTGATCAAATTAGGTAGAGTTACTTGAGATGAGGTCTTCAATAATACTGTATAGTTCATATTTATCGAAATATGAATATAAGGTTAGTTTATTCTAGGAAACTTCAACAATAATTTGCTTTTCTCAAAACGGCCATAAGATCTTCCACAAATATCGTACATTTGCTTGACCATACGTCTCCAATATTACTAAATATTTTATTTTTCTCAATGAATGAATATAAAGCTAATTTATTCTTGGGTACTTAAACAAAAAATGGAAGAAACGGCTGCTACTATTTTCATTACCATAAAATAATTAAAGAATGATCACGAGAGATGAGGAGAGGGAGAATCGCCAGAGAGGACGAGAAGTAGGATCGCGATATGCTAGGAGAGGTAAAATTATTACAATGAAGGAGAGGGAGGATCGCGACAGAGGAGGAGAGGGAGGATCGCAGAGAGAGGAGGAGAGGGAGGATTATGAGAGGGGAGGAGAGGGAGGATCGCGACAGAGGAGGAGAGGGAGGATTATGAGAGAGGAGGAGAGGGAGGATTCTTACCGTGAAGGAGAGGGAGGATCGCGACAGAGGAGGAGAGGGAGGATTATGAGAGAGGAGGAGAGGGAGGATCGCGAGACAGGAGGAGAGGGAGGATTATTACAATGGAGGTGAGGGAGGATCGCGAGAGAGGAGGAGAGGGAGGATTATGAGAAAGGAGGTGAGGGAGGATCGCGAGATGGGAGGAGAGGGAGGATTATTACAATGGAGGTGAGGGAGGATCGCAAGAGAGGAGGAGAGGGAGGATTATGAGAGAGGAGGAGAGGGAGGATTATTACCGTGAAGGAGAGGGAGGATCGCGACAGAGGAGGAGAGGGAGGATTATGAGAGAGGAGGAGAGGGAGGATTATGAGAGAGGAGGAGAGGGAGGATCGCGAGACAGGAGGAGAGGGAGGATTATTACAGTGAAGGAGAGGGAGGATCGCAGAGAGAGGAGGAGAGGGAGGATTATGAGAGGGGAGGAGAGGGAGGATTATTACCGTGATGGAGAGGGAGGATCGCGACAGAGGAGGAGAGGGAGGATTATGAGAGAGGAGGAGAGGGAGGATCGCGAGACAGGAGGAGAGGGAGGTTTATTACAGTGAAGGAGAGGGAGGATCGCAGAGAGAGGAGGAGAGGGAGGATTATGAGAGGGGAGGAGAGGGAGGATCGCGAGACAGGAGGAGAGGGAGGATTATTACAATGGCGGTGAGGGAGGATCGCGAGAGAGGAGGAGAGGGAGGATTATTACCGTGAAGGAGAGGGAGGATCGCGACAGAGGAGGAGAGGGAGGATTATGAGAGAGGAGGAGAGGGAGGATCGCGAGACAGGAGGAGAGGGAGGATTATTACAGTGAAGGAGAGGGAGGATCGCAGAGAGAGGAGGAGAGGGAGGATTATGAGAGGGGAGGAGAGGGAGGATCGCGAGACAGGAGGAGAGGGAGGATTATTACAATGGAGGTGAGGGAGGATCGCGAGAGAGGAGGAGAGGGAGGATTATGAGAAAGGAGGTGAGGGAGGATCGCGAGATGGGAGGATACGGAGGATTATTACAATGGTGGTGAGGGAGGATCGCGAGAGAGGAGGAGAGGGAGGATTATGAGAAAGGAGGTGAGGGAGGATCGCGAGATGGGAGGATACGGAGGATTATTACAATGGTGGTGAGGGAGGATCGCGAGAGAGGAGGAGAGGGAGGATTATGAGAGAGGAGGTGAGGGAGGATCGCGAGACAGGAGGAGAGGGAGGATTATTACAACGAAGGAGAGGGAGGTTCGCGAGAGAGGAGGAGAGGGAGGATTAAGAGAGAGGAGGAGAGGGAGGATTATTACAATGGTGTTGAGGGAGGATCGCGAGAGAGGAGGAGAGGGAGGATTATTACAATGGTGGTGTGGGAGGATCGAGAGAGAGGAGGTGAGGGAGGATCATTTGATTGGCGAAGAGGGAGAATTATGAGAGGAGAAGAGTGAGGATCGCGAGAGATGAGGAAAGGGAATATCGCCAGACGATATAAATAGCAACACCTTAATTCACAGTGTTAGAGCCAACAAATACTTTTTAAACGCAAAATTCTGCATCTCTACAGTGATTTACGGGCATATCTCTTTCGACAATATTGGGGTAAAAAGTAACCCCAATATTATAATTATATTAATTTATATTTTTTCATCATTTGTTAAAATTAACATATATTTCTAGAGTTTCACATTAACATATATATATATATATGTATGTATGTATTTATTTCTTTAAAATTTTATATTTTTAATAGCTACATAAATATAAATTTGCCTAGAATAAACTAGCCTCATATTCATTTTATGAATAATATGAATTATACAGTATTATTGAAGACGTAAATCCAAGTAACTGTACGAAATTTGATGAAAATCTTTAACGCCGTTTCTAAGAAAATAAAATTATTTTTAAAAAAGCGTACAATAAACTCCCCTGAATTATTGAGTAATGGCAGATTATCCTTCATAGGCTCCTATCAGTAAGATAAAATTCCTAAGGCTCTATAGTCCGTAACAGACAGACATACAGACGGCATTACAGAAAACACTTTTTCGGATTCAGCTACACCAAAATCGTATATTTCCCTAAAAATCGCGACGTCGAATTTCTTCGCTATTACAATACTTTCTCAATATATTTCGAATATGAGAAAATAAATATTTTATGATGGGAGACATTTTTATATGGAAAGGAACTATATCGATACAGCGAGGTTCCCGTTTTTGCGAATGACGCATGCTTTTCGATCACATAACTACAGCCGACTTCTGGTAAACCTTGACGAAACGTGGGTAAATAAAAGCCATGCAAGGATATTTATATGGCAGAATTCCACGTCTTTCGGCGGTCTCAGGGTCCGCATTGGGAAAGAGGGACTTTTACTTCTGTGTCATCCAGGATCTGCGCAGGATGGATTCATTAAGTACGCAGGTTTGCTCTTCGCGTAAAAAAAGATGGGGCCTGTCTCAAAGAAACGAAGAGCGATATGTTCAAAAAGTGGTTTGTGAACGTTCTGACGTACCTTGAATAAGGGTGCGTCATTGTGATGTACATTGCAAACTACCACTCGCGTATGAAAGAGAATGTGCCGTCCAGTAAATCGAGAAAAGCAGAGATAATAATTTGGGTTATAGAAAAAGAAATACCCCATTGTCCAACTGACACCGCCGCTGAGTTGCAGCTGATAGTAAGGCAACAATCACAGGGACAACTAGAAATTATGTCAACTGGACCGTATTGCAGCTGAAATGGGACACGATGTACCTAGTTCCACTTCCACCTCATCACTGTCTTGACTCAAATAAAAGGAGAGTTCCTGAAAAAAACCATTCTTTCCGAATGAAAGGCGTAAAATATTCATTGGAAGAAACAATTAAACGAGCGATCGTAGACGACTGGAAGAGATGTTGTGCAGCACGCCGAAAAATTGCAGGAGGATTTTCGGAAACACGGATTACTAACATAAGAGAAGAAGTTATGGAAATATTCGTGATTAATTTAAAAGCTGACAGTGACAGCGACGTAAACTTCAGCTACAGCGATGATGATAATGATTGTGTTTGATTTGTATTTTATTATAAATTTTTTATTTCAATATGTATTTCTTCATTGCATATTTTTATTATTGGTATATACCTTTTCATGTAGAAATTTTAAAAAAATTTGTCTTTGATTTGTTTTTTAATGCTTTCAATTGTATACTGACTTCAGGAAAGGAATCTGAATTTGTAAATGAACAATATGACTTGACAAGGTTAACAATTATTTATATATAGTAAATGTTTAATATTATATTTCTGCTTTGTGTTTTGCTAAAAAAAAGAGATATTTTAAGCTTAATAACGACAGATATCTGTATCTTAGAATAGTCCGGTAATTATTATATAGGAAAGTAAATGTCTAATTGAAAATTATTTTCGATTTCCTTATAACTTGTACTTTTGGTAAAAATGAAATGGCGTATTTGAATATTAATACATCAAAACTGTATATTTTTAATTCTATGACAGTTATAGTCTACTTCACGTTTTCCATTTCCATTGATTAAAAAAACGGAACCATTATTACGAAACATATAAAAGCCGTACCAGACGGCACTCCCCTCCTATTGAGCTGGCTAAGATATGAATTAAGGAGGAAGGCTAGCTGCGGAGGTGTGTGATCTTGAACGTTCTATGGCAATGGTGTCCAACCTACGGCCCTCTGTCCGGATGAGTCCCGCGAATGGTTTTTATTCGGCCCGCGACGCCATGATGGAAAAGCAATCCGAAAGATTTAGCATACAAATTCATGCATTTTATGACATTTTTTATAATGAATCTTTTAACATTGGATTTTTAGCACAAAAATCCCAGTTAGACTTCATTTTCACTAAAATGGCACCTTAGAATATATAGGTAACATCCAATTTAAACTCTAATGCGGCCCGCCGAATATTTGAAAACTACCAATGTGGCCCGCCGAAGTATTCGCAGCCACCGATGTGGCCAGCCACGTAGAAAAAGTTGGGCACCACTGCTCTATAGAGTTGCTCCCTAATATAGAGAGGTAGTAGCAAGGTATGGTATGGCGTCTCTGCTGCAATGACGACGACGTGAGAGGAGGATGGTTGCTATGTCGGGCAATATGCGTAATATAGGTATACATACTATTGTAAATGCCCGTTATAAGTAAAGGCTAGTAATGTTTAATGTATTCATCAATTTTTTGCTTCGTTCCCTCTCCCACTATCCTACCCCACAACCTCGACTATAAGGTATCCCATCTCTTTATGCGGGGAACGCGTTCCAGGAAAGCGACGCATAAAAAGAATTCGCATATAGGTAGAGATAAGTTCCACAAACCCCTATACCTAAACCTCCACTATCCAAGAAGAAATCCTTTCACTCCATAACGACATTCTTAAATCGTCAAATACAAACTTTAAATATATATTCGAATAGGCGAGCAGACGAGCATGGCTTGCGATAAATTTTTCGAAAAGCACTTTATCGAAAATCAATTATTGAAAGACATCCTTGGGAAAATTACGACTTTTTCAAAAATCAATTTATCAAAGTTTCGATGGAAAATTTTAAGGAAAAGTTTCTGCGAGAATCAATTTACTCATTGTAATCTTCAAAATCTTCATCCTATTTATATATATGAAATACTGAAGCATTAAGTTTAAAGAAATTTTTAGTTAATGCTCATTGTATTTCTAAATCATTCATAAGTTTTAAGAATTAACTAAAATAACAAATAGCTTCAAATTTATTCTTTATACCAGGGATGCCTAACCTGCGGAACATGAAGCAATTCTATGCGGCCAACCGCCATTCTTTCAAAACTTTTTTCATTGTTTTTACCTGCATACCAAATAATTTTTTATCTAGAAAAATTCCTATTTAACGTTTTCGTAATTTCCAGTATACAGCTCCACCACCATGTAGCGGTGAATTCTGTAAACATATTCAAAATATAATTTAAGGCAAATAATAATTTTGCCTTATGATGCTATTCATAATAATTTAAATATCTATACCCCAAATATGGAGAAAGTCATGTGTTGGGCAGATCAGATTTTTTTTAAATATTTGTTGTACTTATAAAGTACTTACATCATTTAAATATGTCGAACGCCGTCTTAGAGAGAGAGAGAGAGATTGCTTCATTTTTAACAATTTTTGACGCGCGAACTTAATACGGAAGCCTGCGATTTTCTTAGCCGGCTCTGGGAAAATTCTTAGCGTTCAAAACAAATTAGTGGACTGATTCGAGGTGTTGTATGGAAATTAAGGGTATGAAGATGAATTTTCTTTCCTACTTGCCAGTCTTTGGTCCCGAATGTTTATAATGATTATAGGTCAATTTAAAATACAAATCAAGACTACTCTGGGTCGAGACACTGTCGTCATACGAAAAATATTTTTTCGTATACGTGTGAGAGACGAAGAATGAAACTCCGACTTCTTGGCAGGCAGCCTACATCTATCTCACCCACAGTTTTCGAGTTCCACTCCAATGAGAGAGAAAGAGAGAGAGAAAAGCGCTTTATGCCTCCGCACTTCTTTAGCCACGCAAACGCGATGCAGATGCGCAGTTATGTTTCTCGATACATTCAGAGCAAGGTCGTGCAACCTTTTTAAGGGAGAAGGCCGCATTCATAAGTCAGTGCTTTTGCAGTCCATATTAGAATTGCATGTGGCGGATTAGATGTGGACACCTGTTGTTGACTGCGAAAATTTCCGAGAAATTCCGTCCCTCCCGGTCCGAGATAGCCTTCCAGCGTGACAGATAAACCAACCAACCACCATAAGGCTTATATAGTAAGATATTTCCCCTTCCAGGGTCGAGGAAGGTCAAAGGTTCGTGCAAGGAAAACCCAAGATAGAATCCAGATGAATGTAATCCTTGTCTGTAAGTCTCTTTCCGCCCCTATTTCGCTCTGTGTTCCCTCCCTCGCTCTACATCTCCGTTTTACTGACACTACCTAAACGTTATCATTTTCCTGTCCTCTTCACATTCCAATTTTCCGCACTCAATTTCTCTCCCTCCCCCTCCCTTCTTTTATTCTTCTGCTTATCTCTCTTCTTACCTAGCTTCTTCCCACTTTCCCTCGTCCTATATCATCCTTTCTCCGCTTTCTATTTATCACCTTCGTATATTCTCCCCTCCCTCGTGCAAGTTGGCCTCTCTGACGCAACGCGGATGGAACGATAAAGAAATAAATAGATGCTGCGTTTTCAAATTCGATATTATTATTCATTTATTTTAACTTTTAATCGCTTAATAGCGCTGAAAAACTGTGCGAGCGAGTATTCAGGTGATGAACGCGATCAAAACTGTAAGAAGATATGCTCATTAGCGAGGGATTCGAAACCAAAGTAAACTATTGATGATAAAAATCCCTTTGAATTTGCTCGTCAAAGAGAAAGATTTTATCATCAACAGCGGTGGAGGTTTTGCATTAAAAACCTATCGCGAAAGTACGTATGACATACATTTCAACCATCTATGTATATACATTTTCGCATCGACACTCATATTTTTGGGACTATATGAGAACAAATGTTTTCATTGTTTATCTTTATCATGCTGCGGATTAATTTATTGCACCGAAATGTGTGTGTGTGTGTGTATGTGAGTGAACGAGAAAAAATAACAGATGAAACACGTTCGTTCGATCAGAAACCCACTGTTAATGGCGATTCGTGCGACAACGAGAGGCATGGCAACATTCGATGAAAATGATCGCGATAATTATTCGGAAAGACACTGTGTGATGATTCGGTTTTTTAAAATTACTATTCGGAACAGTAATTTCGTGAGATAAAACATTCTTTTTGTTGGATCTCCTTTGGTGTGTGTGTGTGTACCGGAATCCGGAGGCACTTCTCTGCCTTCGTAATACATTTCATTCTAGGTCAGATAAATGATTTAAAATGAAAAGAGAAAAATAAAATACCATACAAACTTAACTAAGCATCACTGACGCGTATTTTTTTCGTAAATGAGAAGAGGCTCGGTATTAAGTGCTTTTTATTTACTTTCGCACAGAAGTTCACCACAAACAACCGACGGAACGAGCTTGCAGCGAGCCTTCATTTTAAAACGAAAACTTTTAAGAAGCGCTGTACAACTTTGAAACAAGCTTCGGAAGAGCGAACTCGAGTTTCGAGACCTGCCTTTAGCGAAGCTCATAAATTGAAGCAAATTAAAAAAACACTGGAATTATCCCACAATACGCCGTTCGCATCTCTGCGAGAATTAATCCACTACTGCGTATGAAAAAAATAAGACGCAAGTTGCATTTGTATACGGAGGGGATATGATTAATTCATTGCCATCCTTTACCTTTGGATAGAAGTCATGACCTGATAATTTAGTGGCGCCATCTTCATTAAGCTACGTTGATATAGTACACACCTGCGGATGAACGAACCATCGCTAAGATATTGGAAAATAGAACGCCCAAATTTAAATAACGTGTTCTATATTTTCCAATATACCCTCACACCAAAAGCAGCTCGATTTTTTAAATTATTTTTTAAACAAAATACTGATCTCTTAACCTCGAATAAATTAAATCCTTGAGATTTTATTACGCTCTAATAAGCTCGGCAGATACTGTCTATTTAAAGGTACTGACAATACAAAAACTTAATGTTTTGAAATTTATTCAAAATAACATCAATATGGACAACGTAGTACACCAGCCCAACATTCGCGAGGAAAACGTTCCCAATAACCTCGCGAATAAGAATTTTGCTCTGATTATACTACCCAAACTTAATATTCAACATTCACACTGCTTTGTGTTCAACAGTAAACCTAAAATTAAAGTTCGTAGGCTAAAAATAAACACGATAAAATTAGAAAACAGTTAAAACAAAATGAAAACGTAGTAACACGTAGTACGTATTATATGGTATATATTCTTTGATCTCTTTATACTTGATTCACTTTTAACAGATGATTTTCTTTTTGAAAACATAGTTAAGTAAAAATCGCAATTAATAAATTAAAAATTACAGTAATAAGTAAATCAAAGCGCAAAAGCTGATGAAAAGTATGTAATAGCGACACAGCCTGAGCGAATTGCAGGCAAGAATGAAAATGCCCGGGAGGTGGGAAATGGTGGTGGAGTAGCGTTCGACTCCGTGGCGCGGTTTTGTAACTTTGTATGTACATACATAGTGCATACTATGTAACAGAAAGATTCCAGTTTTCGGAATTATAGCTTATTGTAGGTAGGACGTTATGAGTTGCATTTTTTAAAGGTTAACATCTACTGTCCTCAAGTATTTATACGGTTAACACCAACTACTTAGATTCTACTTGCATCAATTAATACCTTATTGATTACAAAAATTCTAAGCGCTTTTATCGCAAGATTAGTAATATTTTGGATAGTCACACCGCTTATGGGATTGTTGACTGTCTAATTTTAATTTTATAACCTGAGAACGGTTGCCTTTTTGAAATAATGAAATTTTATGGCTACCTCGCGAATACCTGAACTCGCGAATGCTGAACTCGCGGATGTTGAGGGGCTGGTGTACGTCTTAACTATCTCCTTTCGGGCTAGTAATGGGCTTCGTGTTCAAATTTCTTACTCATATTTTTTATTCATTTATCTTCATCTAAAGCGAAATTACAACTCAGAAGAAAGGAAATTTAAGGTCTTCGGACGAATTGAAATCAAATTTCCTAGCGCCAGCAGACGCACGCAATTACCAAAAACAATCCTCACAAACTCCATCCAGTGGCGATTCCTAGTAATCCGGCGACGCTCTAAAGATCAAGCTTGACCCTCGTAATGCGTACGCCCCAGTTTGCTCGACGGTCTTGGTCCCAGGAAACAAATCATCGAAAGCCATTTAATTCGAAGCGGAGTCTAGTATGCATCGCGTGTGTCTGAGAAGCGCGCCACGAAACCAGATGCTTTACTGCATTCACGGACCGAGGCAATTTCTACGCCAAATCGAGGAATGTAATTCCTTTTCGCCCGTTGATTCCGAGCGCACTCAATCCTAGGCTTAAAAAGTCTAATGTTTGGCTCGCTACAAAACCTAATTGCGCGGAATGAAATGGCTACGTCTGGAAAGAGTACGAAAAATCCACATAATTTCGAAAATGAGTGCGTATTCCTGAAAACTTCGACAGTGTAACATGTAAAGATCGCAAGAATAAATAGTACAGAGTTTCAGTCCTCGAATAAAGGAAAAACGAAGAAAATCGGTCCATATTTACGTATTTTGATGAATGAAGGAAAACACCTTGCACATATCGATACGGTATCAGAAAAAGTTCGCCTACGACGATTTACGGTAATGTAATTAAACATTTATGGACCCCCTCAATGCCGTACCTTTAAATTTAAATACATATAAATTTTTTGCAGTAGTGATCTTACCAGTATGCCGGCACTGACCTTCCCTCTCCCGTTCTGTGTGTCTGGCGTGGAAGGCAACAGGAAATGACCACACAATTTGTGTATATTCCCAAATCAGTCAAACCAACCTAAGGATTGAGAATCATCCATTAATGTTCTTACCATCTCCAATTACTAGTATAATTTGTATCAATAAATCGAGACAATAACACCCGATACTTCCCGATAAGTAGAATGTAGTCACCTAAATTCTTCCTATAAAACGCACTCGTTTCTCCAACCCGGCGTTGCGATAATATTGGAGTGAAAAATCCTTTTTTTTTTCCTCAAGTGAAAAACAATGAAATGATGTATGATACATTTATACTGCTGAAACTGTTGATGCATGATACTGACAAATGTTTCAATCCGCATATCAGAGCGCACACAGATTACAGATTTTATGCTCAGTGAAAGGGTGGTGGGAAGCTTTCAAGTAATCGAGTCGCGAAAAATAAATAGTTTGGGAATAAATTTTCCGGAAGCAAATGAAAAGTTTTGGAAGATATGAAATGGAGAAAATAGTTATTAAAGCCCTCAATTCAATACTATGCCATACGCAATCGCCCGATGCCCGTCATTCACAGCCAGCGATCCTATAAAAGTGAAAGGTAGGAAAGCGTATATTTTAACGGCGCGGCATTTTCACAATTCAGGATCTAATAAATTGAGCAAAATGGAAAAAAACAGAAACGTCCGTCGCCGCCTATAAACAGATCACATCATAAACACACACGTCTGCAGAGGGCAAAAGAGCGTCATCTAACGGGACGTGCCGTCACCGATCATTTTTTTTTTCAAATAAAAACTCCCACAGATAAATATAGCCATTACACCTTTGTCTGAATTGTCGATAAATAATTCATCTGAATCCATAAATTTTTATCACGATAATGCATTAATTCGTTTTCTGCAACGGTGAAAAATATACAATAGTCAGCATTAATTCTGCGAAATGTTACACACGTAAGCATCTTTTGGCGTTATAGCAGCGAATGATTTACTCGTTCTTGTTGTACACATTTTTAAATTTAATTACGTACAAAATGATGTTTCTTATCGATAACTAGAAGACGAGAAAACAGCAATTATTTGGGGAGATCAAACGCGGCAATGACGGGTGCAAAAATAACCTTTCATGGTCGAATTCATTGAAAATGCCTCAATTTTTTCGGATCGGGAATAATAAATTTTTGAGAGAATTCGGCACTTGTTCAAGGTTTATTTAGTGGAAAAATAAATCACGTTTAATTTTTAAGCAAAGAATTTCAGTTCCAGATCTCGTGTCGCGATTCCAACTATTTTTAAAAAAATCCAAACTCCTATTCTAATTTACATTTTAATCGAATAAATAAAATAACTTCTGGATTTATATATCACGGTCGATGGCCCGTTTAGAATCTGCAAGGGGAGGCGCTGAGCACCTGACGAAAGATTCATCGTTAATTGAGCAGATGGTTCTTGAGTTCAGGGGTGGGTGCAAGGGGAGCGTCGCACCCGGGCGGAAAACATATCAGGGGCGGCAATTCACTGGCGGAGGCAAGAATCTCTCTTAATTTTGTGTTTTGCACAATTTATTTCACAAATAAAGTACAACTTTCGATCTAAAAATCGAAAAAATCTGGGCCAGGATGCTTTTATAAGTCCGTAAGGAACGGCATAAACTGCTTGCACCCGGGTGGCAAACATGCCAGGCGCGGCCCTGCTTGAGTTATATGCATTAATACCTAAAATCTCGCACCCCCAATTTCAGAAAAAAATTGCCTTTTTTTATTATAATAGGAATTCAGTACCGATGAAAATTTGCTCTGAAATAACGAAAACCTAAAATACAACTGAATGATTTTGATAAAAAAAGGACATGATTTCGGCCTTTCTCCACTACCAATTGAAAATTAAACTTTAAGTAAGTAATACAAAGCACTTCACGGCCTTCTACCATGAGCCTATCGGTAAAAATTTACACAAAAGACCGTGCCCAAAGGATGAATCGAACCAGTGATCCCGGTGTTGTAATCCAGACGCACAAGACACCTCCACGAAAAACTCATTCAGGAAAATAACGTCAACGGATTTTATACGTTCATTTTGTCTTGGAAGAAAAATAAACTTTCTACTGCATGAAATACAGTCGAGCAATTCTACGCTACGTTTCGTCATATTTAAAAATTAAATGGCGCAGTTTTCAAGAAGCGAAGTGACCTTAGGAGGGGAAATATTGGTCGCTCCTGATGTCATCACGACGATACAACCTTAAATGCTCTCAAATTAATCTTACCGTCGTTTATTGAATATAACCTCAAATTCGGTCAACCCTTGGACATATGCTCCTCAAACTCATAAATTTCAAAGAATCTTCGAAAAATAGAGAATCTGGGTTTAAAAAAATTCGATGAAAATATGACAATCGCGTCAAATGAATGCTTTTTGGCTTGGAATGTTCACGCCGAATTCCAGCTGAAATATCCCCCTCATTAAATAATTCCAGTATTTTTCTCTTTAAAAATAAAAAAACAATCTCGGATCTTTGCTTTAACCGCACTTCTCCATGTGTTCAAAACTTCCAAGGCTAAAAAATGTTAAATAATCCCGCAAAAAAAACGGCTCCGCTCAAAGTCACTGATGAAGTGTGGACGTGTTGACTATATTGAACCGCTCCTCGATTCTCCCGTAAGATAAGTATATTGGGGTTAAGGGAAAAGTTTTAGGCGGGAACACGCAAAGGAAAGGAGAGAGGAGATTCTGAGCGGATAAAGCAGGGATTGTCGAAGTTGCGAGAGTTTCACTTAAATCACGAAGGCGGAATTCGTGAAAGAAGAGAACGTTTATCGATTCTCTGGGAATTAAATATTTTGATTATTATTATTTAATGCACGCGAGCTTAACTCTTATCTTCATCATTTTGATTTTTTCCTTTGTCGTTCACTTTAAGCTGGTGCTGAAATAATAATAATAAACTCGAATGAAAATAGGATAATCTTATCATTTTTTTAAATACACGCAACATTGGGAAGTTTCCACGTGTTACGCTACTAGTTGAGGACACATATAGCCGCATCTAGACAATAATGGAAATATTTTTAAAAACATTTGTCGTATTTGTGATCGATGTACGAGGGACGTTCGAATTTGGCCTGGACTTTATTATTTTTTAATCCCATATTTAGTGCAATGAGTTGATGAGGTGCGTACATTATCGTTATAATTTTAACAATACAAAAAAGTAGTGTTTTGTTGCCCTAGCAACTCATGTCAAAACTAACAAAGATGGCATCTGAATGTTTCTACTTCAGTGGAACAATGCATTATTATTAAATTTCTTTGTAAGGAAGGTGCTTATTACTCAGTGCTCCTAAAAACAGTCTGAAACCAGCTCTAAGGAAGAAACGACCAGGCCTTCTGTCCAAAGGAATTTGTTTTCTCTACGATAAAACCCACACATAAGGCTAACTTGACCGTGAATACACTGGCTGAACTGGAGTGGGTAGTTATTCCGCATCCTCCTTATAGTCCGGATTTGTCCCCGTGTGATTTTCTTCTGTTTGTGCTTCTGAAAGAGCACTTAGGAGGCAAGAAATTCAGTTCGAATGGCAAGGTGAAAAATGCAGTCCTCAACTGGTGTCGACATCAACCGAGACATTTCTTTTAAACTGGAATTTTAAAAAAAAACTAGCAAAATACTGGAACAGGTGTACTCTGAAGGAGGGAGAGAGTACGTAAAAAAGTGACTGTATTATTATTGTGCTGGGTTACTTTTACGATGTGAAAATAAATAAAGTCCAGGTCAAATTTGAACGTCCCTCGTACATACGGTAACGTCGCGTGTTATGACACTCACACATCTTCAATGTTTCATATGGACATTTTGTGGGACAATTTTTTTTTTTTTTTAGACGTAACGGGACGCGGTACAAAGAAAGCAAATATAGGACTGTACCGCGATTTTCGGGACGGTTGGTCAACTCTAATGAGAAACCCTACACTTAGGGAAGTGGTTGAAATCCTTATGAAACGCTGCAATCTCATTTCCCGACGTCCGAGCCATCCAGCGGTTTCCCCTAGAAACATCAGAGTAGAGCTTTCGCTACCTCTCTTTAATTCGCGAATGTTTTTTATCGCGCCTCGTATTAAGGGCAAGCACGTTTCCCGTTGTCGGATTTAAAAAAAATTGTATTTTAAGCGTGCCAGATCTCGAAACTAATCGTTTTCTTGATGAAGGATACCTACCCCAAAAGTATATACGTATCCTTCCGTGAAATCAATGCAAGTTGGGAGAAATACATTTAAAATGGGCGTTTCGTTTGCTGACTCAATATGAAAGAGCGCGTTTTAATTACTGCAATTTGTTTAGAATTTTAAACTTAAATTTTTTATAAGTTTATCTACGTAACTGTATTAAAAGGTAATTTATTGAATAATTATTTAACAATATTTAACTTTCCATATCTAACCATTCGCTCAGGATCTAAATTTCGAATTCACCCCCTGCCGCCCACCAGTTTAAAAAAAAAGTCATCTTTAGCCTTATAGATGGCATTAGTAGTCACACTAATGGCGAAAATTTAAACTTTCCATCTATAACCATTTGCTCAGAATCTTAATATGAACTATTTGAAGGCACCCCCTGCCACCCTCCGATTTCTCAAAAATATTTTAGTAGTGTAATTAAGGGAATCATAGCTCACATAAACCCCGGAATTTTCAGGCATATATTTCTTAGTTTATTTGGTATTTTGAAATAATCGATTGCACAGACGGACAGACGCTTAGACAGAGCGAAATGAAATAAAACGCGCTAGAACCGAAGATCCGCAAAGTTTTTGCAACAAATTTTATGAATAACTCATACATATTGAGTTTTTTACTTTCTCCATATACGTAGTATAGAGAAAGTATTGTTTTCCTGAAAAAATCGACTTCGACATTTCAACGGAAATACATGTTTTGAGGTTCCTAGAACACGTTTAGACTATTTTCGGAATGATGTATGTTTGTGTGTGTGTGTATGGATGGATGGATGGATGTGTTTGTGGGCGCTCTAACTCAAAAAGTACTTGTCATATCGTTACCAAACTTCATATATAACACTTTAGCATGAGCACAAAGAACTGATTAGTTTTTTGACAATAACGGTTAACGGGAAGTCGAGGGTTATTCGAAACCCGATTCGATTTTTGCGATATTTCTCCGATAAAACATCATTATTGTATATAAAATTCTACGCAAAAGTTATAGATAATGTAATTTCCTTAACTTTAATGTGAAACAATTTTCCATAGCAGTTATTGTTTAGGAATTATTTATAAATAATCGGTTTTTTCGGTTTCCGTCAAATATCTCCTTAAAAACATCGTTATTGGTAATCTTCGTGAGGACCAAAGTTGTAGAGAATAACATTTCTTCCAAGTTTTGTTTGAAACAAATTTTGGTAGAACCATCCATTTCGGAGATATTTTGCTTTTTCTTAATACGTGTACAGCGCCAGCACCATGTAGCGGTGAATTCTGTAAACATATTCAAAATATACCTAATTTACGGCAGTAAGGACGACTGCATTCTTTTACGATACGAAATAATAATTTTGTTTTATAATCTATTCATAATAATTTAAATATCTATACCCGAAATACGGAGAAAGTCATGTGTTGGCCACATCAGATTTTTTTTTTAATATTGGAGTCGTGTACGCAACTCAACTACACTTAAGATTCCTTTATAACGGGTTAGAGCTAAAACGCAGAGAAATATTCTCTAATAAATAGTGATTTCGCACTGAAAAAAAATGTATAAATTGTTTTTCCAAAATTCCATGCAAAATAGATTAGAATTTAATGAAACATGAATCGTGCCCTTGAAGATTAACTTTCATACGTTTATTATCAGATTATATGACATTAATCACTTATAACTTGCACATAAGAAAAGATGTCCACGCCTAATCTTTGTTCCTTGCGCATATTCTGCTTTACTTTAAGTGTTAGCGTCCGGATGTTTAATTATTGCGTGGAGAAAGTATATGTTCGCCATCAAGATAACGAATTTTTTTATTAAAAACGAAGACAAATAACCCTTAAGCCTCTTCAGATGAATATCACAAAGGAAACTTTCCACTCCTTTATTCACGAATCCGCAATAAAATTTTTAATTTGAACCATCATATATCAAGAAGAATTCAGGCATACGGGAAGAAATCTCATAATACATTCGAGTGAAAATACTAACCATCTTTCCATCATTCCGCAAGTAAAACGTACGACCAGGGACAGTCGAAGAGGAGGGATGGACAGGAGGATCATTTGGCCAGGGCCTTAACCTCGTAGAGACCCAAGTTTGGACACTTGTTAATTATTTCATTCAACAATTGGCACACGAAAATTATCTGGAAAAGCATCTCTCAAATAAAAATACTCGATTTTCATTTTACACACACTTTTTCACTAATGATTGTCCTATTTTGTTTGCGTGTGTTTGTTTTCATTTTTACTTTCTCCATACGTAGTAATGGGAAAGTATTGTAATCACGAAAAAAATCGACTTCGAGATTTCAACGGAAATACGTTTTGAGGTCCCTAGAACACCTTTAGACTATTTTCAAAATGATGTCTTGTGTGTGCGTGCGTGTGTGTGTATGTGATTGTGGGCGCTCTAACTCAAAAAGTACTTGCCATATCGTAACCAAACTTCATATATAACACTTTAGCTCGACCTCCGGTTAATCAGTATTTTAAAAAACTAATCAGTTCTTGTACCCAAAACCACAAAACGTATTTCCGTTGCAATCTCGAGTTCGATTTTTTTGGTGATCACAATACTTTCCCCATACTATGTATGGAGAAAGTAAAAATGAGTTTCCTCTAATGATACGTCGATACATTTTATTATACAGCAATTCATACTTTAAGAATAATATCCTTCGGGGTGGTATTAAATATTATAACAGCGTAAGCTGCTGTCAGGAGCCGCACGCAAGTCCTTACATAGCCGCAGGTTGTCGACCTCTGGGGTATAAGGCTTTAGGAGTTTTCTCCACGTACATAATTAAAATTCGGTGCGCACCCAATCCATCGCAGTGTATAATTAAATTTCTTAAGTGTTGGCTAAGTAACCCTAACATTTATTTAAACGCGTATAAAAGAATCCGCGTTAGAAAAGTTTCCCTTGGAAAAGGTATTATTATAATGTCGAATCGTGCCTAACAGGTTGATAGTTAACTCCCAGTTTGAGAGGAAAGATTCACGACTCCCGCTGTCCGGTAAATAGGAGGAGAGGAAATATCACGAGGGGAGGAGAGGAGAGGATCAGAAGGGAGCAGAAGAGAGAGAACCGAGAAGCGAGAAGAAAGATAATCGCGAGACAGGAGGGGAGAGGGGATCGCGTAGACAGGAGAGGGAAGATCGCGAGAGAGGAGCAGAGGGAGGATTATGAGATAGGAGGAGAGGGGAGGTTTTTGAGAGAGGAGGAGAGGGAGGATTATGTGAGCGAAGGAGAGGGAGGATCGCGAGAGAGGAGGAGAGGGAGGATCGCGAGAGAGGAGGAGAGGGAGGATTATGAGAGAGGAGGAGAGGGAGTATCGCGAGAGACGAGGAGAGGGAGGATTATGAGAGAGGAGGGAAGGGAGGATTGCGAGAGAGGAGGAGAGGGAGGATCGCGAGAGAGGAGGAGAGGGAGGATCGCGAGAGATGAGGATAGGGAGGATTATGAGAGAGGAGGAGAGGGAGGATTTTGAGAGAGGAG
Source organism: Uropetala carovei (assembly GCA_036926305.1). Taxonomy (NCBI): domain Eukaryota; kingdom Metazoa; phylum Arthropoda; class Insecta; order Odonata; family Petaluridae; genus Uropetala; species Uropetala carovei. Next base: position 6,885,950 of record JAXCHB010000172.1, on the reverse strand, counting down.
GAGAGGGAGGATCGCGAGAGAGGAGGAGAGGGAGGATCGCGAGAGAGGAGGAGAGGGAGGATCGCGAGAGAGGTGGAGAGGGAGGATTTTGAGAGTGGAGGAGAGGGAGGATCGCGAGAGAGGTGGAGAGGGAGGATTTTGAGAGAGGAGGAGAGGGAGGATCGCGAGAGAGGAGGAGATGCTAAATCGCGAGAGAGGAGGAGAGGGAGGATCGCGAGAGTGGAGGAGAGGGAGGATCGCGAGAGAGGAGGAGAGGGAGGATCGCGAGAGAGGAGGAGAGGGAGGATTGCGAGAGAGGAGGAGATGCTAAATCGCGAGAGAGGAGGAGAGGGAGGATCGCGAGAGAGGAGGAGAGGGAGGATTATGAGAGAGGAGGATAGGGAGGATTATGAGAGAGGAGGATAGGGAGGATCGCGAGAGAGGAGGAGAGGGAGGATCGCGAGAGAGGAGGAGAGGGAGGATCGCGAGAGAGGAGGAGAGGGAGGATTATGAGAGAGGAGGATAGGGAGGATTATGAGAGAGGAGGAGAGGGAGGATTGCGAGAGAGGAGGAGATGTTAAATCGCAGGAGAGAGGAGGAGATGGAGGATCGCGAGAGAGGAGGAGAGGGAGGATTGCGAGAGAGGAGGAGATGGAGGATCGCGAGAGAGGAGGAGAGGGAGGATTGCGAGAGAGGATGAGATGCTAAATCGCGAGAGAGGAGGAGAGGGAGGATTTTCAGAGAGAGGAGGAGATGCAAAATCGCGAGAGAGGAGGAGAGGGAGGATCGCGAGAGAGGAGGAGAGGGTGGATTGCGAGAGAGAAGGAGATGCTAAATCGCGAGAGAGGAGGAGAGGGAGGATCGCGAGAGAGGAGGAGAGGGAGGATCGCGAGAGAGGAGGAGAGGGAGGATCGCGAGAGAGGAGGATAGGAAGGATTATGAGAGAGGAGGAGAGGGAGGATTGTGAGAGAGGAGGAGAGGGAGGATTATGAGGGAGGACGATAGGGAGGATTATGAGAGAGGAGAGGGTGGATCGCGAGAGAGGAGGAGAGGGAGACTTTTGAGAGGGGAGGAGAGGGAGGATCGCGAGAGAGGAGGAGAGGGAGGATCGGGAGAGAGGAGGAGAGGGAGGATTATGAGAGAGGAGGATAGGGAGGATTTTGAGAGAGGCGGAGAGGGAGGATCGCGAGAGAGGAGGAGAGGGAGGATTATGAGAGAGGAGGATAGGGAGGATTATGAGAGAGGAGGATAGGGAGGATCGCGAGAGAGGAGGAGAGGGAGGATCGCGAGAGAGGAGGAGAGGGAGGAATATGAGAGAGGAGGATAGGGAGGATTATGAGAGAGGAGGAGAGGGAGGATTTTGAGAGAGGAGGAGAGGGAGGATTATGAGAGAGGAGGATAGGGAGGATTATGAGAGAGGAGGAGAGGGAGGATCGCGAGAGAGGAGGAGAGGGAGGATTACGAGAGAGGAGGGGATGCTAAATCGCGAGAGAGGAGGAGATGGAGGATCGCGAGAGAGGAGGAGAGGGAGGATTGCGAGAGAGGAGGAGATGCTAAATCGCGAGAGAGGAAGAGATGGAGGATCGCGAGAGAGGAGGAGAGGGAGGATTGCGAGAGAGGAGGAGAGGGAGGATCGCGAGAGAGGAGGAGAGGGTGGATTGCGAGAGAGGAGGAGATGCTAAATCGCGAGAGAGGAGGAGAGGGAGGATTTTGAGAGAGGAGGAGAGGGAGGATTTTGAGAGAGGAGGAGAGGGAGGATTATGAGAGAGGAGGAGAGGGAGGATTTTGAGAGAGGAGGAGAGGGAGGATTATGAGAGAGGAGGATAGGGAGGATTATGAGAGAGGAGGAGAGGGAGGATCGCGAGAGAGGAGGAGAGGGAGGATCGCGAGAGAGGAGGAGAGGGAGGATTACGAGAGAGGAGGAGATGCTAAATCGCGAGAGAGGAGGAGATGGAGGATCGCGAGAGAGGAGGAGAGGGAGGATTGCGAGAGAGGAGGAGATGCTAAATCGCGAGAGAGGAAGAGATGGAGGATCGCGAGAGAGGAGGAGAGGGAGGATTGCGAGAGAGGATCAGATGCTAAATCGCGAGAGAGGAGGAGAGGGAGGATCGCGAGAGAGGAGGAGAGGGTGGATTGCGAGAGAGGAGGAGATGCTAAATCGCGAGAGAGGAGAGGGAGGATTTTGAGAGAGGAGGAGAGGGAGGATTATGAGAGAGGAGGATAGGGAGGATAATGAGAGAGGAGAGGGAGGATTGCGAGAGAGGAGGAGATGCTAAATCGCGAAAAGAGGAAAGGAGTCGCGCGAGAGGGAAAGTTGGGAGTGGAACAAAATTGTGAGGGTGGAGTGTTAGAAGCTGGTAAATGAAGAGAGATAAGGAATAGTCATGGGGATACTGACCGTAGACTGGGAAGTAGATAGATTGTGGATAGGGATTGAGGAGAATGAGAGAGGGGAGGGGAAGGAAGAGGTGAGGGTGGAAGAAAATGGAGGAGGGGGAAAGAGATGGAGGAGTAGTAGTAGTAATTAGGTTTATAGGTGCGTCAACAGCTAAGGTTATTTTGCACCGTCAAATTCTCTTAGAGAAAATCAACATACATCACAACATCCATGCCCGAAGCGGGATTCGAACCCACAACCTATGGTTTAGAAGGCAGTCTAACCCGGCCGGCGAGATGGAGGAGGTGAGTTTAACAGGGAAGAGTCTGGATGAGGGATAGTGGGAATTCGGAGAGGGATAAATGAAAGGGGGGTAAACGAATTATGTTAATTCGAGTTCCCTGCAAAAAAAAATGCGCACTAAAACATGAATATTACCCTTCCACGCGAGAACCACCGTCACCATGCGCCGTCTCTATGCAGATTACGACTGAGTTATATTTCCGCTAGTCTCCTCGCGACCCTACATCAACGTGGCATTCCGAATAATCCGTCTAGGTAAGAAAAAATTGGGAGCCTCAGAAACGCTCAAAAAACCTAGTCGAGGCATATCGGTCCGAGGACGCGATCTCCGCGGCGCCACAGGCTTGGATGGGATACGGGATATAAATATGCGTACGAATCACCGGTGCCCTGGAGTTAGAACTCGATAAGAATAATAAAAAAATGCCTGCAAGTAAAGAGGTCAAACCGCGATTTCCATTTACGGTAGCGGCGTGCTATGGGAAAAGGCAGAGTGGGATTTTTATCAAATTTAGATTCCAATCACATGAAATAAAGTAATATCTGCGAGTGTATACAATATCAATAGATTCGATAAAAAAAAGGATGTCGTAGTATTCATCTTAGTTCGGATAGATAAATTCCAGAAATAATCCTGCATAAATTGCTCCACCTCGTATTCATCTGTTGCAATTTTCGTAGTAATATTTCTACTATCCGATGTTCTAATTGAACTGAATCCAGGTAATAAATTTGGAGAGGTGAAATTCGATTTTTATTCTTTTAAATGCTGGTATATTTCGTGAAATGCGGGTCACTTAATGGTCTACACGTTAAAGTGAGAATAAAAAGGAACCAACTTAGCAGTCTAAGAAAACATCATTTATATTCACTGTTTATGCAAAAAATATCTCGATCGACGAAAACGATTATTTCACTTAATAATACAGAATTAAAAAAAAACATTTTTCGCGTAAATTTTCAAAATGGAACGTTTAATTTTTAAGGTATAAGATGGTAAAAGCATCAGTCCAATGTTTTACGTTTAAAAAACAGGAATTTCCACGAAATATCTTTGTAGCAGAAATTTCAAAACTTAATATCTTTGGCTGATTGCCAAGTGAAATTTTCGTGGCGAAATGTTGCTATAGAAGCGTAAAATTTTATAAAACTTTTAATAATTTCTGTTCTATTTAACTTAAAAAAGACGACATGAAAAACAAACAAAAAATATATAGCGGAACCTTACTCTTCCTTGCCCTTCATCATTCCAAGCTAGGGCTTCACAATTTTCGAATCAATAGCATTCTATATTTAAACCATGATGATTTTTTTCGAACCTAAACAACATACAGAGACCGAATTCAATAAACTTCACTCTGGCTTCCACGTGCGGCCGGTAAATTAATAACGAGAAACCTTATAAAAAAATCTCCCTCTTTAAATAAAGTCTCCATCGCTCGAAATGTATGTGAAAACCTAAAACCGACAGACGAAATTAAAAAAGGCGAAGCGAATTTCAACCCACGGCTAATTTTTTTTAGGAAGGACAAAAGAATGTTAACCCCGTACGAATGGTCCAGCATACTAAAAATTACATAGAGAGACACGGTGATTGCAAATTATACAAATTCATTATTTAAAAAACTAGCAAGTATAGAGTAAAAAGTAAATACAGTAAAAATCCTAATAAAGTACAATTTAAAAAATGTCCGGGATATTAGATTTCAATATGTGCTCTGTTTGGTCCTTGAGACATCAAAATGGTACCGTTTCCTGCAATACATCCAACGAAACTCTTTCGATTAACCGTGCTAATTAGCACTATGCAAGAGATGACAAATGATTTACTGTCGCGTGCCAAGAAAGCAATATGAACCATCAGAATTTCTTTCGCGTGCCACTAATTTAGTCTTTTTCTCTAAGGAACTTCATATTTTATTTTTTTAAATAAAAGCTTACCCGTGACAAGTAAAATCGCACGTGTGCCACTTATTTGCCATCCCCTAGGTAGCCGTTTCCAGCAAGATAATCCGCCTCTTTCCGGCTTTAGAGTGTTGGAAACTGTTTGACTGATACCATGATAGCACGTGACCCTAAAAGGGCTTAGGTTTAAAATATTGGAATAAAGTACTAATTAGTGGAGTAATTAAGAAAATCTGTAAGGTTAAAAATAATGGAATGGACATTTACGTAAGGACAAAAAACCTCTTTTTCTTTCTGACGAACTTCGCACCATACATTTCGTAGCATGTCGTGCTGAACTTTTCCAACAGCCATACGTTTCTTTCCCTCCAAATTATCCTTAATTGCTGGCGATGGCGGAACACAAAACTTCGTCTTTGACGTAGCCCCAGATGAAAAACTCGAGGAAAGTTAGATAGGGCGAAGGAGCAGACCAAGGAATGGACCCTCAACGCTTGATCCAACGATCGAGCGATTTGCCGACTCAGCAATTTTGTAAGCTTATCGTGAAGGAAGCTAAAACTAGCGAAAGCTTCAAATTATTAACTTTTCATTAGCAAGTATGACTTGATTTTCACTGCACATCTGTAATTTTTTCGATGCAATTTTTTTAAAATCGGAATTTGTAATCATCCATTGTATACAACAACACACAAATACATGCACGTTTATATACACTATATTAGTTCGCGTGTATCTCAATGTATACCTCAAGCATGCGCCACTGCTCCGATAACTACATATCTCTCCTATCTCTCTAATGCTTTCACAGACTCGGTCTGAAAAGCAAGAAAAAAAAATCTGATGTAGCCAACACATGACTCTCCATATTTGGGGTATAGATATATATATTATTATGAATAGCATTATGAGGCAAAATTATCAATTCGAATCGTAAAAGAATACAGTCGTCCTTATTGCCGTAAATTACGAATATTTTGAATAGGTTTACAGAATTCACCGCTACATGATGGTGGCGCTGTATACTGGAAATTAAGAAAAAGTTAAATATCTCCGAAATGGATGGTTCTACGAAATTTGTGTCAAACAAAACTTGGAAGAAATATTATTCCCTACAATTTTGGTCCTCATGAAGATTATCAGTACCGACGTTTTTTAAGAGATATTTGACGGAAACCGAAAAAACCGATGATTTTTTATAAATAATTCCTAAACAATAACTAGTATGGAAAATTGTTTCAAATGAAAGTTGTAGGAAATTACATTTTATATAACATTTATATAGAATTGTATATACAATAATTATGTTTTAACGGAGAAATATCGAAAAACCGAATCGGGTTTCGAATAAACCTCGACTTCCGGTTACCGGTATCGTCCAAAAACTAATCAGTTCTATGTACTCATGCTAAAGTGTTATATATGAAATTTGGTGTTAATAGAGCAAGTACATTTTGATTAGAGCGCCCACAATCACATACTTCCACACAGATAGACACTAAACGTGTTTTACGGACCTCAAAACGTGTATTTCCGTTAAAATCTCAAATTCGATTTTTTTCGTGATCACAATACTTTCCCATTACTTCGTATGGAGAAAGTAAAAATTTGCTGTAGCCAACACGACTTTCTCCATATTTGGGTAAAGATATTTAAATAATTATGAATAACATTATAAGGCAAAATTATTATTTCGTATCGTCGAAGAATAGTCGCCCTTATTGCCGTAAATTATATGTTGAATTTGTTTACAGAATTCACCGCTACATGGTGGCGCTGTATACTGGAAAGTTACGAATAAATTAATTATCTACTAAATGGAAGTTTCTACGAAAATTTGTTTCAAGCAAAACTTGGAAGAACTATTATTCTCTACAACTTTGGTCCTCACGAAGATTACCAATAACCGTTTTTGAGGAGATATTTGACGGAAACCGAAAAAACCGATTATTTATAAATAATTCCTAAACAATAACTGCTATGGAAAATTGTTTGAAATAAAAGATGCAGGAAATTATATTTTCTAATTTTTTTGTAATGGTCAATGTATACAGTAATGATGTATTATCGGAGAAATATTGCAAAAACCGATTCGGGTTTCGAATAAACCTCGACTTCCGATTAACCGATATTGTCCAAAAACTAATCAGCTCTTTGTGCTTATACTGAAGTGTTATATATGAAATTTGGTAATGATATGGCAAGCACTTTTTGAGTTAGAGTGCCCAGAATAACATATGCACATACACACAGACATTCCGAAAATAGTCTAAACGTGTTCTTTGGATCAAAATATTCAACAAACTATCGGTTTTTCGAAAAATTCCTATCACATACACAGACAACATCGAGAAAATAGTCAAAACGTGTTCTAGGGACCTCAAAACGTGTATTTCCGTTGCAATCTCGAATTCGATTTTTTTCATGAATACAACGCTTTCTCTACATACTACGTATATTGAAGAAAGTAAAAACAGGCAGGAATCCCCGAAAATTAGTTCCCTTTTCACGTCACAGGCGACGTTTTTTGCCGTAACAAGGACGTGACTCGTTTCCGCCAATAGTATCCACTCAAGCACTTCCCGCTCTCTCTCTCTCTCTCCCTCTCCCTCCTACCTCCGAGCCTCCGCAACGAAGATTATAAGGAGGGAGAGAACGAAAGAGAGTGTATGGAGGAATGGGTAATGGAGACGGGACAGTGAGATGGAGAGATGAAAGGCGAAATAAGAGAGGGTTATGGGATAAGGGTATTTCTCTCTACCTCCCACTCCCTCTTCCTCCCTTCCTCTGATAATCTCCATTGTGAAACGCAGTAAAAACTCAGCATAATTCAATCTGGGGGAATAGGAAGGAAAATATTTCCCGATTAAACAAAATTGCACGAACTTGTTCCTAGACAAATACGACGGAAGTTTCTTGGAGAATTATACTCGTCTTATGGCTGAAAAGACGGCAGCTTTATAACCGAACTGCGCGTCTGTTTTATTTTTGGAACCTTGTTATGACTTTTAGAAATGCCTAAAAGTATTCAATTTGCCAATTTCTTATATTTAAATGGTCATTTTTGAACTCAAAAGTTCCCCGATAGGCACATTAACCGCAGGCGCTTAGCATCAGAAAAATACGTGATTTTACCATTTCACTAGATGAAAGTACCCGGCGATGCCCGTGTTATGCCAGATGTCTTTGGCGAATAAAATTATGTATTATATGGTAATACAATCATTTCTCCCTTTGCGCACCTCAAAATGTGTATTTCCGTTGAAATCTCGATTTCGAATTTTTCATGAAAACTATACTTTCTCTATACTACGTATATTGTAGAAAGTAAAAACTAATTCTGAGATATCTCTGATACCTGTGAATTAGGCCGGGAGGGTCCATGGAGGTCCGGAGAGAACGTGAGCATACGTGAGAGTAATAGGATTTCGAGTTAAACAATGTAATCGGTTGGCAAGGCAATTTCACGTTAAAAACGCTAAATTTTGTCAAAATATGATATTAAAACGTTAAATTCGAAAGATTCAGATTCGAACGCGATAAAAGACGATAAGAATAAGAAACTGCATTTATTTTTCTTTAATACAGTCCAAGTCCGAAAATTGTAGGTCAAATTTGCGAATTTTAATAAGCAAAATAAAACAAGGTTGCAGGTCGATATATCGATTTCCCCATATTATCTTATGAGGAATGGATATCCGTCTGTCTGTCTGTGTGGGGTATCCTATGTTACTCGTAGAGTCATATGAAGTCAATTTGCAAAGTTTGATCCCGATAGCTCAAACGAACCATCCAAGACACATTTCGTCCCCGTTGAAAATACGCTGATGCCTATTAAAAAAACAACATCGCCAATCGTAAGAAAAACGAATATTTCGTTATTTTTTACTTCTAACCTGTCGAATACAATAGTGCGTAAATGTATATACCAATAAAATCCACAATGTATAAGGAACAGACGGACAGATAGATGGACAGATATTCAATTTTATATATTAAGAAAGAATACAATACCAAATATAAACTACCATGACAACTCCCATTGTCACCGAAGTTGGGAGTCCAATGCATTTATATGGGAAAATTTTTGACGTAGGTAATATCGTTTTTCAATTTCTATGTGCGATTTTACTTTGTTTACATGGCAACTAAATATTTGTTGATTTTTATTGAAATATTACTAATAACTTGTTTTTAATGATATTTTCGTGTGGCGTAGAGATCTCCAAAACAATCTGTTTTTAAAACTACATATATAAATAACTTTAAAAATTTTACGTAGATTTTTTCACAAACTTTTTTCCACACCTTTGAAGATATCGTCATGAAAGTTCGCATACCCTGCGAGTAACTTAGTCTATATGGCGATTAAATCAATAATTATTTTACCATAAGTTTACAAGTAATTTTCCATTATTCAAAGTGAAATGTTTTTTTCCTTCATTCATCAAAATACCTAAATATGGACCGATTTTCTTCGTATTTCCTTCATTCGACGCTTAAAACTGTGTACTATCCTATTCTTGCGATGTTTACATGTTTACACGGACGAAATTTTAGATTCACTAAATCCATTGAAATTCAACGGGCACTTGCGCAATTTTCCAGATAATGTATCATAGCAGCCATAGAGACCATCGTTCCGCTTTAATGCCATCAAATATAAGGAGGCGTCTTATTTTTGCTACTTAAAGAATACTTTCTGCGCTTCAACAGATGAAATTCCTTAAAGCCCCACTTTACCGAGGGTACGCAGAAAGGGGAAGCATAAGGCGGATAAAACTTCTTACACCGCATGAAGCGCGTAGAAAAACTGCGAGGAATGCCCATATATTCTGCTCGAAATAATATCTTTCGAAGTGCTCGCCGAGGAATGGCACAGGAGAAATTCCACACGAAGCTGGTTAGGCTGCGTTGGGGTCCGCCCTTGAGTCTGACATAAGCTAGGACTTCACTGTTACAAGAACCTTTTCACTCAAAAATTGAACGACCCCTATTAAGCAATTTCATAGACATTGGAGTAAGGCTCTAACATACCCGTGCGTGGGAATAGAAGAACGAGAAAAGGAAAAGAAACCGTAATGTCATGCCTAGCATGAAGAGTGAAATTAATCCACTTGACTTTGAAAGCTAGCCTTTGGAAATTTCATAAAGACTTATTTGTATTGCATTAACCCAACATAAATGTTAAAGCGGCAAATAAACTGTGGAAAATCCCAAGTTCCCTTTGAAACTAAACGATTAAGTAAAATTCTGTTAAATCATCACACGAATAAAGGAAAAAATTTCTTCCGTTTGCAAGTCCAATTAGTCTTAAGTAGCACGCATTCTTTAACAGGCTTATTTGGCAACACGTGTCAGCGCTACCGTGTGCATTAGCTTTTAACAGTAAACGAACCATCCAAGACACATTTCGTCCCCGTTGAAAATACGCTGATGCCTATTAAAAAAACAACATCGCCAATCGTAAGAAAAACGAATATTTCGTTATTTTTTACTTCTAACCTGTCGAATACAATAGTGCGTAAATGTATATACCAATAAAATCCACAAGTAACGGTAAGAGAGTTCAAATCCTTACCTCTTCGGCGATAATCCTATCGAAGACGGCTGTTAAACGCGAACAGGCACTGCGTTTCCCCGTTGACACGGCCCGGAAGGAATTTTCCTCACAATCTCTTTCAACCGACCAGGTTTGGGAAAACAAGTTATCTCTAAAAACAAAGGGATGAGTTATGGCGTGTCGAACGACACTTAAAGCACGAACGTGTTCAATTTCGGGCCAATCTTTCTTCCTCCCGAGAGAGCGAGAGAGAGAGAATTTTCCGCAAACGAGGGAAATCACACCATTCCCTTCTCCCCTCTTTGATTCTTTTTTTTTGTATGTATGTAACGCCACAACACGAACTCGCGAAAAGTCCCCCTTCTTCTCCTTTTTCTTCCCTTCTCGACGAAAGATAAGTTGAAGAGGTATGCGAAAACAGAAAGTATTAAGGGGAAGAGGATGGGAGAGGTTATATAACAGTTTCTCTGACGAGCACGCGGGGCAACTTTTAATGCCCCTACCTAAAGAAGGAATACTCGACGCGAAATAAAGATCGCAACGACGACTCTCGGTATCATCGCCTCGTCGAACGCACGAACCCAACGTTCCAACCGATGCTACCAGACTGACTGACTGGGGAAGGAAAAGGAGAAAACCGGGGACAAACCCCACGCAGCCGCCGTGGCCTCATCCGTACCCTCCCCCCCCCCTTCCCTCCCCTCCCTTGTCGCCCCTACCGCCTCCCGTCCCTATCTTCCCCTCCCTCCCTCCCCCCATGTTATACGTTAGTCACTACCTCTCTTAAAACTCCCGACTACCACATTGCTGTAAAGCTTCCTTCCAAACTCTCGACCCTGGAAACATCGCCGCTTCCGCGACACCCTTGAACGAGTAAAACTTTAAAAAAGCAAAAAAAATAAAATAATAATGCCTCTCACTCGCTCATTGCTCTCCGTACACCTTTGATTTTTTTTATTTAAAAACAAAAAGAAAACCGCTTCCTCGCCAGTTTTCCCCCTTTTGTCTCCACCAACACCCCCCCCCCTCCCCCCCTCCTTATCTTCTTAATGATCTGCGTTGTGTGTGTTCGCGCAAGTGTCCTCATCCCTTTATCTCCAGTCGCAAATTCCTTTCTATTTTTTGTGCCTCTTTCTCTACCTCCGTTCCTGACCCCTTTCGACCTCTCTCCCTCTCTCTCCATTCTATTTTTTTTCTCCCCCTACCCCTTCTTCTTTCCACCTTACCCTCTCTTTAGCTTCCTTATCTGAGTTCACATTCTTCTCCTCCCTCTTTCACTTTCATCCTTACTTCTCCCTCCTTTTTTTTTACCGCTCCTATCTTGCCTTTAATCTTCGCTCTCCTCCATTCCTTCTATCTCTCTCTCTCTCTTCTTCTTACACCCTCTCTTCCTCTTGACTTCTTTTCATGCTCCTTTTTCTACACATGTCACTATTACTTGTTATTACCACTTCCTCTATTTCTCTTTCTTCGCTCACTCTCTTCCTCATATCTGCCGCTGACATTTGAATCGTTGGCGATATACGTAGGCAATCACATCCTTGCTTCCATCTTCCGCAGTCCTGATTCCATTTTACATAGTCGTCCTCAACCTGAACTCATTTCATCGCCGTGCTACAATTTTTACCCGGGGTAGTAGTAAAGAGTGAAACCGCGAAATACTAGTCTTGCAAAATTACGCTTTCTTTTCGGACATAATAGTACGTACGTTAGTACAATAAGATCAGGAATCGACCCTGCCCTGTCGAGTAACGCTCTTTACCAATACAGTCAGTCCCCGGTTTTACGACAGGTTAGGTTCCAGGCCACCTTCGCAAAGTGGATTCCGACTTGAAGCGGAACCTATTATTTGTGGGGCCTATGGACAGTAGGTATAGAACTAATACGCAAACGTATAAACCTATCTAAACATTTAAAAGAATAAGTATATAGACGTTTTAAATACATAAAAAGATGAAAACAATTACGTAATGTATAAAATATTTCTTAAAGACGGAAAACTGGATTCGGCGACTTAAATCTGGATTATTTGTTCTACGGGAAAACCTACGTAAAAGTGGATCGTCGTAAAGCGGGGGCTTACTGTATACCTACGGTGACCATTCATCCTTTATTTTAAAGGACAGCCCTTTATTTTTAGGGCGTCGTCCTTTACATTTTTTTTTTAAATTCAAAAACACGTTTTTGTCCATTATCTTTTTTAGGTGAATTAGGTGAATGCCGGACTGTCCGGCAGAGTACCGAGCAGGTGGTACTAGGTTTTTCTGTGTGTATCCTTTATTCCCCTCCAGAAAAAATGGTCACCGTTTGTATAGGTACCTCTTCGCGTGCCATTCATTTTATCGCAAGCGCTTACTTTTTTAATATGAGAAATCCTAGCTGTGATGCAGAAAAGTTTCGAAACGGAAAAATAAGCATGTTTTTAGGCGCGTTTCACTTCCAGCATGAGCGCCTATTAGCGTAGGTCTGTTCGTCCGCCCGTCCGCATTTTCGTTCTCGGCTTCTACTGTACGGATTTTCATGAAATTTTATATTATGAACTTACAATAAAAGATAATAAGAAAATCGCAAAAATGAATCACGTGCGTCAATCAGGGGTATGTACTACTTTACTGGTGACAAAAAATGAATTTTCCGTCATATCTCGTAAAGTATTGGTCATATCAAAATAGTTTTCAAATAAAACTTGTAAAAACTAGTAAATTAGAGTATTTCTTCTACTTTACTTTTTCATCGTATGAGAAACCGTTATCACGAAAATCAAACAAGAATATCTTAATTCGTGTTGAACTTAAAAAATCATTGTTGCTAACATAAGCAATCTCACAAAAATACGTTTAATTTCCTTGCGTGTGCATGCAGTATTTTTAAATAGAAAGAAAATGGATTATTTATGAAGAAGGGAAGAACGTTAAATCGCTATTTTCCTTAAGTACACTCAAAGAGTTTTGCAAGTGAAAAGAAATGAATAATTTTCAACGAAGGAATAAATGTGGACGCAAAATAAATTAATAATTTTCAACGAGGAACAAGCTCAAAAACGGTTAATTTATTTCAAATACTCCCTTGCACGTAACGCGCCCATTTGAGGTACGCTGTACACTTTCCTAACTTGTTTCTTCTATTATTAAATTCAGAAATATTTTGTTTTTTCTTTCGCTATGAAGATTTGTCCTATTATTGTAATTGACAAACTGTGTACATTTAGCTTATCTTATTTTTTATACGGTACTACCGCCACATTTTCGGTCACTAGATCCTTTCAGCTCTCCAGGTATTATATCAGTGGGGATATTTTTAAAAAAATTTAAATACCAACCTGTATATTTTTCGAAAGAAATATAAAGAAAAGCAAATGGCATTAGTGAAGAAATCTACACTACTAGTTTTAACTATCGTTTGCAGTTTCGTCACAATTTCGGTTTTAAGCAAATGAACAGACAGACGCAAAAGTGAAACTATAAGCGTATTTTTTTTAAATTCGCTAAAAATTAAAGAATTGAGCAGTTGCCTTAGGCAACTCCGATAGCCACAACGAGGTTATACCAGTATAGCTATTGGAGATACCTAAGACAAGTACTTATTAGGTACTTTAATTATTTATATGTACTTCTTAAGTCCTTATTCTGGATTTTATTTATCTGGACAATTATCTAGGGAATTAATTTAAATTATTGTAACGAAAACCTTCTTCATTGTTGAAATTAGAGCACTAAAAATTCCTTATGCTTGATTTTCGCTTATGTAATACGACATAATCTCTCTATCTTCTGACGTAAGCTCTTACACGGCCAACTGAAGCGTTCGAATTTTCCAATGCGACCTGCTCAGCAGAGAGGATTAGGAGGAAATTCGAATCTTTGTTGACTTTGATGCGAATCACCTTTCTTGCTCCAGACCTCCAACTATGGAAGCTGAAATATTCCTTCTTGAATTAGGACCCACTGAGTGGTTTCTGGAGGAATTTTATGGCTGGCATTAATGGATGTATTTGGAGTCGGAAAGACGCTGACTTCGCTGCAAACCAGTCCAAAAGGGTAGATTCTTGCGAACTTGTGAACGACGTGGAATGCGATAGAAGAGCATCGTATCCTTACCCTTATTCTTCCTGCTCTGGCAGACCGAAGTGTATGGTATGACGCCAAAAACGTCGACTGCTCCACTTAGCATTATTTCGTGCCTACTTTGGAAGCGGTTCAAAATACCAAAAGTACTTCCTTCCCCCCCCCCCCCACTACCCCTCCCACAAAGTCGTGGCTCGTAAAGTGTGCACGCAGCACTCTCTTGAGTGTGCTTTTAAGGAAATAGCACATTTAAATCACTGCCTCTTGCATCTTCCTCTGATGAGGAATGCTCGTTCGTTTTATGTTTTTTTCGATCTATTTAGATAATTGCCGACCGCCAGGAGCGTAGGAAATAGGTTTGCGTTCTTAAGGGATACTCTTTTGATGATATTAACAAAGAATAAACGAGATATCTTTACGAAGTAAACAAAAACAATACCAATATCCTCGAACAGACTAAGGCACATAATCGCTAATGACGTATATCATATAAATAAAAGCCTTTGAAGCTTAATATCTCGCAAACGACTGAACCGAATTTGATGAAATTTTCAGGATAGCATTATGATATAATAAAAAAAACGTTTTAATGTATCGGTAATATATAAAAGCCTTATTCTGTCCCTTAGTCCTTTTGTCACTCCCTCTGTCACGCTTTGAAAAACACAAATATACCTGGAAAGAGGGGACTAAGGTCAACTTTTGAAGCACGATAGATGCGGCGATGGTATCGGACCTTCGCTCGGATCAAAGGCAACCCTCTCAGCAGAAGGTATGATTTCAGGTCAAAGAAGACTGCCTCAATTTTTTTTTCAGAATAATCGATCATCTCTGTCATTTTTGACTGGCACTTATACTAGTGATAGAATATACAGCTAAATATTACTGCCCAAAACTTTACCAAAAAATAATATCTATGAACTAGACTTACGTTACTTAAAACTTCTAAGTTCAAAGGGATCAAACTGAAGTTACTATCAAATGAAATTTATTTCATTCGTATTTTCGTCCCAATCAAGTTTTAATTACAGCTAGAGATAATTTATTCATTCATTCACCCATGTAAATATCAAAATCTGCTAAGAATGGAAAAAGGAGAAAAGGCCTGCTATGACCTGAAATCGAACCCTGGTCTTCCACTTGCCGAGCGTATATTCTACCGTAGCAGGTAATTAGATAAATTCTTCCGTTTCAGGATGAGGATGTTTTCTCAGGTTACGACCGAATTAGCCAAGCTAGTATCAACCAGCCCCAAACGGATGTACGCGGATGAGACGATAGGAAAAATAACTTTGGCAAAATTAAGACAGCTATGGTTTATAGAAGAAATTACTAAAAATATTAAAAAGATAAGCAGGAGGAAGTTGGTTAACACGGAATATGGAAGAATAATACATCGAGAACTAAACAATAAGATTAGGAGGAAAATCACAGAATCGAGAGAGAGAGAGACAGACAGACAGACAAACGACTTTATTAGGGCGAAATTGAGACTATATAGTCCCTTCTTACATTTAACCCTGCGTCAACATTTACAAATCAGAATGAGAGAGATGTAGTCGAAAGAGAAATATTGAGGCATGGAGAAAATGCTGAGACGAGGAAAATTGACTGGTATGAAAAAGCCAAGGGACTGACGGAAACAAGAAAGGAAACACGCTCGCCTGAAATCGAGACAAAAAACGGACAACTATTAATTGAGACGGAGGATGTGATGAAGAGATGGAAAGAATGTATTGAAGAATCACATCTAAAAGTGAGAATGTATCGAGAAATCGAGAGGAAGGAAGATGTTCACTGTACGTAATAGTGTTGCCCCTGGAATATTGTACGGTGAGATCGAAAAGACTCTTATGGATGTGAAGTAAAAAGAAAGCAGTGGGAATTGACGACTTTCCTGTAGAAACGTTAAAGGAATTAGGGAAAGAGGAAAAAGAGAGGTTTTAAAAATTGTGCTTAAAAAAACATGGCGAGGTTTCACAAAATTGATTTTGAATCCTTTGAAGAATAATTACGTAAATGAACGTCGAGATTGGAACAGCCAATTTAATTTCGCAAGAAGCTTGGGTTATTCTCAGAATTTTGAAGGCAAATGGCGGCGGGTAAATTGAATAATTAAATAAGTATAAATCAACTCGGGTTTCGGAAGGAACGGGGCACTAGAGATGTGATAGGGGAGATGAGGACATTAATAGAAAGGAACAATTAAAACAAACAGGGTTTATTCGTGTGCTTTGTGGATTTTTAAATGGCCTGTGATATAGTTTTATGGTCAAGTCTAAGGGAATTTTTAGGAAATTATTAGGAGTTGATTGGAGAGATAGGAGTTACAGAATCAAAAATCTGATGTGGCCAACACATGACTTTCTCCATATTTGGGGTATAGTTACTTAAATTATTATGAATAGCATTATAAGCCAAATTATTATTTCCTATCGTAAAAGAATACAGTCGTCCTTATTACCGTAAATTATATTTTGATTAAGTTTCCAGAATTCACCGCTCCGTGGTTGTTGCGCTGTATACTGTATATTACGAAAAAAGTTGAGTATCTCCGAAATCGATGGTTCTACGAAAATTTGTTTCAAACAAACCCTGGAAGAAACATTATTCTCTACAACTTTGGTCCTCACGAAGATTACCAATAACGACGTTTTTAAGAAGATATTTGACGGAAACCGAAAAAACCGATTATTTATAAATAATTCCTAAACAATAACTGCTATGGAAAATTGTTTCAAATAAAAGTTGTAGAAAATTACATTCTCTATAACCTTTGTATAGAATTGTATATACAATAATGATGTTTTAACGGAGAAATATCGCAAAAACCGAATCGGGTTTCGAATAAACCTCGACTTCCGGTTAACCGTTATTGTCCAAAACCTAATCAGTTCTTTGTGATCATGCTAAAGTGTTATATATGAAATTTAGTATGGCAAGTACTTTTTGAGTTAGAGCGCCCACAATCACATGCACACACACACAGACATCATTCCGAAAAATTGACTTCGAGATTTCAACGGAAATACACGTTTTGAGGTCCCTAGAACACGTTTAGTGTTCTAGGGACCTCAAAACGTGTATTTCCGTTGAAATCTCGAAGTCAATTTTTTTCATCACTACGTATGGAGAAAGTAAAAATCAGACCGCACAGGTAAAGGTAGTAGACGGAGTATCAGATTGAGCAACGTTAGGAACAGGCCTGACACAGAACCGCCCACTCTCTCCAGCACTGTTCAATGTAATAGGTAAGTTGTTACAAAAATATGCCCAATTCAGAAAAAGGACTAGTTTTCGATTATTCTAATTTTGTGTTCGGTTGATCTCGATCAAAAAAACTAACAAAACAAAAATTACAAATATTTTTTTGATAAAACACTTAAAAACATTAAAGAAAAATTTCTAGGGAAGGGGGCGTGGGGATTTCAGAAGATCAGAAGAGGGGGGCATGAGACGAAAAAGGTTAAGATCCACTGCTTTATACAGTGATCTATCTCACAATGAAGGCAGTACAAAAGAGATCGCCACAATGATAGCAAGATGACAGGAAGAGAGTCATCGACATGCAGTTAGAATGAAAATATTACGAGATAAGTGAAATCTTTTATATGGATTAGTTGGTATGCGGGAAAAACAAGCAAGTGTTAAACACGATAAGAGAAACAAATGCAAGAATAATCACTTTAATATTTTTTTTAAAATGGAAAAATTACATACCTCATACATATCTCCAATAGCCACAACAAGGTGAAATATTTTATATGGATTAGTTGGTATGCGAGAAAAACAAACAAGTGTTAAACACGGTAAGAGAAACAAATTAAAGACTAATCACTTACATATTTTTTAAAAAATTTTAAAATTACATACCTCAGGTATCTCCAATACTCACAACTAGTTTATGGAAAACGGGATGAATTCGGTCACTGTGATGCCGTCTTCAGTGGTAATTCACCGAATGGATATACCTGAAATAAATATTTTTTCAATATTTTAAGTTTGTTTGTTCTGGAATTTATTTTCAGCCACAAGATTCTATATTGAACGGTTAGGGAAGACAGATGCTGTATTGGAGCAACAAGAAAAAGACGGAAGAAATGGCGGATCAAGTTTTGAGGGCCAGAGAGACAAAAATGTAAGAAAAGAAAAGTAATATTTGACGTCTTAAAAAGAAGGGAATGGGAAGTTGAAGAGAAAAAGGCCTTGGATGGTGCAGAATGGGATGAGTTAACCGAAAATCTACCAAAAAGTAGGATACCAACGGCGATGGCGATAGAAGTTCACCATAATAATTATCTTCCGCTAATTGCCATGCGGTTTTTTTTACCTCTTTCATACTTACTACATTTCTTTCATTCATCATCCAATTTATTTTTCCTACGAGAGTCGTTTGTCCTCGTAGCGCAAGCCTAACACCCAAACGAAGGTATTTCGAAGGGACTTGACATGAAAATAAACCGACCTTCTTGGAGGTTCATCTCCTATATATCTATGAAAGTTTGCTTGTTTGTTTGTTTATTTGTTCATCTATATATTTCCACACCGTTAAAACTAGAGTAATCAAACTGTCAACATATACTTTCTTCAGAAATAGGAAGGCTGTAGGCTACTTTTTAATCCCAAATGTTTTATATTAATTGTAAAAAAAGCAAAATAACTTTGTACGCTAATGCATTGTCATCTAGAAATGGGCCAGAAAGAACGGTACAGTTCTTTTCGAACTGTTCTGATGCCTAAACTGTTCAATAAAATAACTGTTCTCATAAAATTCCTGTTCTCAAAGAACAGGTAACTCTACATCTTATACACAGTGAGAAAGGTGGAAAACGACTACTTCCTTATCCGTAATTGGAAGGCGGGTACTGATTAAACTACGCGTATTTTCCCAAGTCCTACAATTGATTTGAATCAAATTTGGTGCGATTGTGGAGGTCTCCCAGAAATAATTCATAAGTGGTTTTTGTCTCTCTCTGCCCATTCTATTCAAAATGGCGGCCGAGTGAATTCTTAAATACCATGTGGTATCATCTAGAATCGGATATGAACAAAATTTCCCCGGGCAACGCTGGGATTCCTGCTAGTGTGGAATAAATGTGTGTGCGGGCGCGTAGTACGTCCCTATAGAGGTAGGAGACGAGAATAACTCTATTCGTCACCCCTGGCGATAGTCTTCCCGTAAACGTGAGCATTATTTTTTCATTTGTTCTTTTTGAAATTCTTATTTGTGTGCGGTTTCTAAATTTCCATTTATACGGCAAATAATCACTGTTGACATTAAAAACTTCCGCGAAGAGGTTCCTCTATATCTGGGTTCTCCAACCGGTCGATCGCGATCGACCGATCGATCTTTGGCCATTTTAAAGTCGATCCTGAATTTTGCCTCAGCGCTATAACTTTTTATTGATTCAAATGAGAAATTTTGAGCCGAAATAGATTTTGAACTTAACAATTGGAACTTTTTTTATTGAGCTATGCAAGTGATTTTATATCCGTTCGAAGATTAACAGCGATTAGAATGCATAAATCAAATAATACAGACATCTCTCGATATCAGTTCTCGCAACGAGACACGAGCGTATCGTTGTTTATCGACCCTGAGTATGCTTAAGTGTAGCTCGATAAGTGGCGTTCCAATCGCGAATTATTTCAAAAAGCAAAAGTTTGAGACTAACTGCGACTCTATACGTAACTCGATTAAATAATTCAAGTTATGTTTTGGTCGACTTCTTCTGTCTATATATTTATTTAATAGCCTTTTTCTTCAACTTCTAATAGCTTCCCCTGCCATCCACCAGTAGGGTGACTCATAGAGTATTATGTATATGTATGTAGATAGCTTAAAACTTAGTAATATGTACAAAGAATTATCAAGGTGGATATAATTTTAAACAATTTTATTTGAACTAACATATTCTCTTGTACAGAACAAAAACTCGAATAAAAAGTTGTTTTCGATTAAATTGGATTGACGTGTTAAGCAGGATATTTCATGTTATGGTGCTGGTTTCGGCGTCCCTTAAAGTTGGGAAGAATTTTGCGAGGATCCCCCCCTCCACCTCCCCCTTCCCCCCCCACCCTCCCTGCTCAACAGTATTTCTCGTATCAAGGCTCTCACCGCTGAGCTGAAAAGTTTGAGACCCCTTCTCTTTATCTTTCAAACAGTGCATGGAGAGTTTCAGTGAATGGCTTTCACTTTCAGCTTAAATTTACACTGTAAGAATTTTAAATCTTTAGAAACATACGTTTTGAACAAATGGTTTCATTTAACACCAATATATTCGTTAGGGCCCTATAGTATATACAGAATTTATCAACAATGCTCCCGCATTTCATTACCTTGTCCCGTTGTCCCGGAAAGGCCTGTCGGGACATAGGAGAGGTCCCGTATTAACGTCGCTCTAGTATACCGAACTTAAAAAAGTAATCGAGGCATGGTACCTTGTATTGTTTTGTAACCCGCTCAGTTTATGGGGTCATTCACAAATTATGCCTGACAATTTACACTGAACACGTGCTACACAATACAATGCAGTCTGCATCTGACGTACTCTCTACTGATATTGAAGTAATTACTGTGAAACTATCTTAACGTATCTATGTACAGTGGAGTGAATTTTACAGCGCTTTGTAAACTGAAATATGCCGTGCAACGAGTTCCATCAGTATATTGTATGCTTCAAAACAAGCTGTTGCAGAGAGTTGTAAAGTCATCAGGGAAATCTTCATTTGTAAAATTTAAAAATAAATATTAGTTAATTTTTTAATTAATATTACAATGTTAATTGCCAATAAAAATTTTCTAAATGTAACCAAACTAGTATTAATAATTTATTATCTTTCTAATTAATCTTACAATGTAAAATGTCAATATAAACTTTCTAAATATAAGCCAGCGTGAATTAATAATTTATCTTTTTATTTTCCCCTTCCAAAACAGTATGTTCCGTATTTTGAAGTCAGAGATTAATTTCACAGTATATATAGATACAGTTTCATACGTTGTTTTTCTTGATTTTTTATTACCTAAAATAAAGATTGACGCTATAAATAGTTTTAACGCCAAAGAAAGGAGATTGTTTAGGATTTTTTAAGCGTCACGTATTTGTTCCGTATTTTAACAAAGAATTTGGTTGCATGTCCCGTATCTTCTAAACCAAAATCTGGCAACCCTAGTGACAATGGGAGTTGTCATGGTAGTTTATATATAGGGTATATATAGGGTATATTATTATAAAACTGATAACATCACGTCTTTTTCTTATTCTTAAGGAATTTTTACGTTAATTCGATCAGGATACGGATTCTCTCTTCCATAAAAATAATCTTTACCCCTTCATTGTTTGGTAATGTCGAATAGAAAAATTCGCATCTAATTTTCAAAGATAGATTTAAACCGGTTAATTTTTAAAAAATCATATTACACGCCCCTAAGGAAGGGAGACAATGATGCCTTATTGAACTTTTCATTAAATTAAATTTTCTCCCAGGGTATATGTAATTTAAAATTTTGTTTTTACAAAAAAAACAATTTTTATTGCTTAAGCGATTTCAAGGGAAAAGTCGATTAAATTCACCGAAATAAGTCCAGATTTCCTCCTATAGTCTCCTTTATAATCAGTATCATTTTTATTACGTACGTGTATTACCAGTTCAGGGGTAAAAGAATATGAAGCGAACTACAAAAAATTTTTCGAAGAACCATAGTGAAAAAAGGAACCTGCAACAAAATTTCGTATTATTTTTGGTTTAACCCGTGCACGTCAAGTTTTTGGCGAAAACAAGAGCGAGAGTATTAAGACTAGCAATTTAATTCCATGTGTATCATCGGTCACTTGTGACCGCTTTCGTCAAGGAATTCCGTCCACATTCTAACAATCGGCAAGGATCACGATGTGATTCACGTAAAAGAAAAAAAGAGATTCTTTCAACGAGTAGATTCTACGAAACGAGGGTATTCTAGGTAAAAGCGTTTCGTTTTCTTTTTTAGCGTCAAGAGTGATGTTTGTGACCGTGGGGAAATTCGATCTTACTTCATCGAGCATAGCGTTGAAACTCGACACGCCTCTCCACGACCGGGGAGTCCAAATTCAACAAGATGGCGGCCGCCCAGAATTCAGCTCCCGTTACACGATCTCACGAAATGTTACAGAAAATTGTTTTTATAAAAGTGGTTCCACAAAAACTTCGGTATAACACTAACAATTTGTCACATTTAAAATATTACACGGTCGAAATCTTAGATTAACTAAATCCGTTGAAATTCAACTGGCACTTTACGCTGGTTTGGAGTAATTTCTTACGATCGACTGGGATTATAAGCTCTGTCCATATAGTCAAGAAATTTACTCGGTGTTTTTGAAAGTATAAGCAATTCCTTCGGTACGATAAATGATACTACGAAAATAAAGAAATAATCAATCAATCATTGATATTTGTTAATAAAGCCACATAAAGTGAATAAAATTACTAAACTTTTTAAAGTTCTTTTAGGACAATTTCTGCCAAAGCTAAATTTTATACCTCTCACGAAAAGCAGAAAAATATAATTTAATATAAGTTAGTTTTGGTGAAATCTCCAATTTATGTAGTGAAAGGTAAAGAAGAAAAACAATCTAAAATTAACATAATTGAATGATCTAGAAAATAAAAATAGTTTTCGACATATAGATGTTGTTTGGACCACCATACATCCTCATTTCTTTCGGAAGTCCTAATTATTTGGACATTCTCCCGTCAAAGAAGATATTCCGAAAATTCTGTAAATTGAGATAAAATTCAAATAAACGCATGAAAGTCTCACCTGCTCGCACACCGTCCACTACAGGAAAAGATTCTGCCTCAAGTAAGTAGATTAAGAAGTCGTGAACATTCGTGACTACGCCACTTAAAGGATTGCTGGAAAACAACACACACAATATACAACTAGTTTAATTTTGTTAAGAAAATTTGTTATAGAATACATATATATATCAATAATAATATAATTACCTTTCTCCTCTTAGCGATTCAGTTATCTTGGCAATGGACTCCCATTTGCGCTGTGAAACGAAAAAATAACATTGGATGAGAAATGGTGAACATAACATGCACAAGTGTTAGTTATTAGTTTGTTAAAACTAACTAACCAACAAGAACAAAATCACAAATAAGTTAATTTAAGTTTACCTAAATATTATTTCCTAACGCGCTTAACGAGAAAACAAAATCGCGAAATACGATCCTAGAACCTCTCTCTTTGTAGTACGTTCACATAAACACGGCACAGGCAGGAGGCAGCTTAAAAAGCGAAACTATATGGAATGCGGGGGATTCACCCTGATGGTCTGGGAGGAAAACGACGAAATCTGAAAGGGGATAAGAACGAACGATGAGAAGAGGCAAATAAAGTGACGTGCAAGAAAGTAGCGAAACATAATAAAAGCGTAAAACTAATTCTCTTCGAGATGCCTGAGACGGGTACAACCTCCAGACGAACTCGGTGACGCTCAACTTCGAACACGGAACGCTGCTCGTGGTGCATTGTGGGTAGAAAAATCAACACATAATTTCATCGTTCCCCCGGCAGGTGTCGTCCCCTGTCTCTCATGTGTACGACCTTCTGCCACACAATCCTCGCTGCTTTACCTCTGGAAATACAAGAGGACAAAAGTTCTATACAGTATATTACAAAATGTTTGGGTTAAATATTGGTATTATACCAGAGGAACAATCCATTTTCTTCCCGGGTATTAGACAAACATCCTTAGGTGGGTGGGTACCAATGGTTTTCATTATTTCGTAGTAATCTTCTTCGATCTCCACAATTTTCATAATCACACTGAAAGCCCTCTTTATAGAAATTCTTCATACACTACATTGACGATCTTACAATTTGGCGAATGAATTTACAAATCCTACCGCAGCCGCCGCCCCTAGGCCATTGCCTGCTTTGGCCTTATTGCAAATCCGCTAATGCCTATGTTACCCGCAGGATAAAATTATATACCTATGCGAAGTTTCGTGACGATATCTTCAAAGGTGTTGAAATCACAATTTTTGGAAAATCTAATTCTAATTATTTAAGTTTCTTAAGCAGTTTTAAAAACTGTTTTCTTTGGAGAACTCTACGTCACACTAAAATATCATTAAAAACCATTTATTAGTAATATTTCAACAAATATTTGGTTGCCATGTAAACAAAACAAAATCATATAAATTTAAAAACGATACTACGTTAAAAAATTTCCCCATAGAAATGCATTGGACTTTCAATTTTGGTGACAATGAGGTTTGTCAGACGTCCTGTATTATAAGGGATTGTCCCGTATTTCATTGCCTCGTCCCGTTGTCCCGGAAAAGCCTGTCCCGTATTTAAGTCGTTCTAGCATATTGAATTTAAAAAGTAATCAAGGCATGGTACTTTGTATTGTGTTGTAACCCGCTCAGTTTATGGGGTCATTCACAAATTATGCCTGACAATTTACACTGCACACGTGCTACACAATACAATGCAGTCTGCATCTGACATACTCCCTACTGATATTGAAGTCATTGCTGTGAAAATATCTTAACGTATCTATGTACAGTGGAGTAAATTTTACAGTGCTTTGTAAACTCATTGTCACACAATTTATTTTTTTGGCAAAAAAAATTTTTTCCCGAAAAAAAAATTTTCTCGGAGAAAAAAAATATTTTTTTGAAAAAAAAAATTTTTCCGAAAAAAAAATTTTTCCGAAAAAAAAAAATTTTTCCGGAAAAAAAACATTTTTTCGGAATAAATTTAAAAAAAATTATTTCGGAAAAAAAAATTTTTTGCAAAAGAAACTTTTTCCAGAAAAAAAAATTTTTCGGGTAAAAATAAATTTTTCGATAAATATCGTTTTTAAGGAGTAATAATGATTTTTCGAAGGAAAGGGGCTTTATTCGTGACCAAAAATTTTTTTGCAGATAAAATCATTTTCCTGGAAAAAACTATTTTCAGGAGAGGGAAATATTTGTAGAAAAACATTTTTCGGAAAAAAAATATTTTTTCCGGGAAACAAATATTTTTCCGGGAAAAAAAAATTTTTTTGGAAAAAAAAAATTGTGTTGGCAAAAAAAATTTTTTTCGGAAAATAAAACTTTTCGGAGAAAAAAAATTTTTTTGAAAAAAAAATATTTTTCGGAAAGAAAAATTAAAAAATTATTTCGGTAAAAAAAAACATTTCCGGAAAAAAAAAATTTCGGGTAAAAATAAATTTTCCGATAAATGTCGTTTTTAAGGAGTAATAATGGTCTTTCGAAGGAAATGGGAGGTGTAAAGGGCCTCCCTGATGGCTACAGCTACTCCCCCTTGAGCCCTATTACCACTTAGGTCGTCCTTTCGGAACACGTGAAAACCCTTTAAGTCAAAGTTATCTTGCTCTTTAAAATGCGTCTCTTGCAAAAATATGCACGCAGGGTTGAGATCAGAAATTAGGATCTCCAGTTCTTCCCTGTGCGTGTAAAAACCGTTGCAGTTCCACTGTATAGATAAAAACATGTTTAAAATAAAATAAATAAATAAATATGGGTTAAAATTGAAAAAGTTTTTTTTTTTTTAAAAGTCCGTCACACTGGAAGTTTATCTCTTTAACTTCCTTTCCCCCCTTTCTTCCGGAGAGTTGAGAGGGAATTTTCCCACTCACCCTCGGAAAGTGTGTCCTCCATCCTCTCCTCGGATACAGGAGGTTTGCGGGAGGGACCAGGAGAAGGAGTCTTGTCCGGTCTTCCTCCACCATTTTTTATTGGTGACCCATTTTTTAAATGGGTCACAGTAGGGGCATTGCCATTTGGCCCCTTCTTTGGTGTGCTTGGTTTTGCAGTATTTGATTTTTGTTTATCGCTGTTACCATTCTCTTTCATTTTTTCTTTCTTATGACCTTTTTTCTCAGCAACCTGGAGTGGTGGATCATCCGTCTGGGAGGCAATTGTACTCCTCTTCACTGGTGTTGTTGCCAAGGACGCGAAGGACTTCGAGAAGACAGGAGAGACGAGAGTCCTGTATTTCTTACGGGCTTCGAAATAAGATAATTTCTCTACCGTCTTTATTTCCATTACCTTCTTCTCCTCCTTCAGCTTTGCACAGTCTCGGGAGAAAGCCGGGTGTGGACCGTCGCAGTTGACGCAGGGTAAGGCCTCCTTGCATACTTCCTCCTCGTGCTTTTCCCGGTTGCACCGGGGGCAGGTTGGTTTGCCTTTGCAACGACGCGCAGTGTGGCCAAACTTCTGGCACTGGAAGCAGCGCAGAGGACTCGGTATGTTGCAGCTTATCGAGGGAGAATGTGAGGATCATCGAGGTGGAATTGATGACCTCACCATTCCTCTTTATTGTCAGCCTCTTAAGTCTATCACCCCCTGCGGGGCCAGTTCTCGCTTACATTACTCGATGTCTGTGTACAGAAGGTCATAGTTGGTTATGACCCCCTGGCAGGTGTTCAGCATTTTATGAGCTTCCACCGAGACTGGCATGTCCTTCATCATCGTCATTCCCAGTATTTTTGTGCTCTGGAGTTCAGTGCACGTTTGAATTAACAGAGTTCCATCCCTGAGCTTCTTCACTGAATGAAGAGGCCCAGGTACTTGTGACGAGAGAGCATTATAAATTAAGAAGGGAGACACTTTGGTAAAGGTCTCACCTTCTGTTACCCGTTTCATAACCAGGTATTTAATGCACCTTTTAACAGTTTCTCCACCGTCTGTGACCAGACGGGTTCTTCCCCCGCCCGCATCCGGACGGGATCTTTTAAGAGGAGGAAAGTTTTCCGCCATAATTAAAGATATAAAGATTCATCCTCTGGTCTCCCCACCCACCACGGAGCCACAAATGGGACGCCGCACCACAAACTGATGCAGACGCCAGGGCTAACCAGCAGGATATAGCACCTCTGACTAGGTTGTCTGCTTCGGGTAAGATCTCCAGTGCGTGGGCCCTCCAAACCCATGCACCTTTGATCCCCCTACACAGACCCCCGTAGCCTCCGTACTCGCCAACCGGAACGTCAAGACGCGACGGCAAGCCGATTCGTCGGGTGTGGCTAGCACCCGACGTCCCGTTTACACTGAGTCCGAGGCCAAAGTGGTGTCTTGCTCACGGATCGCATCTTGAGCATCCGAAACCCAGATGAGGTCCAGTGAGCTCAACCACCAGGCATCTCTTCCCCACCTTACGGGTCTCCACGCACGGCAAACACGCGGGCGGGCCGATAGCCGGATGTTATGGCAAAAACTCAAACAGCAGACCCACATGCTGTTTGGAAACTACCCCGAGTTGACTGTGGGTTTTTTTACGAGGTTGTCTCCTCGCCCATTGGTCGTATTCTACCCCGCTTCCCGCAGGGGGTACACTAGATGAATACTAAGTTTTATTTATTGAATTCCCTCCAACCAATAGATCAACTGTTCAATCTTTGGCTCTTCCAAAGTTAATTAAAAAGGGTTGGAGACTACGGCGAGATGGATATTTCAAAATTAAGAAGAACTCCGTAACTGTACAAAGTAGAATGTTTAGAGACAATACAATCAGTAAAAATTAACAGGATAATGAAAGAAAAAAGAGAAACAAAAAAAAAAAAGATGTTACACTTACAGGTTTACGGGGATAACTCCTCACTGGTGACCTGGTGTCAAACGTTCATGCACTCATTCCCACCCAAAAGAACTAATCCTATTAGAAGAACACTCACTCACACACGCACTCAAGCAAAAAACGAGAAACTCTAAATATTCAATGGGACACTAGCACTCATTCACTCCCAAAAGAACTAATCCTCTCAGAAGAAAGGCACTCACACATGCACTCAAGCAACAAACAGGAATCTCTAAATATTCAGAGGGACACTGTCACTGTGACTTGGATGCTTCAGTAGGGTGGTCCTCAAAAGACAAAAGTTCGAAATGTTGGGGTGCTGAGCGCTAATTTTGTTCTTTGTGTGGAGCATGTAATGTGTGCAAAAGAGGGGCTCGATACCTCAATATTTGATAGGTGCGAAACTCGATCAAAAATGGCAAAATTCGGAGAAAAACCCCAAGAACCGATTTTACCTCTCTAAATCGGCCAATATTCTTAAATTCTTTGATAACTTGGTAGGTTTTTTTCCTGTGAAAGGAATATAAATGAAAAAGTAACAGATTACACATACTGTAGCTTCCTTTATTATCATAATTTTTCAAGTGTAACATAAGATATTCTGCACTGTGGAGTAGAAACAAGTTGATTGTTGAACAACATCAATTTAAGGTGTGCACAGTGTTGCCTTCTTACAGTCAGGGTACGTTTTTCTGTATTCTTCGACAGCTTGGAGGATGTATTGCAGCTGGTCTTCATTTTTGGTCAAGTTTCCAATGTGTTCCTCTATGAAGGCCACTCCCCTTTCGGCGAAATCATTGACTATTCCAAGATGCCTTACTGCAGTGAGAGCAGAAGCGTAATCACTTCTCACTTCCCAAGTACGGGGGTCCGTAGCGAGAAAGCCCTGTTGGAGACCGAGACATTCGAAAAACCTCTTTGTATTTGATGTGACAAAGTCATCGAGGTTGTTCTTCTCAAGTCCCGCGCATAGATGGGCAGGATACCGCTTCGGAGGGTCCTCAGGAGCATCCCGGTCTAAGGCAGACACCATTGCTTCTTTTGTCTCCACAGTCACAGCTTTGTCAAAAAAAGCTAGTGCGACCAGCTCTTCGCTCAGGTACCACATTTGCCCATACATTTTATTTAGGGCAGCAGTGGAAAGCTGATGATCATGCTTTAATAAAGAGACGAGTTTCTTAATGAGCTGTAAGTCATTGCGCGGTGCCAATGTTGCAGCCGGGGCCAGAAACCTTGCTTTCAAGTAAATCTTCACTATGAACACACATTCTTCTAATATTGCGACTTTCCGCACTAGAGAGCTTAAACTGCCAGCGAAAAAGGAACATTTTGAGAGAATAAAGTGCCTTTGACATCCACCTGGCATGATGGAGAGCGCCAGGATACCTGAAGTGGAAACCATGGGATAGAGTACCACCGAGAAAAATGATCGACAGCTCCAAGAACTCTTTATAGTCGTCCTGCAGTTAAATGTGCTCAAGCTGCTCCTTTGCAAATGCTATGATGCTCTCTTCCTTGCCTTCTAGTGTGGATTTTACCTACACATAAATATAAGTGTGATTGTTAAAAGAAGAGTGAGATATTACATAATTACAGAAAACAGAAGAGGATGACTTGATGACAGTGAAATTAAACATGCGTGAATGGTATCAGTTGCCAGCAGTACATACCGAGCTGTTTGTTGTCCCGGGCTCAAACTTTGCGTGGTCTAGCTTTGGCCATTCACGTTTAAAGCGTTGAAAAATGCAAACTTCAGGCTGAGAAGACTTTCCCATGCATAACTCGAAAGCTGCTTCAAGAATAATCTCATGCACATGGTGTCTGCATGCCAAGTACAGCATCCTTTTATTCAAAAGGTTCTCAAGAAGTACACAAACACCACCAAAACGTCCAGTGTTTGCGCTCATGGCGTCAAAGCTAATAGCTTTTGCATTATCCAAAGTTGCCACTCTCGTAAAGCTTGTGCTACAGCTTTCGCCTGCTCAGAGCCTGTTCCACTACTTAGCGGTGGCACAGCAAGAAGTTTGCATATATTTTCCCCCGAAACAATGATAGGAAGATGATCTTCTTTATCTTTGCCTACAAGCCAAGACCGCGTGCACCATGAGCATCATGCAAAACCTAGAGCATTTATTGATGAAAAACTGACGCTTAAAAAGCATACCAGGGAGTTGTGGCAGAAGTTTTCCGTCCCAATGAACCATAAGAATCTTTTCACATTGAAACTCCGTTTTGATTTTAGCTGCAGTTTCCTCCCGCGTCCTCTCCTTTGCTGTTTTGATGGAGGTCCGGTTAACCGCTGCATTCCCTGTTACGAGAACGTGTTATGATAAATGTACTGCAAAAAAAGTGCTTGCCTTAAAGACTAATGCGAAAGAAGACATGAATATCGCAATCTAAAGCCTTAGCAGTTGCTGCCAGGATACGAGTCGCATCTCTGTTGCTTATTTTAGCTTTATCGAAGGCAGCAGTAAGCTCGGGAGTTATAATGTTTTTAGGTTTCTTAGACAAAGGCTCTGCAAGCTCAAAATCCTCATCATAGTTCTCCTCCTCAGATGCATTATCATCTGCACTCATTGGAACCGTGTCGGCGTTTGAAACATTGCTGGAGGTCGCTTCTGCTAACAGCTTCAACCCTGTGTCCGTCTCTACCCATAATTTATGCCACCGCTCTCTTTCAGTGAGTCCATGGAGTCGCTCTGCTGTTCTAGCCTCTTTCTGTGCAAGCTTCAAATCCACAGATGCCATGTATCCATGGCGCCCTTCTTCCCTCTGAGCCAGGAGGAACTGTTTGTCCTTATTCTTCATAGTAATCAGGGCATCCGCTCGGGAAATGTCAAACAGACGATCAAGCTTCTTTTGAAAGGCAACCCTGTTATGTCCCTCAGATAGCTTATTAATACTCTTATGCAATTTCTGCCATTCCTTATACAATTTTTCCAATATCGGAATGCATTTTCTTTCCTCCTGGTATGGTATTCTGGCTTTTTCCCAAACTCCTCACAGCCAGCCTGAGTTACCACCAACCGAAACACAACAGGGTAAGGATCATCAACCAACCAATAATAGCACAGCCCTAAAAACCAATAATGGAACAGCATAACACTATATTACATACCTTGCACTCTCTCTAACCGTCAGCTTCTCCATCCTCATGTGGTAAAAAAATTTCCTCAGCGCCTCTCGAATACTTGGAAGTTTGCAGCTCACAATGACTGCGTCTTGCGTCCCAATTAGCCACAGAAGTTTGCTCCCGGGTAAGAAGGTTTCTTTTCCCCGATGCCTCCCCCATTAGAACCAACTAGCACTTCACTTACGAAATCTTGTTACACTAGGCACCACTAAAGTCACACTGCAGACTAGAATCACTTTGGTACTGCACGCAAAGTGGTCGCTACACCTCCGCAAAGCAGAGCCAGGTTCCGCTCCTCGGGAGCTACTGAACGCAAACGAGCAACCTCCTCGTGGTGTATCACACAGCGATCACAGGTCGCGACAGGTTTGAACGTTTTGCAGGAGGCGGCTTAGAAACAACAGCACCCGCAGCAATGCCATTCAGGCTGGGCGGCTAGGGCTGGCGCAGCATTTGGCCAGCAGCGTGGGTGGATGCTGCTCTGTCAAAACAACGCTCTTGTCGCTAGTATCAATCACATAACAAACTTGCGGTGCATTTTCGGCTTCATTTATCATTCCTCATGACAGGAAGAAGCAAATGCGAAGCAATCGCTGCACAACTGACCAGTCAGTGCAGCGCTTGTGGTTTTTCACCGAATTTTGCCATTTTTGATCGAGTTTTGCACCTATCAAATATTAAGGTATCGAACCCTTCTTTCGCACACGTTACATGCTGCACACAAAGAACAAAATTAGCGATCCGCTGGAAATACTTTCAGAGTCCTCAAATATCTGGTGTAGGAACTACGAAAGTTATTCCATTTCAATTTGCAGTCAGCTTCAATAATACATATTACAATTAGGGTCAGTCAGCTTCAATAACACATATTACAATTAGGGTTGCCAACTTTTAGATCTTCATGAATCAGAGAGTTGTTACGGGTTGCCTACTTTAAGGTATTTATAAACCTGAGCTAGCTTGAAACCTGGATACTTTAGAAGAAACCCAAGAGGAATTAAATGTAATGATAAAAATATATTCAATATTCTTAAAGGCACTCATGATTTTAGGACATATGATTAAAAATCGTAGTTTATTTTTTAAAATATCGCTAATGAACGAAATTGTAAGAGCATCGTCAATTTGCTTTTTGTATAAAACAAAATACCATGGAAATTAAAGTGCAAACTATCTTAATTTGAATCATTTATAAAAAACGCAAAAAAGTCATAAAAAGGGCTTTCCGATGCAGTAGAAATTGAACTGAAGATTTGTGCTACTCACCCGAAGACCGGAGATTATGGCGATGAATTATGGCGATGACCCGGAGACCTCCGGCCCGAAAGCTAGAGATTGGCAACCCTAATTACAATATAATACAATAAGATACAGGTCTTCAAAAATGAACCGTAGTATTTCGTTATTTAACAAATTTTACACAATAGTTTAAATAATTTTTCTGTAAACAAAATCCGCTAACAAAAGTACTGTTTCTAGGTCTTGTGTGTAAAATTTGTGACATTTCATAATTATGCTTCATGTACAGCCAACATCTACGTGAAATAATTAAAAGCATAGAAGACATACTTAATGAATAAGTAACCTTTAAAAAAATAAAAACGATATTTTCTTTTCAGATATCTGGCAACTGGTGAGCGGTTTCAGTATCTTCATTTCAACTTTCGAGCTGGTGCAACAACAATTGGAAAGTTTGTTATCGAAACATGTGAAGTGATATGGAACACTCTACAGCCACTGTACATGAAGATGCCTACTCAGCAACAGTGGAAAGAAATAGCTGCCAGATTTGAAGAAGTGTGGAACTTCCCGAATTGTTTAGGTGCAATTGATGGCAAGCACATATGTATTGAATGTCCTCTGAATGCTAGATCATTATACCGGAACTAAAAGAACTAAAATTCAATTGTGTTACAAGCTGTAGCTGACGCCGATGGCAAATTCATATCAGCTGATACTGGGGACTATGGGAAAAACAACGATAGCGGGGTTTTTAGTAATTCTGAATTTGGGAAACTGTTCTACAACAAGAAACTGGATCTTCCAACACCTCGCAAAATTTGTGCCCCAAACGAAGAGTTTTCCTTATGTTTTTGTGGCTGGTGAGGCGTATCCACTCACTGAAAATTTAATGAGGCCTTTTGCGAAGAAATCACTCACTAGGGAAAGAAAAATATAAAATTATCGCCACTCGAGAGCCCGTAGAATTGTAGAATGTGCTTTTGGCATGCTTTCCAAAAAATTCTGTTTTCGAAACGGCATTGTTGGTGGATTCAAAGCGACAATCATCACGCAGGCCTGTTGTACATTGCATAATATGATAAGAGAGAGAGAAGGTAACCTCGGTGAAATACATCAGCACTTGTTAAGTTTGGAAGAAGAAGAACACGATGAAGTATATGAAAATGAATATACTGATGAGGTAAAGCATTTTTTCCATAATTTCTTTATTTCAGTTTTTTAATCATTTCCTAGCTTGTATTATTACACGCAGCTTGTCTGGATCTCAGCATGTTAATGAAAGTGAAATTTTTCCCTTAAATTATTTACTTAACCGTAAGTTTTATTGTGTCCCCGTGTAACCTAGTAAATAATTAAATGAATAAGTAACTTAAATATTTTTTTCAGATTTTTCTAAATCGATTTCTCTACTGTGCGTTGGTCACAGAAGACCATAGAGCACCAGAAAACACCACTAATAACTTCCCGGAAGCGGAAACAACATCGTCAGATGAAGCGGAAATGGCGGTATTTTCAAACTATTGGTTCGGTCATTTTTAAGGGTGTCACATAATGAGTCCCCGTTTACAGTGGAATCGATCTACTCTATGGTTATCAACCTCAACAGTTATTCTGGATCATATACTTCATGTTCCGGCAAGAAAACTGTCAACATAATCGACACATCATGCACAGACGCCTTATTTTGAGAAACATGGCATGTAATGGTCTTCTGAAGGAAAATGTCAATCTACAAAATCCTCACCGGTCCGACACAAACTTCTCAGAGTGCCCTGGGCTCTACTCTTTCCGCTTATGAAGAGAACAGCTGCTTCTAGCTGCACCTAAGGAATTTTGGTCTTACAATGTGCGTAAAGACATGAAACGCAGCTCAGCGGCAGGATCCTCTCGCCAGCCATGCCGGTGCGGCCGTGGCAGGCAGGCAGACAGCTGGTACACACTTGCTGTGACTTTCCGGGAGTGAAGAGGAAGGGGGCGAGTATAGCGCACTCGAAGCACGCGCATGTGATAACGGAAAGGAAATCGCTGGTGACGTCACGGAGGAATGGAAAAATAGATTGAGGGGAAGAGGAGCTGCTCCTACTTCCTAAAGCTGCACCTGCGCAGTTTGCGACTCACACCGAAGCTCAGAAGGCCGGCCCATGACAGCAAACGTGAAGTTCATCGTGAGACGATCACGTGTGATCAGGCGGTTCAGCCATTTCATTCTGAATAAATCCTTGTTATATACTGATACTCTCCTTTTTCTTTCCACGATAACATCAGAAGTGGGATTCGAAGACACATTCCAGACAAAGCTGCCGGTAATGGAGGACTTTATGAAGAATGTCGGACCTCTTAATTAAAATGACGGACCGCATGGCTAGTTCTCCACCACCAGCTGCGCCAGATCAGATAGCCGTTCCTATCTATAACACTAACGATCGTGACCCGAAATCGAAAATCTGGTAAAGGAATTTGGATGGTCAAGTTAAGAGACAGTGGTAAGAGTTGCTTCTTCTTTCGCGGGGTCAGTTAAACGGTGGTATGAAAAGTGGCACCCAAATGAACAGACGTGAGAAAATATGAAAAGCGATTTGTTATTAGCATTCCCTAAGAAACAGACTTTCGGTCAAAAATTTTATGATACTTGCAATTTTACAAGTAATTGCTGTAATTCTTACGAAGAATACGTTCGTGATAAATTTTAAAGAATTAAGCAATTGAGAGCTAATTGGTCTACAGAGAATTATTTTTGGCATTGACGATCCAGTTGTTCGCACAACTATCATGAATTCGAATTGTATGACCCTACCTGATTTAACTAATGCACTTGGGAGTTTTTCATATCGAGCTAAGAACAATGCCAAAGATGAGAACGGTGCCAGTTTCCCCAAGCGGCAATGCCTTAATTATAGTAGCTCCCCAAGGGAAGCCACATTGTTTCATATATAAAAAGATAGGTCATGTGATGGCGAATTGTTGATTTTCTTCAGGGAATACAACTGACAGGTCTAAACGAACTTGCGACCCTGTGCCCAATCCTGCTCAGTCTGCAAGTAGTTCAAATCAGGGAGAAATTCGCGAGAGAAAGCTTTGTGCCATTTGGTTAAAGGCGCGACACCAGCCTGATAAATGCTGGATGAAGGCCAAGGTCGAACGTTTTGTTTCCTCCCAGAATGTTAATGTGAAATGTCTAAATCTCTCGAATTTACTCCGGTTAAGATAAAGGGACAAGTGATTAACAGTCTAAAGATTCAGCTGCCGACTGTTCTTTGCTATCGGAAAGTCTGGCAAATACCCTTTCCTGTGAAAAGTACGCATTCCCTAATATATTGAAAGGGATCGGTACCGAAAATGTATACTCCCATTGGAAAACTACTTTATTGACGAATTATGAGGACCTAAGTCTTGAAATTGTCTATTTTATTGTCCCAGATATTTACTTATCGTGTGATGTTATAATCGGTCAAAATATCTTGGCAAATTCCAACTTAAGTTTTATTACCAACGAAAGTGGTACGAGGATCATTAGAAAGCAAAATTGCAATAGTGTCGAAACGTCTCCTACTCTGAATGACCTCATAATTACAGATGTAGACCAGATTTCTCGTCAACAACTTTTGCTATTGCTTGGCGAATATAAATCCATGGTAGCGACAAGGAATAATGTGCGTATAGTTAATACTGGAAGCCTCAGTATATGCCTTAAGGAGGAATCTGTTGTCTCCTATCATCCTTATCACCTGGCTCAATCGGAACGTCAAAAAGTGTCCGACATCATTAAAGATCTTCTCGCGAACGGAATAATTCGTGAAAGTCGCCCACCTTTCGCTAGTCCAATTATTCTAGTAAAAAAGAAGGATGAGTCTAATAGAATGTGCGTAGATTTCCACACATTGAATTGTATGACGATCAAGGATCCGTATCCCTTGCCGTTCATTGACAATCAAATTATTAGCTTGTGTGGGAATTCTTATTATATGTCCTTGGATATATGGCATCGGGGTTCCACCAGATTCCTATTGAATCAGATTCCATCGAGACGGATACTAAGTCAGAATGGTCGAGCGGAATTTGGAAGATTCAATTATCCTTGAATATGACTCATCAGAAGTCTACGAGTTTTGCACCATTACATTTGTTAATGGGTATTGATGGCACCATACCAATGGGAGGATTTATCTTAGTAATCTTAGAAATGAGTTAAAGAGTTGAAAGTGGACTTACTATAAAGTACTTCAATGGTTCACCAAAAATCATCAATAGCAGGGCTCAAAAAATGCTTAGGATCTGAGTTGGTTATTTATTATCAAAATGTGAGAGGACTGCGCACCAAATCTGACCATATCAGATCTTCACTGCCTCTCTTGGACTACATCAGGGTATTTTTGCTAACCGAGACTGGTCTATCATCTGAACGTTTTACTGAAGAGCTTGGTTTCTCTAACTGTGCTGTGATAGATCTGATATGACTAGTAGTAAATCTTTTGGTGGGGGAGTTCAATTAATAAAAAGTATCATGCTTTTGAAATTACGACAACCGTAAATAACATTGAACATGTATTTGTTCATGTTTCCCTCAAAAATGGTAAAAT
Source organism: Uropetala carovei (assembly GCA_036926305.1). NCBI lineage: Eukaryota > Metazoa > Arthropoda > Insecta > Odonata > Petaluridae > Uropetala > Uropetala carovei. The sequence continues at coordinate 6,849,219 of JAXCHB010000172.1, read as the reverse complement.
CATAATTGGATGTACCTACCTACCCTCCCAATCTGATTTCAATCACTATACTGATCTGTGATCAGGTTGAGTTAATATCACTTCAATACCCACACATAAACCTTCTTGCGGGTGATTATAATCTTCCATTCCTTACTTGGTCTGATGAAGGTATTCCATCTTCCAGTACCGATACATTTTCTGCTGTAGAACAAGTCACTGTGGACAAGGCCCGCTTTTTTGGACTCAATCAAAAGAATTCTGTCCCCAATGCCCAAGGAAGAACATTGGACTTGATTTTCTCGAATAATGACTTTAACTTCTGTCAGTTATTCAACGGATTCAATGGTACCTATGGATACTCAGTTCCACCCACAGCTTCCTGTAAATATTCACCTGCCTGCTGAAAATTCTTACCTGAGGTCGAGGATAGAATATCATGACTTTTCCAATGGTGATTATGTGAATATGTCAAATTATTTGAATAGTTATAATTGGTGCTCTTTATCTACCTGTGATATTAATGTAGCTATTAGTCAATTTTATGCTGTGATTGAGGAAGGTATTTAGCGTTTTGTTCCTATTAAAGTTTACTGTAGCCACCACAGGGCCACAAATGGGACGCCGCACCACAAAATGATGCGGATGCCAGGGCTAACCAGCAGGATATAGCACCTCTAACTAGGTTGTCTGCTTCGGGTAAGATCTCCAGTGCATGGGCCCTCCAAACCCATGCACCTTCGACCCGCCCTACACAGACCCCCATAGCCTCTGTACTCGCCAACCTGAATGGCAAGACGAGACGGCCAGCCGATTCATCGGGTGTGGCTGGCACCAGACGTCCTGTTTACACTGAGTCCGAGGCCGAAGTGGTGTCACTCACGGACTGCATCTTGAGCATCCGAAACCCAGATGGAGTCCTGTGAGCTCAACCACCAGGTATCTCTTCCCCACCTTATGGGTCTCCATGCACAGCAATCAGAGGGGCTGCGTCTAACCCCTTACCCGCAGGGGATTCCCGCTTCATATGGAAAAAGTTACCTCTTAGACTTTGTCTCTGAGCTTTCTTATAATTCTCCACTCAGTCCTCATACTACGCACACACCAGTCTCAACATCTGTAGCACTTCCACCCCCCAGCCCCCTCTCTCGGCCTGGGCAGCCGACAAGTGTGTGCGCACCATTGACTCGCTGAGTGGCTGCGTCAGGGAAGTAGGGAAGTGATTTTTGATCTTGGAGCCCATTGCGTGTACACTATGGCAAGGAGAGGTTTATCTCCAGTAGATATGGTTGCTGCTCTGCAAGAACTATCAGAGAATGAATCCGGTGATTCAGAGAAAGAGAGCGAATCAATCAGTGATTCAGATGATGAGAGCTTCCACCCGATGAAAAGCCAGAGTTCGTCCTCTGATTCAGATCCAGATGACCCTCCAGCGATTGAAGCGGGATTGTCATCAGCTGAAACTACGAATAAGAGAGGCACAGGTAAGAGAGCAATATTTTATTATTTTTTATCTCGATTCATTCAGGGTTCCTCTTGCATTCAGTAGCGACAGCTCATTTCACCGGTTATGCATCATTTTTCAGTAGGTGAACGTGGGCGTAGACAAGCATGGGGAGGTAGAGTTTGTGCCTCATCAGCACATGGTCGTCATTGTAGCACAAGTAACTCTCCTCAAAAAACTTTCATGGAAGGATCTGTGATGACAGCGCCAGACGGCACTGAGTGGAAGGTAGTGGCAGTATGAAATGCAAACACTGGTAGGCATGCCCAGCAAAATATCGTGAGAGAAATGCCGGGACCGACACCTTATTCAAAACGACATATAGCTGATCAGAGTTTGGCGAGCGCATGGAGGCTCTTGATTGATGACAGCATCCTGAACTATATAAAAAATTGCATTGAAACAGAGGCTCATGCAAGACTGAATGATGATACCTGAAGCATGACTCTTGATGAGCTTGAGGCTTTCCTTGGGATCTGGTATGTTCGTGGAGCGAGTGGTGCCAAAGGGCTCCCAGTGAAGTCCCTCTGGTCCACGAAGTGGGAACTTCCTTTGTTCAAGATGGCCATGGCTAGCAATAGGCTCCTTGAAATTCTCAAGTACTTGAGATTTGACATCAAGTCTAAAAGGTCTGAGCGCTTGAAACATGACAAGTTCGCTTTGATGTCAGAAGTATGGAACAGGTTTATTTCAAAATGTCAAGCCTGTTACACTCCTGGTCCATATATCACCATAGACGAGCAACTCTTCTCCTCCAGAGCTCGTTGCCGTTTCATGCAATTCATGGCATCAAAACCCGATAAATACGTGCAAAAATTCTGGGTTGTAGTCAACAAAGATAAAAAATATGTAATAAATGCATTTCCTTACCTGGGGAAGGACGACATGCGGCCAGATGATCAGCGTTTGGGCGATCACTTTGTTGAGAGATTGATGCTCCCTTACAAGGGCAGAAATGTCACATGTGACAATTTTTCATATCTCTGAAAATGACAGAAAAGCTCAAGGCAAAGGACACAAGTTTGGTTGGTACAGTCAACCAGATTCGAAGGGAGATAGATACCTGCTGAGGTGAAGAAGTCTCGCACACCTCTTCATGACACTCAGGTTCTAATTAAAGAAGACATTATGCTTACAGTTTATCAGGGTAAAACCAACAAGAATGTAATCATCTTGAGCTCCCTCCATCCTGATGTTGCACTCGGGTCAGATGAGAAAAAGAAGTCATAAACAGTCACATTCTACAACGAAACCAAGTATGGAGTAGATATTTTGGATCAAATGACCAGGAAATAGTCCGTGAAGCCAGCTGCACGAAGATGGCCCTTGCACACATTCAGTAACATTCTAGACCTTGCGGGAATAAATGCGTGGATTTTGTTCAAAGAGGTCACAGGAAAAAAGATGCCACGTCATATCTGCTGAAGCTTGCTGAAGAACTCACAGAGACTAACACAGCTAGCCGAGATGGAAATCCAGCAGAAGAGAGCAGCAGAAGTGAACCTGATACAGAGAAGATTCGCAGGAAATGTCAAGTGCGTAATAGCTGCAAGAAAGACACTAAAGGAGCAAACAAGTGTCATTCTTATAAAAAAGTTGCATGCAAAAAATACATTGGTAAAGAGCAAACTGTGGTGACCTGCATGAAATGTATGTGAAAAGACTTTGCTAAAACTAACCTTGTGTGTATACCTCCAATTCCTTTCGATGTGAGCTTTTAATTCTTGACTTATCACAGAAAAGAAAGTGTTTTTAGATTTCATAAGTATTTTCTTAAGGACTTCAAGGCAGTGCTGTGTCTAATAATGAAGAATTTTGAACATTTATTCATGTGAATTTTGTTTTTACTCTATTACAATGTATTTTTAAAAACTTGAAAAATAAAATGAGTTTGTTCAACTGCATTATTATAAATTGTATTTGATGAAAACAGAAAGACCCTAGTTCAATCCGGCCAAGCATAATGACCAAAAGCCTTATATTTAGGAAGGGGTCATTTTTGACCCCTCGGTCCTTCTAGTGTTAACCCTGTGTCCCTGATCATGGACACACTTTTTTCTTTATTTTCTATGTTCATAATATTCGGTTCTACGGCACTCAGTACTTTTGTCCTTGCTCATGGACACTCCTGCAGCAAGCTTTCTTGTCATGTGGCACCATCTGTATGAGACAGATTCAACTAAATGAATACGAATGGAGCTATGGCGACCGGTAAACAACCTGGTAAGGCTAGATATTTACGTAATTGTTATCAATAGTTACAGCTTTAGAGTACTTGAAAACAAGTTTGTTTAGTCTATAACATTATAAACAAAATAGGGAAATAAAATCCAAGTCACACACATATATAGAAAATTCATTGGTGAAAATTATTGTCCATGAATGGGGACAATGGCATTCAGAGGTAGTATTTTGATTTTTTTTTTGTTGCTGAACCTAAACCACATGTATGGTTCTATATTTCCTACAAAAAATTTGTTTTTCCTTTACAGGCACTTCTCGTATAAATGTGAATGATGATAACTTTGAATCTTTCATACTGGACTGTCTGGAAAATGGGGAATTGTCTGAACTTGAAGGATCCAGTGACGACGAAGGAAGAGATGGATATGAAATCAAAGATTTTTATTCCATAGATGACCCAGGTATGATAGGTGCATTATGAAGGTCATATGTGAACATGTATCTCCCTTTTTTCTTTTTTCTTCCTTCATAAGATGATAATGAAGCTGCTGATTATATTCTGAAGTAAGGAAATGACAAAACTGCAACTATTTATGATTCAAAACAGCCTTTTTTAGATTACTTTGGCCAACATCTTAGAATTTTAGCTCATCCTGGGCCCACGCAATCCCTCAATTTTGGTGATGCCATGAGTTTCATGCAGTATTATTTTTTACTTTTACAGTGAGGGAAGAAGTTGTACAGCAGGACCCTGAAAATGGAATAGAAAAAGAGAATGATGAAAATGAACCTGTGATGGATGCAAATCTATTTGTGACGTTGAATCTTACAGACTGCAAGAACGTCAAGTGGCAGTGGAGACCATTTGCAGTAGCAGACAAATTGGATGCCACTTCCTGGAAGTAATGGTGCACTGCTGTTTCCTCGTGTACATTTATACTGGGATAAGGCTTTAGGGCTTTATTTCTTCATCAATAACATGACCAAAAAAAATTCTTCAAACTCCAGAATCATCTACATTTAGTAAATAATTTGAAGCGTGATGTGTCATCAACAGACAGATTGTTCAAAGTATGTCCTATTTATGAAGCATTTCAAAGTAGGTGCAATTAACTAAACCTTAGACAATAACTGTACATAGATGAACACCTCTCAAGGGTACACTCTTGATAAAACAATATATAAAAGGCAAGCCTTATAAGTGGGGTATTAAAATTTTCATGCTTTGTGTACAGAGTGATTTATGCTATGAATTCATTATTTACCAGAGGAAAACAACAGAAATAGACGAAAACGTTAAAAAAATTTTGGCCTGGGTGGTGCAGTGGTTCTTCATTTGAATGAAAGAATTTCACGGACAGGGAATCAAAATCATCAATTATATTTTAATAACTACTTTTCCAACTACAACATGCTTCAAACTTTGAAACAAAAAATGTTGTAGTAGTAGTATTTGTTTATAAGGTGCTTCGACAGCTAAGGACATTTAGCACCATCCGAAATCAAAACTGTCCCTTGCAGGTTAAATAGAATATATATGAGTTAAAAAAACAAGAATAAGTAGTAGTAGTATTTGTTTAAAGGTGTTTCGACAGCTAGGGTCATTTCGCAACATCCGAAATCAAAACAGTACCTTGCAGGTTAAATAGAATAAATATGAGTTAAGAAGTCTAAATGCATTCCAAGAAAACGAATGGATACCGCGAAATTTAGAACATGGTTTCCCAACCGTAATGTATGTTGGGGAAAATACCACGGCACCGGTGAAAGTGGACACAAGTTTTCTCGACAGAGAACGGAAGCCGTTGAAAATGGACCACTTCAACGATCGTTGAAGCGTCATTTGCATGTAGTAGTATTTCTTTATAAGATGCTTCGACAGCTATGGTCATTTTGCACCTTCCTAAATCAAAAACGTACCTTGCAGGTTATATAGAATAAATAAGAGTTAAAAAGGTACACAAAAATAAGGTAAAATAGGGTAAAATGAATTTATAAAATCAATAAATTAAATATATAATAAAAGGCATAAGATAAAAACAGAAATTAAGTTTGTTCAAAGAGTGCCTAAAAGATTCGTTAGCCTTAGGAATTTAAAAATAGTGTCAATTTTAAGAGGATCGTCTGTTAAAAGTTCAGAGAGAGTGCCTGTCATGTTTAAAATTTGATGGATACCTCTATATTTGGTACATTCTGTCAGGAGGTGACTTATGGTTACAGGGCAGTTGCAGGTAGAGCATGTGGGAGGTTCCTTTTCCTGTGTAAATAAGAATGAGTGCGTCAAAGAGCAGTGGCCAATCCTAAGTCGGGTGACTGCGACTTCCTCCCGGCGACTGTTTCTAACCGAGGATGGCCATGGAGTGTTGCTTGCTTTGATCACTCTCAGCTTATTTCTTCTAACTGCCTCCCAGGACCTTTGCCATTTTTCCAGCAAAATGCTCTTAAAAAGGCATTTTAGGTCCTGGGATGGAACCATATTGATGTCAGTGTCCTCTCTTGACAGAGCTGCCTTTGCAGCCGAGTCGGCTTTTTCATTTCCTGCAATTCCAACGTGCCCAGGGACCCACATGAAGAGGATATCCACATCATTTGCTGTTAGACTCCAAAGTAAGATATGGATCCGCTGTACTGTGGGATGGCTGTGGTAAAGGTTAGCGATGGCCTTCAGAGCACTAATGGAGTCGGAGCATAAGATATACTTTGCTCTCCTGGGAACAATGCTGTCCAACGCCCTCTGGACCGCGATTAGTTCCGCAGTGAAAATACTGCAGAGGGGATTCAATTTAAAAGCTTCAGTGCCATGTACTGTGGATGTAAAAGCACTTGAGCAGCCATCCACCGATTTCGAACCATCTATATAGACGTGAATATATTGTTGATACTCTTGTCATTATTTCTTGAAATTTCAATTTAAACAATAGTGGTTCCGTTTCGGCTTTTGAAAATCTGGACAATTGAGTCAGGCACGTTGGGACTGGCACCTGCCACGGAGGAGACTTATGGAAGCCTCCAGGAAGGACTTCCGGAAGTTGTAGGTTTTCACCCTCGATAAAATTGTGAAAACGAATACCTAAGGGTAAAGTTGCTCTATGTCGTCTACTAAAAAGTTCTTTAAAACTTGGTTTAAAAATCAAGTTAAAACATGGGTGGGTTTTTAACGCTAAAATTTTTGAAACATATGTACACATTAAAAGCGTTCTTCGCATCTCTAAGGGCGGCTCTCCCGATTCACAGTAAATACTGGGAATGGGGCTGGTCCTGAAAGCACCAGTAGCCAGCCTCAGAGCAGAATTGTCTACGGACGTCAAAGGGCACAGATACGAAGCGCGTGATGAGGCGTATATGAAGGATCGATAGTCCATTTTGGACCTTACCAATGCTCGGTAAAGAGTGAGCATTGATGTACGGACGGCACCCCATGACGAGTTCGTTAAAATCCTTAAAATGTTTAGAACTTTAAAACACTTATCTTTTAAAATACTAATGTGGCTCCGCCAATTCAGTCTTCTGTCTAAAACCATACCAAGAAAACGGATTGTTTCCACGGGATCTAATATATTGCCCCCTAGTTTTAAAACAGGATGAGGGAAGATTCCTCTCACCCTGTAAAAATGGAGGCATTTGGTTTTCTCGTAGTAGTAGTTGTTTGTAAGGTGCTTCGACAGCTAAGGTCATTTCGCACCGTCTCAAACCAAAAAGTGTACCTTGCAGGTTAAAATGAATAAATACACGTAAAAAAAAAGGTCCACAAGAATAAATAGGATAAAATAGATTAATAAAATTGCAAGATAAATATATAATAAAGGCATAAGCTAAAAAATGGGCAAAAGTCTATTCAAAGAGTGCTTAAAAGATTTGTTAACCTTAGGAATTTTAAAATAATGTCCATTTTAAGAGGATCGTTTGCTAAAAGTTCAGAGAGAGTGCCTCTCATATTTAGAAGTTGACGGATTCCTCTATATTTGGCACATTCTGTCAAGATGTGATGTATGGATATGGGGCAGTTACAAGTAGAGCATATGGGAGGTTCCTTTTCCCGCGTAAATAAGAATGAGTGCGTCAAAGCGTCAGTGGATTTTATTAATTTCCCATTGTATTTTATTGCACTGATGAATGATGTTTTATGGGTGCCCGAAATTCTCCTGATCTTATTCCAGACTTGTTTGATGGGTGTGCGGTGGTTTATGGATGACACATAGGTCATCCAGGATTCCTTTTTGGCATCCTTTATCACCTGTCGAGCCTTCGCCCTCAGTCGCCGAAAAGCTGCCAGATTTGTTGCAGTGGGATGCTTATTGAAAATACGCAGTATTACTACTCTTTACAGCTGTTTCGCATTCATTGTTCTACCATGGAACTGGTGGACGATGCAGCTTTCCCGATGATTTCGGGATGCACCTATCTGCAGTAGTTATGATGGTGTTTGTAAAACACTTTGCATTCTGTAGTGCATTGCGACTGGTATCAAAATTAAAATTCACTTCACTTTTAAAATCCGTCTGGCTAGATTTTCGTAAAATCCATTTACGTGGATAGCGAAAACTATTAACTGGACCTCTCTTCCTGATTAAAATGGGGAAGTGATCGCTTCCGCAAAGATCTAAGTGGACAGACATTGAAAACAGTGGCGCTATTACACTTGTGGAAATAAAAAGGTCGATGGAGGAGTATTCTCCATTAAAAGCATTAAAACGTGTTTTTTCACGGTCGTTTAATAAAATCAGATTAAAATCATCTAAAAATTTTTGCAAGAGACGCCCTCTACCATTATTGTTGGCCATCGTGTCTCCCCAGAGTGTGTTATGGGCATTAAAATCCCCTAAAAACACGAATGGCCTAGGTAGCTGTCTGACTAGATCTTCAAGGTTTCTCCGATTCACAGGTGCCCCTTCCGGGAGGTATAAATTACAGAACGTAATTTCCTCCGGAGTGGCCACGGTAAGGGCTAACGCCTGGAAGGGCGACAGCAGGTACACCTGGGAGGTGTAAAGGGCCTCCCTGATGGCTACAGCCACTCCCCCTTGAGCCCTATTGCCACTTAGGTCGTCCTTTCGTAAGACCTTAAAACCCTTTAATTTAATCTTATCGTTTGCTTTAAAATGCGTCTCTTGCAAAAATATACACGCAGGGTTGAGATCAGATATAAGGATCTCTAACTCTTCCCTGTGAGTGTAAAAACCGTTACAGTTCCACTGCATAGCTAAAAACATGGTTAAAAGGTCAATAAATAAATAAATAAATAAATATCGATTAAAATATCTCTGCTAAAAATTTTTAAAATGTCCGTCTCACGGGAAGCTTAGCTTTTTAACTACCCCTTTCCCCCTTTCTTCCGGAGAGTAGTGTGGGATATATCCCACTCACCCTCGGAAAACGTGTCCTCCTCCATCCTTTCTTCAGTTCCTGGAGAAGGTTTGCGGGAGGGACCAGGTGACGGAGTCTTGTCTGATCTACCTCCAGCTTTTTTATTTGGTGACCCAGTTTGTATCTGGGTCACAACAGGGGCATTGCCATTGGGCCCCTTCTTTGGTGTACTTGTTTTAGATATTTTAACAATGCCTGTTTCCTTATTTTTTGTCTCTTTTGTTTTTTCTTTATTTTTCTTTTTCTCTGCACTTTGTACTGGTGGGTCATCAGTCTGGGTGGCAATAGTGCTCTTTCTCACTGGGGTTGCTGCCAACGATGCGAAAGACTTTGAGAAGACTGGAGCGACGAGTGCCCTGTACTTCTTACGAGCCTCGAAATACGGCAGTATCTCAATCGTCTTAATCTCCATATCCTTCTTCTCCTCTTTCAATTTTGCACAGTCCCGGGAGAAAGCCGGGTGTGTGCCTTTGCAGTTCACACATGGCAAGGCCTCCTTGCATGCTTCATCGTCGTGCTTTTCCCGGTTACACCGGGGGCAGATGGCTTTGCTCTTACACCGTGGTGCGGTGTGATCAAACTTTTGGCACTGGAAGCAGCGCAGAGGACTTGGGATGTATGGTCGAACTGGACAGACCTCATAACAGACTCTGACCCTCTGCGGCAGCTTATCGAGGCATAAAGTGAGGCTCATAGAGGTAGAATTTATGACCTCGCCGTTCCTCTTTATTGTAAGTCTCCTACAATCAATGACCCCCTGAGGTGTCATCTCTCGCTTACACTCCTCGATATCTACATAGAGAAGGTCATAGTTGGTTATGACCCCCCGGCAGGTGTTGAGAATTTTATGCGGCTCTACCGAGACTGGCATGTCCTTCAGCATCTTTGCACTTTGTAATTCACTACATGTCTGAATAAGCAGAGTACCGTCTCTCAATTTCTTCACTGATTGAAGAGGACCCGGTACCTGAGACGACAGAGCATTATAAATTAAGAAGGGAGACAATTTGGTAAAGGTCTCACCTTCTGTTTCACGTTTGATTAACAAATATTTATTGCATTTCTGCACTTTATCTCCCCCGTCCGTTTCCAGACGGGTTCTTCCCCCGCCCGTTTCCGGACGGGATCTTTTTAGAGGAGGAAAGTTTTCCGCCATAATTAGAGATATAAATATTCGGCCCTTGGTCTCCCCACCCACCACGGAGCCACAAATGGGACGCCGCACCACAAACTGATGCAGACGCCAGGGCTAACCAGCAGGATATAGCGCCTCTGACTAGGTTGTCCGCTTCGGGTAAGATCTCCAGTGCATGGGCCCTCCAAACCCATGGACCTTTGACCCCCCTACACAGACCCCCATAGCCTCCGCAGTCGCCGACCGGAACGTCAAGACGCGACGGCAAGCCGATTCGTCGGGTGTGGCTAGCACCCGACGTCCCGTTTACAGTGAGTCCAAGGCCAAAGTGGTGTGTTGCTCACGGATCGCATCTTGAGCATCCGAAACCCAGATGGAATCCGGTGAGCTCAACCACCAGGCATCCCATCCCCACCTTACGGGTCTCCACGCACGGCAATTAACGGGGGCGGACCGATAGCCAGATATTATGGCTGAAACTCAAACAGCAGACCCACATGCTGCTTGGATACTATCCTGAGTTAACTGTGGGTTTTTTTTACGAGGTTGTCTCCTCGCCCATTGGTCGCCTCTTACGACCAGCAGAGGGGATGCGGGATCATTAAAATCTGTATATACTACTTATATATTAAAGGTAATTCTCTTTTTCTGTGTTTTTGCACAGACATAGCAAATGCAGTACATCACATTTCTCATTTGCGTTTTTAATCACTTACATTTGCGATACGATTGCGGAACTTGCACCAAACAACACCTAAAAGAACGGATATTCATTTACCTGTCATCGCTTTTTGAATGCGCGTCTAATCGTTTCACAAAATCATTCTTAACACGAACATTTGGCAAAATTTTAGAAGAAAAAATTTCGTCATCAAGGCGATGGTTTTGTTGCTGATCTAGCAAAAATAAGTCTGTATCTAAATGCAATGACATGAAATTTGATATTGTATTTTAAATCAATTGTGAGAACTATTCTTATCTATTTTGAATGCATTTTAATCGAAAGGAAAGTTATGAAGACTTACTTTGAACTAAACGTTTTTTACTGCATGACCATTTCCAAGGCATAGAATAAATGCGAACGAACATACGACTGCTAATATCATAATTAGCTTTTTGTTTTGTTTACCTTGACAAATAAATAATGAAATATAAATTGCAGAAAACCCAATACGCGGGACTACTGATCTGATACACAGAACTGTGTGCTCTTTTCCCATAGGCTCTAGCCTCCCTTCCATGTATCAGTCGAGTTACTTAGTAAGAGTCCAACATTTCGACTAAGTCGAAATGTTCGTCTCTTGTCAGATGTTGGAGCACAATGATGATTTCACACGAATGAGTGCCGTGAAGTGGGGCTGCGATGAACTGTTTGAGTGCTACAGACAAATTCTACGGAATAAGCGGAAAAAAGCTAAGCAGACGACTCTGGACCTTTTTTTAATAAAACATAGTAGGTGTGCGGCAGTATTTTCAAATTACGTAATTTTACCGCTAAAAATGTTTTTTTGTTTACTTTGTAATTTTATCATTTAATAAATTGTTCTAAAACTCTGATATAAATATGCTTTACATCGAATGTGGGATCAAAATACCATTTGTGAAGTTATTTCCATCTGAGCGCATAAATTTTAGGATCCCCCCGGCGAACGCAGATTTTCACTTAACGCGGAGACCTCCAGAACGCATCCCCCGCATTAAAAGTGGGTTTACTGTACATATATAGATTTTGTTGTAGGTACATACTCTGAAATGACCTCGGTCATATTTGTACTAATTTGATGTTAACAAACAAATATTTTCTTATATTTTTTGTTATATTTATGATGTTTTATTGTTAAATAATGAATTTTAAGTATTTTTGTAATGTTTTAACCAAAAAAATTGACTTTTTATATCATGGTGTGTCGCGATTAATTCATGGTGTGTCGCGATTAATTCACGGTGTGTCACAAGAGCTGGATCATTTAAAAAGTGTGTCGCCAAAGCAAAAAGGTCGAAAAACACTGAACTATCATATTAGGTATTGTAAAACTTTATTTTTCATAAAATTTATCATAAGTTCCTCTAAGAAAATAATAGTAGTTGGAATATTTTGACTACACAAACCTAAATGCTCAATTGTATATTAATGTAAATAAAGAAATGTCACAGTTAGTGATGTGGGCGTACGTTCCCACCGATGCCTACCCGGCCGATCATCCGTCCCAGACGGTCCTCTGAATTATATGCTAGATCGGCCATCTTTGGTCGCTGCTGGTATATAAGGAGGGCCAAAAAGGCTCCGGACGGTCGAAATCGGGTTTCAAAGGCGTTGGCTGAGAGCGTGCGCCCCAACAACAACAACAATAAACAGAGATAAGAGAAAGCTTCCCACAGCGTGACCATGAAGGAACCAATAGGAATGAAGAAGATGGAACCTCTCCAGTCAAAACCTCATTCTCTCTCAGGAAAAAATGCAGTTAAAGCCTTCTTTTTAAGTCTTCCTTACTCTTGTTCCACTTCAATCTACCACTCTCTTTCTCTCAATCTGAACGGTTGAATTAAGATAAAGGCATAGCTGGACCAATAGTCAGAATTTTATATGGTACCAAACCCAGGGTGGGTAAAAACTGTCCTTGAAGAGTCAAACAAAACAGTAGAGAGGCCAAATTTAAGAAATTTGGCAGAAAGGAATGACATTTGGAAAAAATTGAGCTAAATAGGAAAGAATAGGTGACTTTGGATAAAAAAGGCATATATAGAAAAAAACATGAAAATAGGCAAAAAAAAAGGCATTTATGGCATTTTGCCTGAACTTCCGGGCTCTAATTATTAGTTGCTTAAACACGTTTCCTATTTGAATCTATCTCTGTCATAATTTGTATAAGTAAAACAAAATGAATACAAGTAGATAAACCTTTTAAATAAAAACAAGAAAATGCAATTAATTAATAATTATTTTCATTTCTTGTAAATATATTACTTGCCCCTTATTATCATAACAAAGCCAGAACTTGTAGTAGTATTTGTTTATAAGGTGCTTCGACAGCTATGGTCATTTTGCACCGTCCGAAATCAAAAACGTACCTTGCAGGTTAAATACAATAAATAAGAGTTAAAAAGGTACGCAAAAATAAATAAGTTAAATAGGATAAAATGAATTTATAAAATCAATAAATTAAATATATAATAAAAGGCATAAGATAAAAACGGAAATTAAGTTTGTTCAAAGAGTACCTAAAAGATTCGTTAACCTTAGGAATTTCAAAATAGTGTCAATTTTAAAAGGGTCGTCTGTTAAAAGATCAGAGAGTGTGCCTCTCATATTTAAAATGTGACGGATACCTCTATATTTGGTACATTCTGTCAGGAGATGACTTACGGTTACAGGGCAGTTGCAGCTAGAGCATGTGGGAGGTCCTTTTCCTGTATAAATAAGAATGAGTGCGTCAAAGAGCAGTGGCCAATCCTAAGTCGGGTGACTGCGACTTCCTCCCGGCGACTGTTTCTAACCGAGGATGGCCATGGAGTGATGCTTGCTTTGATCGCTCTCAACTTATTTCTTGTAACCGCCTCCCAAGACCTTTGCCATTTTTCCAGCAAAATGCTCTTAAAAAGGCATTTTAGGTCCTGGGATGGAACCATATTGATGTCAGTGTCCTCTCTTGACAGAGCTGCCTTCGCAGCCGAGTCGGCTTTTTCATTTCCTGCAATTCCAACGTGCCCAGGGACCCACATGAAGAGGATATCCACATCATTTGCTGTTAGACTCAAAATTAAGATATGGATCCGCTGTACCGTGGGATGGCTGTGGTAGAGGTTAGCGATGGCTTTCAGAGCACTAATGGAGTCCGAGCATAAGATATATTTCGCTCTCCTGGGAACAATGCTTTCCAACGCCCTCTGGACTGCGATTAGTTCCGCAGTGAAAATACTGCAGAGGGGATTCAATTTAAAAGCCTGAGTGCCATGTACTGTGGATGTAAAAGCACTTGAGCAGCCATCCACCGATTTCGAACCATCTGTATAGATGTGAGTATATTGTTCATACTCCGTCATTATTTCTTGAAATTTCAATTTTAAAAATAGTGGTTCTGTTTCGAGTTTGAAAATCCGGATAATTGAGTCAGGCACGGTGGGACTGGCACCTGCCACGGAGGAGACTTATGGAAGCCTCCAGGAAGGACTTCCGGAAGTTGTAGGTTTTCACCATCGATAAAATTGTGAAACCGAATACCTAAGGGTAAAGTTGCTCTTTGTCGTCTACTAAAAAGTTCTTTAAAACGTGGTTTAAAAATCAAGTTAAAATATGGGTGGGTTTTTAATGCTAAAATTTTTGAAACATACGTACACATTAAAAGCGTTCGTCGCATCTCTAAGGGTGGCTCTCCCGATTCACAGTAAATACTGGGAATGGGGCTGGTCCTGAAAGCATCAGTAGCCAGCCTCAGAGCAGAATTGTGCACGGATGTCAAAGGGCGCAGATACGAAGCGCGTGATGAGGCGTATATGAAGGATCAATAATCCATTTTAGACCTTACCAATGCTCGGTAATGAGTGAGCATTGAGGTACGGTCAGCACCCCATGCTGAGTTCGTTAAAAACCTTAAAATGTTTAGAACTTTAAAACACTTATCTTATAAAATACTTATGTGGCTCCGCCAACTCAGTCTTCTGTCTAAAACCATACCAAGAAAACGGATTGTTTCCACGGGATCTAATCTATTGCCCCCTAGTTTTAAAACAGGATGAGGGAAGATTCCTCTCACCCTGTAAAAATCAAGGCATTTGGTTTTCTCTTTGGAGAAACGAAAACCATTTGCCTGTGCCCATTTGTCTAAACGATTGATAGTAAGCTGTATCTGTCTTGTTGCAGTAGACAAGTGGGATGACCTGCAGAAAATTGCCAGATCGTCCACATAGAGAGATGCCTTTACTGGAGTCTTGATACAGCTTACTATATCGTTTATCGCTATGGCAAAAAGGGTCACGCTTAAGACTGATCCCTGTGGAACTCCGTTGTCTATGGTAAAGGGTCTAGATAGGTGAGTTCCTATCCGTACTCTAGCCGTTCGATTTGTTAAAAAGTTTTTAATAAAAAGGGGAAGATTTCCTCTGAAACCCACTCGTGCAGTTTACTTAAAATTTTATATCACCATGTCGTGTCATATGCTTTTTCCAAATCAAAAAAGACTGCCATGACATGTTGGCGAAGAAGAAAGGCCTCCTGAATGAAGTTTTCAGTCCTCACCAAGTGGTCGATCGTAGACCTGTTTCGCGTGAAGCTGCACTGGATGTTCGATAAGAGGTTACGGTTTTCCAAGCACCAATATAACCGTCGGTTAACCATTCTCTCTAACAGTTTGCATAAGCAACTCGTTAGAGAGATGGGACGATAGCTGCTTGGTAAGGACCGATCCTTTCCCTGTTTTGGGATGAGTATAATCAGGGACTCCCAACACTCATCGGGAAAAAGCCTTTCCTCCCAAAGTTGGTTGAAGGTCATCTGAAGCTCCCCCTTTGCCTTATCAGGCAGGTGTTTTAAAAAGGTGTTGTGTACCTCATCAACACCTGGTGAGGTATCTTTGGACTCCATTATTGCAGACTCCAATTCCCAAAGATAAAAAGGGTCACTGTAGTGATCACTTTTATTCCCTGGGTTGAAGTCTAGAAACCTCCTTTCCATTTCATTCTTTATTACCTGAAACGAGCCTGAGTATTTGTGTGTACTTCTCCTTTCAGCGTAATACTTTCCCATTGTGTCCGGAATCTCGTCAGTGGATTTTATTAATTTTCCATCGTAATTTATTGCACTGATGGATGATGGTTCACGGGTGCCTGAGATTCTTCTGATCTTATTCCAGACTTGTTTAGTGGGTCTGCGGTGGTTAATGGATGACACATAGGTCATTGAGGATCCCCTTTTGGCATCCTTTACCACCTGTCGAGCCTTTGCCCTCAGTCGCCGAAAAGCTGCCAGATTTGTTGCAGTTGGATGCTTATTAAATATACTCAGTGCCCGTTTCCTGCTTTTTAAAGCTGTTTCGCATTCATTGTTCCACCATGGAACTGGTGGACGTTGCAGCTTTCCCGATGATTTCGGGATGCACCTTTCTGCAGCAGTTATGATGGTGTTTGTAAAACATTTTGCATTATGTAGTGCATTGCGACTGGTATCAAAATTAAAATTCACTTCAGTTTTAAAATCTGTGCAGCTAGCTTTTCGTAAAATCCATTTACGTGGATAGCGAAAGGTATTAACTGGACCTCTCTTCCTGATTAAAATGGGGAAGTGATCGCTTTCGCAAAGATCTAAGTGGACAGACATTGAAAACAGTGGCGCTATTACACTTGTGGAAATAAAAAGGTCGATGGGAGAGTATTCTCCATTAAAAGCATTAAAACGTGTTTTTTCACGGTCGTTTAATAAAATCAGATTAAAATCATCTAAAAATTTTTGCAAGAGACGCCCTCTACCATTATTGTCGGCCATCGTGTCTCCCCAGAGGGTGTTATGGGCATTAAAATCCCCTAACAACATGAATGGCCTAGGTAGCTGTCTGACTAGATCTTCAAGGTTTCTCCGATTCACAGGTGCCCCTTCCGGGAGGTATAAATTACAGAACGTAATTTCCTCCGGAGTGGCCACGGTAAGGGCTATCGCCTGGAAGGGCGATTGCAGGTACACCTGGGAGGTGTAAAGGGCCTCCCTGATGGCTACAGCCACTCCTCCTTGAGCCCTATTGCCACTTAGGTCGTCCTTTCGGAAGACCTTAAAACCCTTTAATTTAATCTTATCGTTTGCTTTAAAATGCGTCTCTTGCAAAAATATACACGCAGGGTTGAGATCAGATATAAGGATCTCTAACTCTTCCCTGTGAGTGTAAAAACCGTTACAGTTCCACTGCATAGCTAAAAACATGGTTAAGAGGTCAATAAATAAATAAATAAATAAATATCGATTAAAATATCTCTGCTAAAAATTTGTAAAATGTCCGTGTCACGGGAAGCTTATCTTTTTAACTTCCCCTTTCTCCCTTTCTTCCGGAGAGTAGTGTGGGATGTATCCCACTCACCCTCGGAAAAGGTGTCCTCCTCCATCCTTTCTTCAGTTCCCGGAGGAGGTTTGCGGGAGGGACCAGGTGACGGAGTCTTGTCTGGTCTCCTTCCAGCTTTTTTATTTGGTGACCCAGTTTGTATCTGGGTCACAACAGGGGCATTGCCATTGGGTCCCTTCTTTGGCGTGCTTGGTTTAGAAATTTTAACAATGTCTGTGCACTTATTTTTTCGTCTCTTTCGTTTTTTCTTTATTTTTCATTTTCTCTGCACTTTGTACTGGTAGGTCATCAGTCTGGGTGGCAATGGTACTCTTTCTCACTGAGGTTGCTGCCAACGATGCGAAAGACTTTGAGAAGACTGGAGCGACGAGTGCCCTGTACTTCTTACGAGCCTCGAAATACGGAAGTTTCTCAATCGTCTTAATCTCCATTACCTTCTTCTCCTCTTTCAATTTTGCACAGTCCCGGGAGAAAGCCGTGTGCGTGCCTTCGCAGTTCACAGATGGCAAGGCCTCCTTGCATGCTTCATCGTCGTGCTTTTCCCGGTTACACCGGGGGCAGATGGCTTTGCTCTTACACCGTGGTGCGGTGTGACCAAACTTTTGGCACTGGAAGCAGCGCAGAGGACTTGGGATGTATGGTCGAACTGGACAGACCTCATAACAGACTCTGACCCTCTGCGGCAGCTTATTGAGGCAGAAAGTGAGGATCATAGAGGTAGAATTTATGACCTCACCGTTCCTCTTTATTGTAAGTCTCTTACAATCGATGACCGCCTGAGGAGCCATCTCTCGCTTACACTCCTCGATATCTACATAGAGAAGGTCATAGTTGGTTATTACCCCCCGGCAGGTGTTGAGAATTTTATGCGGCTCTACCGAGACTGGCATGTCCTTCAGCATCTTTGCACTTTGTAATTCACTACATGTCTGAATAAGCAGAGTACCGTCTCTCAATTTCTTCACTGATTGAAGAGGACCCGGTACCTGAGACGACAGAGCATTATAAATCAAGAAGGGAGACACTTGTAAAGGTCTCACCTTCTGTTTCACATTTCATTAACAAATATTTATTGCATTTCTGCACTTTATCTCCCCCGTCCGTTTCCAGACGGGTTCTTCCCCCGCCCGTTTCCGGACGGGATCTTTTTAGAGGAGGAAAGTTTTCCGCCATAATTAAAGATATACATATTCGTCCTCTGGTCTCCCCACCCACCACGGAGCCACAAATGGGACGCCGCACCACAAACTGATGCAGACGCCAGGGCTAAGAGCGGGATATAGCGCCTCTGACTAGGTTGTCTGTTTCGGGTAAGATCTCCAGTGCATGGGCCCTCCAAACCCATGCACCTTTGACCCCCCTACACAGACCCCCATAGCCTCCGCACTTGCCGACCGGAACGTCGAGTCGTGACGGCAAGCCGATTCGTCGGGTGTGGCTAGCACCCGAAGTCCCGTTTACACTGAGTCCGAGGCCGAAGTGGTGTGTTACTCACGGATCGCATCTTGAGCATCCGAAACCCAGATGGAGTCCGGTGAGCTCAACCACCAGGCATCTCTTCCCCACCTTACGGGTCTCCACGCACGGCAAGCACGTGGGCGGGCCAATAGCCAGATGTTATGGCTGAAACTCAAACAGCAGACCCACATGCTGTGGGGATACTATCCTGAGTTAACTGTGGGTTTTTTTACGAGGTTGTCTCCTCGCCCATTGTTTGCCCCTTACGACCAGCAGAGGGGCTGCGGGAGTATTCTACCCCCCTTTCCGCAGGGGGAAAGCCAGAACTTTTTTCTCTTGTGAAGTACTAGTTATAAATAACATAATTTCTAAACCTGTCTCATTTAAAACATTTCAGAACCATTATTGGTTGCCTTAATAGATTTCCTAAGAATGCCTTCAAATATTTTGTCCTCTCTCTCCATAATTATTTCTTACAATAACATTAATAATGTATAATATTCATAGTATATAATAATTATCCCTCGGGGGAGCCTGTAACCCCTGGAGGGCACATCTCTAGATGGCAGATAAGGGAACGTTATTCAGATATGAAGGGTAGGAGGGAAATAAAATACCTCCCACGGACCACCAGGCAGCAGCGGCGGTTCTCCAGGTTAGGGGCGGATGCAACAGCATCTGTTCACCATGTTGGAGAGGCTTTACCTGGCTGTAGGTATAAAAGGCATGCAGAAGGCAACGGAAACCTCTGCATTATCCTTTTCCCAAGTCTAACAATTATAAATCCTAGTAGGAATAGTTTGGCCGATACTAATCATGGGAATCGGAACCCAAGATCCGGCAGGGGAATGACAGATAGTGAGGCTTCCCAGGTCCTCACCCAGCAAAACTCTCACAACAATAGATGGAAGGGACAAGGAGACAAGACAGTAGAATAGGAACTTGGAATGTAAGAACGCTATTAAGAGCTGGAAAATTGGAAGAGGTTAAAAGAGAAATGCATGAGAAGAATGTCAGCATCCTAAGACTATGTGAAATAAGATGGCAAGGAATTGGTGATTTCAATAGTGAAAACTATAGAGAAATCTACAGCAGAGGTAGTAGTAGTAGTAGCATTTGTTAATAAGGTGCTTCGACAGCTATGGTCATTTTGTCCTAAATCAAAAACGTACCTTGCAGGTTAAATAGAATAAATAAGAGTTAAAAAGGTACACAAAAATAAGGTAAAATAGGGTAAAATGAATTTATAAAATCAATAAATTAAATATATAATAAAAGGCATAAGATAAAAACAGAAATTAAGTTTGTTCAAAGAGTGACTAAAAGATTCGTTAGCCTTAGGAATTTTAAAATAGTGTCAATTTTAAGAGGATCGTCTGTTAAAAGTTCAGAGATAGTGCCTGTCATGTTTAAAATTTGATGGATACCTCTATATTTGCTACATTCTGTCAGGAGGTGACTTATGGTTACAGGGCAGTTGCAGGTAGAGCATGTGGGAGGTTCCTTTTCCTGTGTAAATAAGAATGAGTGCGTCAAAGAGCAGTGGCCAATCCTAAGTCGGGTGACTGCGACTTCCTCCTGGCGACTGTTTCTAACCGAGGATGGCCATGGAGAGATGCTTGCTTTGATCGCTCTCAGCTTATTTCTTGTAACTGCCTCCCAGGACCTTTGCCATTTTTCCAGCAAATTGCTCTTAAAAAGGCATTTTAGGTCCTGGGATGGAACCATATTGATGTCAGTGTCCTCTCTTGACAGAGCTGCCTTCGCAGCCGAGTCGGCTTTTTCATTTCCTGCAATTCCAACGTGCCCAGGGACCTACATGAAGAGGATATCCACATCATTTGCTGTTAGACTCGAAAGTAAGATATGGATCTGCTGTACTGTGGGTTGGCTGTGGTAAAGGTTAGCGATGGCTTTCAGAGCACTAATGGAGTCCGAGCATAAGATATATTTTGCTCTCCTGGGAACAATGCTGTCCAATGCCCTCTGGACCGCGATTAGTTCCGCAGTGAAAATACTGCAGAGGGGATTCAATTTAAAAGTTCAGTGCCATGTACTGTGGACGTAAAAGCACTTGAGCAGCCATCCACCGATTTCGAACCATCCGTATAGATGTGAATATATTGTTGATACTCCGTCATTATTTCTTGAAATTTCGATTTAAACAATGGTGGTTCCGTTTCGGCTTTTGAAAATCTGGATAATTGAGTCAGGCATGTTGGGACTGGCACCTGCCACGGAGGAGACTTATGGAAGCCTCCAGGAAGGACTTCCGGAAGTTGTAGGTTTTCACCCTCGATAAAATTGTGAAAACGAATACCTAAGGGTAAAGTTGCTCTTTGTCGTCTACTAAAAAGTTCTTTAAAACTTGGTTTAAAAATCAAGTTAAAACATGGGTGGGTTTTTAATGCTAAAATTTTTTAAACATACGTACACATTAAAAGCGTTCTTCACATCTCTAAGGGCGGCTCTCCCGATTCACAGTAAATACTGGGAATGGGGCTGGTCCTGAAAGCACCAGTCGCCAGCCTCAGAGCAGAATTATGTACGGACGTCAAAGGGCGCAGATACGAAGCGCGTGATGAGGCGTATATGAAGGATCGATAGTCCATTTTAGACCTTACCAATGCTCGGTAAAGAGTGAGCATTGATGTAAGGTCAGCACCCCATGACGAGTTCGTTAAAAACCTTAAAATGTTTAGAACTTTAAAACACTTATCTTTTAAAATACTTATGTGGCTCCGCCAATTCAGTCTTCTGTCTAAAACCATACCAAGAAAACGGATTGTTTCCACGGGATCTAATCTATTGCCCCCTAGTTTTAAAGCAGGATGAGGGAAGATTCCTCTAACCCTGTAAAAATGGAGGCATTTGGTTTTCTCGTTGGAGAAACGAAAACCATACCAAGAAAACGGATTGTTTCCACGGGATCTAATCTATTGCCCCCTAGTTTTAAAGCAGGATGAGGGAAGATTCCTCTAACCCTGTAAAAATGGAGGCATTTGGTTTTCTCGTTGGAGAAACGAAAACCATTTGCCTGTGCCCATTTGTCTAAACGATTGATAGTAAGCTGTATCTGTCTTGTTGCAGTAGACAAGTGGGATGACCTGCAGAAAATTGCCAGATCGTCTACAAAGAGAGATGCCTCTACTGGTGTCTTGATACAGCTTACTATATCGTTTATCGCTATGGCAAACAGGGTCACGCTTATGACTGATCCCTGTGGAACTCCGTTTTCTATGGTAAAGGGTCTAGATAGGTCAGTTCCTATCCGTACCCTAGCCGTTCGATTTGTTAAAAAGTTTTTTATAAAAAGGGGAATATTTTCTCTGAAACCCCACTGGTGCAGTTTACTTAAAATTTTATATCGCCATGTCATGTCATATGCTTTTTCCTAATCGAAAAAGACTGCCACGACATGTTGGCGAAGAAGAAAGGCCTCCTGGATGAAGTTTTCAGTCCTCACCAAGTGGTCGATCGTAGACCTGTTTCCAAGCACCAATATAACCGTCGGTTAACCATTCTCTCTAAGAGTTTGCATAAGCAACTCGTTAGAGAGATGGGACGGTAACCACCTGGTAAGGACCTATCCCTTCCCTGTTTTGGGATGGGTATAATCAGGGAATGCCGCCACTCATCGGACGTAGCGAGCCCCCTGCGACTAACCTGACTTCCCACCGCATTCCAACCGGCAATGCCATCCCCATTTATCGGAAGGCTTACCGAGTCCCTTTCCATCAGAAGGCTGTCTGGAGGAGATGGTGAAGGAACAGCTGGAAGCCGGCTTAATTACTCCGAGCGAGAGCCCATGGGCATTCCCTGCCGTCATTGTGCCGAAAAAGTCGGTAAATGGAGAGACGAAGTACCGGTTTTGTGTTGACTTCCGGGCATTGAACAGTGTCACAACACCTGATGTGTATCCCCTCCCCAACATCGTCGAAACCCTCAATTATTTAGGGAATTGTGATTTTTTTACGACGCTAGACCTCACAAGTGGCTACCATCAAATTCCTATGCACCCTGAATCCCAACAAAAGACGGGATTTAATGTCGATGGGGGCCATTACGAGTATAAAAGAATGCCTTTTGGTCTCCGAAATGCACCAGCAACTTTTCAGCGGGTGATGGGTGGGGTCCTCCGAGGTCTTAAACCCACCCACTGCCTTGTCTACCTTGATGATGTCATCATTTTTAGCGCGGGGATAGAGGAGCATGCAAGGCGGTTAGAGAATGTTTTCGCAAAATTGAGGGAAGCCCAATAGACAAAATTCGAAAAATGTCATTTTGCGTTAGGGGAAGTAAACTATCTAGGGCACATCATCAGTAAGCACGGAGTCCAACCTGACCCACAGAAAATCACGGCAGTAAAGGAATTTCCTACGCCTATGACAACAAAAGAGCTACAATCCTTCCTTGGGCTTTCCAATTATTGCTGCCGATTCGTTGGAGATTACGCGGAGAAGGCGAGGCCGTTAACGCGATTATTGAAGAAAGGAACGGCATTTGTCTGGACCTCCGAATGTGATCAAGCTTTCAAGTCCTTGAAAGATGCCCTGACTACGAGTCCAGTGTTGAGATATCCTGATTTTCAGAAGCCATTTGTCTTATACACCGATGCGAGTAATTTCGCTATTGCAGCGGTGTTGACCCAGGAATGGGAGGGAGTAGAACACCCGGTGGCGTACACCTCAAGGCAGCTAAAATCGGCAGAAATTAACATTTCCACCGTTGAATGTGAATTGATTGCCGTAATTTGGGCAATTTCACATTTTAGGTGCTACCTCCATGGGAAGAGATTTCGTATCGTAACAGATCATGCAGCGTTGAAGTGGCTATTAACATTAAAGGAGCCCAGTAGTCGTTTAATGAGATGGGTTTTAAAACTGGGGGAGTACGACTATGGAATAGTACATCGACTGGGCCGGTTGCATCAAAACGTGGACGCGTTGAGTAGAAAGATGAGGTTGGTGAAGGGAATTGTGGAAGAGGATATCAAGAGAATCCAAGAATGCGATGAAAATTGTCAAAAGTGGCAGAGGCAGAAGGAATTTGAGGAAGAGGACGGCGTTCTTTTCAGGAAGACGCGTGATGGGCTTAAAATTATCATACCCGACGCTATGAGGAGCGAAATTATAACAGAGTTCCATGACCATCCTCTTTCCGGTCACCTGGGTGTAGGTCCTACAGCGCACCGAATCAAGGCGTGATATTGGTGGCCGGGCCTCTTGCGTGACATAGCAACAACCCTAAAGAACTGCATATATTGCAACCGTCGTAGTCCCTACGGAAAAACCAAGGCACCGTTACAAGACCTACCTGCGACCGACCGACCATTCGACTTTGTGGCCATCGACATTGTGGGACCCTTATCCTTAAGCGACGGAGGAAATCGGTATATTTTGTCAATATTAGACCACTTTTCAAGATATTTGGAAATGGTACCTATACCCGACCAGACGGAGATGACAGTCGCTAAAACTTTCGTGAAGAAATGGATTCTCAAATTTGGTGTGACGCAGTCCCTTCTCTCCGATCAAGGGAGGAATTTTGAGTCCGAAGTCTTCGCTGAGCTCATGCAAATACTTAAGGTAAAGAAGTTGCGAATGTCGCCTTTTCACCCGGAATGTAACAGGAGAATAGAGAGGGTGCATAGGGTTCCACCATGTTGAGTCACTACGTGAATGCGAGGCATAGCGATTGGGATATTTGGTTGACTTTTGCGGTGACTGCTTATAATACTAGCATTCACTCCAGCACGAGCCATTCCCCTCACGAAATAATTTTCGGCTACGCAATGATGTCTCCTTTCGAGCAATGCGAGAGGGAGGTATCCGGGTATGAGGGCGGCTACTTGGAGGTACTGAAGAATAAATTGTGCGAAATGTGGAAGAGGTGAGGAGAATGATAGGAAGGCGTGAAGAAAAAGAGCGGCGCAATATAATAAGGGCAGTAAAAGGATTTCATACCGTAAGGGCCAACGCGTATATTTGAGCGATCCCTTTCCTAAGGTAGGGAGGGTGAAAAAATTTCACAGTCCATGGAAAGGACCATACCGTGTAGTGGAGATTATTTCGCCAACTAATGTAAAACTCCAGCTTCCATTTCGGATGCTTGTGGTCCATAAGAATCGCCTAAAACCTCATCGCGGTACTTCCCCTCACCTTCCTGCAGCGACGGGAGAACGACGCATTGGCCGGCCGAGAAGAAGACCGTCAGAAACGAGCGGTGGGCTTCAAACCCCATCTCCCGAGACAAGGGATGGGGCCTGCGAATCCCCTCTCCCCCTGGCCATCCACGGTGACTCCTCTCCCTCTCCTCCCACACCACCTTCTCCCCTCTCCCCATGCAACTCCCCTTCTGTCCCAGAGCCGTACACGCGAGGCGCCGAAGAGACACGGACAACAGAGAGAAGGAGCGAGTCCACTCCTCGCTCTCCCTATCTGCTTAGGTTGCGGCCTGTGATATCGGGATCAGCTGCTGCATGTGAGTTGACGGATTCCAGTGAAGGACGCAGAGATACGACGGAGCCGCTTGATTGCCCTACTTCCTTGCCGCGCTCCCCGTATTCCCTTAGATCTAAAGTTAATTCGTCCGATTGCCAGCTAATACTCTGAGAGAGATTCTTTACGACAATTGTGTCCATTACGCATTTGCCCAATACAGTGGAATGTAGGATGTGTGTGAGTATAGGCTGTTCATGGGAAGATACACGACCAATTGCGATGGGGAGATACGCAAGCTGACGCACCCGTATTTTAGAAAGATTAGCCTGGGGTGGATATTTTCGGTAGCGAGACCGACCGATGCAACGTTTGTGTGTAGGAATATTACAGGGAGTGCCCCCACCATCACTAAGGAGTTAAGAGGAAGTAGATTCACCAGAAGTGCGCAGAACTGTGATGTTGCCGGAAGCTCCTTCAGGCTTATGGTGGAAGCGCATGGTGAAAGTGTGTCTAGATTTGAATTTCCCCCTCTTATAGCACCTCGGCCACAACTCTTAGAAACTGATCAGAAGAATTTGACTTATGATGACTCTTCACCTTTGATTAAATTGCGGGAGGAGTTGGACCAATTGTTGAATGAGCCAGGAAAAACAATAAGTGCACGATCTGCAATTTTTAGGGTACATGAAATTGAAAGGGAACTAAAAAATAAAAGTGCTTTAGGGTTGGGAACGGGAGTTTGTGTCCCGGTGTTCTTGGTTTTTGTGGCGCTAGTGTGGTAGAAACTGAGGCATCGGCGAAAGGGTGAGGAAGTAATAATGCCATCCTCCCCAACGATAGATGCCATTAATGTGAAGGTGATGGTGCCAAAGGACGGCAATTCGCTCCAAGAGAGTAGCGAGACCGTGATATAGAGTAAGGAGTGTGGTGACTGTATTGTTGATGTAATACAAATTATTTGGGCTTTTTTATTAGTAGTAGTAGTAGTAGTATTTGTTTTTAAGGTGCTTCGACAGCTATGGTCATTTTGCACCGTCCGAAATCAAAAACGTACCTTGCAGGTTAAATAGAATAAATAAGAGTTAAAAAGGTACGCAAAAATAAATAAGGTAAAATAGCATAAAATGAATTTATAAAATCAATAAATTAAATACATAATAAAAGGCATAAGATAAAAACGGAAATTAAGTTTGTTCAAAGAGTGCCTAAAAGATTCGTTAACCTTAGGAATTTTAAAATAGTGTCAATTTTAAGAGGGTCATCTGTTAAAAGATCAGAGAGTGTGCCTCTCATGTTTAAAATGTGACGGATACCTCTATATTTGGTACATTCTGTCAGGAGGTGACTAATGGTTACAGGGCAGTTGCAGGTAGAGCATGTGGGAGGTTCCTTTTCCCGTGTAAATAAGAATGAGTGCGTCAAAGCGCAGTGGCCAATCCTAAGTCGGAAGACTGCGACTTCCTCCCGGCGACTGTTTCTGAGGATGGCCATGGAGTGATGTTTGCTTTGATTGCTCTCAACTTATTTCTTGTAAATGCCTCCCAGGACCTTTGCCATTTTCCAGCACAATGCTCTTAAAAAGGCATTTTAGGTCCTGGGATGGAACCATATTGATGTCAGTGTCCTCTCTTGACAGAGCTGCCTTCGCATCCGAGTCGGTTTTTTCATTTCCTGCATTTCCAACGTGCCCAGGGACCCACATGAACAGGATATCCACATCATTTGCTGTTAGACTCGAAATTAAGATATGGATCCGCTGTACCGTGAGATGGCTGTGGTAAAGGTTATCGATGGCTTTCAGAGCACTAATGGAGTCCGAGCATAAGATATATTTCGTCTCTGGGAACAATGCTCTCCAACGCCCTCTGGACTGCGATTAGTTCCGCAGTGAAAATACTGCAGAGGGGATTCAATTTAAAAGCTTCAGTGCCATGTACTGTGGATGTAAAAGCACTTGAGCAGCCATCCACCGATTTCGAACCATCTGTATAGATGTGAATACATTGTTGATACTCCGTCATTATTTCTTGAAATTTCAATTTAAAAAATAGTGGTTCCGTTTCTGCTTTTGAAAAACTGGACAACTGAGTCAGGCACGTTGGGACTGGCACCTACCATGGAGGAGACTTATGGAAGCCTCCAGGAAGGACTTCCGGAAGTTGTAGGTTTTCACCCTCGATAAAATTGTGAAAACGAATACCTAAGGGTAAAGTTGCTCTTTGTCGTCTACTAAAAAGTTCTTTAAAACGTGGTTTAAAAATCAAGTTAAAAAATGGGTGGGTTTTTTATGCTAAAATTTTTTAAACATACGTACACATTAAAAGCGTTCTTCACATCTCTAAGGGCGGCTCTCCCGATTCACAGTAAATACTGGGAATGGGGCTGGTCCTGAAAGCACCAGTAGCCAGTCTCAGAGCAGAATTGTGTACGGACGTCAAAGGGCGCAGATACGAAGCGCGTGATGAGGCGTATATGAAGGATCCATAGTCCATTTTGGACCTTACCAATGCTCGGTAAAGAGTGAGCATTGATGTACGGTCGGCACCCCATGACGAGTTCGTTAAAAACCTTAAAATGTTTAGAACTTTAAAACACTTATCTTTTAAAATACTAATGTGGCTCCGCCAATTCAGTCTTCTGTCTAAAACCATACCAAGAAAATGGATTGTTTGCACAGGATTAATCTTTTGCCCCCTAGTTTTAAAACAGGATGAGGGAAGATTCCTCTCACCCTGTAAAAATGGAGGCATTTGGTTTTCTCGTTGGAGAAACGAAAACCATTTGCCTGTGCCCATTTGTCTAAACGATTGATAGTAAGCTGTATCTGTCTTGTTGCAGTGGGCAAGTGAGATGACCTGCAGAAAATTGCCAGATCATCTACAAAGAGAGAGGCCTATATTGGAGTCTTGATCCAGCTTACTATATCGTTTATCGCTATGGCAAACAGGGTCACGCTTAAAACTGATCCCTGTGGAACTACGTTTTCTATGGTAAAGGGTCTAGATAGGTCAGTTCCTATCCGTACCCTAGCCGTTCGATTGGTTAAAAAGTTTTTAATAAAAAGGGGGAGATTTCCTCTGAAACCCCATTCGTACAGTTTACTTAAAATTTTATATCGCCATGTCGTGTCATATGCTTTTTCCAAATCGAAAAAGACTGCCACGACATGTTGGCGAAGAAGAAAGGCCTCCTGGATGAAGTTTTCGGTCCTCACCAAGTGGTCGATCATAGACCTGTTTCGCCTGAAGCCGCACTGGATGTTCGATAATAGCTTACGGCTTTCCAAGCACCAATATAACCGTTGGTTAACCATTCTCTCTAACAGTTTGCATAAGCAACTCATTCGAGAGATGGAACAGTAACCACCTGGTAAGGATCTATCCTTTCCGTTTTTGGATGCATATAATCAGGGATTCCCGCCACTCATCGGGAAAAAGCCTTTCTTCCCAAAGTTGGTTGAACGTCATCAGAAGCTCCCCCTTTGTCTTGTCGGGCAGGTGTTTTAAAAAGGTGTTGTGTACCTCATCTACACCTGGGAAGGTATCTTTAGACTCCAGTATTGCCGACTCTAATTCCCAGAGAGAAAGGGGGTCATTGTAGTGATCCTTTTTACTCCCTGGGTTGAAGTCTAGAAACCTCCTTTCGCGTTATCTTTTTATTACCTGAAACGAGTCAGCATACTTATTTGTACTGCTCATTTCAGC
Source organism: Uropetala carovei (assembly GCA_036926305.1). NCBI lineage: Eukaryota > Metazoa > Arthropoda > Insecta > Odonata > Petaluridae > Uropetala > Uropetala carovei. The sequence continues at coordinate 6,820,408 of JAXCHB010000172.1, read as the reverse complement.
GTAATATTTTCCCATTATGTCTGGAATCTCATCAATGGATTTTATTAATTTCCCATCATAATTCATAGCACTGATGTGTGATGTTTGATGGGTGCCCAAGATTCTTCTTATCTTATTCCAGACTTGTTTGATGGGTGTGCGGTGGTTTATGGAATTCACATACTTCATCCAGGATTCCCTTTTGGCATCCTTTACCACCTGTTGAGCCTTCGGCCTCAGTCGATGAAAAGCTGTCAGATTTGTCGTAGTGGGATGTTTATTAAAGATACGCTGTGCCTGTTTCCTGCTCTTTATAGGTGTTTCGCATTTATCGTTCCACCATGGAACTGGTGGACGATGTGGCTTTCCCGATGATTTTGTGATGCTCTATAGGTGTTTCGCATTTATCGTTTCACCATGGAACTGGTGGACGATGATTTTGGGATGCTCCCTTCTGCAGCAGTTATTATGGTATTTGTAAAACACTTTACATTCTGTAGTGCATTGCGACTGGCGTCAAAATTAAAATTCACTTCACTTTTAACATCCATCCAGCTAGCTTTCCATAAAATCCATATATGTGGCTAGCGAAAGCTATTAACTGGACCTCTCTTCCTGATTAAAATGGGGAAGTGATCGCTTCCACAAAGATCTGAGTGTTTCCTGAGGACAGAGTGTAACTATAATTTGATATTCATTAAGTGTTTTATGCTGCGAGACTAGTTTTACGTCTCAAGAGCATTGTTTTGCTGTTATGTTATAATTTGATATTCACGAAGTGTTTAAGTTGCGAGACTATTGTTACGTCTCAAGAGCATTTGTTTTGCTGTTATGTTGTAATTTCCTGTAAAATATAGCATTTAGTTAGAGGTTAACGTGGCGTTGTATTTTGGTCACCACAAGGGGAAGCAGAATTAGGAGAGGGAGAAAGGAAAACTGCTCTCCGCCCTAAAACCATGGATGCCATTTTCAGTAAGTTACATTTTCAGTTTTGAAACTAAAAGTTTGATTAATTACTCTTTCATTTTGGTTTACACTATATCATTCTCATTCTCTTACAGAAGCAACAGTTAAAAAGTTTTCCTGTACATCCAAGGGGCAATTTGGTGCTGCAGTTAATGCAAGGATTGCATATTTACGGCATAAGTTAAAGAGAAGTACAATTGTGCAAAGTTAAATGATATAATGACGTATACCTTCAATTATTGTGATTTGATTTTTGTGTAATGTTTTATAACAATAAAATTTTCTTTAATTTAAAAACTGGACTGTTTCTTGGCTTAAGTTATGCATCGGATAATTCACCTTCAAAAATGTATATCATTTCATTATAATTCTGATATATTATAACAATGTTAATTTTTTAAAGTGTTTTAGCTACTAAATTTAATTAAACTGTTAGATTTTAACTGCTTCTAATATTATATATTGGCCATCAAAACAACGTTTTTATTATTTTGTTAATTTAAAAGTTAATTTTGTCGCGATTTAGCAGACATCGTGGTTGCACTGTCTCGGGCGGGTTGCTGCTAGATGTAGGGGCTGTGGAGGGCGGAAGCAGAAGCGGTCAGTAGCCGCCGAGGCAGGGAGAGAGTACGGACGCACGAGTGATGCGCGGTGCGAATCGGCATCCATCAAGAGCGCTGTGGTGCGCCAATACTGTATTCCGCGATCTATATCGCGACATTTGGTGTCAGAAGTGGGATCGCAACGCTAATAACACCCATTTTCATGTTATTTGCGTGTAGTTCATGATTTTGTTCCCGGACGCTGACCACGTGGTCGCCCAGGTCCGTGCATGAGGCTTAGGAGTGGACGAAGGGACGATTTAGATCCGGTTCTGGATCCATCAGTGTTTCGGGAGATGAGCGAGGCATTTCATGGAGGAGTTGCGTGCCCAGCGAGACGTTTATGGTCTCTCGCGTACCCGCGTCCTCCGTACACAAACATGTCCTCATTCGTCAAGCTACTACTCAAGACTGAAGAAACGCAAGGCGGTGCCACTTGGAATAAGGGTGGGGGAAGGATCAAGGTCAAATATGGTCTGTGGTAACAGGCCGCAGCATTGCCAATACAGCAGGAAAAAAATCAATCTCATTACTTTATTGTCAGACCTCGTACTGTTAGTTCCTACTTTGCCAAATTTTTGTATACTTATAGCTTTATGATGTAACCTACCAGAAATGTAAACTGTAGTATTTTATGGAGAGTTTTTTTTATACTTTTGATTTTTTTTGTTGAGACGTTCTTTTTGTTGTTCTACATATTTAGAAAGAAGTGTATTTCTTACCATAATAAAATTGTGTTTCTTGGCTATATTTTCAAATTTTATTGTAAAACTCTAGAATAGAGATAAGAAGTAAAAGTTGATGATTCATATTTTTTTAGTGTTAAAATCAACCTGTTATTATTTTTTTATTTTTCAAATAAAGGTGTAAAAGTCGTTTAAGATTGCATTTTCATGTCTGAACCTATATAAAACAGTTAAAAATGCAATTTTGTCTAATGTGGGTGTCTTACTCACCGCTACTAACAATGCATTAAAAATAACGCTAGTAATCTAGGGTTAAGTGGAAATGCCGAGTCCCCTACAATCACATAAGGTACTACAATACTTGTACCAGGCAATTCTTTATTTTCAGGGATAGTTAAAGTTCTGTTCTCAAGAGCTCTTCCTAGCGTAGAATTCGCAAAAATGCCCCCGTCGCTGTTTTTTCCATAGGAGCCTATATCTACCGCTATAAACTTGTAATTTGCATCTACTAAAGCCAGCAGTACAACAGAAAGGTTCTTTTGTAGTTAAAATTATTAGAACCGCTGTTCGCAGGTGCTAATATCTCAACGTTTACCATCTAAGGCACCCAAGCAGTTTGGAAAATTCCAAGTAGACCAAAACCTTAATGAAATTTCTTCCCAATCTTTTTTCTGAGGTTTTCGAATCCATTCTGAGAGTAGATTCTTAATTATTGCTTCACACACTTCTTGTATTATTGCGTGTACAGTAGGGTGGACCTTATTTTTCGACCATCAAATTTCTTTCACGCGACCCCCTAGATTTGTTCCATTTGGTGAAAAAATAATTTCTGCGAAAGGAGAAGTCAGTCGGACAATGGGAAGGCATGCCACAATTGACTTGAAGTTTTGAAATTTTAGTAATTTCACTTTAATTTCAGAGGCAACATTTTCCTGAAAATGTTACTATTATTCAATAAAAGTATCATTTCTTAGTTGTTTAATAATATTTACTTATAAGTTTAAACAATTTATTCGAAACCTTTTGATTTTATCATTGAATTCAGTGTATAATATTGCGCATGAGCCACCATGTACGCATACAGCTGTGGCTGCTGGATACCTGAAATCCCGTTACCTTATTCAACAATACTTCAGGAATTTTCCTGCGAGAGCCCTTCCTGGGACAAGGGACCTTCCCCCAACCGTTCCCCTTCGTCTACAAATGATTCTAAATACAGCAGTTACCTGCATCCTTTACTAACAGATAACTCACTTTAGTAAAGGTTGAGAGTTCGAGGTGTTCGCATCGCAGAGCTATATCTAAGTGTACAGTGAAATTTAAAATGGAAACAAGAAGTTGTGAGAGATTGTTTTTATTAGATCATGTCAAAAGACAAATAATTGGCGCTAAATTGCCGTGTAATGGACAAGTTTTGCACATACTTTTTTACAACCTGCGGAAGGTGAAGTTGAATCTTCTCACAAGTTGTGAAAGAAATTGAAATTTTTTGGGAAAAGGCGTGAATTCCAACAAAAAAACTTCAGATAGCATCGAGAAGCTAGAGTCATTGTACCAGAAATGGAGAACCGTCAATAAAACTGCGAACCGCCAAAGTCCAATCCAAATACAGTGGGAACAAGAGTTTCTGGATTCATTAAATGATCTTTTCGATATCGCCCATGCAAATGCTTTGGAAATGATTTCCATAGAAGAAGATAAGGCGTTTCTCATAAACCAGAGAAAAAAGGGGCGACCAGGTGCAATGGTTGAGTTTGTTGCAAAAAGAAATATGACAAGCGGTTCGACAAGAACAGGAAGTCGCGGTGAGAAAGGGCTCATCAATCAATAGTTGAAATGGAAGGTATGAATTCCAGTAATTTAACTTTTTTAAATTTATTTGTTTTTTTCTTATTACGTTTTTCTTTAAATTGGAAGCAAATTTATTTTTACATTACAGAAGCAGCACTGCTGCAGTCAACTTCATCCTGCAACAAAGGGGAAAATATTCCGTTTGTGGGGGCTGGCCTTGTAAGTGAACAAAGCCTTCCAGACGACCCTGAGGAATCTGACCATTCAGATGTACCTGGACCGAGTGACCCAAAGAAAAGAAGAGGGAAACCATAAGTGATTACTTCAAAACAGGTTGCAACTCTGGATTCATGTAAAGTTAGCGATTGCAATGCTGTTCGTATTATAATGGCAACTGCTGAAAGTCTACATCATGATTTAAATGACTTAGTAATTAATCGAACTTCTATTTGGCATTTTCGTCATCGTTTTTGAGTAGAGCGAGCAGCGCAACTACGCAAGATATTTGAGGAAATCGAACTCAAAGGTACAACGATTCATTGGGATGAGACAATGTTGCCTGGATTAACCGAAAGAAAAACTGTAGATAGATTGTCAGTAATAATAACTTGCGGAGGGACGGAAAAATTACTGGGAATTCCTGCCATTTCGTCCAGCAGTAGAAACGACCAAGCGTCAGCAATCTATCAGTTACTAGAAGAGTGGGATTTAATAGACAAAGTGCAAGCTGTTTGCTGCGATACCACGTCATTGAATACTGGTCGCTTTCAAGGTGCATGCATAATTCTCGAGCAAAAAATTGAGAGAGATTTATTGTATCTTCCGTGTCGAAACCACATTTATGAAATTATTTTGCGTGCCGTGTTCGAGGAAAAAATATCAAAATCTTCGGAGCGAAATATACCCATTTTCAAAAAATTTCAACAAGCCTGGTCTGCTATTAATAAAAACAGTTTTAAATCTGGAATACAAGATGAATATGTGCACCAAAATGTCAAAGATGTAAAGGAAAAAATCGAGTTTTTGCTACAAAGTTTGCGAGAGATGCAGCCAAGAGAAGATTACAAGGAATTAATAGAATTAATGATTATTTTTCTTGGTGGAACTCCTTTTGGTGGATCTCATTCAGAATCCCTGGTGCTTTCCACCATGCCAGATGGATGGCCAAGGCTATATATTGTTTAAAAATATATCTATTTCGAGATTGTTTACGGCACCGATATTGATGTTAATGCTATTTTATGGTTTCTAGAGAATACTTTGGGAGTGACGGTTAATCGTGATAAAACTGTATTAGTCCCAGTTAAGGCTTTAGTTTATTTAGGTGTAGTTATTAATACAGAGGATAGTTCTTTTCATTTTTCCTCGGAAACAGTAAAGCGTGTGCGCTGATGTGTGGCCTTGGTGCCTCAGTGTTCTTATAAGGATAGGCAACGTGTGGCTGGTTACCTGTCATGGGCTTTTTTATCTGGCTAGATTGCCTCTCTTTTTGATTCGTGACGTTTTTGCAGGTGTGAAGCCATGGCTTAAGTTTTTATGTGACCGTGTGCGGTTTGACGAGCCTTTTCGTTTTGGTGAACGTGAATTTTTGCTGAACGTTTATTCCGATGCTACGGAAAATACGGTAGCCTTTGTGATACCCACATATGGTGTGGTGAAGGCCTACTATATTCATCGGTGATTGCCAATTTTTTTAAGTGAGGGGCTTGCAGCTCTTATTGCTTTTAATTTTGTGTTAGATTTTTTAATTGATATGCAGAGTGTGCCCTGTATTATTTGCCTGTATACAGACAATGTTGCTGTAATGTACTCCTACCGCAAAGGTAAGGGGGACATTTTTTTGTATAACATAATTAGAAAATTGTATTTTCATACGTTATTAAAGAATCGAGACCATGTAGTCTCTTGGTGCTACGTAATAATAATTGGGAACTTGATATATATGTATCTTTTTAACGAATTTATAGATCCAGGCGTGGATTCGGGCTCCAGTACCGATAATAGCTCCTCGTCAATATCTCCAACTCTTGTGAGATCTTGACGAATACAAAAATGCTGATGAAGCTATAAGTAATGTAGCAACTAAAAAATTATGTATCCATTTATGGTATTTGGCACTCGAAAATGCAGCACTATCCTTTTTTGACAGCGAAATTTCAATTAACACTAAAAGACTTATGGTTCAAGCCCTTAATAATGAATCCGACTATAATTTTAAAAAAGTAACCATTTCCCCTAAAGATGTAGGGCGATATAAACATTATGGTGCAGAAAACTTCATTTCTGTTCAATCGAAGAAATTTTTTGAGCGATTTAGTATAACAGATTTTATGTCTAAAGATCCGTCAATGTGGGCAACGGATGATAATTTGAAAACCGCATTAAAATTGTAAATGATATTGCTGAACAAGGAATCAAATTAATGAAAGACTACAATGACTGTTTGACAAAAAGTGAAGCGGAAAAACAGTTTATTTTACAAGTTGTAACCGACTACAAGCAGCGTTATCCTAATGTTAATAAGAGTATGTTAAGGGAAGATTTTAATTAAAAAGCTTATATCATTGCACCCTGAATTACTCTTTTTTCTCTCCTCCTCCCTTTATATATAAATTCGACTTTACTGGTTTATAAAGATTACTTTTGCTGATAGGTACATGATTGTTAATAACAATAAATAATTAAATGTACATACACAAAACAATTTAACAATTCAATTTCTTTTGTTTTTTCTTAATACCATACTGAAAATGATGCCAAGTACAAAAATTATTAAATTTTGGATTAAAAGAATTTTTTAACTTATTAATAAACAAATTTTTTTTGTTATAATAAGCTATTATAATAAGCATTTTAGCTTAAAATAACATCTAGTGATCAATAAAGTTGATGTAGTGTGTATTTTTTCATTTTTGGTGAAATTTAATTTTTTTTATGAAAAAGTCGTTTGTGGCACGTGTTTTCGTTGTCCGATCAATTTGCGCTTTTGTAGGAATTATTTTCTCACCAAATGGCACAACTTGGGGGGGGGTCGCGTGAAATAAATTTCGAAAAATAATTTTCACCAAGAGTAACTAAGGTCCACCCTAGTGTACAGTCATATGCCCCAAACAGTAACTGAATGTGATAGTTCGAAATGAATCACCAGTAGCAAAAAACCTAAAAACAAAATAAATACTTTTAATAATTAATATCTTACATCTTTTACTTTTTAAGTGACATGTGAATAGTGTCATTATATCAAATACAGTAATATTGTGTGTAATTATTAACAGATCCAGAGACATGCAAACAACGCTGGGAATCACTTCGTTCTCAGTATCGCAAAATTCGTCGTAATCAAAAAACCGCAACAGGCCAAGCTGCAGAAGCAGGAAGTTCGAGGACCAGCTTGATTTTCTTCGACCGCATATGAAAGACAAAAAACGTTTGACTTCTCTGGAATTAGATACCGAAGACACAAATATTCTTTCAGAAGAGGAGGAGGAGACAGCTGAAGAAAATAATATTGCTCATCAGCAATCGCAGAAGAAAGAATGTTTGTTACAATCGTCTACACTACAACAGATACAAAACAAAGAACTGTTAATGGGAAAGGTATGACAACCAGGCAAAAAATAAAAAAAACCAACAGCCACAGAAGAAACAGTCGGAAGTACACTAATGAAATACTTTCTCGAGCAAGAGAAGAAAAAATCAGAACAAACTGAGTCAAAAGATGAGTTGGATTTCTTCTTTGGCAGCATAAAATGCACAGTAAAGACATTCTCTAATGCCGACAAACATTTAGCCAAACAAAGAATCTTTAACATAGCTTCAGAAATTGAGGCTAAATATGTAGTTCAAAATTATCAACAGTCAACGACAGAACTGTCAAAAAGTCTACATTTTCGCCACCCTAGAACGATGGCTTGGGTCAAAAATGACCCACATCTGGAATTCTTTCATTTCGGCGTTAATACGTTGTAGTTTTTAATTTGATATAACAATTAGTGAATGAAACACCTCGTATCCATAAACGAAACATTTATTTTGTTTTTTTTGTACACTTACCTAGAAATTTGAACATTTTTTTCAAATTGCCTTATTTTTTTGTTTCTAAAGCAATGCTAAAGAAACAAAAGAAAACCAACTTTGTATATAGCACAGAAAGCGTAATTTTAGAAGCATTTCTTTAAAAGACGTCCTTTGTGCCATCGGTTTGATACTTTTAGAACATTTTTGAGCATTTGAACATATACACAAACCAAATTTTTAAACGTGAATGAAGATTTATTCTCAGAAGAGGAAACAGTTGTGTAACTTTTGTGTCTTTTGTTTTTTGAACTAACGTCAATTACACTATATTCTCCTTATTTAGTATTTCTTCTTTTACAGGATAATCAGAAATAAAAAAAGAAAAAAAATAATCAGGAAAATGAAAAGGAAGACACTTAAGTACACTTTTGGCAGGACACTAATGCACCTGGCAATCGACACAAATGTATGTTTTTACCTCCCTAGCGATGCACTTTTTGCACACTGCTCTTTTACATGAAGAACATGTGTGTGGGGTTTTGTTCCTTTTGCAGCTTCGATAAACCTGACAGTGCTTGCGATGTTTTGTATCGTTGGTACTTCCTGAAGCTTCTTGTGGTGGATCACTCTGAGGTCCCCGCCCCGTCCGCCGGGCGTTTTCGTCAACTAACTCTTCAGCTAAAGTAGGAATTTTTGCTGTGATTTTTACTCAACTAACGAATGTGCCTCTCAATAACGTGAACAGGAGGCGGCATGATGCAAGAAAAGATGCACCGTATAAACGCACCTTAAGCCTGTGTTCCACGTGCAGGCGACGCGAGCGAGCGATTGCATTTCGTCTAATAGGAAAACAAAACAATGTAACCAACAGTTCTGTCCCACGTAAGCGCGATTTGACGCGTTAGGAGCGTGCGTCAAGCAAGAGATTTCGAAGCGAAAAACTCACTCTGCACATTAATCACACATTCCCTTTTAGTTCAGCCTGTGTTATCATCTTGGAAGTGGCATATTTTTTTGGTGTTCCTTTATTTATCAGAAATGGACAAAAAAGAAGTTTTAATTAACGCTATGTGCGAAGTTCAAGCAATATGAGACGACAAAAATGCGCACCAATATAATACTCCCATCCTTCTGAAGCATTGGGGAAAAATAGCGGCTGATTTGCCACTAGGAGTGCCACTTGCAAATTGTCTCTTAAGTTAGCATTGGAAACGGCAGAAGATGTCTGTCGTATTACTTTACGGTCTTTGCTAGAAGTTTCAGTTTATGAAATAGCTCATTGGTTCACCACCAGGGTGCTCTTTGTCACTTGCACAGAGGAATCTCTAAGATGGCGTCCTCCAGTAAGAAAACAGCCTCTATGTTTGATTTAGGTAAGTACTGTTAATATTGTAGTATCCCGAATTTTTCTTTTTAAATCTTTTGGAGAAGTGTTTAGCTTTATCACTTATGCAACAATTAAACATTAGGCAAATAACAATACTATTAATTATTGGTAAATCTGGATGTACTTTTAAAAGGACATTCGGTCTCAACCTTAAAAGTTGTGTTTTATGAAAGTTCCTTTTAAAAGGACATTTGGTATATGTTACTATAAAACAAACTTTTCAAATACATATATTTTTTCAGTACCGGATGAGCAATTGGAGCAGGTTCTTCAAAAATTGGATGAATCTGAGATTGAAGACATACCACCAGTTTAGAACATTTAAGATGAAATTTGGACAATGGCTTATTGAAATAAATGACACAGCAGCCATGAAATCCACTGTTGAATTCTACTCAGATGAAGATAAGTTTGATGGTAACCAAGGACGTTAGACATTTACTACTATATAGTAAAAAAATCCCAGGACTCTATGCAGTCACAGTCAATGTCCTTTTAAAAGGACATTGGGAATGAGGAGGATAAGCAAATGTAGTACTAGTAATTGGATTTCAAAGGTGCGTCGACAGCTAAGGTGATTTTGCACCGTCAAATTCTATAAGATATAGAATAAATAGGTTATAATAAATAACTAAATACAAAGAAAAGAGGTTAAAATAAATAAGATAATAAGTTAGGTAAAAACCATAAAAGAATGAAGACCTTTCTTTTTTTAAAAAGAAAAATAATGATCATAGAGCATTTAAAAGTTTCGTTACCCTTAGGAATTTTAAAATACTGTCAATTTTTTTAGAATCATCGGCTAAGATTTCTGAGAGATTGCCCCTATTGTTCAAAATTTGGCAAGTATCTCCATATCTAACACATTCAGTCAGGAGGTGAGTTATAGTTACCGGGCAGTTGCACGTATGGCATGTGGCAGGTTCTTGTTCTCGCATAAATAGGAATGAGTGCATCAAAGCGCAGTGGCCAATTTAAAGTCGGGTGACTGCGACTTCTTCCCGGCGATTGTTTCGTACCGAGGACAGCCATGGGGTAAGACTTGTTTTGATCACTCTCAGTTTGTTGTTTGCAACTGCCTCCCAGGACCTTTGCCATTTTTCAAGCAGCTTTTTGTTAAAAAGAGGTTTTAGGTCTTGAGATGGCACTGTTTTTATATCTATTTCCTCCTTCAGATCGAGTCCGAACAGATGACATATTTCGCACTCCTAGGAATAATGCCCTCTGTACTGCGATAAGTTCAGCCATAAAAATGTTGCAGAGGGGATTTAGCTTATAAGCGTTAGTGCCATGTCGAGAAGATGTGTACGCACATGCACACCCAATATCCGATTTTGAGCCATCTGTATAGATGGGGATATAGCAGATATATATCATCAGCATTTCCTGGTGCTTGATTTTGTAGAATAGTGGGTCCATTTCAGATTTCAAATGACTAGATAAATCAGTCAGGATCCTTATTTCCAGCACCTGTCAGGGTGGAAGATTATGGAAGACTTGAGGATTGCCTTCAGGGAATTGGAGGTTCCTGTAGTCGATAAAATTGTTAAAAGGAATACAAAGGGTGAAGTTGCTCACAGTCGTCTGCTAAAAAGTTCTTTAAAACGTGGTCTAAAAATCAAGTTAAAACACGGGTGGGTTTTTAACCCTAGAATTTTTGATACGTATGTGCACATTAAAAACATTCTACGTGTTTCTAAGGGCGGCTCTCCTGCATCGCAGTGAATGCAGGGAACAGGGCTGGTTCGACAGGCACCAGTAGCCAGCCTTAGAGCGGAGTTGTGCACAGATGTCAAAGGGTGCAGATATGATGACCGTGATGAGGCATATATAAAGGATCCATAGTCCATTTTAGACCTTACCAATGCTCGGTAAAGTGTGAGCATGGACGTACGGTCAGCACCCCAGGTTGAGTTCGTTAAAAACCTTAAAATGTTTAAAACCTTAACACACTTATCTTTTAAAATATTTATATGGCTCCGCCAATTTAGCCATTTGTCTAAAACCATACCTAGAAAACGGATAGATTCCACAGAGTCTAACCTATTGCCCCCTAGTTTTAAGACAGGTTGAGGGAAGATTCCTCTCAGCCTGCAAAAATGGAGGCATTTTGTTTTTTCTGTCGAAAAACGAAAGCCGTTGTTGAGTGCCCATTTGTCCAGACGATTGATAGTGAGCTGTATCTGTCGCTTTGCTGTAGACAGGTTGGATGATCTGCAGAAAACTGCCAGATCATCTACAAATAGAGATGTCTCTACTGGTGTCTTGATACAGCTCACAATATCATTTATCGCTATGGCAGAAAGGGTCACGCTTAAGACTGATCCCTGTGGAACTCCGTTTTCTATGGTGTAGGGTCTTGATAGGTCGGTTCCTATTCATACCCCAGCTACTCGGTTTGAAAGGAAATTTTTAATAAAAAGGGGGAGGTTTCCTCTGAAACCCTAGTTGTGCAATGTCCTTAAGATTTTATATCGCCATGTTGTATCGTTAAGCTTTTTCGAGGTCGAAGAATACTGCGACAACATGTTGGCGAAGAAGAAAGGCCTCCTGGATAAAGTTCTCGGTCCTTACCAAGTGGTCGATCGTAGACCTGTTCTCCTCTTAAGTCAACAAAGTCATTGGGGTCGGGGTTTTATACTTCTCTCTCACCAACTCCGCGACCTCCTTCATGTATCTGACGAAAACCTCTGACGCATCACGTCCTCGATACAAAACAGGATCTAAAACTTGTCCGAACAAGGAGACGAGAAGAAAATAGAAAGACATCACCTCATGTTTTTGATCAAATTTAGAATAGGAGTTATCTGCCAGAGGATTGCAGGATCGGATTTTAGGGAGGATGCATTCTAAATCAGCGTACACAGCAAAAGGTACACGCATGGAATGTTTTAAATTTTTTATATTTTAACCATTTATTATCTGTGGTAGGATGATTCTCACGGGGCCTTTGTATAGCAGTCCACGTTGTGAATTCGTAGCATCTCCTCCTTGTAGAAGAAAGAAAAGCATCTCTTGCATGCGAAGATTTTGTTCTTGTTTTTCAAAAGATGCAGATGAACCAAACGTTCAACATTTTTAATCCAGAAGAAGTGACCCTTATCACGATCTGTCAAGAATAAAAGATCGCGATGGTCATCAAACTCCTCATCCACTACTTTGAGAGGGTACACGTTCTCTTTTTCATCCAAACCAAACACGTTTATCAAAAATTTGTTAATTTTCTCAAATTTAGAAATTTGGGATATTTCTACAGGATAATCAATGCAATCCCATTGATAACATTGACATTGACAAAATTCCTCTGTATTATATTTAGAAACACGTTGAGGCTTTTTGGGTACATTTTTTGCCCACACAGCGTACTTAAAACAGAAATCGTCATCATTGTTCACATTAATGACAGATCTCATTAATTTAATTTTGCACGGGAGTTGAATGAACAAGGATCATCTCAAAAGAGCGTACTCATTAATTCTTAATTCCAGTCCTACAACCTCCCTCAATGACCACCCCGACCCTTTTGCTTGATGTTCGATTTTTCTTTCAAAATCTTCGCATACATCCTTGCCAAAATTTCATCTAGAGGATCTGCTGCAAATTAAAGATTACATTTAAAAGATCTTTCCTCCTCCTCACCCCACTCTTCCATGGGTGTCACATACGTTGCCTTCAAAACTAGGTTTATTTTAACCCTAGAGCAGGCATGCGACTTTTTGTATACATTCAAATGAATATGCCGTATAGACTCGCCTTCCTCCCTATCTTCCTACTTATTCAAGGTCTCTCAGTTGGTGGAGTAATCACATCGCTAGTACCACGCTGTTCGCCGTGAAAGCCATTTGGTGGAGTTGCAGTTCTCACCGGCATCTCTCACATGCCATGCACCCGATAACTTTACTATACTACGTACCAAACTTAATGATCGCTGACATGGCCGCCAAATATGAGGGCATTCCCTTCGTCAACTTATCAAAGGCATCCGGCGTTGCCACCTGTTTGTTTCCTACTCAGGGGACTTACCGCACTCTCTCTCTCTCTCTCACAATCAGGAGACTTACCGCGCGCTCTCTCTCTCTCTAACAATCAAGGGACTTACCGCGCGCTCTCTCTCTCTCTAACAATCAGGGGACTTACCGCGCTCTCTCTCTCTCTCACAATCAGATACGTAGCGTCTTTTGCTTACGGCGGTTGAGTATTGTGTGAAAGATGTCTGAGCGAAAATCTGTGAGACGTGTTCTTCAGAGTTCCGCGTGGAATCTAGTTTTAAGGGTGCGAAATTACTTTGAGAGGGAGAAAAGTAATGGTGGACCGTTACTTGCTATTTCGAAGGCTGTAGAAAGATCAGCTGCTGCCCTTAACTTGGGAACGGCTACAGTCGGAAGGATAACCAACGAGAAATATTCTCAGGAAGAAGCTGGAACTTCAGGTCTCTCGACCCCAGGAAAGAAGAAGAAAGGTAAGAAAAGAGTTACTGGATTAAGTGAACAGCAAGAGAATGATATTAGGAATCATATATATGATTATTATATTTGCAAAGAGCATCCATCACTTGATAAAATGAAATTTAGTTTAGAGCAATTCGATGTTTTTAAAGGGAGTAAAATGTCGCTTCAAAAAGTGTTAAAGAAGATAAGTTTTGAGTGGAAAACGCTCGATGGAAGAAAGATGTTGCTTGAGAGGTCCGATATTGCTGCTCAGAGGGGCAGATTTTTTCGATCAATACGATCGAAAGACTTCAAAGACATTGTTTGGTTGGACGAGACAAGGGTTAATGCTGGGCATACTATTAAAAAAGGATGGACCGACGACACAGCAAAAGGAAGTAAGTGAATCCCAATAGGCAAAGGCGGCCGTTTTATTATATGTCATGCAGGAAATACTGAAGGATTCATAGAGAATTGCCTCATGTTTTCCTCCAAAAAAAACGGCTGATTATCACGAGGAGATTGATAGTAAAAGATTTTACGAGTGCTTTACCGACAGTCTTCTGAAGAATTTAAATAAACCTTCAGTAATAGTAATGGACAATGCACCTTATCACTCAGTGATAATCAACAAGGCGCCGACAATGGCATCACATAAGGACGGGATAATTGACTGGTTGAAGAATAACGGAATAGAGTACGATAGTGGATTGATGAAGTGTGAATTGTTAGAAATAGTGAATAGGTATAAAGATCCCTGTAAGCAATACGAAATAGATGAAGTGGCAAAAAGACACGGTCATGAAGTTCTTCAACTACCCCCTTATCACTGTCATTTTAATGCCATAGAAATAATATGGACGCAGGTGAAGGGGTACGTGGCAACGAATAATAAAACATTCACTATGAAAGAAGTGAAAAATCTTACTGAGGAGGCAATAAGAAGAATAGATGCAAGTAAGTGAAAAACCGTAGTAGAACATACAAAGAAAGTTATCGAGGAGGCTTGGATTAAAGAAGGAATAATGGAAGAGGCAATTCAAGAAATTATAATAGCAATGACCTCAAGTTCGGATTTGAATAGTAGCAGTGATGTCAACATTGGCGAAGATCATGTTGTAATGGAAGAATTAGGAGTTTCACCTCTGTAGAAAGTAACTATAAAAATATTTAAAATTATAGAAATTATTTATATTTGTTTCATTCTGTTAAAATACTAAGGAAGGTAGGTATTGATTGAATAATTACCCTTTGTTTAAAAAATTAAGTGTAAAATTAGACAATTACTAATATGCTGTATTGTTTTGCCAATTACTCATACAAATGTCTCTCTTTTTTTGAACAGCTTCAATTGATCACTGTCAATCAGTCAACAATTTGTCTCCTCATTTAAATATATCTTAATGTTTTAATAGGTAAGAAGGTGAAGTGAATGATGAGTTATAATTTCGTCTTGACTTCTTATTAATAAGTTAAATTTTCAGTCTATGCCAAGTTGATAAGTTCCTCCATGATGCCTTTGCCCAAATTTCCAGCTGCTAAATAATTTCCACAAGGTAAGTAAATTTTGAGAATTACATTACCAGACTATTAAGTGAGTGTTTTGAAATTCATTATGCTATTCCTCTCTTTTTTGCAGAACCACTTAATTCCAACCATTGTTCATACTGAAATTTGAGGTAGGTAGGTAGGATTGGGATTTTGTAGGTGCGTCGACAGCTAAGGTCATTTAGCACCTTACAGCACAGTATATTACATTTCATTTATTTAACTAGAATGTCACGTTTATAATTAAAATTCAATGATACTTGAACAAGGTAACCGCGGTAATGAATACTGGAGTCAATGTTTAAAACCTGTGAAAGAGGCCAGCCTCCTTCAGGAAGGATAAAACTCGAACTACCCTTGAAGAATTGTCGCCAAGGATGTCGTCTAAATTACCAGTGATAAGATATTTGCTGCGCAGATCTGAGTACTTACGACAGTCTGTCAGAAGGTGTCTTACAGTGACTAGAGAGTGGCAATCCTCGCATTGAGGTGGTACCCGAGGGATGGGGAACAGGTACGAATGTGTCAGGGCACTATGCCCTATCCTCAACCGAGTGATGACTATATCCTCTCTTCTACTGTCTCTGACAGAGGACGCCCAGTGCCTTGTGTCATTCTTGATCAGACGCAGCTTGTTCTCTTTATTAGAATGCCATGAAAGGTGCCAATCATTCAGAGCTGAGCTGAGACGACGGCATCCCTATCGATCTCGGGTTTGCCGAGAGCTTCCTTGGCTGCTTTATCAGCAGCCTCATTGCCTGCTATTCCTACGTGGCCGGGGACCCACATGAATTTAACATAGGTCCCTCTTTCCTTAAAGTGAGTCAGAGAGATTTGTACAGCCTTCACTAACGAGTGTACAGGATCGTAGCAGGCAATGGCTTTCAGTGCACTCATTGAGTCGGAGCAAACCAGGATCGGATTGTCATGACAATCAATGCCATCCAGGGCGAGCTTTATGGCTGTAAGCTCCGCTGTATATACACTACACATTGGATGTAGCTTAGCCCCAAAGGATCTGTGCGAGGTGACAAAAGCACAGGCGCACTCTGTCTCCGACTTCGACCCGTCTGTAAAGATGACTTCGAAGTCCGGACATTGGTGTAAGACCTCGGCAAAGGAGGACCTGAGCTCGGCAGGGACTGAATCTTCTTTCGATCTAACTGCTATTACGAAAGAGGTCTCTGGCCGAGGGATGTGCCATGGAGGAACGCGAGAGGGGCATATTCTGTGCACAGTAGGGAGTGTAAAATCAATGTTCTCTATAAAATTATAAAATCAAACACACAGCGGCTTAGTTGCATGTGGTCTCCCTTAAAAACATTCAATAAATTATGGTTAAAAACTATTTTAAAACACGGGTGCGACGGAAGCGCCATAAGTTTGCTGACATAGTTGCACATCAGGGCAGTTCTCCTGATCTCTAGAGGTGGTTCGCCAGCATCGCTATAAATGCTGACGATAGGGCTAGTTCTAAATGCCCCAGTTGCCATTCTCAGGCCTGCATTGTGCAACGATGTCAGCGGACGCAAATACGATGGTCGTGTCGCACCATAAATAAAACAGCCGTAGTCGAGTTTAGACCTCATCGATGCCCTGTAAAGGAGGAGCATTGACGTGCGGTCTGCTCCCCAGGACTGGCTTGTTAGAACTTTTAAAATATTCATGGAAGACTACCTTCAATTTTATTTTTTTAATATGAGCCCTCCAGTCGAGTCGACGGTCTAAGTGCATTCCAAGAAAGCGAACGGATTCCACGAAATTTAGAACGTGGTTTCCCAACCGTAATGTAGGTTGGGGGAAAATACCACGGCGCCGGTGAAAGTGGACACAACAAGTCTTCTCGACAGAGAAACGAAAGCCGTTCATAATAGACAACTTCCACAATCGTTGAAGCGTCATTTGCAATTGCCTCACCGTAGTAGAGAGCTTGGACGACCGACAGAATATTCCCAGGTCGTCCACAAAGAGAGAGGCTTCGACTGGTGATGAGATGCAGGACACCACGTCGTTTATGGCGATTGCAAATAACGTGACGCTTAATACAGATCCCTGTGGAATACCATTCTCTTGGGCATAAGAGCTGGAAAAGCTGTTACCCACCCTTACTTTAAAAGTTCGATCTGTTAAAAAAAATTTTTATAAAAGTCAATAAATTACCTTTAAAACCCCATTTACGTAAAGTTTTTAAAATCTTAAAACGCCAGGTAGCGTCGTAGGCTTTCTCCAAGTCAAAGAAAATGCCTAAGACATGTTGTCCTCGAAGAAAAGCCACTTTGATGAAGGAGTCTATCCGAACAAGATGGTCGATTGTACTCCTGTGCCTCCGAAAACCACATTGGATATTAGAGAGAAGGTTACGTCCCTCAAGACACCAAACTAGACGTCTATTAATCATTCTCTCCATCAGCTTGCACAGACATGAAGTAAGAGAGATTGGTCGGTAGTTTCCCAGGACAGATGTCTTTTCCCTGCTTGGGAATAGGGATCACTACCGACTCGCGCCAAGAATCTGGGAATGCTCCATCCTTCCATATACGGTTGAATGTGTCAAGTATCTCTTCCATTCTTTCCTGGGGAACATGCCTGAGAATGCGTTGTGGATACCATCCGCACCTGGAGCACTGTCCCTCAGGTAAGCAATGGCTGATTGGAGCTCCCACGGCTTAAGGGCTCATTGTAGCTAGCAGAAAATCGACCCGGATGAATAGGAGTTGCTGCACCCTCCTCGTGACATTTGATTGTCACGAATGTCTGGTCGTAATTGGCTGAGCTACTAATTTGTGCATAATGCTCCCCAAATGCCTCTGCGACATCCACAGGTTGCATCACTATGGCCCCATTCACTTCCACAGATGGCGTAGTGGAAGAGTGAAAGACGCCTAAAATTCGCATCACTTTCCTCCATATCTGTGCAACTGGTGTGTGCAAGTTTATGGATGTGACATAATCCATCCAGCATTTATGCTTAGCATCATCCACTACCTGGCGGGCTTTTGCACATAGTTTGCGAAAAGCCTCGAGATTCCTACTCGTAGGATGTTTATTAAAGATCCGTAGGGCCTTCTTTCGCTTTTTGATAGCTGCAGCACAATCATCGTTCCACCAAGGCACTGGTGGACGACGTGGCCTGCCTGAAGAGAGCGGAATGCTCTGTTCTGCTGCTCGTATAATGGCCGCGGTGAGGGCCACTTCATTTGCGATGGCGCTTCGAGTAGGCTCGTATAGAAATTTAAAATTTTCCTTAAAAACTTCCCAGTTGGCTCTCTTCAGAAACCATTTCTGGGGGACAGTAAAATCTGGGTTAAAACCACTTTTTCGGATAAGAAGGGGAAAGTGATCACTTCCACAGAGGTCATTATGGGACTTAAGTTTAAAATGAGGGGCAACCCTACTGCTGCAGGTTAATAAATCTATTGCAGAGTATTCCCCTGTAAAAGAGTTAAAACGTGTCTTTTCATTTTTGTTTATTAAAATCAGATTAAAATTGGTTAAAATCTTCTCCAGTAGTTGACCACGCCGATTAAAATCTCTCCCTTCATCGCCCCATAGGGGACTGTGTGCGTTAAAATCTCCTAGTAGAAGGAATGGTTTGGGCAGTTGTCGAATCAGCCCCACCAGCGTTTCCTCCGTCACCGGTGCCCGTTCCGGGAGATATACATTACAAAACGTATTCGTTTCCGGAAGGGCAACTCTGACCGCAACAGCTTGCAAGGGGGAGCGCAAGTCCATCCGAGAGGTGTAAAGGGTCTCCCGAATGGCCACCGCAACTCCGCCTTGAGCCCGCTCTCCGCTAAAGTCGTCCTCGCGGTACATGGTGTAGCCCTTTAACTGTGGTGTGTCACTGGCTTTAAAGTGTGTTTCCTGTAAAAAAATTAAAAAAGGGTCGAAGTCCTGTATAAGGAGCTTCAACTCCTCTCGTCTTTTAAAATAACTATTCATGTTCCATTGAATGGCGAACATCTGTATGGTGTTGGTTAAAATTTTAAATACCTTAAAATATAAATAAATAAAATTGCATTAAAATGAAAAGATTAAAAAACTGTCCTACTCTGTGGAAGACAAGCTTACCTACTCAGCTTTAACTTTCTCCCCTTCTGTCGATTTAGGAGGATGGTACGCAGTTGGTCTTCGTCCAACTGGTCCTCCTCCATATCCTCCTCGTTAGCCATATGTGGGTCCCAAGGAGGTGAAGGCAGTGGAGTGACAGCACTCCTACTGCGACTTGGGACCTTCTCAGACTGACCCTTTAGTGGTGCAGTCTGATCCATCCCTTCCTAGTTAGCCACATGACGGTCCCGAGAAGGTGAAGGCAGTGGAGTGACATCACTCCTACTGCGCCTTACAACTTTCGCAGACTGATTTTTTGGTGGTGCAGTCTGGGACACCACGTTGCTGGATTTCTCTCCAGCGACTTCCCTTTTGTAGGGTTTTTTTTCTACATTCCTTTCCTTCTTCTTTGTCTCTTTTGTCTTCGGTACCAGGAATTCCGTCTGCGTGCTGATGGTAACCTTCTGCACAGAAGTTGCTGCCACTGACGCAAAAGACCTTGAAAACATTGGAGCAACCATATTCCTGTATTTCTTCCTAGCCTCGAGGTACGGGATCTTCTCCGTCACCTTGATCTCCATGATCTTTTTTTCCTCCTGCAGCTTAGGGCAATCTCATGAGTAGACCGGATGCGGTCCCTCACAATTGCCACAAAGAGCAGGGCTGGCACAGGGCTCCTCATCGTGCTTCTCCTTCGCACATTTTGGGCAGGTGGACTTGCCCTTGCACCGTAGTGCAGTGTGCCCGAAGGACTGGCACTGGAAGCAGCGCATGGGGCTAGGAATAAATGGCCTCATAGGACATGATTCGTATCCAACGAACACCTTCTCTAACAGTTTGTCGAACGCAAACGTGAGCACAACAGAGGTCGTATTTATCGTCTCACCGTTGCGTTTCGTCGTCAGTCCACGACAGGAGATGACTCCTTGGAGAGCCATCTCCTTTGTTATCTCCTCGACGTCGACATAAAGAAGGTCGTAGCATGATATAACGCCACGACATGTATTTAAGGTCTTATGCATCTCAACTCTCACTGGGATGTCATGCAGAGTTGTCATCGACAGCAACTTCTGGCTCTGCTTATCATCAGATGTTTGTATAAGCAGGGTACCATCTCTCAGTTTCTTCACAGACTCTAACTTTCCTGGCACCGAGCCAGACAGAACCTTGTGAATTAGGAAGGGAGACACCTTCGTCAGGGTCTCTGCATCCTTAGCGCACTTTATGATTAAATATTTTCGGCAACTGCCGGCAGCTGAGTTTCCCCCGCCCATTTCAGGGCGGGATCTTTTTGGAGGAGGAGAAGATTGAGTGGCCGTAAAAAGAGCCATAAGTGGATTTGGATATTCGTCCTCTGGTCTCCCCACCACGGAGCCACAAATGGGACGCCACACCACAAACTGATGCAGACGCCAGGGCTAACCAGAAGGATATAGCGCCTCTGACTTGGTTGTCTGCTTCGGGTAAGATCTCCAGTGCATGGGCTAGCCAAACCCATGCACCTTCGACCCCCCTACACAGACCCCCATAGCCTCCGCACTCGCCGACCGGAACGTCAAGCCGATTCATCGGGTGTGGCTAGCACCCGACGTCCCGTTTACACTGAGTCCGAGGCCGAAGTGGTGTGTTGCTCACGGATCGCATCTTGAGCATCCGAAACCCAGATGGAGTCCGGTGAGCTCAACCACCAGGCATCCCATCCCCACCTTACGGGTCTCCACGCACGGCAAACACGTGGGCGGGCCAATAGCCGGATGTTATGCCTGAAACTCAAACAGCAGACCCACATGCTGTTTGGAAACTGTCCTGAGTTAACTGTGGGTTTTTTTTTCGAGGTTGTCTCCTCGCCCATTGGTCGCCTCTTACGACCAGCAGAGGGGTTGCGGGAGTATTCTACCCCCCTTCCCGCAGGGGGGGAATTAGTTGGAGCTCACATTCAAAGGAGAGCTACGGTAAAGAATCTTCCCAAAGAACTTTCCTTTAAAATAAATAGACTGTATACATCTCAAAACACATCTTAACCAAGTGGATCCCCCGTTACTGCTATTACCACACCAACAACCAATAAACAAAAGAAAGAAGAGTGAGGACACCGAAATGCCACCTACCAAAAGAACTAGGTGTAAAGACTGCAGTAGAAGCACAAATCGCATGGCTCGATATTCACGTAAGACTTGTGAAGGAAATATATGTCTAACAGATTATGCTGTACTCTTATGTAAAGAATGCTACGAGAAACTCACGACGCCACAAAACCCAGAGACTGATGAGAACTGATTATGCATTAGAAGATTTTGATTTTTGTTTTTTATAAAGTGACATCTAGTCACCAGTAACAATATTTGTTTTATAATCGTTACCCTGAATCAGCAATGATGTAGAGTAATTACTTTTAGTAGGTTTAAAATTGTGTTTACATAGTTTTCTCCTATTTACAAGGCACAATATTCCTTCATAAAATTGTTTTGATAAACAGCTAAAGTGATATATAAACTGATTATTTTACAGTACATTATAATATTTCTTTATTTTGTATAAAGTTGACTAGTAGGGGAGACGGGGGCAAAATGATTCCTCGGGGTAAAACAATCCCTCGCGATTTTAGCGCGATTTTAGTGCGATTATTGGCGCCACCTGCTGGAAGACGGCAGAAACCAGTTCCTAGTGAAGCTGTCACGTCATTAGAGCAAGTGCGATCAAAGAGAATCACCGCATGGCTGTTTTATTCTCGGAAAGGTTTTTTTTGCATCTTGATCTAAGTGGTTTATTTGATTCAATCTGAGCATTAGCAACTATTTTTTGTTCAAATGTCGACTACAGGTGATGGAAGAGCGTAGTTTAATGAATAACTTCCGATGAATGTTTGAAAAATTCCTCTAGTCTAACTCGTGTATAGGTGATGTTCAAGTGGAAAAGTGCAAATGGGGCAAAATGATCCCTCAGGTAGTGAGGCAAAACGATCATTTTACCCAATCATTTTTTAATGTTTTTTTTGTAGTAGGTTACAAAATGGTACGAACTTATCACAGAAAGACCCAGAGACAAAACTGGGACCCCAAAAACATGAGAAGAGCAGTTGAAGCTGTGGAAGGCGGTGTGTGTAAGAAAACTGCTGCTAAAACTCTTATGACATTAACCCATTTTGTGCCAAAGTTGCGTAAACGCAACATTTTGGACATTATTTTTTATTTGTTACAAAATTTCATTTTAAATGAGTTTGCATTGTACAGTGCTAATATTAAAGAATTACACTGACTAGTGGTGTTTTTTGATTTTATATTTATGTGTAGAACATTAAAAATATTGTTGTTGAATATTTACAATTTTTCTTCCTTTGACTACCCCTTTCTGAACGATAGACTACAAAGAAACTATCGGATTCAAAAGTTTATTTTTAGAGGTGTAAATTACCTCAGGCATTGCATTTTTAAAATTATATACTTGCTTGCGAATATAGCTATTACAAAGTCAGTGGAGATACTTTGTAAATAATGTTGCATTTATGCAACTTTGGCTCGATGAGTGGTATCTGGCGCTCCCGACATTCTTCTAAATAATTTTTGACATCTACATTGGATTTTGAGTACAAGGTAAGTAAAAATTAACAGTTATTATTCTCCTTACTTCTAACATTAAGTATTATATATTATTTATGTTTGGTTCAAAGTATTTGATTTGTTAGAGCACACACCATAATGTAGGTACGTATCGGTAATGTTTATGTTTATTTGTTTATTTATTAACTTATTTTATACAATAAACAGTTTTTGGGAATCAATAAATGATATTATTATTTATATATACTTTATATATTTATCAACTTCACTAAGGCTAAAAAAATTTAAGCATTGATATTATCGTCCCGAAAGTATATATAATTATGACTTTCAGATGTCTGTTGGAAGAACTTTTCCCATCATAAGTCTGACATCTGAGGAAATTGTAGTGGCTTTGGAAGAAGAGGTTGATGGCGAGGAATCAGATATAGTGGTGTTACCACCGGAGGTTGATGGCGAGGAATCAGATATAGTGGTGTTACCACCGGAGGTTGACGAACTGACCGACGAAGAAGCAGTCGATGATGATTTAATATGTTTAGCAGATAGCAACATCTCATGCGATGTAGTTGGCAAACTCGAATTACACTCAAGATCACTTCCAGATGACTACGACATGGAAGATCATGTTAACCTTCCAGAGGACTCATCTAGCGCCAATAGCAAGAAATCCGAAGGTGAAATGCCATCACGTCGTAAGAAGAAGGTAAAGAGGTATGTTGAAGCACCTAAGTGGGAATACGTGCAAGCGCAATATACGAAGGAGCCTAACCTAATTAGTGAGGAAAATTTTAGAGATGAATGGAGGAAGTATGAAGGTATGGACCCATTATCCATTTTTCTTTTGTTTATAGATGAGGAAGTGTTGAACAGTATTGTCTTTTTCTCAAATAAATATGCAAAGGACAATAACCGACATAACTTTGAACTAACTCATAATGTATTGAAGCAATTTATGGACATTTTAATACTAACTGGTTACCACACTCTCCCTGGAATTCCATACTACTGGTCAAAGGATGAGGACAAAGGCATTGCTATAGTTCATTCAACTATGTCCAGAAACAAGTTCCAAGCTATTAAAAGAAACATTCATCTATCTGACAATGGAAGACTTGACAAAGAGGATAGATTTGCTAAGCTGCGACCTTTTTATGATCTCCTTAGCAAAAAGTTCACGCAGTTTGGTATTTTTTCTGGAAACTTATCAATTGATGAACAGATGGTGCCATATTTTGGTCGGCATACGGCCAAAATGTTTATTAGAGGCAAACCTGTGCGCTTTGGTTTCAAGTTATGGTGCCTCACTTCTTCCTCAGGCTACTTGTATCATTTTATTCCTTACGGTGGGAAATCTGATACCTGCGATGAAGGACTGGGACTTGGAGCTCAAGTTATTCTTGACTTACTGCAAGTAGTGGACCAACCAGAAAAGCACAGAATTTTCTTCGATAATTTTTTTACAAGTTATGCTTTGCTTTGCTTTCAATACTAAGTGAAAAACGTTTTTTTGCTACAGGAACAGTTAGAGAGAATAGGCTTCCTGGCTGTCCCCTCCGCTCTGTAAAAGAAATGAAAAAAATAGATAGGGGAATATATGATTATGTTTTTGAAAGGAAGAAAGAGATTCTTACTGTTCGGTGGAACAATAACTCAGTTGTTACAATTGCAACAAACAATGGGAAAGTTCTGCCCATTGTTAGTGCAAGCCGTTTCAGTAGGAAAGAGAGAAAATGTATCCAAATAACGCAACCGAATGTCATCAAAGAATACAATCACCACATGGGTGGAGTCGATTTACACGACAACGCTGTTGCAAATTATCGTATCAAAGTTAGAGGGAAAAAATGGTGGTGGCCACTTTTTGCGAATGCTCTTGATAGTACTATTGTGAATTCCTGGAAGATTTACAAATTATTGAACAAAGAAAAGATGTCTCAATTTCATTTCCGTTCACATCTTGCTGTGTGTCTGATGAAAAGTGAAGATATGTCAGAGACAGACACAACTAGCTGGGGAAGACCGTCTAAATCAACATTACCTTCTTCTGTAAAATTCGACAATGTAGGACATGTAATCATCACCCATTCCGAAAAAAAACGAAGACGATGCAGGATGTGTCAGTCGCAAACAATATACATGTGCCAAAAGTGTAACGTCCATCTTCATTCAGAGTGCTTTGCTAAATTTCACAAAAAGTGATCTTGTGAATGTTTAATATAAATTTTTTAAAATGCTTTTGTTATTTGTAAATTATTTTAACAAACTACTGTAACAACAAGACGAGAAGAACTTGCAAGTCTCTGTAATTAATCCTTTAATTTACCAAAAGGCAGTATTTATTTACAATATACAATATAAAATCAACTTCTGAACAGGTATGCTTATTATTTGAGATTCATCCCTGTATACCACCCATAGTGCTAAAGTTGCGTATACGCAAAATTTTTTTCTAGGGAATCCTAGAGGTGGGGAATTTTTTCTAGGGATGATTTCGTATTGTTTAGACACTATTAAGTATACCTTAAAGAGATAATCAAAAAACAATTGTTATTTCCATCCTTGGTACTTAATGGGTTAAAACGTCGCCTGGCCAAGAAAAATACCCGCTCTGTCTCAGATGTCAAGTGTCTAGGGAGTATTGACTGCGTATTCAATGAACAGCAGGAGGCAGAGTTGGTGAATCATATCCTTGAAATGGAAACTCGCATGTATGGTTTGACTCCATGCGACGTTCGCTGTGTAGCTTATCAGCTCGCTGAGATAAACAATATCAAGCATCCTTTCTCAAAGAACAATTCTTAACGCAGATGGGGTCCTGTGAGCTCAACCACCAGGCATAGGCATCCCTTCCCCACCTTACGGGTCTCCACGCATGGCAAACACGCAGGCAGCCCGATAGCCAGATGTTATGGCTGAACCTCAAACAGCACACCCACATGCTGTTTGGAAACTACCCCGAGTTGACTGTGGGTTTTTTTACAAGGTTGTCTCCTCGCCCATTGGTCGCCTCTTACGACCAGCAGAGGGGCTGCGGGAGTATTCTACCCCCCTTCCCACAGGGGGAGGTTATACAAAAATGACAGCTTTCTTCAGATACTTTCCGTATTACATGTGAATGACAACACTAGTATACCCAGTCATAATAAGGATAAATTATATAAGATACAGCCCTTGATTGACCACTTGAAAGAGAAATTTCAATCTCATACGTTACCTGAGCAATACCAAAGTGTAGATGAGAGTATGGTACTGTTCAAGGGCCATTCGGCTTTGAAGCAGTATAACCCTATGAAACCCATCAAACATGGTTATAAGTTATGGTGTCATTCAGATAAGTCCGGCTATGTGTATGATTTTGATGTTTATCAGGGAAAATCTGAGGAATCTGAGGAAACAAAAAAGAAGTTTGGGTTAGGAAGGAGTGTTGTAGAGAAATTGATAGCTCCTTTGAAGGGGAAAAATTATATTGTATTTATGGATAATTATTTTTCATCTGTAGAATTTATTGAACATCTAAAATCAGTGGGCATTTGTGCATGTGATATTGTACGGACAAACCATAGTTGTGTAATGATAAAGATTTGAAGCGTGGCGACTTTGATTACAGAGTCACAGATCAAGGTATAGCTTTCTTCAAGTGAAGGGACAATAAATGTGTTCACCTACTGTCCAATTACCATGGTAATGTGCTATGTACTGTTAGAAGGACACAAAAAGATGGCACAAAGTTGGAAATCACAGCTCCAACAACTGTTAGAGACTACAACAAAAATATGGGTGGGGTTGACAAGGGAGACATACTTAGGTCCCTGTATGACCGATATAGAACATCAAAGAAATGGTGGCACAGACTATTTTTTGCACTCTTAGGGCCGGTATCACTACCAGCAGTTAAAGTAGAGAATAAAATATAACTGGAAGTAGTAGTAGTAGGATTGGGATTTTGTGGGTGCATCGACAGCTAAGGTCATTTAGCACCTTACAGTACAGTATATTATTACATTTCATTTTTTAACTAGAATGTCACGTTTAAATTTAAAATTCAATGATACTTGAACAAGGTAACCACGGTAATGAATACTGGAGTCAATGTTTAAAACCTGTGAAAGAGGCCAGCCTCCTTCAGGAAGGATAAAACTCTATCTACCCTTGAGGAATTGTCGCCAAGGATGTCGTCTAAATCACCAGTGATAAGGTATTTGCTGCGCAGATCAGAGTACTTATGACAGTCTGTCAGAAGGTGTCTTACAGTGACTAGAGAGTGGCAATCCTCGCATTGAGGTGGTACCCGAGGGATGGAGAACAGGTACGAATGTGTCAGGGCACTATGCCCAATCCTCAACCGAGTGAGGACTACCTCCTCTCTTCTACTGTTTCTGACAGATGACGCCCAGTGCCTTGTGTCATTCTTGATCAGACGCAGCTTGTTCTCCTTCATAGAATGCCATGAAAGGTGCCAATCCTTCAGAGTAGAGCTCCTGAATGCGGCCCGTAGGTCTCCCGAGACGACGGCATCCCTATCGATCTCGGGTTTGCCTAGAGCTTCCTTGGCTGCTTTATCAGCAGCCTCATTGCCTGCTATTCCTACGTGGCCGGGGACCCACATGAATTTAACATGGGTCCCTCTTTCCTTAAGGTGAGTCAAAGAGATTTGTACAGCCTTCACTATCGGGTGTACAGGATCGTAGCAGGCAATGGATTTCAGTGCACTCATTGAGTCGGAGCAAACCAGGATCGGATTGTCATGACAATCAATGCCATCCAGGGCGAGCTTTATGGCTGTAAGCTCCGCTGTATATACGCTACAAATTGGATGTAGCTTAGCCCCAAAGGATCTGTGCGAGGTGACAAAAGCACAGGCGCACTCTGTCTCGGACTTTGACCCGTCTGTAAAGATGACTTCGAAGTCCGGACATTGGTGTAGGACCTCGGCAAAGGAGGACCTGAGCTCGGCAGGGACTGAATCTTCTTTCGATCTACCTGCTATTATGAAAGAGATGTCTGGCCGAGGGATGTGCCATGGAGGAACGCGAGAGGGGCATATTCTGGACACAGTAGGGAGTGTAAAATCAATGTTCTCTATAAAATTATAAAATCGAACACACAGCGGCTTAGTTGCACGTGGTCTCATGTTAAAAACATTCAATAAATTATGGTTAAAAACTATTTTAAAACACGGGTGCGACGGAAGCGCCATAAGTTTGCTGACATAGTTGCACATCAGGGCAGTTCTCCTGATCTCTAGAGGTGGTTCGCCAGCATCGCTATAAATGCTGACGATAGGGCTAGTTCTAAATGCCCCAGTTGCCATTCTCAGGCCTGCATTGTGCAACGATGTCAGCGGACGCAAATACGATGGTCGTGTCGCACCATAAATAAAACAGCCGTAGTCGAGTTTAGACCTCATCGATGCCCTGTAAAGGAGGAGCATTGACGTGCGGTCTGCTCCCCAGGACTGGTTTGTTAGAACTTTTAAAATATTCATGGAAGACTGTACCTTCAATTTTATTTTTTTAATATGAGCCCTCCAGTCGAGTCGACGGTCTAAGTGCATTCCAAGAAAGCGAACGGATTCCACGAAATTTAGAACGTGGTTTCCCAACCGTAATGTAGGTTGGGGGAAAATACCACGGCGCCGGTGAAAGTGGACACAACAAGTCTTCTCGACAGAGAAACGAAAGCCGTTCATAATAGACCACTTCCACAATCGTTGAAGCGTCATTTGCAATTGCCTCACTGAAGTAGAGAGCTTGGACGACCGACAGAATATTCCCAGGTCGTCCACAAAGAGAGAGGCTTCGACTGGTGATGAGATGCAGGACACCACATCGTTTATGGCGATTGCAAATAACGTGACGATTATTACAGATCCCTGTGGAATACCATTCTCTTGGGCATAAGAGCTGGAAAAGCTGTTACCCACCCTTACTTTAAAAGTTTGATCTGTTAAAAAATTTTTTATAAAAGTCAATAAATTACCTTTAAAACCCCATTTACGCAAAGTTTTTAAAATCTTAAAACGCCAGGTAGTGTCGTAGGCTTTCTCCAAGTCAAAGAAAATGCCTAAGACATGTTGTCCTCGAAGAAAAGCCACTTTGATGAAGGAGTCTATCCGAACAAGATGGTCGATTGTACTCCTGTGTCTCCGAAAACCACACTGGATATTAGAGAGAAGGTTACGCCCCTCAAGACACCAAACTAGACGTCTATTAACCATTCTCTCCATCAGCTTGCACAGACATGAAGTAAGAGAGATTGGTCGGTAGTTTCCCAGGACAGATTTGTCTTTTCCCTGCTTGGGAATAGGGATCACTACCGACGCCCGCCAAGAATCTGGGAATGCTCCATCCTTCCATACACGGTTGAAAGTGTAAAGCATCTCTTCCATTCTTTCCTGGGGAACTCGCCTCAGAAATGCGTTGTGGATACCATCCGCACCTGGAGCACTGTCCCTCAGGTCAGCAATGGCTGATTGGAGATCCCACGGCGTAAAGGGCTCATTGTAGCTAGCAGAAAATCGACCCAGACGAATAGGAGCTAAAATTTTTTATAAAAGTCAATAAATTACCTTTAAAACCCCATTTACGCAAAGTTTTTAAAATCTTAAAACGCCAGGTAGTGTCGTAGGCTTTCTCCAAGTCAAAGAAAATGCCTAAGACATGTTGTCCTCGAAGAAAAGCCACTTTGATGAAGGAGTCTATCCGAACAAGATGGTCGATTGTACTCCTGTGTCTCCGAAAACCACACTGGATATTAGAGAGAAGGTTACGCCCCTCAAGACACCAAACTAGACGTCTATTAACCATTCTCTCCATCAGCTTGCACAGACATGAAGTAAGAGAGATTGGTCGGTAGTTTCCCAGGACAGATTTGTCTTTTCCCTGCTTGGGAATAGGGATCACTACCGACGCCCGCCAAGAATCTGGGAATGCTCCATCCTTCCATACACGGTTGAAAGTGTAAAGCATCTCTTCCATTCTTTCCTGGAGAACTCGCCTCAGAAATGCGTTGTGGATACCATCCGCACCTGGAGCACTGTCCCTCAGGTCAGCAATGGCTGATTGGAGCTCCCACGGCGTAAAGGGCTCATTGTAGCTAGCAGAAAATCGACCCGGACGAATAGGAGCTGCTGCTCCCTCCTCGCGACATTTGATTGTCACGAATGTCTGGTCGTAATTGGCTGAGCTACTAATTTGGGCATAATGCTCCCCAAATGCCTCTGCGACATCCACGGGTTGCATCGCTATGACCCCATTCACTTCCACAGATGGCGTTGTGGAAGAGTGAAATACGCCTGCAATTCGCTTCACTTTCCTCCATATCTGTGCAACTAGTGTGCGCGAGTTTATGGATGTGACATAATCCATCCAGGATTTACGCTTAGCATCACCCACTACCTGGCGGGCTTTCTCACGTAGTTTGCGAAAAGCCTCGAGATTCCTACTCGTGGGATGTTTATTAAATATCCGTAGGGCCTTTTTTCGCTTTTTGATAGCTGCAGCACAATCATCGTTCCACCAAGGCACTGGTGGACGACGTGGCCTGCCTGAAGAGAGCGGAATGCTCTGTTCTGCTGCTCGTATAATGGCCGTGGTGAGGGCCGCTACATTTGCGTTGGCGCTTCGAGTAGGCTCGTACATAAATTTAAAATTTTCATTAAAAACTTCCCAGTTGGCTTTCTTCAGAAGCCATTTCTGGGGTACAGTAAAATCTGGGTTAAAACCGCTTTTTTGGATAAGAAGGGGAAAGTGATCACTTCCACAGAGGTCATTATGGGACTTAAGTTTAAAATGAGGGGCAACCCTACTGCTGCATATTAATAAATCTATTGCAGAGTATTCCCCTGTAAAAGAGTTACAACGTGTCTTTTCATTTTTGTTTATTAAAATCAAGTTAAAATTTGTTAAAATCTTCTCCAGTAGACGACCACGCCGATTAAAATCTCTCCCTTCATCGCCCCATAGGGGACTGTGTGCGTTAAAATCTCCTAGTAGAAGGAACGGTTTGGGCAGTTGTTGAATCAGCTCCACCAATGTTTCCTCCGTCACCGATGCCCGTTCCGGGAGATACACATTACAAAATGTAATCGTCTCCGGAAGGGCAACTCTGACCGCTACAGCTTGCAAGGGGGAGCGCAGGTCCACCCGAGAGGTGTAAAGGGTCTCCCAAATGGCCACCGCAACTCCGCCTTGAGCCCGCTCTCCGCTAAGGTCGTCCTCGCGGTACATGGTGTAGCCCTGTAACTGTGGTGTGTCACTGGCTTTAAAGTGTGTTTCCTGTAAAAAAATTAAAAAAGGGTTGAAGTCCTGTATAAGGAGCTTCAACTCCTCTCGTCTTTTAAAATAACCATTCATGTTCCATTGAATGGCAAACATCTTTATTGGGTTGGTTAAAATATTAAATATCTTAAAAATATAAATAAATAAAATTGTATTAAAATGAAAAGACTAAAAAACTGTCCTACTCTGTGGAAGACAAGCTTACCTACTAAGCTTTAACTTTCTCCCCTTCTGTCGATTTAGGAGGATGGTACGCAGTTGGTCTTCGTCCAACTGGTCCTCCTCCATATCCTCCTCATTAGCCACATGTGGGTCTCGAGGAGGTGAATGCAGTGGAGTGACAGCACTCCTACTGCGACTTGGGACCTTCTCAGACTGACCCTTTAGTGGTGCAGTCTGATCCATCCCTTCCTCGTTGGCCACATGATGGTCTCGAGAAGGTGAAGGCAGTAGAGTGACATCACTCCTACTGCGCCTTACAACTTTTGCAGACTGATTTTTTGGTGGTGCAGTCTGGGACACCACGTTGCTGGATTTCTCTCCAGCGACTTCCCTTTTGGAGGGCTTCTTTTCTACGTTCCTTTCCTTCTTCTTTGTCTCTTTTGTCTTCGGTACCAGGGTTTCCGTCTGCGTGCTGATGGTAACCTTCTTCACAGAAGTTGCTGCCACTGACGCAAAAGACCTTGAAAACGTTGGAGCAACCATTGTCCTGTATTTCTTCCTAGCCTCGAGGTACGGGATCTTCTCCGTCACCTTGATCTCCATGATCTTTTTTTCTTCCTGCAGCTTAGGGCAATCTCGTGAGTAGACCGGATGCGGTCCCTCACAATTGCCACAAAGAGCAGGGCTGGCACAGGGCTCCTCATCGTGCTTCACCTTCGCACATTTAGGGCAGGTGGGCTTGCCCTTGCACCGTAGTGCAGTGTGCCCGAAGGACTGGCACTGGAAGCAGCGCATGGGGCTAGGGATAAATGGCCTCACAGGACATGATTCGTATCCAACGAACACCTTCTCTGGCAGTTTGTCGAACGCGAACGTGAGCACAACAGAGGTCGTATTTATCGTCTCACCGTTCCGTTTCGTCGTCAGTCTACGACAGGAGATGACTCCTTGGGGAGCCATCTCCTTTGTTATCTCCTCGACGTCGACATAAAGAAGGTCGTAGCATGATATAACGCCACGACATGTATTTAAGGTCTTATGCGTCTCAACTCTCACTGGGATGTCATGCAGAGTTGTCATCGACAGCAACTTCTGGCTCTGCTTATCATCAGATGTTTGTATAAGCAGGGTACCATCTCTGAGTTTCTTCACAGACTCTAACTTTCCTGGCACCGAGCCAGACAGAACCTTGTGAATTAGGAAGGGAGACACCTTCGTCAGGGT
Organism: Uropetala carovei; assembly: GCA_036926305.1. NCBI lineage: Eukaryota > Metazoa > Arthropoda > Insecta > Odonata > Petaluridae > Uropetala > Uropetala carovei. The sequence goes on along the minus strand of JAXCHB010000172.1, from coordinate 6,787,730 downwards.
CTCTCCTTCCTTAGCGCACTTTACGATTAAATATTTTCGGCAACTGCCGGCAGCTGAGTCTCCCCCGCCCATTTCAGGGCGGGATCTTTTTGGAGGAGGAGAAGATTGAGTGGCCGTAAAAAAGAGCCATAAGTGGATTTGGATATTCGTCCTCTGGTCTCCCCACCCACCACGGAGCCACAAATGGGACGCCACACCACAAACTGATGCAGACGCCAGGGCTAACCAGAAGGATATAGCGCCTCTGACTTGGTTGTCTGCTTCGGGTAAGATCTCCAGTGCATGGGCTAGCCAAACCCATGCACCTTCGACCCCCCTACACAGACCCCCATAGCCTCCGCACTCGCCGACCGGAACGTCAAGACGTGACGGCAAGCCGATTCATCGGGTGTGGCTAGCACCCGACGTCCCGTTTACAGTGAGTCCGAGGCCGAAGTGGCGTTTTGCTCACGGATCGCATCTTGAGCATCCGAAACCCAGATGGAGTCCGGTGAGCTCAACCACCAGGCATCCCATCCCCACCTTACGGGTCTCCACGCACGTCAAACACGCGTGCGGGCCAATAGCCGGATGTTATGGCTGAAACTCAAACAGCAGACCCACATGCTGTTTGGAAACTATCCTGAGTTAACTGTGGGTTTTTTTTTCGAGGTTGTCTCCTCGCCCATTGGTCGCCTCTTACGACCAGCAGAGGAGCTGCGGGAGTATTCTACCCCCCTTCCCGCAGGGGGATAACTGGAAGTATTATGACCTCCGGTTAGTGCTTAACTGGAAGCCTAACTTCCGGTTAAGTTATTAGATGCATTTAGCAGTGAGTAAGGATTTAACTGACAGTTAATACCTTTGCTTTGGAAGTTAATGTATTGATTATAGTGCAACTTAAACAAAACAGAAGAAGTGTAGGCGGATATCTGTTTATTATTTGATCAGCATAAACGAATACTGTAAATGGATTTTGTTTATATTTACCAATTTTGTGGATCGAAGTGAAAGTGGATTTTGTAGTAGGTATTGTATTTCTTGGTTCAAGGTTTGATACCAGAATATATTTCAGTTATGTATATAATTAATTACATAAACCTTTTGTTGAAATCGTAAATAGTTATGTCATTTTTAAATGTTGAGAGAATTACCGATGATGAATTTCTCGAAGAAATGCTTATGAAATCAAGAAGGGCTAAGAAGTTAAGGAAATGAGCCAAAAACTTCGAAGAGTGGAACTATTAAGAGTTCTTTGTGAGATTTCGAATCACCAAACAAACTGCTGTAATTGTTCTGGAGCAGATTAACGAGAAACTGGAATATTCTTCAGACCGGTAAGTTATTATACAAAGAGAAACTTATGAGGGAACATTTAAAAGTGATCATATCGATTCTGGCTGAAACTTCCTAGGATGATAATACATTAATAGTAATTACACGTATTTTGCATAATAACTCCGTGTTTTCGAAACATGTACGACGAAGTTCGTAAAAAGAAAGTGAAATTCTTTTGCCATACTTATTTATCTCTGTTAAGACTTCATCCTAACCACTAACTGTGAAACCTGTTGAAAAAATATTTCTTCTCATGTTTCATATTTTTTTAAATTTAAGAAGTCATCCCATATGTAGCATTCAATTACAAACCATAGCTTTACACATTATGAAATATGTACCTACATAAATGTAGTAATTACTATTAACTAGCAGTAACTACTATTAACACAGCATTTACATTGTTTGTTATGGAGAAGATGGCCATAATTTCAGAAATCCTGAGTGGATGGACTTGCAGCATAAATTAATAACTGAGAATAGAGGCTTTGCTCAGAATTCCACAATATAATCCCATTTTGTATATCAATATATGCTGTATCATCCTGTAAAGTTTCAGCTAAGTCCTAGAAGACTAACTCATTATATTCCCTATCTAATGTTGAAAATGAATGTTGGACTCACAAACAGATTAAAAATTCTGTTGAATTTCAGAAATAAGTCATTGACCCCAATGCAACAGTTACTGTTAGCATTAAGATACTATGCCACAGGTGGAATGCTAGTTAGTGTGGGAGACTTCTGAGGAGTCCATAAAACTACAGCAGGCCAAATACTTAGGAAGGTCAGCAGTGCATTGGTACCTTTAAGACGAAAATATGTCAAATTGCCAAGGACAATTGCAGAGAGGAAACTGGTCAGGAAGGATTTTATAAAATTGCTGCTTTTCCGAGAGCAATGGGCTCTCTAGATTGCATCCATATTAGAATTGAATCTCCTGGTAAGTTTTATGCCTTTACCTTATGAATCTTCATTTAAGAAACCATAAAGGAATGTATAATCTTAATTATTCTCAGGAGGAGATTCAGCAGAAGAATTTAGGAACTGAAAAGGATATTTTTCAATTAATGTCCAAACAGTCAGTGACAGTATGTTACGCATAATGGATATTATAGCAAGGTGACCAGAAGCTGTACATGACTCCACCATATGCAATAACTCTGTCATTAGAGCATGCCTTGAAAGAGATGATTTGGGAAATGGAGTTCTCGTTTGTGACTCTGGTTATTCTCCTAAATCATTCCTTTTATCCCCACTACAAAATCCTATCCTACCTGAAGAGCACTTGTTCAATGAGTCTCTAATCAGGGCCAGGAATACTGTTGAGAGGCAGTATGGTGTTTGGAAACGGCATTTTCCATGCCTTGCATTGGGAATAAGGCTAAAAATACCAACTGTACAATTGGTTATTGTTGCCTGTGCTGTTCTGCATAATATTGGTATTATAATGGGTGAAGGTGAACAACCAATTGATCCATAACTCACAGACAGAGTTCAAGAGGCCTTAATGGCTGCAGAAATTGAAGGAATTCAAAATAATGAGGAAGGGCCTGAAGCAACTAGGCAATCCTTCATTAATTATTTCAGAGGGTTACTTTGATGGAGATTTAATGGAGATTTAAAAAATACTAATGTACATAATTTGTAAAAGATATATTTCATTATTTTTCATATTAATATCACGTTTTTAACCTTTTCTTTATTTTTAACTTCTAATTCTAGTAGCTTAATCTGCAGCTCATATTTTCTTTTTTTCATCTTCCTCCCTCTTTTCTCACGCCTCAAACTCCTTTATCAATAAATCACGCTGAAGATCAGCCAGCTCCTTCCTAGCATTTGTCCAGGATTTCAGTTGCTGGCCATTCAACAAATCATGAGGTCGTGATGAATGTATGAGTAGGCACCGCCTCTTCATCCATGATTTGTTTCCTGAAATGTTTTTAATATTCACTGTTACTGAGTTATACAACAATTGAAACTATACATTCAGCAACTTCTTACAGCCAATGTTTAGTTGATATTATAAATAACGGTTGAAAGAATCAAACTGCCATATCAATAAAAAACTGATTATAAATTTCTGTTAAATTTAATTTTTTTGCCTTATATGTAAGTTGTATTAAGTTTATAAAATTCATTACCATTTCCATGTTGAGAATCATTTGATTCCAGTCTATCTGCTATTGTGCTGGACAACGCTGAATTCATCCTTTTTCTTAACATTGCTGGACTGTGATGTGTCCAGTCACCTGTTTCTGAAAAAGGATAAATGAGCTTCAATAAAATTCTAGTTTACCACAAGTTATCACTATAATTTCTGAATGTCTCACCAGCTCCATGTTCACTAGAAATTTGTATTTCCTCATCTGTGGCAGGCCTGCCTTGAATCATTTCTGAAATAGATTAGTATTTATAAAATAATTAAATTTTCAACATTATGTCATTCGATAATATTATATTTCAGTAAGTCATTACCTTGTACATGTGTTGGGGTAGAATCTACACTGCCGATATTGCAGCAAGTGTAATTAAACCTGATGCATTAATATCACTGCATAATATTGTATGAAAAAGGTATAGAAAATATTTTGCCACAATCTTTCAATAACTGGTTAATAAACAATGTTGTTATATAATCTGTAATTACCGTCATGTTCTTCAAAGTAAATTTCGAGTGGCTGGGCATTAGAAACGTTCGAATCTTCGACGTGCATTTCAGCTGTGAATTAATAAGAAAATTACACCATCTACAAAACTCACTGTATCTTTCTACATTTTGTAAATCATGTTATTAAATGCATTATTACCAATGTCGTCGCAGTCACCCATGCTTGGTAGGCCATGGGCTGATATTTGTATTACACCCTGAAATTTTTCCAAAACAGGATTGCAACTTCTAGGTACCAAGGGTCCTCCTCCTGTTTTTAAAAGGTTTTGCCTTTCCTTCGAGACCTCCTTTCTCGCCTCCTCCTTGAAGGATTCATACTTCAACTTCAATTGTGAAGCCGTTCTATTTTCCGTATTTCCACTCCTATACTCCTCAGCGATTTTACTCCATGCTCGATTCTTAAATTAATAGCAATTATGGTCAAACATTAATTTATGATTATGCAATCTTGAATTTAATATAATAATATGGAAACAACGAAGTAAATATCACAACTGACTTTCTCATGCCACATTACGGTATCCGTCTTCTTATTCTCCAAGATCTCCTTATATTTGAAGGTGATTTCTAACAAATTGCAGCAATTCTCCATAGAGAAATTGCTACTCTCTTTTTTTTGTTCTTTATCCATAGCTTTCGCAGTCCTGACACTCAAATGAAAAACTCGCATGAACTCGCAACCGTAGCTACCTTTCACTAATATTACATATGGGGGGTGAGCATTAAAAAAAAGAAGAACGTTTAGAAGATTTCTAACCTTCACGCATACCAACACAACCTAACTTCAGTAGAAAGTTGCGAGTAGTTAACTGGAGAATAACTTAAAGTCGTAATACGACATGGCGAATTTATCTACCAGATAGGTTATCTGGAAGTCACTTATTCAGAACTTTTAACTGCTGGTCATAATACCGGCCCTTAGAAATGGCAGTAGTTAATTCCTACATCATATTTTGTAAAATTCATGGAAAAATGTCAGTGCTAGACTTCAAAAGAATGGTTACCCAAGGGCTTTTGTGTAAAGCAAGAGTGCCACTAAAGAAAAGAGGGAGACCAAGGGACAGTAATGAGCCTGTTGTTGTAACACCACCCCACAGTGGTCTGGATTGAGGCAAAACCCGCTCAAAAGCCATTTCCTGAAGTTGGTCTGCACCTCATAAAACACACGTTTTAGCACTCACAAATGAACAGATCATCCAGCGAGGTACAATTTTTCCCATGAAAGTGTCTGTAAATCCGGTAGCAAGCGGGGAAAAGCGAGGTTTTCTAATTGCGTGGAAACACGGTGCCGCGCAAGCCTCGAAACAGATGCTGTATTTCTCAGTATCGGCAGTGGGGAATGTGGAGTGTGATATGATCTTTGCGCAGAATTTATTTCTCTTTCACATGAGACACAGAAACGAAGTTTCACTTTTACCCCCACCCTCTTTGAAGCGTTCAAGTGTCGATTGTCCTTGAAAATGAACTACGTCGGGAAATCGTAGACCTACGAAACGTTCCCCACGAGTCCCCAGTCTAAATACCAGCTTAAAAGATTACTTAAGATGTTCTTAGACAATGGTAAAAATCTTGGAGGTCGATACAGCGCGATAAACCGATGCGACGCTATGATGTCATAGCGTGCACTTCTCCACGCTCGCAGTTCCGGGCGGCGCTGCGCCGTTCAAACGCGTTCATGATAGACATGGCAACTGCGACGACAATGTGGTGTTGTCGCCAAAGTTATCAGATGCAATCAGCATTATTTGTCTGTGGAGTCAGTATCGCTTGAAAGCGTGTGTAGTTGAGTCATTTTCTTTTGCATTGCGGTGATATTTGGTAAACTTCTCGCTGTGGAGAACATAACCCAGGTATGTACTCTTAAAACAACTATAAATGTCTTTAAAATTTTCAAAATGCTGATTTTTGTTCACGATAATGTAAACGATATTAAATATACCGTAGTTTTGAACTCGACGATAAGTTTAAACTGAGTTTTAGCCGCGGCACTGTTTTCCTTTGCAGTTTTTCAGAGAACCTCTTTTATGCTGGCTATCTTTATAATAAACTTTCAAGGGAGTATATCACATGCCATTCCACACTCTTGGAAGAGGTGTCAGAATTTCACACGGCTCTTCGCAATTGACGTTTTCCCTCGTTTGCAGATGGCTGTACGTGTTTGATTACACAAATATTAAATATCACACATAAAACCGTAAATGAGTGTATTATACGTTATTCATAGACAGTTACAGTTTTCTTATATCTGTATAATCAAACACATGTAGCTATCTGACAAACGAGCTTAGATATCAGTTTTCTTGATTCTAATAGTGCAGGACGAAACTTAGCTAGTTAGTTATTTTTCTCTCAACTGCTCTTTGCCTGTGATGTCCACTGAAATCATAAGCCTCCACTTTTTCTCTGTAGGTGAAAAATGAAAATGAATGAAAATGAAAATTCAGCCTCATCGGACGCCTCTCAGACTTTTGAGCGGGTTTTGCCTCCATCCGGACCACTGTGCACCCCCTGCCCGAAAAAGGGAAAGTTTTCAGTGTCAAATGATATTAGACTTCAAAACAGAGGGGCACACTGGCCTCAGTTTGGCGCAACAAGAGGAAGATGAGTACTGCGCATCAAAAAAAATCCAATCTCGCCCACATTCCAAATGCAGCCTCTGTAACGTTTACCTGTGTGTAAATGAAAAAAAGAATTGTTTTTATGATTATCATCATGTGTAACATTACATAAGTACAAGTTTGTAATAATGATTCATAAAAATGTATTACTTTTGTTCATGCATGTACTTATTGACAGTGATCTGGCGGTACTTCAAAGTACCGGCAAAATATTTTGCAAATAAAATTTAAAATAAGCTAGATAAGATTTTTAAATTCCTTATAGCTATAAGTAATTCCTGACCAAATAAAAAATATTTAAATCCCTTCATATCTTATATCATAATTCAGGGTATAAAGGGTTAAGCTCATCGGTAGAACTACATGGCTATAATCTGTTTCGCAATAATAGGATAGGTAAAGGAGGAGGTGGCATAGGGATTTACATCTGTAAAGACCTCGCTTGCAAAGTAATAGCTACTATGCACAATACTCCCGAAGACCGGAATATCTCTTCGTAGAAATAGTCTTAACTCCAAAAAACTCCTGCTAGGAATCGTATATCGTCCACCAAAAATAGGCCATCTATCTGACATTGACGAGATCATTTCAAACCTCAGACACGATTACAAACACATTATCATATCAGGTGATTTAAATGCCAATTTCGATTCTAACTGCCCAGATACCGTCTTTCTTAATAACTCCTTTACATCGCACAATCTCAACATAATACCATTAAGGTCACCGCACACCGGGCGCTACACTATGAAGATATAATATAAAGATATATTGCTAACTTTTGTGCAACATGTAATTCAATGTAAGCCCATACACAGACGCAAAAATATAACGCTATAAGCTATAAAACCCCGCTATATAGCGCGCGTTGTGGTCTTGGCTATTTTAACAAAATATAGCAGAACTGGCACATGCAGAATGCACGGGCGTCATATAGTTGAAGTCTCTACTTTAGCAAGTGTCGGGCTGCTTGATTTTTTTTTTAAACTGTGTTTGACATAGAAAAATTAATTGAAGAGGTAAAATTACATCCCTGCTTGTGGCAGACAAGTAGCAGTGACTACAAAGAGGTTAATAGGAAGAACAGGAGTTGGGCAATAATAGCTGAGAAACTGGATAAAGGAGGTACGTGTTTTTTTAATTTACATTATTAATATAGACTTCAATCAGTATAATATACAGCTCATTGCAGTTATATTAAGAATGGCAGTATTATTTTCTTAATAATTAAGAATTCAACATATGAATCAACAGTTTAATGTTATTTTTAATCTTTCAATAGCATTAGTAATAAGTAAATGCAAAAACCACTTTACGTCAGTTTTGAACAGCCTTCACAACTATCCTATGCAAGATTAACCATTTCCAACTGCCATTGCACACCTCTCTGGGGACATGAAGTATTCCATTAACAGATTTCTGACTTCCATTGCCTTTTTCTTGCTCCTCGCATTAAGAGGCTGGAGACTCCTTAATGCTGATTTTGCAAAATCACTGAGTTCCTCTTCTGCATATGAGGTTCCCATTATCTTTTCTCTCAAGTAATTATGCAGAAGACAAACTGCTTTAACAATTTTTCCACCATTTCTAGCTTACACTGTAGAGCACGCTGGAAAACTCTCCATTGGTTAACGAGAATGCCAAATGCATTTTTGCTGACTCGTCTTGCTCTTGACAGTCTGTAATTAAACACCCTCTTAGGAAGATCCAGCCTATCTCTGGGAAAAGGCCTCATAAGGTAGGTTTCCAGGGGAAACGCTTCGTTACCAATAATGACGAACGATAGTGTTGCATTTAAAAGAGGCTCATCTGGTGGAACACAGAGAGAATTATTTTTCAGGCGTCTCTCAAGAATGCTGTTACAAAATATTCCGTCATCACTATTTTGACCACTTGATCCTATATCAACCACAATGAATTTGTAATTAGCATCCACAAGAGCTAACAAAACTGTCGAAAACTGCCTTTTATAATTGAAATACTGTGAACCAGAATTCTCAGGAGCTCCAGTAGTAGTATTTCTTTATAAGGTGCTTCGACAGCTATGGTCATTTTGCACCGTCCGAAATCAAAAACGTACCTTGCAGGTTAAATAGAATAAATAAGAGTTAAAAAGGTACACAAAAATAAGGTAAAAGAGGATAAAATGAATTTATAAAATCAATAAATTAAATATATAATAAAAGGCATAAGATAAAAACAGAAATTAAGTTTGTTCAAAGAGTGCCTAAAAGATTCGTTAGCCTTAGGAATTTTAAAATAGTGTCAATTTTTAGAGGATCGTCTGTTAAAAGTTCAGAGAGAGTGCCTCTCATGTTTAAAATGTGACGGATACCTCTATATTTGCTACATTCTGTCAGGAGGTGACTTATGGTTACAGGGCAGTTGCAGGTAGAGCATGTGGGAGGTTCCTTTACCCGTGTAAATAAGAATGAGTGCGTCAAAGCGCAGTGGCCAATCCTAAGTCGGGTGACTGCGACTTCCTCCCGGCGACTGTTTCTAACCGAGGATGGCCATGGAGTGTTGCTTGCTTTGATCGCTCTCAGCTTATTTCTTCTAACTGCCTCCCAGGACCTTTGCCATTTTTCCAGCAAGATGCTCTTAAAAAGGCATTTTAGGTACGGATGGAACCATATTGATGTCAGTGTCCTCTCTTGACAGAGCTGCCTTCGCAGAAGAGTCGGCTTTTTCATTTCCTGCAATTCCAACGTGCCCAAGGACCCACATGAAGAGGATATCCACATCATTTGCTGTTAGACTCCAAAGTAAGATATGGATCCGCTGTACCGTGGGATGGCTGTGGTAGAGGTTAGCGATGGCTTTCAGAGCACTAATGGAGTCCGAGCAAAAGATATATTTCGCTCACCTGGGAACAATGCTCTCCAACGCCCTCTGGACTGCGATTAGTTCCGCAGTGAAAATACTGCATAGGGGATTCAATTTAAAAGCCTGAGTGCCGTGTACTGTTGACGTAAAAGCACTTGAGCAGCCATCCACCGATTTCCAACCATCTGTATAGATGTGAATATATTGTTGATACTCTGTCATTATTTCAATTTAAACAATAGTGTTTCCGTTTCGGCTTTTGAAAATCTGGACAATTGAGTCAGGCACGTTGGGACTGGCACCTGCCACGGAGGAGACTTATGGAAGCCTCCAGGAAGGACTTCCGGAAGTTGTAGGTTTTCACCCTCGATAAAATTGTGAAAATGAATACCTAAGGGTAAAGTTGCTCTTTGTCGTCTACTAAAAAGTTCTTTAAAACATGGTTTAAAAATCAAGTTAAAACATGGGTGGGTTTTTAATGCTAAAATTTTTGAAACATACGTACACATTAAAAGCATTCGTCGTATCTCTAAGGGCGGCTCTCCCGATTCACAGTAAATACTGGGAATGGGGCTGGTCCTGAAAGCACCAGTAGCCAGCCTCAGAGCAGAATTGTGTACGGGCGTCAAAGGTCGCAGATACGAAGCGCGTGATGAGGCGTATATGAAGGATCCATAGTCCATTTTGGACCTTACCAATGCTCGGTAAAGAGTGAGCATTGATGTACGGTCGGCACCCCATGACGAGTTCGTTAAAAACCTTAAAATGTTTAGAACTTTAAAACACTTATCTTTTAAAATACTAATGTGGCTCCGCCAATTCAGACTTCTGTCTAAAACCATACCAAGAAAACAGATTGTTTCCACGGGATCTAATCTATTGCCCCCTAGTTTTAAAACAGGATGAGGGAAGATTCCTCTCACCCTGTAAAAATGGAGGCATTTGGTTTTCTCGTTTGAGAAACGAAAACCATTTGCCTGTGCCCATTTGTCTAAACAATTGATAGTAAGCTGTATCTGTCTTGTTGCAGTGGACAAGTGGGATGACCTGCAGAAAATTGCCAGATCATCTACAAAGAGAGATGCCTCTACTGGAGTCTTGATACAGCTTACTATATCGTTTATCGCTATGGCAAACAGGGTCACGGTTAAGACTGATCCCTGTGGAACTCCGTTTTCTATGGTAAAGGGTCTAGATAGGTGAGTTCCTATCCGTACCCTAGCCGTTCGATTGGTTAAAAAGTTTTTAATAAAAAGGGGGAGATTTCCTCTGAAACCCCATTCGTACAGTTTACTTAAAATTTTATATCGCCATGTCGTGTCATATGCTTTTTCCAAATCGAAAAAGACTGCCACGACATGTTGGCAAAGAAGAAAGGTCTCCTGGATGAAGTTTTCGGTCCTCACCAAGTGGTCGATCGTAGACCTGTTTCGCCTGATGTTCGATAAGAGCTTACGGCTTTCCAAGCACCAATATAACCGTCGGTTAACCATTCTCTCTAACAGTTTGCATAAGCAACTCGTTAGAGAGATGGGACGATAGCTGCTTGGTTAAGACCGATCCTTTCCCTGTTTTGGGATGAGTATAATCAGGGACTCCCAACACTCATCGGGAAAAAGCCTTTCCTCCCAAAGTTGGTTGAAGGTCATCAGAAGCTCCCCCTTTGCGTTGTCAGGCAGGTGCTTTAAAAAGGCGTTGTGTACCTCATCAACACCTGGCGAGGTATCCTTAGACTCTCTCATTGCCAACTCCAATTCCCGGAGAGAAAAAGGGGCATTGTAGAGATCCCTTTTATTCCCTGGGTTAAAGTTTAGATACCTCCTTTCCGTTTCTTGCTTTATTACCTGAAACGAGACAGGGTACTTGCTTGTGCTGCTTGTTTCAGCATAATACTTTCCCATAACGTCTGGAATTTTTGCAGCAGACTTTATTAATTGCCCATCAAAATTTAATGCACTAATATGTGATTGTTGATGGGTGCCTGAGATTCTCTTGACCTTGTTCCAGACTTGTGATATAGGTGTGTGATGGTTAATGGATGAGACATAGTTCATCCATGATTCCTTCTTGGCATTTTTCACTACCTGTCGAGCTTTTGTCCTCAGTCACCGGAATGCTGCAAGATTTGTCCCTGTGGGGTATTTATTGAGCTCCAATTATGATATGTTTACCATCTAGCACACCAATGCAATGGGGAAAATTCCACTTGGTTCTAAAATCCTGCTCCATATATCTCCACATTTCCTCTGAAGGCTCTGGAATGACAATCGGCAGCAGACGATTCCACAGAGTTTCACAAACTTCTCCAACATTCAAAGAAACTGTTATTGCACCAATTCTATAGCTAAATGCTATAGTCTGGAATGTGTCTCCAGTAGACAGGAATCTGAAACAAAGTAATAAAACAAGTTTCAAATCTTCATTCATGTTCTTTTCAGTTGATGCTGAAAAGAAGGAGTGGAAGTCTCTCAGAGATGGGCTGAGACAAGCAATGCAAGCAAAGAAGACAAAAAGTGGCCAAGCAACAGAAAATGTTAAACCATGGCACTATGAGAAACAAATGGAGTTTCTCAAACCATATTTGGCTTCCAGAAGGTATGTAACTAATAAATACAATTTTCAAATAATTAATTAATGAATATTCCTAAGATATCGAATTGTCATTGGTATAATGACTCCTTAACTGTCAAATTAACTTTTCATGTGAGTAAAACGTTTGGCATGCATGCGCACACACACACACATACGCACACACATATGCACACACGTATGCACAAATTGATTTTTATTTACTCTACTTTCAGAACTGAGTCCAGCTTAAGTCAGGATGATTCCAGAAGCCATTTGGGTGAAATAGAAAACAGTCAACTCACTGCAATGGAGAATGTGGAGAAGTTTCATATCCATTCAACATCTGATACGCCTTCTCATGCTGTTCCACATGTTAATAATCCAAGGAAGAAAATGATGCCTTTGGCTATCACCAAACAAACCAGCGATGTTGACAAAGTGATACAGCACTTGCAGAAAAACGATGAAAGCTAGGAACCACAGGACGATTTAGATTTGTTTTTAAGAGTATGTGTGTCGACATGCAAAATGCCCCTCCCCTATCAAATTCGAGTGAAAAGGCAATTTATGGACATAATTTTTGCAGCACAAGAGGAAATAGCTACTCAAACGTTGAGCACCACCAGTAGTCACCAATCCTGGGAAACAGTAAGCAACCAATCAAGGGAGGCAAGCCAACATGGCATCATTCATCCACAGACTGATCCCTCTGTTCAGACGTATGTGACGAACCCTCTCCACTACTGACCCTTTCACCTCCCAGCTTAAAGTTTTCTCCCGTTTCACGATGGCACTGAAGAACGCTTCTGTAAAGAAAATTGAGGTTGAGACCGACGACATCAGGTCTGTCATGGATGGCCTTAAGGATGAAATGTATGCGTCGGTCAGAATTGGAATTCGCTGGGCATACGCCCCCTTCTTCTTCTGTACGGATACGCATGCCGAGTCAGTATACCACCCGGGCTCACCCCACCGCCACTCCGGACCCTACCATGGCATCGCCCCAGCGCCGCAGCCCCTCCCCGCGGAGGGCGCATAGCCCATCTCTTTTTTCCGATGACCCCCGTATCTCCGCGATGATGGAGCAGATGGCGACCATGAGCCAGCAGGTCCAGCTGCTGCTAGAGACGCGCGGGTCCGCTTCACACAACACTTCCGGCTCGTCCACCGCCTCCCCTCCACCTACCACCTGGGCGAGCTTGCGGACTACGGACCCGGCGCTCCCGGACTTACCCCCGGACCCGGAGGTCCTCCAACTGGCGGCCGTCTTGCTTGCGGCCACGACGTCCGGCAAGCTGAGGCCACGGGACCATCATGAAGCCGTCCTGCTCTTAAATGTAGCTTCCACCTGGGAGGCCCTGCCCGTGGCGGCGAAGGGATACATCTACCAACGGATCCGAATCCTCTGCATCGTCGCCCGGCACGGATGGACGGTGGCCTCCCGGGCATTCGTCCCGGCGGAGGACGAGCTCCTGCGCCTTCCAGCTTCCGCGTTGCCGCAGCCCGCCCCGCAAGTCGTGGTGGTGCAACAGGACCAGGCCCGGAGTCGCCCCCAAATCCGGAACCAGCCCCCCAGAGGGCGCGGTCGTGGGGGACGCGGCGCCTCGCGACCGCGCCGCCGATATTGAGACGCCGGTCTTACACATCCCCGGACCTCCGGCGCCTGGCCCTGCTCCAGGCCCTGACGAAGCGACTGAAGGAATCTTCCTCCGGTGGCACGATTCCGGGGAGCCCACCGACGCCGTCCCATGGCTAGCGGCAGACGAGGATACCGATATAGATTCAGGTATGTCGGACGAGGATAGTGAAGTGCCTCCGGAGGAAGCGGAACCGCCGAGCGGGTTCCCCCTACAGTGGGTTGTGCCGCAGCCAGTGCCCGGCCCCGTGCTTCGCCTCCCGGCGGCGGATTGGCTTCCCATTCCGCTGCCCTACCCATACGACGACCGATCCGTATACCAGTTATTCGCGGAGGGTGCAAATATACCACGGCCCGCGGATGCACCGCTAGTGTTCGCCCGCTCCCGCGGCGGGCCGGAGGTATGGAAATACTTAGAGTGCTTCGTAAAGCGAAGAATATTATCGGAACAACGACCGACCACGGCCTTCCGTGCGTCTCTCATTCCCAAGCCAGATGGGGCCTTCCGCCTAATCTTAGATCTGTCGCCATGGACGGACTACTACCATAAACCGGCGTTCTCCTTACGGGACGCCGGTAAGGCGATGCTGACAATTCCCCATAATGCACTAATGGCAAAGATCGACCTTCGCGACGCCTTTTACCAAATCCCTATCCGTCGCGAACATCGGCGATTTTACGGCGTCAGTTTCGAGAACTCGTACTATTGCTTCAACAGGCTGCCAATGGGGCACGCCCTCGCCCCCGCGATCATGCAGCGATGGGCACGGTCGGTCGCCCGCGAAGTGTTGCATAAATTTAACGTCGTCATGCTACCATATTTAGACGACTGGCTCCTGTATGCTAGGGCCCTTACTACAGCGACAGTCAAAAAGGTGTTACGTTTCCTCGAAGAGGACGTGGGAATTACTATTAATTATAGAAAGTGCATAATCGACCCAGTTCGAGAGTTAAAATATTTAGGTGTCAACATAAATACGTACACAATGGAACTTCGCTTAACCCCCGGCTCTCTTGTGCGACTTCACCAAGGTATATGCGCTATACCTAGAGTCAGGACTAGTGACATACCTAAAGTGGCCGGCTACGTGTCGTGGGTAGCCTATATGCTCGCGCTACCCCTCTTCCTAGTGTCAGACGTGTTTCGTCGGAATAATGAAGTGCTACTACAATTCTGGGAAGAGGGGATTTTCACCAAAGCGCGGGCATACGCAACGGAAATGCTACAACCACTCATAGTCTATACGGACGCCACTCCATGGCAACTGGCATGGGTGGTGCCTGAGTATCGCCTGACTGAGATTATGCCACTACCCGAGGAGCAGCCCATCTACCTGGCGGAGGCGGAGGCGGCCCTGCGAGGAGCAATGACAGCGGCGCGACATCTGCCAGCGGACAGGACCTTGACAGTGCTGTGCGATAACCAGGCCGTTGTGTGGGCCCTAACCAAGGGCCGAGGCCTATTATTTTACCATGTAAATCTGAAATCAATGTATCTTGATATAATAAAGAACCTGTCACAGGCTGTGACGTGGGCGTACGTCCCAACGGATTCTAACCTGGCCGATCGTCCTTCTCGGACCGTCCTCTCCTAACTATGCTGGATCGGCCTGCCATTGGCGCGGCGGGCACGATCTGGTATATAAGGAGCAGGGCGGAAACGAGGGAGGTCGGTCAGAATTGGAATTCGCTGGGCGTACGCCCTCTTCTTCTTCATGCTGCTAAGAAAGACAAGAACATCTGTCCTTCAAAGGCCAATTCCATCGAGGAAAGATTCAGCTCCTTTCAGACGTTAGTCCTGGAGAAAATGAAGACCATTTCTGACCGGCTCATTATGTTAGAAGAGAAGAGTGAGAGTCTTGACGATAAGATTGATGAATTGGAGCAATACAGTAGGCGAAATTGCCTTCTTACTCATGGAATCCCAATAGAAGATAAAGAAAATCCTGTCGCTGTTGCCAGGAAATTATTCAAAGATCGCCTGAACGGTGACGTGGACTCTAACAGCATCGATAGGGCCCACAGAATAGGTCTTCGAAATTCCCAGACAAGCCCTCGCCCGGCTCCAATGATAGTTAAATTTGTTTCATATCAAGTCCAAGAAGCCATTTGGTTTAAGAAGAAGACGTTGAAAGGGAGGAGACTCCTCATTACTGAGAGCCTAACGGCTCAAAGGAAAAAAATATATGCAGCCACAAAGGATATTGCTGGAGCCAACAACACCTGGACGAACGATGGAAAAATCATCATGAAAAGAGAAGACGGTAGCCGCGTAGTGATCGCCACGACCAAAGACTTGGATAGGGCCACAAGTGGATGAAGAAGACTCTGAGAAGAAGAGAGATAGTGAGCGACAGAGAAGAGTAATCGGACGAAGATATTCACTTCGGAGTGTCAATTTCAACCTTAGTTAATTGTTGTTAAGTGGTAATTTATTACTGCTTTGTTTTGTGTAAGTGTTCAGGTGAACTTCATTGTGTTTGTTTCAGTGAATTTATTTTATAGCGTGTATTCTAATGATTTCCCTTTCTTTCTTCATCCCGTGTGTCCTAGTGAAATTCTATCAACGCGTGTGTAAAAAAAAAAGTGCATTTCTAGCTAGTGGTCTCATTTTTCCCTAATCAGTGAACCCTCACTCCCATCGTGACATATCTTTGCATCATTTAAATTTAGATCCGAGTGTATTCTTCTTATTTGTGTACTATATTACTAGCATTTGACTCCTCGTCCTTGAGTTTGAATGTGAATTTTCATGCACCTTAGCAGTACTATTTTATTATCTTGTTTTTAACTTGGCACCAATATGTCCATTAATAACAAAATTCTCAACACAGAAATCACTCCTAAATTTAAAGAGGCAACTTCCGCTGAGTGCTTAAATTCAGATATCTTACACATAAATATTTCTTCCGAAGATTTCCCTCAAAATGCTGAACACTGAGACTGTGCAGATCCCAATAATATCTTTAAAACACCACGTTCTCAAACTTTTCAGGCCGACCACCCAACCAACCCCAGATGTAATTCCAGGAACATATCCCACAATGTCGATTCTAAAAATATTTCTCCAAACCCATTATGGATCGTCCTCCCCTCCACTCCTACCTACTCTCTCGACCCAAATGCCCAGGTATTTGTCCCATTGTCTCGTGCCTCACCCCATGTGGTATACCCACTTAACCCTCATGCTACCGAATTCTTCCCCTGCACTGGCTTGTATCTCTCGCAGCAATCTCTTCCTTCAGCTGCACGAAGCGCACTCAGAGACCCACTTACAAGCAACACAACTGTTTCCACACAACAGTTGTTATCCAACGGACTTAAGCCTTTTTCTCGTTCCCTACAACTGATCTATCTTAATATTCAAAGCCTTACTGCTCACATCGACGAATTATGCTCAATCCTACCAAATAGAGATATTCATATAATCTCACTTGCTGAAACTTGGCTAAAACCATCAATCTCTTCCAACACCGTAGAAATACCGGGATTTCGTTTGTTCCATAACGATCGGATTGGCAAAGGAGATGGTGGAGTGGGGATTTACGTTCGAAACGATTTAAAATGTAAAGTTCTACCTACTAGTGAGCCACAGTATCACCGAAAGCCAGAATTTCTCTTTCTTGAAACTGTCATTAATGCAAAGAAACTTCTCGTCGGAATAATTTATAGACCACCGAAGATTGGTCATTTATCAGATTTAGATGATGCGATTTTGAACTATGCGAACGATTATGAGCATATTATCGTAACTGGTGATTTCAATGCTAATTTTAATACAAATTACTATGACACAACCTATTTAAAAAACATTTTCGCAGCTCATAGTCTGAATGTACTTCCCCTGAACTCAACTAATACCACCTCAACATCGTCAACTTGGATTGACTTAGCTATTACATCGAACATCGATAAAATCGTTTCGCATGGGCAGCTACCAATACCAGGAATATCTTCACATGACCTTATTTTCATTGCCTACTCGCTTAAAACTCCCAAATTCAAGCAAACTTTTATTCGCCATCGCAACATCAAAGCCATCGACGATTTCAACTTATTAATGGAGGCCTCAAATCTTCCGTGGCATACTATGGAATATTTAGACGATCTTGATGAAAAAGTTGATACTTTAGATACCTTATTATTATACCTGCTTAACAAATTTGCACCTGAAAAAAGAATCCGTATTTCCAAACCCTGTGCACCTTGGATTACGACTGATCTTAAGCGCTTGATGGCAAAACGTGGCTCAGTTTTCCACTTATTTAAAACAACTAAAGAAAACGACATATTTAGAAATTATAAAAACCTTAGAAATAAAGTAAAACAACAAATACGGAATGCAAGAATTAGATTCTTTCATTCAATCTCAAATGCAAATGAATCTCCTGCAGCATTATGGAATAAAATTAGAATGTTTGGCATAGGTAAGCGAAAAGATACTGTACTACCGTCGTATTTATCTCTCGATTCATTAAATCTAAATTTCACTACGCCACCTAATAATATCGACACTCACATTCAAAGTGAAACCATAAAATCAATCTCATCCAAAGCCGATAAAGCATTAAATCCTACAAACTCTTTTAAGTTTAGTCCGGTAACCCAAATACAAGTTCTCAATTCACTTCGAAGAATTAAAACTAAGGCGCAAGGATATACCGATCGATTTTATTCGTAAATTAACTCACTTAATTCTGCCTGTCATTACTAATATCTTCAACTGTTCTCTATATCAGGAAAAATTTCCATCTAAATCCCACACCTAAGAAATCAAACTCAACTGAAATCCATGAGTTCCGTCCCATCAGTTTCCTACCTGTCTTATCAAAAGCATTAGAGAGATTAGTCCATGAACAGATCACCCAGTTTCTCGAACTAAATAATGTGTTAGATCCTCTTCAATCCGGTTTCCGTAAATCCCATAGCACCACCACAGCCATGATTAAGATAACTGATGATTTTCGCCACGCGATGGATAGAAGAGAAGTCACAATTCTAGTTCTGCTTGATTTCAGCAAAGCCTTTGACTCATTAGATAATGATATACTCTTGGCTAAACTTCTCTCTATGAGGTTTTCTCCCTCGGCGGTGAACTGGATCTCTTCCTACCTCAATGGACGTTCTCAAAAGGTTATCTCTGATGAATCTTGCTCATCATGGTGTAATATATCACGAGGTGTTCCACAAGGTTCAATTATTGGTCCTCTTTTATTTTCATTATACATAAATGATTGTTCTTCATCACTTCGCTTCTCTAAGCATCATTTATACGCTGACGACCTCCAGATTTACTTAAATTCCTCCGTTGAAAATTTGTCGAAATCCATAGATAATATCAATGATGATCTAGCACTTGTTAAGGAATGGAGCAACAATAATTTTCTAAATATCAACCCAAACAAGTCACAAGCAATTTTGATTGGATATCCCAAGATATTAGCGTCAGTTAACCAAAATCAGCTGCCCGAACTCTGCATTTCGAAAAAGATCATTCCATATTGCAAAGTGGTTAAAAATCTTGGTTTACTCATTGATGAAAACCTTTCTTGGTCCTCACATGTCTTAAAAATATGTAAAACAGTAAACAAATCTCTTCATTCTCTCAGAAAACTTAAACATGTCATCCCCACTACCTTAAAGAAACAGTTAATATCTACCTTAGTTACTCCGCATTTCGATTATGGAGATATTGAATACCAGGATCTGTCTCAGGAGTCATCACTAAAACTGCAGCGCAGCTTCAACAACTGCATCAGGTTTATTCTTAACTTGAATAAATCAGATCATATTTCGGAATATTTAACCAAATTGTCCTGGATGACTCTGGAATCCCGAAGGAAATTACATCTCCTTTCATTACACTATCAAGTGTTATCCCTCAACACTCCACAGTATCTTGCAAAAGAATTCAAAAGCCTTGACACCGTACACATGGTCAATACCAGAGGTAATAACAAACTGCTTATTCCCCATCATAGAACAGTTGTATTTAATAAATCATTCACGGTCACTGCTTGCAGAGAGTGGAATGAACTACCTCCACCAACGAGAAATGCACCATCTCTTGCATCTTTCAAACGATTGATTCGCAAATCACTACTGGTACCACAAACAGAACACTGACACTACCCAGTGATATTATAATTGTCGTGTCAGGTGTAATGTCTCACATTTATGCCCTCACACTGGGTTATGTTCATCTGTTTCATTTATAATTTATTTTAACTCTTTATGATTTTTACAAAGCATATAATTTTGCGGCTTTATTTAGGTTATAGAATTATCATATCATTGTGAAACCATGTCTTTTTTGTAAATGCCTATTTCTCTCTGATAGTATGTCTATTCTACCTGCTTGTAAATGTCCGCTGTTGTTAACTGACAAGGGGTTAGGTGGAAGAGGGTACTACAAAGTCTCAATCTCGCCCCAATAAAGATATCAATCAATCAATCCACATCTTATGCCGGGTCCACACCAAGGTAAACATTGTTCGCTAACAGTGTTTGTGAACAATGTTCGCTAACAATGTTAGTGGAAGTTTTATTGCTGAACATTTTCTAGTAACAATTACGGCCAAATAACAGTGTTAGCTAACAAAACCTAGCTATCCGCCGATGGAACGGTAAACATCAAAGCAAATAACATGTTACCAGAGACATCCATTTGCAAATAACGTGATGCTTAATACAGATCCCTGTGGAATACCATTCTCTTGGGCATAAGAGCTGGAAAAGCTGTTACCCACCCTTACTTTAAAAGTTCGATCTGTTAAAAAATTTTTTATAAAAGTCAATAAATTACCTTTAAAACCCCATTTACGTAAAGTTTTTAAAATCTTAAAACGCCAGGTAGTGTCGTAGGCTTTCTCCAAGTCAAAGAAAATCCCTAAGACATGTTGTCCTCGAAGAAAAGCCACTTTGATGAAGGAGTCTATCCGAACAAGATGGTCAATTGTACTCCTGTGCCTCCGAAAACCACATTGAATATTAGAGAGAAGGTTACGCCCCTCAAGACACCAAACTAGACGTCTATTAACCATTCTCTCCATCAGCTTGCACAGACATGAAGTAAGAGAGATTGGTCGGTAGTTTCCCAGGACAGATTTGTCTTTTCCCTGCTTGGGAATAGGGATCACTACCGACTCGCGCCAAGAATATCATAGAAGGATCTCCAACTCTTCCCTGTGAGCATAAAAACGTTGCAATTCCACTGTAGGACTAAAAACATAATTAAAAGTGAAATAAATAAATATATAAATTTTGATTAAAGTATCTGCTTAAAATTTTAAAATGTTCGTCTCACAGAAAGCTTATCTTTTTAATTTTCCCTTCCCCCCTTTCCTCTGAATAGTGAGAGAGTTCTCCCACTCACCCTCGGAAAATGTGTCCTCCTCCATCCTCTCTTCAGTGTTTGGAAGAGGTTTGCGGGAGGGACCAGGTGATGGAGTCCTGTCCGGTCTCCCTCCAGCTGTTTTATTAGGTGACCAAGTGTTTTTCTGGGTCGTAATAGGGGCCTTTGCACTGGGCTCCTTCTTTGGCGAATTTGGTTTACGAGTTTCCTTGCTAATGTTCTCTTTTACTTTTTCTTGTCTCACTTTCTTCTTTTCAGGATTTGTTGATGAAATGTCATCTGTCTGGGTGGCAATTGAGACTTCTCCTCACCGCGGTCACCTTAGGCTGGCACAATGCCATAGCTGTGCAACGGGCCACTAACGCAGAGACCCTTCTTCTTCCGCCGGGTTTCGTGCCTCAGCCGGCCCCGCAACGGGCTCAGCCCTTTCGCGCGGCACCCCCGTCACAAGCAGCGCATCCTCCGCCTGCGCGGCGGGGCCGTCAGCGCCAGCAGCAGCGACGAGGAGACCCTCCCGTCTAGAGGACCTCAGGGAGGCCGCATGGGCAGCAGTGGGGGGGCGCCAGGGATCCGCCAGGCCTTTCCTCTTCCGCCGGCCTCAAGCTGGCAAGGACCATCAGGTTCAACAGCCCTATCCGGTGACGACGCCTCGGAGGAGGAAGAATTAATCGCCTTCCTCACCCGAGACCTACGCCTTCCAGGAGTAGTAGTAGGATTGGGATTTTGTAGGTGCATCGACAGCTAAGGTCATTTAGCACCTTACAGTACAGTATATTATTACATTTCATTTTTTAACTAGAATGTCACGTTTAAATTTAAAATTCAATGATACTTGAACAAGGTAACCACGGTAATGAATACTGGAGTCAATGTTTAAAACCTGTGAAAGAGGCCAGCCTCCTTCAGGAAGGATAAAACTCTATCTATCCTTGAGGAATTGTCGCCAAGGATGTCGTCTAAATCACCAGTGATAAGGTATTTGCTGCGCAGATCAGAGTACTTACGACAGTCTGTCAGAAGGTATCTTACAGTGACTAGAGAGTGGCAATCCTCGCATTGAGGTGGTACCCGAGGGATGGAGAACAGGTACGAATGTGTCAGGGCACTATGCCCAATCCTCAACCGAGTGAGGACTACCTCCTCTCTTCTACTGTTTCTGACAGATGACGCCCAGTGCCTTGTGTCATTCTTGATCAGACGCAGCTTGTTCTCCTTCATAGAATGCCATGAAAGGTGCCAATCCTTCAGAGTAGAGCTCCTGAATGCGGCCCGTAGGTCTCCCGAGACGACGGCATCCCTATCGATCTCGGGTTTGCCTAGAGCTTCCTTGGCTGCTTTATCAGCAGCCTCATTGCCTGCTATTCCTACGTGGCCGGGGACCCACATGAATTTAACATGGGTCCCTCTTTCCTTAAGGTGAGTCAAAGAGATTTGTACAGCCTTCACTATCGGGTGTACAGGATCGTAGCAGGCAATGGATTTCAGTGCACTCATTGAGTCGGAGCAAACCAGGATCGGATTGTCATGACAATCAATGCCATCCAGGGCGAGCTTTATGGCTGTAAGCTCCGCTGTATATACGCTACAAATTGGATGTAGCTTAGCCCCAAAGGATCTGTGCGAGGTGACAAAAGCACAGGCGCACTCTGTCTCGGACTTTGACCCGTCTGTAAAGATGACTTCGAAGTCCGGACATTGGTGTAGGACCTCGGCAAAGGAGGACCTGAGCTCGGCAGGGACTGAATCTTCTTTCGATCTACCTGCTATTACGAAAGAGATGTCTGGCCGAGGGATGTGCCATGGAGGAACGCGAGAGGGGCATATTCTGGACACAGTAGGGAGTGTAAAATCAATGTTCTCTATAAAATTATAAAATCGAACACACAGCGGCTTAGTTGCACGTGGTCTCATGTTAAAAACATTCAATAAATTATGGTTAAAAACTATTTTAAAACACGGGTGCGACGGAAGCGCTATAAGTTTGCTGACATAGTTGCACATCAGGGCAGTTCTCCTGATCTCTAGAGGTGGTTCGCCAGCATCGCTATAAATGCTGACGATAGGGCTAGTTCTAAATGCCCCAGTTGCCAATCTCAGGCCTGCATTGTGCAACGATGTCAGCGGACGCAAATACGATGGTCGTGTCGCACCATAAATAAAACAGCCATAGTCGAGTTTAGACCTCATCGATGCCCTGTAAAGGAGGAGCATTGACGTGCGGTCTGCTCCCCAGGACTGGTTTGTTAGAACTTTTAAAATATTCATGGAAGACTGTACCTTCAATTTTATTTTTTTAATATGAGCCCTCCAGTCGAGTCGACGGTCTAAGTGCATTCCAAGAAAGCGAACGGATTCCACGAAATTTAGAACGTGGTTTCCCAACCGTAATGTAGGTTGGGGGAAAATACCACGGCGCCGGTGAAAGTGGACACAACAAGTCTTCTCGACAGAGAAACGAAAGCCGTTCATAATAGACCACTTCCACAATCGTTGAAGCGTCATTTGCAATTGCCTCACCGAAGTAGAGAGCTTGGACGACTGACAGAATATTCCCAGGTCGTCCACAAAGAGAGTGGCTTCGACTGGTGATGAGATGCAGGACACCACGTCGTTTATGGCGATTGCAAATAACGTGACGCTTAATACAGATCCCTGTGGAATACCATTCTCTTGGGCATAAGAGCTGTTACCCACCCTTACTTTAAAAGTTCGATCTGTTAAAAAATTTTTTATAAAAGTCAATAAATTACCTTTAAAACCCCATTTACGCAAAGTTTTTAAAATCTTAAAACGCCAGGTAGTGTCGTAGGCTTTCTCCAAGTCAAAGAAAATGCCTAAGACATGTTGTCCTCGAAGAAAAGCCACTTTGATGAAGGAGTCTATCCGAACAAGATGGTCGATTGTACTCCTGTGCCTCCGAAAACCACACTGGATATTAGAGAGAAGGTTACGCCCCTCAAGACACCAAACTAGACGTCTATTAACCATTCTCTCCATCAGCTTGCACAGACATGAAGTAAGAGAGATTGGTCGGTAGTTTCCCACGACAGATTTGTCTTTTCCCTGCTTGGGAATAGGGATCACTACCGACTCCCGCCAAGAATCTGGGAATGCTCCATCCTTCCATACACGGTTGAAAGTGTAAAGCATCTCTTCCATTCTTTCCTGGGGAACTCGCCTCAGAAATGCGTTGTGGATACCATCCGCACCTGGAGCACTGTCCCTCAGGTCAGCAATGGCTGATTGGAGCTCCCACGGCGTAAAGGGCTCATTGTAGCTAGCAGAAAATCGACCCGGACGAATAGGAGCTGCTGCTCCCTCCTCGCGACATTTGATTGTCACGAATGTCTGGTCGTAATTGGCTGAGCTACTAATTTGGGCATAATGCTCCCCAAATGCCTCTGCGACATCCACGGGTTGCATCGCTATGACCCCATTCACTTCCACAGATGGCGTTGTGGAAGAGTGAAATACGCCTGCAATTCGCTTCACTTTCCTCCATATCTGTGCAACTAGTGTGCGCGAGTTTATGGATGTGACATAATCCATCCAGGATTTACGCTTAGCATCACCCACTACCTGGCGGGCTTTCTCACGTAGTTTGCGAAAAGCCTCGAGATTCCTACTCGTGGGATGTTTATTAAATATCCGTAGGGCCTTTTTTCGCTTTTAGCTGCAGCACAATCATCGTTCCACCAAGGCACTGGTGGACGACGTGGCCTGCCTGAAGAGAGCGGAATGCTCTGTTCTGCTGCTCGTATAATGGCCGTGGTGAGGGCCGCTACATTTGCGTTGGCGCTTCGAGTAGGCTCGTACATAAATTTAAAATTTTCATTAAAAACTTCCCAGTTGGCTTTCTTCAGAAGCCATTTCTGGGGTACAGTAAAATCTGGGTTAAAACCGCTTTTTTGGATAAGAAGGGGAAAGTGATCACTTCCACAGAGGTCATTATGGGACTTAAGTTTAAAATGAGGGGCAACCCTACTGCTGCAGATTAATAAATCTATTGCAGAGTATTCCCCTGTAAAAGAGTTAAAACGTGCCTTTTCATTTTTGTTTATTAAAATCAAGTTAAAATTTGTTAAAATCTTCTCCAGTAGATGACCACGCCGATTAAAATCTCTCCCTTCATCGCCCCATAGGGGACTGTGTGCGTTAAAATCTCCTAGTAGAAGGAACGGTTTGGGCAGTTGTTGAATCAGCTCCACCAATGTTTCCTCCGTCACCGGTGCCCGTTCCGGGAGATACACATTACAAAATGTAATCGTCTCCGGAAGGGCAACTCTGACCGCAGCAGCTTGCAAGGGGGAGCGCAAGTCCACCCGAGAGGTGTAAAGGGTCTCCCGAATGGCCACCGCAACTCCGCCTTGAGCCCGCTCTCCGCTAAGGTCGTCCTCGCGGTACATGGTGTAGCCCTGTAACTGTGGTGTGTCACTGGCTTTAAAGTGTGTTTCCTGTAAAAAAAATTAAAAAAGGGTTGAAGTCCTGTATAAGGAGCTTCAACTCCTCTCGTCTTTTAAAATAACCATTCATGTTCCATTGAATGGCAAACATCTTTGTTGGGTTGGTTAAAATATTAAATATCTTAAAAATATAAATAAATAAAATTGTATTAAAATGAAAAGACTAAAAAACTGTCCTACTCTGTGGAAGACAAGCTTACCTACTAAGCTTTAACTTTCTCCCCTTCTGTCGATTTAGGAGGATGGTACGCAGTTGGTCTTCGTCCAACTGGTCCTCCTCCATATCCTCCTCGTTAGCCACATGTGGGTCTCGAGGAGGTGAATGCAGTGGAGTGACAGCACTCCTACTGCGACTTGGGACCTTCTCAGACTGACCCTTTAGTGGTGCAGTCTGATCCATCCGTTCCTCGTTGGCCACATGATGGTCTCGAGAAGGTGAAGGCAGTGGAGTGACATCACTCCTACTGCGCCTTACAACTTTTGCAGACTGATTTTTTGGTGGTGCAGTCTGGGACACCACATTGCTGGATTTCTCTCCAGCGACTTCCCTTTTGGAGGGCTTCTTTTCTACGTTCCTTTCCTTCTTCTTTGTCTCTTTTGTCTTTGGTACCAGGGTTTCCGTCTGCGTGCTGATGGTAACCTTCTTCACAGAAGTTGCTGCCACTGACGCAAAAGACCTTGAAAACGTTGGAGCAACCATTGTCCTGTATTTCTTCCTAGCCTCGAGGTACGGGATCTTCTCCGTCACCTTGATCTCCATGATCTTTTTTTCTTCCTGCAGCTTAGGGCAATCTCGTGAGTAGACCGGATGCGGTCCCTCACAATTGCCACAAAGAGCAGGGCTGGCACAGGGCCTCTCATCGTGCTTCTCCTTCGCACATTTTGGGCAGGTGGGCTTGCCCTTGCACCGTAGTGCAGTGTGCCCGAAGGACTGGCACTGGAAGCAGCGCATGGGGCTAGGGATAAATGGCCTCACAGGACATGATTCGTATCCAACGAACACCTTTTCTGGCAGTTTGTCGAACGCGAACGTGAGCACAACAGAGGTCGTATTTATCGTCTCACCGTTCCGTTTCGTCGTCAGTCTACGACAGGAGATGACTCCTTGGGGAGCCATCTCCTTTGTTATCTCCTCAACGTCGACATAAAGAAGGTCGTAGCATGATATAACGCCACGACATGTATTTAAGGTCTTATGCGTCTCAACTCTCACTGGGATGTCATGCAGAGTTGTCATCGACAGCAACTTCTGGCTCTGCTTATCATCAGATGTTTGTATAAGCAGGGTACCATCTCTGAGTTTCTTCACAGACGCTAACTTTCCTGGCACCGAGCCAGACAGAACCTTGTGAATTAGGAAGGGAGACACCTTCGTTAGGGTCTCTCCTTCCTTAGCGCACTTTACGATTAAATATTTTCGGCAACTGCCGGCAGCTGAGTCTCCCCCGCCCATTTCAGGGGGGGATCTTTTTGGAGGAGGAGAAGATTGAGTGGCCGTAAAAAGAGCCATAAGTGGATTTGGATATTCGTCCTCTGGTCTCCCCACCCACCACGGAGCCACAAATGGGACGCCACACCACAAACTGATGCAGACGCCAGGGCTAACCAGAAGGATATAGCGCCTCTGACTTGGTTGTCTGCTTCGGGTAAGATCTCCAGTGCATGGGCTAGCCAAACCCATGCACCTTCGACCCCCCTACACAGACCCCCATAGCCTCCGCACTCGCCGACCGGAACGTCAAGACGTGACGGCAAGCCGATTCATCGGGTGTGGCTAGCACCCGACGTCCCGTTTACAGTGAGTCCGAGGCCGAAGTGGCGTTTTGCTCACGGATCGCATCTTGAGCATTCGAAACCCAGATGGAGTCCGGTGAGCTCAACCACCAGGCATCCCATCCCCACCTTACGGGTCTCCACGCACGGCAAACACGCAGGCGGGCCAATAGCCGGATGTTATGGCTGAAACTCAAACAGCAGACCCACATGCTGTTTGGAAACTATCCTGATTTAACTGTGGGTTTTTTTTCGAGGTTGTCTCCTCGCCCATTGGTCGCCTCTTACGACCAGCAGAGGGGCTGCGGGAGTATTCTACCTCCCTTCCCGCAGGGGACCTACGCCTTCCAGAGTTGGACCTGCCTTCGCTGCTGCCTACACCGGGGTTTTCGACCCTCACTCTTCTGGCCAATGTTCATCGGCAGATTCCTCTTCCGCTGCTCCGGGACCTACAATCAGGTGAATCACCGGATACGCCGGAGCCGGCGATGATCGACGATCGGCAAAACAACGTTAGGGTTCCGATTTTTGATTCCTTGTTATTACCAAATATTCTTGTCGCCAATCGTCCACGTGGGGGTTTTCCCCAAGCAATTCACGTTGATCAGATTTTTCCGTTTCAATATACATCTCATTGGGCCAAGATGTTATCGTGTAATGGGGTATATTTACCCAGGTCTTCTGCCGCTCCCGCAATTTTTACGCGTACTCCTCCCTCTGACGAGATGCAATTCGTCCTTCAGTCCATGCTGGAGAGTGACATCATTTCCTATGGCATGCCTACGTGCGCATTTCGCGCTTTTTTAATTCCGAAATCTAATGGTACTTTGCGATTTATCCATGACATTTCGCCATGGACCGGGGAATTCAATTGTCCGAAGATTTCCCTGTATGATGCCGCGTATATTATAAAGACCATCCCTTCTGGATCGGATCTTAACAAAATAGATTTAAGGCACGGGTTTTTTCAACTCCCCCTTACGGAGGAGTCATCCAAGTTTTATGGTATTTATGCTAACAATGTATCCTACTGCATGAATAGGTTGCCAATGGGTCACACCATGGCTCCCTACATCATGCAGCGGTGGGCAAAATGCATAGGTAGGGAAGTGATGTCCCGATTCCCAGTCAAATTCGTGCCCTACCTTGACGATTGGCTAATATATGGTGTTAATATTGATGTACAGAGTATTGTTTCTTTTTTGACGGGTACCTTGGGCATTACCATAAACAATGAAAAATCAATTTTGTGTCCCACCAAGCGTCTGTGCTATTTGGGTGTCATTATTGACACTCTAACTAACACTTTAACCTTGTCAGTGTCGCGGCACATCTGGAAGTGCCTCATAATTTTGTATCCTCATATATATATATATAAATACTAAGGAAGAGGAAAGGTAAGTAAGTAAGGTAAGGATATTTTGGGCAACTAGGTGTTGAAGGAAACCCAGTGAACACTTACCGGAAGTAGAGCCGCTGGGGTGTTGGAGAGACACATTTGTAGAGGTTAGAGCTTTCGGGATGATCCCTTCGTCAGCACAAGAGAGACACAACTGATATGGCAGTGACACTGGGGTGAAGGTGTGGGGGTGGAAGGGAAGGGAGCGTGGAAAGGTCGGGGATTGGAGGATGTAGAAGCGGGAGGGGGCAACACCTAGTTGCCCAAAATAAATATATATATATATATATATCATGTGTAAGAGGCATCTATATATTATAGATATGTAATTGGTTTCAATTAATTATAAAAAGTATTAAATAAAAAGAATTTTAAAAAATAAGGACTTCTTTGGTACATGGATGGAACCTTTAAAATGTCTACGAACTTCTTTAAACAGCTATATATAATAAGGGCTAGAAGGGGAGGCAAAATAATTTGCGTTTACGCATTTTTATCAGGTAAGGCTACACAGATGTATGAAGAAGTACACCAAGCCGTAAAGTGGGGGAATGAAGAGCTAGGTATTATTCAATCTCCTAAGGAAGTGATGGTAGATTTTGAGAAATCGGCAATGGTGGCAGTTCAAAATGCATATCCGGGTGCCCACGTCCCTGGGTGCTTTTTCCACCTAACGCAGTCGATGTGGAGAAGAATACAGGAGCTTGCGTTGTGTACCTTATACAGGCAAAGTGAAATTATGAGGGTCTGTGTAGGTATGCTTGATCCTTTAACCTTCCTTCCTCTCGAGGCAGTTTATCTGGGGATGAAGCTGTTGTGGTCGGTAAGCCCAGTAGAGTTGGATGAATTGCTGCTCTACTTTGACGTAATGTATGTGTCTGGAAAAGTTGGGGGGAAACTGCTTTTCCTGCCCCATTTATGGAATGTAACCGAGACGGCCGAGGATGTCCGAGACGAGCATGGACGTTCGTGTTTAGGATAAGGCGTTCTCCGTTACGAATATTAATTTTACAGTGTGCTGTGACGCAGTGGTGAGGTCCATGTTCGTCTTAAGAGGAGCATTTGTTGCACCCCAGAGAATAGTATCCCACTGCTGGATGAGTTTTCTCAGCTATGAAGCATGGTTCCAAGAAATATATACCAGGCCATTGTGAACGTGATCTACCAAACTGCTAAATTGCTGGACCTGACATCTTTTGTGATACCAAAGGATACTAGGTGATTTTTTAAGTCGGTCGGTCAGAGTTGGCACGGTTTGGAGCGTGCGTCCACTTCTTCTTCGCTGGTTGCACATGCCCCGCTCTTATACTACCCGCGCCCACCCCCGAACCCGCGATGGCCTCACCCTCGCGACGTAGCCCCTCGCCAAGGAGGGGTAGAAGCCCTTCCCTGTTCTCCGACGATCCGCGCATTTCGGCCATGATGGAGCAGATGACGGCGATGAGCCAGCAGATGCAGGTCCTCTTGGAGACGAGAGGATCTGCGTCCCATAACACCTCTGGCTCCTCCATTACCCCGCCGCCACCTGTTACCTGGGCCAGTCTTCGCCGAACGGACCCAGCCCTGGCCGATCTGCCCCCGGATCCCGAAGTTTTGCAGCTCGCGTCCGTTTTGCTAACGGCGGTTACCACCGGAAAACTGCGGCCACGCGATCTCCATGAGGCAGAGTTACTCCTCAACGTAGCTTCCACGTGGGAGTCGCTCCCAGTGGCCGCCAAGGGATACGTATACCACCGTATGCGTATCTTGTGCATTGTTGCCAGACATGGCTGGACAGTGGCTTCTCGAGCTTCACAGCCAGCGGAGGACGAGCTCTTACATCTACCACCTTCAGCCCTCCCACAGCCGGCGCCACAAGTGGTAGTTGTCCAAGGAGACGCAAACCGGAGCCGCCCGCAATATCGAAACCAGCCCCCCAGAGGGCGCGGTCGTGGGGGGCGCGGCGCCTCCCGACCGCGCGGACGCTTCTGAGCCGCCGATCCTCCACCTGCCTGGACCTCCGGCGCCTGGCCCTGCACCAGGCCCTGATACGGAGACTGCGGGAGTCTTCCTCGGATGGCATGACTCCGGAGAACCCGCCGACGCTGTCCCCTGGCCGGCAACCGAGGGCAGCTCAGATGAGGACTCAGGTATGTCGGACGGGGATAGCGTCGTAACATCTGAGGACGCGGAACCACCTAGCGGGTTCCCCCTCCAGTGGGCAGTGCCGCCGCCAATACCAGTGCGCGTGCCTCCTCCGCCCGCGGCGGACTGGCTCCCCATCCCGTCTCCTTTTAAATACGATGACCCGTCTGTAACGGATCTGTTTGTAATCGGCGCCAACGTTCCTCGGCCAGCAGGGGCACCCCTAGTGTTCGCCCGGTCGCGGGGCAGTGAAGTGCTTCTGAACCATCTTGAGTGCTTCGTCCAGCGGGGAATCTTATCTCGGCAAAGGCCCGTCGCGGCCTTTCGTGTTTCCCTCCTCCCGAAGCCCGACGGGTCTTCCAGGCTGATTCTCGACCTGTCCCCCTGGACCGAATATTATCATAAGCCTGCCTTCTCTCTCCGCGACGCCGGAAAGGCTATGCTAACGATCCCCCACAACACCCTGCTGGCCAAAATAGACCTTAAAGACGCCTTTTACCAGCTTCCGGTGCAGGCGGAGCATCGCAAGTTCTACGGGGTGTGTTGTGACTCTAGGTATTATAGCTTTAACCGGCTCCCGATGGGGCACGCGTTGGCCCCCGCCATTATGCAACGGTGGGCGCGTGCTGTGGCCCGTGAAGTGCAGCGCCGGTTCTCCGTTACCATGCTTCCCTACCTGGATGACTGGCTCCTTCACGGGCCATCCCTGACAACATCGCTAGTGAAAGAAATTGTTACCTTTTTGGAAGCAGATCTAGGCATTACTATCAACTACAGAAAATGCGTGTTGAACCCAGTGCGACGGCTGAAATACCTGGGAGTGTTGATAGATACGTACCGAATGGAGCTCCGCCTCACGCCCGGATCCCTTGCCCGCCTTCATCACGGGATTTGTGCAGTTCCCCGCGTCCGGGGGGTGGATATCCCGAAGATCGCTGGATATGTCTCCTGGGTGTCTTATATGCTCGCCCTACCCCTCTTCCTAGTCTCCGACGTCTTCCGGAGACAAAACACCACCTTATTAGAATTCTGGGAAGAGGGTGTATTCACCAAGGCGCGAGCATATGCGGCCGAGACCACTTCTTCTTGGACGCATGCTCCAAACCGTGCCAACTCTGACCGACCTCCCTCGTTTCCGTCCTCTCCCTTATATACTAGATCGTCCCCGCCAAGCCAATGACGGGCCGATCCAGCATAGTTTAGGTGAGGACGGTCCGAGAAGGACGATTAGCCAGGTTGGACGCAGTAGGAACGTACGCCCACGTCACAAACTGTGACGCATTCTTTATTAATCGTATATACATTTCTTTCAGTTCAATATACAAAAACAGTAGGCCTCGACCTTTGGTCAAGGCCCAAATTACAGACTGATTATCTATTAGCACTACAAGTCGACGGTCCGCTGGTAGATGTTCCACTGCAACCGTGGCCCCTCGGAGTGCTGCTTCCGCCTCGGCTCGGTAAATGGGCAGCTCCTCCGCGAGTGGCATGATTTCTGTTAGGTTCCGCTCCGGCAGAACCCATGCCAGTTGCCAGGGGGTGGCGTCGGTATACACGTAAAACGGCTCCCGGGTCTCGGCCGCATATGCTCGCGCCTTGGTGAATACACCCTCTTCCCAGAATTCTAATAAGGTGGTGTTTTGTCTCCGGAAGACGTCGGAGCATGGAACAACAGCTTCAAAACTCTAGTGGGACAACCCAATCCCATATTTACCGCTGCAGAAGTACACTCCTTCTTGAGAGAGATTGGTTGCACCATCAAGTTTTTGATCAACTCTGGCTTAAGTGCAATGACAATAAAAATTCTATGATAATGTAAAATTGATTGATTTGAGTAATATTGATCGGGAATTCCATACAAAGCATAGACTACATATAAATGGTAGAAGTAAAGATCATCTTTCCACGGAGATAATCAGAAATTTGGCTCTAGAATCATTGATTGATAAGAATGGTATTAACCTAAATGATTCCTCATGACTATCAACTAACACGTGTTAATGAAAATAAACAAAGGATTAAGTTTTTAAATGTACAGTGCCCAAGAAATAAGGTAAATG
Organism: Uropetala carovei; assembly: GCA_036926305.1. Lineage (NCBI taxonomy): Eukaryota > Metazoa > Arthropoda > Insecta > Odonata > Petaluridae > Uropetala > Uropetala carovei. Next base: position 6,754,921 of record JAXCHB010000172.1, on the reverse strand, counting down.
AAATTGTAGTCTTCCTAAATGACAACAACCCTGATATTTTTTGTATAAATACTTACTGCAGAAGAAAGCACTAGTATTAATATTCAGGGTTACTCATGAATTGCAATTTACTGTAGAACCAAATTTAAAAATGGTGGTGTTGCCATATTTATAAAAAGTGCATTTTGTAATAACCTCTCTTATACTGATCTTAACTTAAATGACCTAAATATTGATAACGATTTTGAATGTGTTAGTATTAGTCTGAAAACAAAAAGAGAAACAGTATGTTTGTTTGTTCTAGGTAAATATGGAAGGGAAGATAGTGTCACAGAAACAATAAATCAGTTGCGCTGGGACAGCTTGCAGAAGAGAAGGAAAATAAATAGATTAAGTAAAATTTATGAACTGCATATATGAAAAGAGTCTATGAAAGACTTAAAATCAAAAATTCAGGGAGGTGTTCATTTTGGAAGAGGAGACCATAAGCATAAGTTGAATTATTTGGAGCAAAAGAGTGACATTAGTAAATATTCATTCCTGAATAGGGGCATTAAACAGTGGAATGAAGTACCTGGAGAAGTTTTTGAGCCTTTTCCTAAAAATGTTAAAGCCTTTCACAGGAGATTATATCAAGTTAATTAATAGTACTGTTTGATTTAGAGATGTTTCTAAAATCTATAATTATATTTTTAATATTGTAAATTCTTGTAGTGATTCTTGTTCTTGTAAAAATGCTAGATACATGTATTTGACTTGTATGTACCTTGCCACCTGGCAGACAGACAAACTGCATTGTATTACTTATAATAATATTAATAATAATAATATAGTGATAATGTTGTACATAGGAGGAAGCCTACTGTAATTGAAGAAAGTGACAATGGTGATAATGTGTGCGACGATGATTCCAGTGAAGAAAGTCAACCTCCAGAGTCCAATATAATTTCAGAAAATAGTGATATTCCGTCCTCCAGCATTTAGTTATGAGGAAATACCAGGGCCCAAGCACGCACCACCAAAAAACTCAGATCCTATTGATTATTTTGTTTTTTTCCCCTATGGAGTATGTTTGCATGGGAAACCAACAGGTATGCTGAACAATTCTTAGCTACTCATTCAACTTTCTCACCAAGCTCAAGATTGAGGAAGTGGCGTGAGATGACAATAAGTGAAATGAAGGCATTTATTGCGATTTTATTGGAAATGGGAATCACAAAAAGACACAATATTTTCATACTGGTAACAAATTCGCTTTGCATACCTTGGTTCGGTAAGATGGTGTGTCGGAATCGCTTCCAATTAGTTCTGAAGATTTTTATCATACAGACAATTCGAAGCTTCACCCACCCAGCCATGAACTTTATGGTCCTTGTTCAAAATTTCATTGGCACATGAGCTATATAAAGTGTGTACATTTTTGACGGGAACAGTGAGAAGGAATAGAAAACATATCCCTCAAGGATTGATGGGAAATTTCGGTGTTGGTGATTGTAAATATTATCTAAGTAATGAAATTTTGTTTTTAGGTTATAGGGAAAAAAATCTCAAAGAAATCCGGTTTTATTATTGTCGTCTGATAAAATGAGCTTAACACGTTATTTGCGGACGACATCATATGATGTCGTCCCGCCCAAGTCCGGGGACAGGCGACATCATATGATGTTGCCTCTCAGTTTATCTCTGTATCCATTCTCTTTCTTCCGTGGAAGGGATTGGACTGTTTGGGAAGGGCCGCAGGAGGGTTTAGACTCAGTCCCTTTTGAGCTTCCTTCCTGATGCTTCGTTGTCACACCAATTGTGTCATTTGGAAGAAAGGAAGACTTTTCATCTTTCGCAAGATATTCAAGGTAAGGCTTATTATTTTTATAGAAATTGGTTTTTATATTTACTTCATTGTTTTAGTGTATCAAAACATTCACATTTGAGAACTTAAATAAATTCTTTTTGTAATTTCAGATTTTGCGAACTTCAAGGATCATCGAAATCTAAAGTATTTTGAACCTCAAGTTAACTCCTTTTAAGTATGTTTTGTTTTTATTATATATTTTTTAGTATTTAGTAACAAATATTTAATATAAATAGATATTCATTCTTTTAATAGATTCTGGATACCATGCGTATTTCTCTACTGCCGAGTATACCACTACATAGAGGAGCAGAGTTTGGAATTTTTGTGAGAGATTCGAAGTAAGTACTATTATTTTTATACAAATTTGGTTATTATTTACTTCGTTATTTCAGTATGTCAATATATTCACGTTTGAGAATGTAAATAATTTATTTTTGTAATTTCAGCTTTTACTAAATTGAAATATGGATCCCCAACCCTTGACGTCTTATGCGCAGAATATTCCACCTCCTGGTATGTTTCCTTTTATTACATAAACAATTTAAGTTAAGTTATAGTTTTGTTGATCTGTTATTTTCAAATGAAATTTTCATTGTAAATGCCCCATCAACAAAGAGGCGTAAATTAACGCAGGAGAAATTTATAATTTCTGACCTTTTTCCTGCGAAAATTGAGGAGCTCCTTGAAGAATACGATGGGGATTCTTTGGACGTTGAGGATGAAGGGATCCACGATTTTGAAACAACTCCAAGCAGAGGTTTCTACTTTTATTGCTTTAGAGGCCCAAACACCCGTTGCATGTCCCCAAGAACTGCCGCCAGATGTTGGTGCAATAGATTCCTCTCCCCCTGTCCTTCATGAATTGCAGCCACTTTCACCCACCCAACTTTACCCAACCTAACCATCTTTAGACCCTAGACCACCTTCACCTACCCCTTCACTTCCTCCTCCGCCTTCTCCTACCATTTCAATTTCTTCTTCTCCGCTTTCTCCAGAATACCTTCCATCCCCTTTACCTACGTCTGCATGGGTAGATACATCACAGGATCCACGCTGCTATACTTATCTTGAGCAGAGTGGTTTGATAGTCCTCCCAGATGGAAATGATCCTAAAAATTACTCTGATTTGGTATTCAATGATGATTTCTTCCAATTGGTTCTGTGGGAAACAAATAAATTTGCCGAGGAGCTCTTCCTCCAAGATCCCGCATAACTGATTGAAAAGATCTCGAAAAAGAGCAACTCAAAAGTATTTTTAAGGCTCAAGTTTCATATGAGAATCCTTCAGCTGAATAGGGTTGTCGATTACTGTAACACCAACGAGAAATTTAATCTAAATTACTTTTCGTCCCGGATGTCTAGGGATAGATTTCTGAATATTCTCCAAACTTTGCATTTTGTCGAAAATCCAGTAATGGACGACCCTATCTCAGCAGACCCTCTGTTCAAGATAAGACCTTTTATGGAATTTTTCCATAAAAGAATGCAGACGATCCACTACCCATGCAAACATTTATGCATCAATGAATCTATAGTGCCATGGAGGGGACGATTGTCGTTCTGTCAATTTATAAAGCTGAAAAAACACAAATACGGCGTAAAGCTTTATATGTTGATGGAACCAGATGGGTTGATTCATAGGTTTTTGATTTATGTGGGGGCAATGGATGAAAATCTTTCAGGGAAAGGCCACGCTAATAAAGTTGTCCATAAACTGATGGAAGGACTGGGGAGTGGCCACTTATTATATATGGACAACTTTTATAACAGTGTTGGCCTGACTTGAGAGCTCCTAGATAATGAGCAGTCTTATTGTACTGGGACTCTAAGAGCCAACAAGAAAGGCAACCCTTAAAAGGTTGTACAGAAGAAATTCCAGAAAAACGAAATGGTGCAGTAGTGGATATCTAATGGGATTAACGTTTCGAAATGGAAGGATAAACGAGATGTTTCAATGATTATCCCCTGAATTTTCTGGGGATATCACTGAAACCACCTCTAATTGTGCCCAATTAATAAAAAACCTCAATGTATTGTTCATTATAACAAATACATGGGGGGTATTGATCGGGTAGACCAGTATTTATCTTATATTTCGGAACGTAAATCCCTGAAGTGGTACAAGAAATTAGGACTTCACATCATCGAAATGATGATGTTGAACTCTTATTTCTTGTATAAGCAATATAGTGGAGAACGGATGGATCTGTATTCATTTCGTTTACCCGTAATTGATTATCTCTGCGGAAATTCTCCACACCCCTCGCTTTCAAAATCTATGACTCAACAGTCCACCTCCTCCATTATCACCATAGATTCGCTTTTTATAAAAGAATATCCACCATCATCTAGCGCAAGGAGGAAGCAAAAGGCTTGCAGGGTGTGCACAGCCAATTAACTAAGGAAAGTAGTTTCGACCTACTGCGGAGATTGTGAAGATGAGCCAGGACTCTGTTTAACTAACTGTTTCCAGGAGTGACATCGCAGATTAATGTGCAATTGTACATACCTATATTTTTGTTAATTTTTTTGCTTCTGCCTTTGTAAATAGTAATTTTTATTGTAAATAGTATTTATTGTAAATATTAGTTTTATTATAAATAGTAGGTTTTATTGTGCATTGAAACTGTTATTGTAAGCTGAAAATTGTATTTAATTTGAAACTGTTGTAATTTTTATTAATTAATTTAATTTGCAAATGGTGTAAGTTATGGAAATAATGATAAAATTTACAATTGTGAAAGCAATTGATATATTTTGTTTTGAAAGTGAATTGCATTGTTATTTTTGAAAAATCACACATGTATTTATAAGTATTCATTTGAATTTAAGCCAAACCTTCTTCCAAGTTTACAAACCTTGATAACTCGAAATCATCTTCAGGACAATTTTTTTGTGATATAGTAGAATCCCGACAATTATCAGAGATAATTTGGACCGAAAGAAACTCGCACAATCGAAAACATGAATAAGCTTAAAATAAATAAATATATAAGTAACTAGTAACTTTCGAATTTTCTACGGGGAATTATATTATGGATTAGGAAGTCAAACATCGCCTAAAACAGATAATCCCGCATTCTCTAGCAGGCAATGAAGATTATCTCAGCGTGCTAAATTTTCGATTGTTTTATACCTAAACATAAAGCATACTCGTATAAACCCAAACTGTACTGTATTTTAGATGTAATAAAACAGATAGTGTAACTTAGGATTTTCCGCGTGTAAGACGAAATATGATATCCTCGCTCTTTATTCTAACATAAAAGTTAGGAAGGAGTAAATTTATTAACATTCCGGCAGGCACACTCGTTTACAAAGTAAATGCTTTTGGGTTTATGGCAAAGGAAAGCTATTTACCTTTAGGGGATCTCCCAGATCCCTTTTTCTATTCCTTCAGTACTCTTCTGTCCTTCAAGGAAAGTGGTTGTCAGAGAAAAATTGCGTTACCATTCTTTGTGAAAACAGTTTGAAGCGGAGAGTGACTTGAGTTTGTGAACTTAATAAACGGCGCGCCTGCTCGTGGACATGTCGAAGCCTTCTACTTAAGTATTTTTTTTTATCGAGTCGCAAGACTAGCTTTCATTTCTGTTTTCGTTCTTATATTATATAATAAATGATACTAAATAAGTTCTGCAAATCTAAAGTAAATTTCACAAAAATTTGTAAACTAGATTCATTCACTTTTACAACTTTTAGAGATAGAATATTCCATTTTCTATTCTGATTCACAGTTCCAAAAGTAAGACTATTGCTGAAAGTCAATATCTTCTGGACTTCCTTCACGAAGAACAGCAAGAATCCTTTGATAAAGATATTGGATCCGATTATGAAGAAGAGGAAATTCACGAGAGTGATCACGGCACTCAGTTGGATCAGGAGCTGTCCGAAAATGAGGATGTTCCCGAAAGTGTGTACGGAGGAAAGTAGCAAGGATTATTTTTTTGGTAAACGGGCTAAAGTTCTTCCTGTCAAAGGAAAAAGCAAAGAAGGTGGAAGAGTGCAGCCATCAGTGGATTTATCTCAAATTGACGACTCACTGAAGTGGAAACTGTTATTACCAGCACGACGAAAACAAAGCATAAAAACATAGTGAAAGTTTTACCTGGACTTAAGTTTTGTGCAAAAGATATTACTGATGAAGTAAATGCACTTGAGAAAATGATCAGTTCATATATGACAGAAGAAATTGTGAAGTACACTAATGTGTTTATCAAACGTAAGCACAACAGTGTATTGTATCAACAAGATAGGAATTGTAAGGACACGACGAAAAGTGAAATTTTGGCTTTACTCGGTATCCTTTATTTGATCGGCATAAAGCATGGTAGTCATACTAATGTTCTTGAGTTATGGAACACTGGTGGCACTGGCCTTCCAATTCTTAGAGCAGCAATGAGCTATAAAAGATTTTTATTCTTGTTACGATGCATCCGTTTTAACGATTCTTCAACAAGAAACATGAGGAAACAAATCGAAAAGCTCGCTGCTATACGATCGATTCTAGATCAATTTGTAAAAAATTGTAAAAAGAATTATTGCATGAGTGAGTTTGCCGTGATCAATGAAATGTTGCATCCATATAGAGGGCGATGTAGCTTCATGCAATACATTCCAAGTAAACCGGCGAGGTATGGGCTGAAAATATTGGCATGTTGTGATGCGAAAACCTTTTCTACCGGAAATTTAAGAGGTATACTGTGGAAAGCAAATGACTGGTCCATACCAAATTTCTAATTCTCATTCTGAGATAGTAAAACGCCTTGTGCAACCAATTGAAGAGACTAACAGAAATGTAACAACTGATAACTGGTTCATTAGCTACGAATTAGCTAAGTATCTACTATCAAAAAAGATCACGTTTCTTGGAACAATGCATAAAAGCAAAAAAGAAATTCCATCAGAATTTCTACCTAAAAAAAACAGACAAGTTGGATCTTCTTTGTTCGGTTTCCAAAACGATATGACTATTGTATCATACGTACCTCAAGCTACAAAAGCTGGTATCTTATTATCTTCTATGCATGACTTGGCTAATATTGACGAGGAAACAAAAAAGCCCGAGATCATATTTGATTATAACGCGACTAAAGGTGCTGCCTACACTGTTTCCAGAATTACAAAGAGATGGCCCCTTGCTTTGTTTTTTGCTTTCATGAATATAACGAGCATAAACGCTCAAGTATTGTATTTTGCCAAACATGCAGATTCCGGTCAGTGCCAAAGACGGTTTTTCCTGAAAGATTTAGCTATAAATATAATGAAAGAGCACCTCACATCAAGAGCGGCCATCTACTCTCTTCCGATATTCAGTCATTTCTCGCAAAATACCAGGTAGAAGTAGAAGTGGAAGATAAAGACAGAAAACGTGGAAGGTGTAGAGTGTGTAAGAATGCTGTTACAACAATGAAGTTTTCTGAATATAGGTTTATTTGCAAAAGCATTCTCAAAATGTCATTACTTGTGTCCTATGTGCAAGCCGAGACGATGAGCAAGAAGACTCATAATTTCAATAATTAAAAAATATGTAAATATTAACATTTTTGTATTAAACATTAGTAAAATAAATGTTCTTGATTTTTCAATCCATAATTTGGTATTATGTCTCATAACATATTGATATTATCAAGATGGCCGCCGGTGGGTTGACACGCGGTTTTGGTGCTCCTGAGTTCACCTCTTTTTTGATGGTTTTTCTTGTGATGTCCAAGATTATTATTCTTCCACTATGTGCAGATACAGTCTGTGCATCATCTCAGAAGAGGACTAGTGGTTGTGACCTGATTTTATACAGTATGAGGCGTTTTAAGTTTTCCTGCCTTATTTCACTCCATCTTTCCCACGGGAAGGGCGCTCCCTCGCGAGATCATCGGCCATCTCCTCATCGTTTGGGCAGACCTTCAGACTCCTTTGCCTGCTCCTACTCGCTGGTGACGTGGAAGTGAACCCAGGTCCAGCAAATAGTGCTCGCTTAAGTGTTTACGCGCAAAACGTATGGAGCTTAAACAACAAATTCGACATTCTTGACTCCCACAAACATGAGTTATCGAAATTGAGTGTTCTTGCCCTCACAGAAACATGGCTAAATAACAGTGTGTGTGATAGTGAACTGTCCCTTGCCGATACCCATCAGCTGTTTAGATGTGATCGCAATGGCTGCAGAGGTGGTAGTGTACTATTAGCTATTCATTCGTTACTGCCAGCGAAAAGACATCAGGACCTTGAATCTTGCGCTGAAATTTTGTGGTGCAAAATAAGTGTTAATTTAAATGACAGTGGCACTTACACTAACAAAGTTTTCGTGGGTGTTTTTTATCGCCCACCGTCGAGTGATTTATCTGTCCTGGAGGCTTGTTTTGACTCTATTTTACGTGTTTGTTCCTTCAGAGACGCCATACTTTTAGGAGACTTCAATCTCAACATTGCTTGGTCCTCCCCCTTTAGTGGTATTTGTTCAAATAATAACAGAGTTCTTCTTTGATCATTTTGTTAGCGGCCTCGGTCTTGGGCAATATAACATGCATAATACTAGACAGTTGGCAACCCTGGATTATGTCGTCTCCTCCATTTCCATTCCCACAGAGGCAGTCTCACCCGGCAGAAATATCTTCTCCTCCGATCACGAGTCCCTTGAATTTCAGGTACCTATTGGCGGGAGGTCGCTTCCCAGAATGAGAGCTCCCGCCTCATCCCTTAGGGTCTTACCTAACTGGAAAAAGCCGAACTGGGTGGTGGTCAATCACGCCCTTACCCTTTCTCCCCTGGTGTCTCATAAACTCCGGAACCATTGATGAGGCTCTCTCCTTGTTTTATGACTGGGTTTTGGCCTCTGTGAAAGACTTCGTCCCCCACCGGATGCAACGCTCCTGTAAATTCCCCTTTTGGGTAAAAGAAGAGACAATCCGTACCATAAGGAATAAACATAGAGCCTGGAGCCTTTTTAAACGCTTCCGAAACCCCCACACTCTGAACGTCTTTAAAAATCTGAGACGCTACTCCAAATTCTTATTGAAGAGAGACTATAACGACTACGTTGAATCAACTGCATCAGAATCCGCTTCAAATCCAAAGCGTTTCTGGACTTTGATAAACTCTCGCCATAAAAATGGAAAGATACCATATAACATATCCTTTGACGATAAGGTTGCCTCTGGTGTTCTCAGAGCCGACCTCTTTAATGAATATTTTAAATCCGTGTTTTCTTCTCCTAGTGATGCTTGTGAACGTACCTTAAGTGTCAATACTGTGTGCTCCCATTCCCTTTCCTCCATATCCACTACCCCTGATGAATGTTTTCTCCTTTTAAATTCCCTCTCCCCCAACCGTGCTAATGGTTCTGACCATGTTGGGGCTATGTTCTTAAAGAATGTTGCGCCATCGCTGGCATTACCATTATCCATGATTCTTAACAGGTGCTACGCTTCTGGATATTTTCCTTCTCTCTGGAAATCAGCAAACGTTATCCCTCTTTACAAAAAGGGAGACAGAAATTCCGTCAAATCCTATCGCCCTATTTCCTTACTTCCAGTCCTGAGTTTGATTTCTGAGCGCATCATCTTAAAATGCCTCTCCGAGTTCACTGCACCTTACCTTTCATTGTCTCAACATGGTTTCCTTCCCCGACGCTCTTCCCTGACTAATCTTTCCTCACTTCAATTCCCTCTCCCCCAACCGTGCTAATGGTTCTGACCATGTTGGGGCTATGTTCTTAAAGAATGTTGCGCCATCGCTGGCATTACCATTATCCATGATTCTTAACAGGTGCTACGCTTCTGGATATTTTCCTTCTCTCTGGAAATCAGCAAACGTTATCCCTCTTTACAAAAAGGGAGACAGAAATTCCGTCAAATCCTATCGCCCTATTTCCTTACTTCCAGTCCTGAGTTTGATTTCTGAGCGCATCATCTTAAAATGCCTCTCCGAGTTCACTGCACCTTACCTTTCATTGTCTCAACATGGTTTCCTTCCCCGACGCTCTTCCCTGACTAATCTTTCCTCACTTCAATACCATGCTATAGAAGCGATTGATACCAACTCTCAGCTTGACGTTTGCTTCATAGACTTTGCTAAAGCTTTTGATTCTCTTGACCACAGACTATTACTGCACAAACTTCAAAATCGATTCGGCCTCCACGGTAAGTTCCTTTCTCTTTTAAAAAGCTTTCTTTCCAACAGATACCAAAGAGTAGTGCTGTCCGGTAATTCATCTTCTTGGTCTTCTGTTCTCTCCACAAGGCAGTGCTCTTGGACCCTACCTCTTTACTCTATTTATGAACGATGTAGTAGTAGTATTTGTTTATAAGGTGCTTCGACAGCTATGGTCATTTTGCACCGTCCAAAATCAAAAACCTACCTTGCAGGTTAAATAGAATAAATAAGAGTTAAAAGGTACACAAAAATAAATAAGGTAAAATAGGATAAAATGAATTTATAAAATCAATAAATTAAATATATAATAAAAGGCATAAGATAAAAACGGACATTAAGTTTCGTCAAAGAGTGCCTAAAAGATTCGTTAACCTTAGGAATTTTAAAATAATGTCAATTTTAAGAGGGTCGTCTGTTAAAAGTTCAGACAGAGTGCCTCTCATGTTTAAAATTTGACGGATACCTCTATATTTGGTACAGTCTGTCAGGAGGTGACTTATGGTTACAGGGCAGTTGCAGGTATAGCATGTGGGAGGTTCCTTTTCCTGTGTAAATAAGAATGAGTGCGTCAAAGCGCAGTGGCCAATCCTAAGTCGGGTGACTGCGACTTCCTCCCGGCGGCTGTTTCTAACCGAGGATGGCCATGGAGTGATGCTTTCTTTGATCGCTCTCAGCTTATTTCTTATAACTGCCTCCCAGGACCTTTGCCATTTTTCCAGCAAGATGCTCTTAAAAAGGCATTTTAGGTCCTGGGATGGAACCATATTGATGTCAGTGTCCTCTCTTGACAGAGCTGCCTTCGCAGCTGAGTCGGCTTTTTCATTTCCTGCAATTCCAACGTGCCCAGGGACCCACATGAAGAGGATATCCACATCATTTGCTGCTAGACTCGAAATTAAGATATGGATCCGCTGTACCGTGGGATGGCTGTGGTAGAGGTTAGCGATGGCTTTCAGAGCACTAATGGAGTCCGAGCATAAGATATATTTCGCTCTCCTGGGAACAATGCTCTCCAACGCCCTCTTGACTGCGATTAGTTCCGCAGTGAAAATACTGCATAGGGGATTCAATTTAAAAGCCTGAGTGCCGTGTACTGTTGATGTAAAAGCACTTGAGCAGCCATCCACCGATTTCCAACCATCTGTATAGATGTGAATATATTGTTGATACTCTGTCATTATTTCTTGAAATTTTAATTTAAAAAATAGTGGTTCCATTTCGGCTTTTGAAAAACTGGACAATTGAGTCAGGCACGTTGGGACTGGCACCTGCCATGGAGGAGACTTATGGAAGCCTCCAGGAAGGACTTCCGGAAGTTGTAGGTTTTCACCCTCAATAAAATTGTGAAAACGAATACATAAGGGTAAAGTTGCTCTTTGTCGTCTACTAAAAAGTTCTTTAAAACGTGGTTTAAGAATCAAGTTAAAACATGGGTGGGTTTTTAATGCTAAAATTTTTGAAACATATGTACACATTAAAAGCGTTCTTCGTATCTCTAAGGGCGGCTCTCCCGATTCACAGTAAATACTGGGAATGGGGCTGGTCCTAAAAGCACCAGTAGCCAGCCTCAGAGCAGAATTGTGTACGGACGTCAAAGGGCGCAAATACGAAGCTCGTGATGAGGCATATATGAAGGACCCATAGTCCATTTTGGACCTTACCAATGCTCGGTAAAGAGTGAGCATTGATGTACGGTCGGCACCCCATGACGAGTTCGTTAAAAACCTTAAAATGTTTAGAACTTTAAAACACTTATCTTTTAAAATACTAATGTGGCTCCGCCAATTCAGTCTTCTGTCTAAAACCATACCAAGAAAACGGATTGTTTCCACGGGATCTAATCTATTGCCCCCTAGTTTTAAAACAGGATGAGGGAATATTCCTCTCACCCTGTAAAAATGGAGGCATTTGGTTTTCTCGTTGGAGAAACGAAAACCATTTGCCTGTGCCCATATGTCTAAACGATTGATAGTAAGCTGTATCTGTCTTGTTGCAGTGGACAAGTGGGATGACCTGCAGAAAATTGCCAGATCATCTACAAAGAGAGATGCCTCTATTGGAGTCTTGATACAGCTTACTATATCGTTTATTGCTATGGCAAACAGGGTCACGCTTAAAACTGATCCCTGTGGAACTCCGTTTTCTATGGTAAAGGGTCTAGATAGGACAGTTCCTATCCGTACCCTAGCCGTTCGATTGGTTAAAAAGTTTTTAATAAAAAGGGGGAGATTTCCTCTGAAACCCCATTCATACAGTTTACTTAAAATTTTATATCGCCATGTCGTGTCATATGCTTTTTCCAAATCGAAAAAGACTGCCACGACATGTTGGCAAAGAAGAAAGGCCTCCTGGATGAAGTTTTCGGTCCTCACCAAGTGGTCGATCGTAGATCTGTTTCGCCTGAAGCCGCACTGGATGTTCGATAAGAGCTTACGGCTTTCCAAGCACCAAATTAACCGTCGGTTAACCATTCTCTCTAACAGTTTGCATAAGCAACTCGTTAGAGAGATGGGACGATAGCTGCTTGGTAAGGACCGATCCTTTCCCTGTTTTGGGATGGGTATAATCAGGGATTCCCGCCACTCATCGGGAAAAAGCCTTTCTTCCCAAAGTTGGTTGACAGTCATCAGAAGCTCCCCCTTTGCCTTGTCAGGCAGGTGCTTTAAAAAGGCATTGTGTACCTCATCAACACCTGGCGAGGTATCCTTAGAATCTCTCATTGCCAACTCCAATTCCCGGAGAGAAAAAGGGTCATTGTAGAGATCCCTTTTACTCCCTGGGTTAAAGTTTAGATACCTCCTTTCCGTTTCTTTCTTCATTACCTGAAACGAGACAGGGTACTTGCTTGTGCTGCTCGTTTCGGCGTAATACTTTCCCATAATGTCTGGAATTTTTGCAGCAGACTTTATTAGTTGCCCATCAAAATTTAATGCACTAATATGTGATTGTTGATGGGTACCTGAGATTCTCTTGACCTTGTTCCAGACTTGTGTTATAGGTGTGTGATGGTTAATGGATGAGACATAGTTCATCCATGATTCCTTCTTGGCATTTTTCACTACCTGTCGAGCTTTTGACCTTAGTCGCCGGAATGCTGCCAGATTTGTCCCTGTGGGGTATTTATTGAAAATACGCAGTGCCCGTTTCCGGTTTTTTATTGCCGTAGCACATTCATCATTCCACCACGGAACTGGTGGACGATGAGGATTTCCTGATGACTTCGGGATTGTCTTTCCTACGGCAGTTAATATAGCATCAGAGAAGCATTTCATGTTGTGTATGGAACTGCGACTGGCATCAAAATTGAACTTCATTTCGTTTTTAAAATCTGTCCAGTTAGCCTTCTTTAAAATCCATTTACGAGGATACTTAACGCAATTAACCGGACCTCTTTTGGTGATTAAAATAGGGAAGTGGTCACTTCCGCAAAGATCTGGGTGGACGGACATGGTGAACAGTGGAGCTATTGTACTCGTTGCAATAAAAAGGTCGATGGAGGAATATTCTCCATTAAAAGAGTTAAAACGAGTTTTTTCTCGGTCATTTAATAAAATCAAGTTAAAATCATCTAAAAATTTTTGCAAGAGACGCCCTCTACCGTTGTTGTCAGCCATCGTGTCTCCCCATAGGGTGTTATGGGCATTAAAATCCCCTAACAACACGAATGGCCTCGGTAGCTGATTAACTAGATCCTCCAGGTTCCTCCGGTTCACTGGTGCCCCTTCCGGCAGGTATAAATTACAAAAAGTAATTTCCTGCGGGGTGGCAATGGTAAGTGCTATTGCTTGGAAGGGTGACTGCAGATTCACCTGGGAGGTGTAAAGGGCCTCCCTGATGGCTACAGCCACTCCCCCTTGAGCCCTATTGCCACTTAGGTCGTCCTTTCGGAAAACGTGAAAACCCTTTAAGTCAAACTTATCTTGCTCTTTAAAATGCGTCTCTTGCAAAAATATGCACGCAGGGTTGAGATCAGAAATTAGGATCTCCAGTTCTTCCCTGTGCGTGTAAAAACCGTTGCAGTTCCACTGTATAGATAAAAACATGTTTAAAATAAAATAAATAAATAAATATGAGTTAAAATTGAAAAAGTTATTTTTTTTTAAAAAGTCCGTCACACTGGAAGTTTATCTCTTTAACTTCCCCTTCCCCCCTTTCTTCCGGAGAGTTGAGAGGGAGTTTTCCCACTCACCCTCGGAAAGTGTGTCCTCCTCCATCCTCTCCTCGGATACAGGAGGTTTGCGGGAGGGACCAGGAGAAGGAGTCTTGTCCGGTCTTCCTCCACCATTTTTTATTGGTGACCCATTTTTTAAATGGGTCACAGTAGGGGCATTGCCATTGGGCCCCTTCTTTGGTGTGCTTGGTTTTGCAGTATTTGATTTTTGTTTATCGCTGTTACCATTCTCTTTCATTTTTTCTTTCTTATGACCTTTTTTCTCAGCAACCTGGAGTGATGGATCATCCGTCTGGGTGGCAATTGTACTCCTCTTCACTGGTGTTGCTGCCAAGGACGCGAAGGACTTCGAGAAGACAGGAGAGACGAGAGTCCTGTATTTCTTACGGGCTTCGAAATAAGATAATTTCTCTACCGTCTTTATTTCCATTACCTTCTTCTCCTCCTTCAGCTTTGCACAGTCTCGGGAGAAGGCCGGGTGTGGGCCGTCGCAGTTGACGCAGGGTAAGGCCTCCTTGCATACTTCCTCCTCGTGCTTTTCCCGGTTGCACCGGGGGCAGGTTGGTTTGCCTTTGCAACGAGGCGCAGTGTGGCCAAACTTCTGGCACTGGAAGCAGCGCAGAGGACTCGGTATGTAAGGTCTGACTGAACAGACCTCATAACCAACTTTGACCTTCTCTGGCAGCTTATCGAGGGAGAATGTGAGGATCATCGAGGTGGAATTGATGACCTCACCATTCCTCTTTATTGTCAGCCTCTTACAGTCTATCACCCCCTGCGGGGCCAGCTCTCGCTTACATTCCTCGATGTCTGTGTACAGAAGGTCATAGTTGGTTATGACCCCCTGGCAGGTGTTCAGCATTTTATGAGCCTCCACCGAGACTGGCATGTCCTTCATCATCGTCATTCCCAGTATTTTTGTGCTCTGGAGTTCAGTGCACGTTTGAATTAACAGAGTTCCATCCCTGAGCTTCTTCACTGAATGAAGAGGCCCAGGTACTTGTGACGAGAGAGCATTATAAATTAAGAAGGGAGACACTTTGGTAAAGGTCTCACCTTCTGTTACACGTTTCATAACCAGGTATTTAATGCACTTTTTAACCATTTCTCCCCCGTCTGTGACCAGACGGGTTCTTCCCCCGCCCGCATCCGGACGGGATCTTTTAAGAGGAGGAAAGTTTTCCGCCATAATAAAAGAAATAAAGATTCATCCTCTGGTCTCCCCACCCACCACGGAGCCACAAATGGGACGCCGCACCACAAACTGATGCAGACGCCATGGCTAACCAGCAGGATATAGCACCTCTGACTAGGTTGTCTGCTTCGGGTAAGATCTCCAGTGCGTGGGCCCTCCAAACCCATGCACCTTTGACCCCCCTACACAAACCCCCATAGCCTCCGTACTCGCCAACCGGAACGTCAAGACGCGACGGCAAGCCGATTCGTCGGGTGTGGCTAGCACCCGACCTCCCGCTTACACTGAGTCCGAGGCCAAAGTGGTGTCTTGCTCACGGATCGCATCTTGAGCATCCGAAACCCAGATGAGGTCCAGTGAGCTCAACCACCAGGCATCTCTTCCCCACCTTACGGGTCTCCACGCACGGCAAACACGCGGGATGTTATGGCAAAAACTCAAACAGCAGACCCACATGCTGTTTGGAAACTACCCCAAGTTGACTGTGGGTTTTTTTACGAGGTTGTCTCCTCGCCCATTGGTCGCCTCTTACGACCAGCAGAGGGGCTGCGGGAGTATTCTACCCCCCTTCCCGCAGGGGGGGAATTAGTAAGAAAGAAGGCCATGTCATGGTTAGGGATGCTGTATAGATTCACGGATATCAAAGATCCCCTTGCCCTTCGCATCTATTTTTGCAGCTGCGTTCTTCCACTTATTATGTATTGCTCTCCCGTATGGTCTATGTCTGCTCCATCCAATCTTTCCTGCCTTGATTGCGTCCTTAACTTCTTCATCAAAATCGTTAGATTTCGTGTTCCCTCTCTACAAATTTCCCTCAAAACGCAGATTTTAGAGTCCCTCAACTTACATTCCTTTCAAACACTCCAAAAATTTTCCGATATTTCCTTTCTGCATAACCTTCTAAATAAAATTGACTCTCCTCTGTTGCTTTCTCTGCTCAATTTTCGAGTCTCTTCTAGAAAAACTCGCCTCTCTGTAAGCACTCCACGTCTTTCGCTCATCAAGCGTTCATTTTTCTTTAGGGTCCCACTCATGCAAAATTCACTCTGTTCGCACAACAATATAGATCCCTTTCATATACCACTAAGAACGCTTCTTAATATAGCTTATAAATCCGACAATTTAACTTAGACACTCTTTCCTTTTATATCTCTATCAATTTCCCCCCTCCTCTCCCTCCGTAAACTGATTCATTTTGTTGTCGTTATTGCATCACTGGTACTGTTTCTTTTATTAGTCCTTGTTATTTCTTTGTTTTATTGTATTTATTATTTATATCGTTATTCAATCTTCTGTAATTGGCCTTGTGCTGTAAGTTGATTGCTGTCAATAAATAATAAAAAATAAATAAATATGTTTTCAAGGCCTCGCACACCTGGATAGTTAGATTCAAACGAAAATTCGGAATTATGCAACGAAAAGTGACAAAGTACGTGAGCTATAAAGACAGGCTGTCATTACGAGACACAATGGAAGCAGCAAAGAGATTTCAAGAACAGACACGAACAATTATTTCAGATTTCGATCCGGATTTCGTAATTAATACGGATCGAACAGGCTGCAAGTATCGCATCACCAGCGAACGAACGCTATCACACTGTGGCAAAAAAGTAATGGAAGTAGCTGTGGGACAGTTGAACAAACTCACTCATTCATATACTGCACAGTATGCTATTACGCTCTTGAGATTAATCCTGGACATTACGACGAAAGATTTGTGGACGAAAATGACGTGCCAACGTGCACATTGAAGATTATACCTCCCAAATGCACTCCCCTGTGCCAACCATGCGACGTGTATTTTTATTGTTAATATAAATCATTCAATTTTTTACAGGTAAAAAACTACGTGCGCCGGATACAGAACTGTTATTATTTGATGAAACAGAACCAAGAAATCACAAGCAGAGAGGATTACAATAAAAATTCATTCTCTTATCCACCATCAAATTCGAGCACCAATCTACAGAAAAATGCTACGGTATGCTTCCAAGCTATTAGAAGACAGAGAAATTTTTTTCAATGTCAATGATGTCATGTTCCCGGAGGAACTACATAAGAAAGTGTGACTGTGGTGAACTCGCATTTATAAAATGTTCAGGATGTTTTAAATATTTACGCTACATGTGTTTTTATGACAACTACCATCCACAATCAGAAAACTGTGTGTGAGGAAATTGAAACTTGATGGCTGATGATGCGCAGAAGACGAATTTTGGTCTGGACTAATCTATTCTTGGAGTGGAACCCCTGTAGTGGAAGGGGTACTTATGGGGGAAAGGATATTGTAGAAAAAATAAATGATTATTTAACGAAAAAGGTATTTATTTAACGAAGAAGGTATTTATAAGTTGAACTCTTAAAATTACTTGATGAATTGCCTATCTCAGTCAGCAATATATTTATCATGACATTTTGCTACATAACTTATAACATGAAGCAGTTTTATCTAACGATTGTTTCTTTAAATAATAGATTGTTTACTATAAGAATTGAGACTTGATTGACTGATAATTTGTTTCTTTTTATTAGGAATTAAAGATCCCAGCAACAGGTATGGGGACGGAAGGAGGAATTGATACCCCGATAACTTGGCCATTTATGGAATTCTGGATGAATTCCTGCATTCAAAACATAATATTAACCCTCCCCTTTTAATTGATTCCTCTCCCATACCAACCTCTCCTCTCCCTTCCTGTTCTTCCTCCCTCATCCCAACCTCTCCTCTCCCTTCCTGCTCTTCCTCCTTCATCCCAGCCTCTTCTCTTCCTTCTTGTTCTTCCTCCCTCATCCCAACTTTTCCATCCCCAATCAATCCTCTCCCATTTCACCGTCCCAGAATAAGTTTTTTGCAGGGAAACGTGGCCAGAAGAGGAGTAGGACAGAAGAGGAGTACCCCCTCCTCACTTACCTTAAAAGCAGGGATGAGGAGATGAAGAAAATGTTTCAGAAGATGATGGAAGTTTTTAAGAAATAAAACATTTGAAAATGTTAAAGCAAGTTCATTATTTTGATCATTTCCCATTCTACTGCTGCTCTTGCTCTAAGGAATGCAGCTGTAAAAATTCATCTCTCAGTGGATGATTATCATCATGTTCATTATAATGAAGTGGATTTTGTGTATGATTATTCACAATCATATCAGGATCCACATTAAGCAGGTCACCTGTGCTCAAGCAAACATTATGCAACACAGCACATGCAGCAATTACCTTCACCCTAGTTCTTGTTTTCACTTCAAGGGCTTTTGTAAAAATACTTCATCTTGTTTTCATCGTGCTGAAAGACCTTTCAATTACTATTCTTGCCTTGTTTAGAGTCCTATTGAAAGAAATCTGTGCAATTCCATTTGCATTCTGGAAAGAAGTGACAATGGAAATCGGGCTCAGAATGCATGGATAGCCACTGTCTCCCAGGATAAAGTAGCCTTGGGGTGGATATATACTATTCCTAAATAATCCACTATGCCGCTACACTCGAGCATCATGGACATCCAGGAAATCCACAAAATATGTGCATTCCAAGAAGCGAACGGATTCCACGAAATTTAGAACGTGGTTTCTCAACCGTAGTGTAGGTTGGGGAAAATACCACAGCGCCGGTGAAAGTAGACACAAGAAGTCTTCTCGACAGAGAAACGAAAGCCGTTCATAATAGACCACTTCCACAATCGTTGAAGCGTCATTTGCAATTGCCTCACTGAAGTAGAGAGTTTGGACGACCGACAGAATATTCCCAGGTCGTCCACGAAGAGAGAGGCTTCGACTGGTGATAAGATAAGATGTCCCTCAAGACACCAAACTAGACGTCTATTAACTATTCTCTCCATTAGCTTGCACAGACATGAAGTAAGACAGACTGGTCGGTAGTTTCCCAGGGCAGATTTGTCTTTTCCCTGCTTGGGAATAGGGATCACAACCGACTCGCGCCAAGAATCTGGGAATGCTCCATCCTTCCATACACGGTTAAATGTGTAAAGTACATCTTCCATTGTTTCCTGGGGAACACGCCTCACAAATGCGTTGTCGATACCATCCGCACCAGGAGCACTGTCCCTCAGGTCAGCAATGGCTGATTGGAGCTCCCACGGCGTAAAGGGGTCATTGTAGCTAGCAGAAAATCGACCCGGACGAATAGGAGCTGCTGTTCCCTCCTCGCGACATTTGATTGTCAAGAATGTCTGGTCGTAATTGGCTGAGCTAGTAATTTGGGCATAATGCTCCCTAAATGCCTCTGTGACATCCACGGGTTGCATCGCTATGGCTGCTGCAGATTAATAAATCTATTGCAGAGTATTCCCCTGTAAAACAGTTAAAACGTGTCTTTTCATCTTTGTTTATTAAAATCAGGTTAAAATTGGTTAAAATCTTCTCCAGTAGACCACGCCGATTAAAATCTCTCCCTTCATCATCCCATAGGGGACTGTGTGCATTAAAATCTCCTAGTAGAAGGAACGGTTTGGGCAGTTGTTGAATCAGCTCCACCAATGTTTCCTCCGTCACCGGTGCCCGTTCCGGGAGATATACATTACAAAACGTAATCTTCTCCGGAAGGGTAACTCTGACCGCTACAGCTTGCTAGTCCAACCGAGAGGTATAAAGGGTCTCCCGAATGGCCACCGCAACTCCGCCTTGAGCCCGCTCTCCGCTAAGGTCGTCCTCGCGGTACATGGTGTAGCCTTTTAAGGAGGCTCCACCTCTACTGCATGAGTCGACAAGCCGGCAAAAGTATGGTATTATTCAACTCCTGAGAAAGCTTCTAATAAATGTGCGAGGATAATCTTTCCGATAACCATGTGACTAAAGGAAGTTATTTGCTATAATTGCTTGCTTTGGAGTAGGATAAAAAGTCTATTAATATTGTTAATGTCACGAAAAAGATTGCATTGACTAGAGACATGGCGAAGTGAAACTGTTGCCACATGTAATTTACGTGCAAAGAATAATTGAAAATATCATGTTGTTTTTCTTAGAATAGTATTCTTAATATCTGAGATATCATAAAGTACCACTTATTTCGTAAACAAAGTGAGAGATAGAGAATAATGAGGATTACATTTAAGAAATAACGACTTGGCAACACCGCAATAACACATTTCCGGCAACAACGCCATCCAAGGCATGATTTTCACTTTGGTGTTTGGCGTGGGTGGTTCGGTTTGCGGTTGCATTTTTCATTTTGTGATAATTATACATTTCGTGATATAATATTTATATCTACTTATTTATATATTTATACATAGATTCATATATATTTACCTATAGTTATTTATTTATATTCTTTTTGTTTTATATTCCTTTATTTAATTTATAGTCGTAGTTCTTTCTTGCTTGAAACGTGCTATAATTTTTCAAACACTCGTGGTTTTGAAAAATTATCGTAACGATTTTTGACGGTAGCTGTTACTTCGTTAACTTACTAAATCGTTGCAACTATGCCATTCAACAAACGTGGAAAGTTTATTTCTGCCAAGGAGGCAGAGCGGAGATTGAAAGTCTCCCAAACAAAACGCAAATCGTTGACTCCGACAAACAAAGATGATGAGACACCCATCTGTTCTGGGAGGAGAATAGTAAACATTTATCATTTAGGGGTAGAAATGTGGTGTTTGGCTTGTGATATTCCTCTGTCGTTCAGAGACATAGAGGAAGAAGAACGGAGAGGATTATCTTCCGTTTTCATTATCCGCTGTCGGTCTTGTCTTGTGCTCAAATTGGTGTCGACAGATACTACCAGCATGGCTGAGGGAAGGAGGCTTTGTGACACAAATATGAAAGGAGCAATAGGTAAGCCAGTTTTATCTATCTAACAGTGAACATACCATGTAAAAGATTGTGTTATTGTTTTTTTTCTTAAGTCATTCTTAGAAAATAACAATGCTCCCTTTTATGTTAAGCTATGATCAACGCAGGCATTGGGCCTAGTCAGATGAACACAATATTATCTGCACTGAATATACCAACTCCATCACAGGGATTATTCAAGAGATACGAGAGAATCGTTGGTCCTGCTCTGGAGGATGTGGCTCATGAAAGCTGTGTAAAAGCCATTGAGTTGGAAAAATCACTAATGCAGTTAAATCCATTTTAAGTATTTATCTTATGTATTACTGACTTTTAGATTTTCGCAATTTCATGTTTATGAAGTTGAAAGTAAAATAATTCATTATATTTGTAGTAAGTAAGAAATTCAAAATATACCTAATGCCTCGAACTGTTGACCATGTTTATCAATCACCTGATCAATAAGTAATTTGTTACTTCAATTAGCACAAAAATTAGTCATCTTTTCACATTTTATTTTATGGAAAGTAACAAATTCAAAATGTGTCTTAAAAGCTTTAGTCAACCAAATCAGTTGTATGCTGAGTAAGTTTTCCGTATTTCAAGGCTTAGAATTAGATAAAAACATGACAAAAGAATTTTAATATTATACCTTCCATAATATGAGGTAATTAGATGTTTATTAGAATTAAAATTTACCAGTTTATCATCATCTTGTAAGAGAATTACAAATATTGTATTGATCATAACATGAACCATGTTTCTCACCAAATGATGATTGGTAGGTACCTACCTATTTTTATTTAATTAGTGCTTTATTTATGACAGGAATAACAGCCCTGATTTCAAATCTGAAGAAAACGTTGCACACTCCACTCCTGTTGTTAAAATAGTAGCATCTTACGATATGGGGTGGCAGAAGAGGGGAACTGGAAGAAGTTATGATAGCATAACGGGTTTGTTGATTTATGTACTTAATTTCATTATTGCTCAAAAGGACTCTAATTTATTTCACCTTTGATAACGATAGTTCTGCTCTTTATATAATGCTATTTGTGTATTATATATATATTGTAAGCTATAAAAATGTACCACAAAATTTTGTCACTGACTAAAACTAGTGTTGACCGGTGTTTTTGGGTGTGTCAGATCAGCATATGGTCATGTTGATAGGATTTATTATAGGATTATTATTATTATTTATTATAGGATTATTTACATACATTTACTTTTTTAGGGCATGGTTCACTAATTGGCCTCAAATCAAGGAAGGTGCTGAGCTATGGAACACGGAGTAAATTATGTCGCAAGTGCATAGCAGGACAGTTAAGGTAGGATCATGACTGTCGATGTAATTTTTCTGGCAGTGCCAAGGCTATGGAGCCAGATGTTGCAGTCCAGTTGGTTGGTAATGAAGAATTTAAGGAGTCAGGCATTCAAGTGGGAGTACTTATTGGCGATGATGATGACAGTTCTACCATTTCAGCAGTGCAGAGGTCCTCCAATCACAATGTCACGAAATGGTCTGATTTAAATCATGTCAAAAAAGGACTTACAAATATGCTTTTCAGTTTGCAGAAGAAGCACAAGGTTTTAAATACTAATGTAATTAAATATTTGAAGCGTTGTTCTCCTATGCATTGGAGCAGAACAAAGGCAATGTGGATGGGACCAAAATGGCAATTATGAATGTCACTGATCATACTTTTGACCGCCATAACAACTGTGGTACATGGTGTACATTCATAAGGGATCCCATCAGTTACAAACATGCAGGATTGCCCAAAGGGAAGGGTTTAGTGGGGGAAAACTTAAGGGAGGATTTGAGCAGCATATTTAGCAAATTTGCTATGAATGCATCAAAGTTGGCTCCCTGTGCTTCCAGCCAAGTGAATGAATCTTTTAACATGGTAGTGGCGACCAAGGCTCCAAAAGCCAAATTTTATGGTGGCTCAGAGTCATGACTTTAGGGTTGCATCTGCTGTCAGCCAAAAAAACCTGGGGACTTCATACATAATGTCCCTCGATGAAAAGCTGGGCTTGTCCCCAGGGCGTTCCAGTAGAGACCAGAGGAGGAGGTTGGACATGAGGAGGATGCAGAGGTCTATCAAGAAGGCCACCCTGACATTCAAGAGGAGAAGACTTTTCCTCAATAGCCAGAGAGGACAGAAGAGCCACAAGATAGAGGCAAGGGAAGGGATTGCTTATCAAAAAGACATGGGGATTGTTTCTAAGTTAGGGAGTGTAAGTGGTTCATCTGGAGGTGATGGGAATGGTGCAGTAATGAGTAATGGGTGTAAGTGGATGATTTTTGATTTGGAAACAGGGTTTGGCAAAGAAGCTGAAATTCTCCAGATTGCAGGGGAATGTGGGGAGGCCAAGTTCAATTTGTTTGTTTTGCCGAGAGGCTCTATTTGTAAAAGTGCTTCAGTAATAAATGGGCTCACTGTTTGGGATGGGAAGCTGTTCCATCATGGTAATGAAGTAGAGGCAATGAATTTATATAAGGCATTACCTGAATTTATTACATTTTTGAAAGATATCGGCAGTGGAGTATTATTAGTAGGGCACAATATATTAAAATTTGATGTTTTTTATATCATCAGAGACATCTCTGCCTTAGGGCTGATTGGAGATTTTCCTCAATAGTGAAAGGGTTTGTCGATACCTTGCCTCTTTTGAAAAGTATTCTACCTCGACAAACATCATATTCATTACTTGCCTTAGCAAAGAAACTGTTAGGTGGTGATGAACTTGGTAATATGCATGATGCATCATGTGACGTAAAAATTTTAAAACGTGCTGCAAAAAGTAAGGATTGATTTAAATGAACAGCGAATAAATATTATCAAAATAGCAGCTTTCATAGAAAACCAGCAGAAGAGAGAAAATAAAAACAGTGCAGTGGCTACTTTAAAAGATTTAAAAAGTGTGGTATCAATGAGAACTGTCAATAAGATGGCTTCCTGTGGCATTGATTTTACTTTGTTGTTCTCAACATATGTAGAAAGTGGACAGAAGGGCATTATGCTCTTGTTAAGTGAGCATGTGAATGGGAAGCCCAGGGTCACAACTAATAAAAAAATTGTTAAATCTATTTCGGATTATTTTAAGAATTTGAAATAAATCCTTGACAATATGATTGTTTTCTTTTCTAAATTTCTCCCACTGAAATTATCTATTTGACATTGTTACCATGTTTCATTAAGTGAAATAATATTAATGAACAATTCTTTGCCTCTATGGCTACTGAAAATTTCAGCTCTCTATTCTAGTGGTGTTAAAAATTACATCACTCTGCCTAGAGCAAGATTGAAACTTGAAAGTAAGTTTACTACCCAGTCTGCCAAACTTGCTTTACTCTGATTTTTTGATTCTTTCATTTATCATTTACTTCTGAAAAAGGTTTTTTCTCTATTTCATATTTTACAGGAATTTTTAATTTTTCTTTGTAATGTCTGTAATGAAAATGGTTTTTCCCAGATGCTCTACTTTAAAATTCCACTTTTGGAAGATATTGCTCTGTCATTAAGTACCAAAATGGGTATGTGTAATGTGCTACTCCCATGAAGCAATGTATCAATTGAAATGAAATGTCTGTGAAAATGTTCTTGTCCACAAAACTGAGTTCTTCCTGCAGAAAAATGATACAAAATTTATATATTGAATGAAAAAATGATAAAATATCTTGCTTTGGCTGAAAATAAATGGGTAAATCATCTGCTTATAATAATAGAAGTCATAAAATGGGTATCTCTGAAATTATCCTGATATAAATTACAACCAAGGAATATAATCTAATTTTTTTCCTTTATAGAAAGCTCACTTTTTACTTTACAGAAAGCAAGAAAAACCTACAAATGGAAAAATTCAATTGGGTTACAATTTGGGAAACTGAACTGTACTAAATGCAGCTATTAAAATTGATAACGCAGAGATTTAATATATTCTATCAATGATTTACATAGTTACTAAATTAGGAATCAGGTATCGATGATTTTCTTCATCCAGCCCAATATTATAAATAAATTAAATTCTTATTTATTTTGTCTGATTTAAGGGGTTGTGGGGTGGTGTTTGGTGTTCCTTTTCATTATTAGATGGTTTTAGCACTAACGATTTAACTTTTATCTATTTTATCCGATTTCACGGGTTTGGTGGCAGTGGAGGATAAACCTTCTCGTTTTTTGTTAACATTTGTCTTGTTTAACTTAAAAGTGATAAGGAAACCCAACCCGTTAAATAAGATTAATTATATAAACTGTTAGCGCTAAAACCATATAATAATGAGAAATGCAATTTCAAAATACTGTCAATTTTTTGAGGATCATCGGCTAAGATTTCTGAGAGATTGCCCCTAATGTTTAAAATTTGGCGAGTATCTCTATATTTAACACATTCTATCAGGAGGTGAGTTACAGTTACCGGGCAGTTGCATGTATGGCATACAGGAGGTTCTTTTTCCCGGGTAAATAGGAATGAGTGTGTGAAAGCGCAGTGGCCAATTCTAAGTCGGGTGACTGCGACTTCTTCCCGGCGATTGTTTCGTACAGAGGACAGCCATGGAGTAACACTTGTTTTGATTGCTCTCAGTTTGTTGTTTGCAACTGCCTCCCAGGACCTTTGCCATTTTTCAAGCAGCTTTTTCTTAAAAAGCGGCTTTAGGTCCGGAGATGGCACTGTTTTTATATCTATTTCCTCCTTCAGCAAAGCTGCCTTCGCAGCAGAGTCGGCTCTTTCATTTCCCACTATTCCAGCATGACCAGGGACCCACATGAAGATGATACCCACATCTTTTACCATCAGCCGCGATAGTAGGCTATGGATTTTCTGTACCGCGGGATGGCTGTGGTACGGATCTAGGATGGCTTTCAGTGCACCCATCAAGTCCGAACAGATGACATATTTCGCACTCCTAGGAGCAATGCTCTCCAATGCCCTCTGCACTGCGACAAGTTCAGCTGTAAAAATGCTGCAGAGGGGATTTAATTTAAAAGCATGGGTGCCATGTCGAGAAGATGTGTAAGCACATGAACACCCAATATCCGATTTTGAGCCATCTGTGTAGATGGGGATATAGCTGATATATTTCATTAGCATTTCCTGGTGCTTGATTTTGTAAAATAGTGGGTTACTTTCTGATTTTAAATGACTAGATAGATCAGTCAGGATCCTTATTTCCGGCACCTGCCAGGGTGGAAGACTATGGAAGACTTGAGGATTGACTTCAGGGAGTCGGAGGTTTTCGTAGTCGATAAAATTGTTAAAAGGAATATCTAAGGGTAAAGTTGCTCGGAGTCGTCTGCTAAAAAGTTCTTTAAAACGTGGTCTAAAAATCAAGTTGAAACATGGGTGGGTTTTTAACCCTAGAATTTTTTATATATATGGGCACATTAAAAACATTCTATGTGTTTCTAAGGGCGGCTCTCCTGCATCGCAGTGAATGCTGGGAACAGGGCTGGTTCGATAGGCACCAGTAGCCAGCCTTAGAGTGGAGTTGTGCACAGATGTCAAAGGGCGCAGATATGATGACCGTGATGAGGCATATATAAAGGATCCATAGTCCATTTTAGACCTTACCAATGCTCGGTAAAGTGTGAGCATGGACGTACGGTCAGCACCCCAGGTTGAGTTCGTGAAAAACCTTAAAACGTTTAAAACCTTAAAACACTTATCTTTTAAAATATTTATATGGCTCCGCCAATTTAGACGTTTGTCTAAAACCATACCTAGAAAACGGATAGATTCCACAGAGTCTAACCTATTGCCCCCTAGTTTTAAGACAGGTTGAGGGAAGATTCCTCTCAGCCTGTAAAAATGGAGGCATTTTGTTTTTTCTGGTGAAAAATGAAAGCCGTTTTTGACTGCCCATTTGTCCAGACGATTGATAGTGAGCTGTATCTGTCGCGTTGCTGTAGACAGGTTGGATGATCTGCAGAAAATTGCCAGATCATCTACAAATAGAGATGTCTCTACTGGTGTCTTGATACAGCTCACAATATCATTTATCGCTATGGCAAAAAGGGTCACGCTTAAGACTGATCTCACAATGAAAAACACTTCATGGGTATTGTCTACAGTTACAGTGTGTCCTCAGGAACCTTTCAGCACACACGATTTGCGAGGAAAATCTTCTCGTTTCTCGTAATGGAAACTTCTCTCTCTACGTCAAACGGCAATCCCGAAGTCTAGCCCGTCGACCGCTCAGCTGTCTTTATCTCGGAGTATCTGCATCGCATTCTGCCGTGATCTGCGGTCATGTGACAGAGCGGATGAGGGGAGGTTCGGCAGGTAGTTTGAATGGGCGACTCCTTGACTTCATATTGGTTAATTTCTTGATTACATTATATAACCATGGGAGGAGGAAAAGGGAAATAGGGGTAATATTCGCCCTACATAAAGCGCATTGCTATAGGGCTGAGCCATTGGCGAGTAAAGTCATGGCATTTCTGTTTGGCGATTACAAAAGACGGCGATAACGAAGGACAGGCGATATTTGATGGCAGGCGTTATTCGTCAAGTTTTTTCGACAAGTGCTTCGGTAAGTGCTTCAGTAAGTGCATAGGTGCAGGGAAAATCGCTGCACAAGTATGTGCTGCAGCCTAGCAGCGACAAGCACAACTTGTTGCTGTGGACCAACTGCCAGTCCAGTGGGAGAATTGAGAGCAAATATTTTGAAGAGGTCACTTCAACCACAAATTTCAGCAACAAAGGTATGTGATACTGACAACGTAACTGCACCAATAAAATCTCCTTACAGCATAGTTCTGTTAGTAGCAGTTGGAATTTTAGCTGAAGCCATTGTTCTCACGGTGTCTGCCATATTTTATTAATTCCGTGTGCCTAATATCGCCCACTTGCAGTTGTTCTAGTACCGCACCGTGCGATATTAGGAACAGCAAAAGTTTTTTATGGCCTGCAACATGATGCACCATAAAACTGGACAACTTTGCACCTTGAGTGTAACTTTGCCCACTGACACTTGCTGACACGTTAACACGGTTTTCAAACATCCCGCTAAATGTTTTTGTCATCTAGTTACGTAAGCTCGCAGCTGATTGTTGGTGCTGCCACCTAGTGTGAAATGTTCCGACTACAATGCAGTTTTCTTCATTTGTAGTTAACTTCCGGTGAAGTGGTGATTAGTTACTTTGTGTTACTTTAGCGAAACTTTCTGCTGTGGATGTGAACAGGTAAGCATACTGCAAATAGTTTTTATCACAAGAATTAGATGGAGCTATAAATACGTTATCAGAAGAGCTTCCTGGGGAATTGCAGCTGCTTCTTGACTGGTTCAAAGATAGTTACATCGGTCGCCCAAATCGCCATGGAAATGGTAGACACAGCAATTTTTTCCGTGGAAATGTGGTCGGTGTATCTACGTGTTCTTCATGGAGCAGACCGCACCAATAACCACACGGAATACAGGCGGAATTAGGAATGACAAGACCGACTATATGGAGGTTGATCGATGGTCTAAAAAAAATTCAGAATGGATGGGAAATCTATTATGAACAATTAGTAGCAGGTCAGCTTCCAACACAGAAATTAAAGAAATATCGAGAAGCGGACCAACGTATTTCGAGAATTGTTAGGGATTATCATAATAGAGACATTTTAACATATCTTCGAGGTGTCACCAATAATTACGAAATGGAGTGAAAGATTAATGTATTTCAATAATTATATTTTTGAATAAAGCGTTTAAAACTATTTTTTAAATTTTTTTCCCCCTAATTTTAAATTTAATTCAACCGCGGCGGCGAAACGTACCATTCCCGATACAGATAAATTAGTGGGTACAAAACTTGGAAGAAAACCAGCACTTGGTGATGAATTAGAGGAGGCATTAGTAAGATACTGCTTGGAAATGGAGTCTCGTTTTTACGGCTTAACAGCTAAAGACATTAAAAGAATGGCGTTCCAGTTGGCAGTAAAGAATGATCTTCGCCATCCACTTGGTAAGGGAGAAGAAGCAGCTGGATGGAAGTAGCTGCGCTCATTCATGAGGAGACATCCACAGCTCAGCCTTAGAAAACCACAAGCAACATTGATGGGAAGGATAAAAGGCTTCAGTCAAGAAAATATTTAAAAAATTTTTGGCATATTTGAGCCTTTGATGGAAGTTATTAATCATTCTCCAAACAGGCTGTACAACTGTGATGAAACAGGCCTGACAGTTGTGCAGCACAAAGTTAGTAAGGTGATATCTTTAAAGCGGAAACGTCAGGTTAGAGCTGTATCTTCTGCGGAGAGGGGTTCCTTGGTGACTGTGGTCATGTGTATGAGTGCTTCAGGGCATTACATTCCACCGCACCTAGTCTTTCCAAGAAAAAACATGAAACCCGAGCTCCTTGATAGAGCCCCAAACGGTAGTGTTGCAGTGTATCACCAATCCGGATGGATACAAATGGAAAATCTTTTTCGGTGGTTTCAGCAGCAGTTCTTGGCCAATGTGAAGCCCAGCAAAGACAACCCTGTGATTTTGGTTCTGGATGGGCATTATTCCCATACCAGAAACCCTCAATTACTGGACCTTGCTCGTGACAATGGAATGCATATTGTGCGTTTACCCCCGCATTGCACTCACAAAATGCAGCCTCTTGACATACTCCTGTTGAAAACTTATTATGCGCAAGCAATAGAAACTTGGCTTAAGCAAAACGTGGGCAGAGTTGTAACTCACTATCAAGTAGCAAGAATGCTGGGTGAAGGTTACAACAAAGCAGCTACTGTTGCAACAGCTGCAAATGGTTTCAGGAAAACTGGCTTGTTCCCATGCAACCGCAACATTTTTGAGCAGCATGAGTTTGCTGCTGAGCTCTAAAACACATCTGAAGAACAAGAAGACAATCTTCCAACATCACCACAAGAAAACAACCAAAACCAGCGATCAACGTCAACAGTTAGAAGCCTGTCTAATAAGCCACAAACTGGTCCTAGCGGCATTCATTCATCACCTCAGGCCAGCTGGAGTAATGCCTCAGGGACTCCTCGAGTAATGCCAGCTGACATAAGTCCTGTTCCTTCGTTACAACAAAAACAAGCCTCAACATCTTGAGGGAGAGGCCGACCAAGCTGCCCTGCTGACAAGTTTGCCTTACAGAACAAGCTGTCTGAAGACAAAAAGAATATCAAAGAAGGGAAAAAAGGGAGGGAAGGGAAAGAAGGGAAGCAAGAAGGATGGTGAACCCGGGAAAAAAGGAACATCTGAGAAGGGAAGAAAGGTTCGCAAGAAGGATCCCGTTCCATAAGACAAAAGAAAGAAACAAAAGGAAACAAAGGAAGAAGCAGATAGAGACGTCTTCAGAATCAAATAAAGAAGAGTTGGCTGAGCCTCTTGACTGTCTCCACAGATGATGAGGATAGTGATGATGATTGTGAGTGTTCCTAATACAACCCTGCAATCCTTTGCAGCACTTACCACAAAATCCAGAACGATGGTTATTTCTGATTTTGAGAAAACAATGGCTTCATAAACTAAGAATTTCAAAATGGGTGCAATGTTACGCACACTTCCCCTATATTATTCATGCTTGTTTATGGTTTGCAAGACCATAATACAAATACTTCTTCCAAAAGATGCATAAATCGTAAACAATTTCAATATGCCTAATACTAGAAATATTAGCATTGTAATAGCATAGCATTTTATTGGAGAAAAAAGTTATACGGAAATTTTTGAGTCGGTGATCAAAAATAATAGCAGGAAAATAACATTTGAGCGATGAAAAATGGAGGGAAAAAATTGCTGTATTAGAGATTCAAACCGAGAAATTTCCACTCCAAAATCCTTCACACTCCTTTCCCCGCCACCAGTGCTTCTATATTGTTGCCAACCTTTCCCAGGCGTGCTAAAAATTTCCCAAATCTGACAAAAAATTCCCAGGTTACTTTTTATATGTTATAAAGGCTATTTTATGTATAATTAACTCATTGGTTTTATTATTTTTATTTTGATATATAAATAATTATTAACTCGAAGTATATGACAACAATTTTGATGATTACATGATGCTACTTATAATGAAAAATATAATGTTATTAAAGCTAATATTTTCACCCAAAAATAATTATTTTTTATATATCCAAGTATCTGTAATAACTTCGTTGATGGTATTTCATGAAATGAATGAATAATAAAACATTTTAATTTTACTCTCGTAAGATAAAACCAGTACAGTATAAACTTCAGTATACATTTCTGATATATGTGATAAATAACTGAACTCATCATATATAAAACATTTTCATTTCATATAAAATTAATAGAATATTTAATACATAATACTGAACTATCACGATGAGTTTTACTCATCTGATGAGTCATGACTACTTGACTCCTCACTAGAAAGGTCATCACCATCATTAACATTTTTTTCAGTTTTTCTGGCATATTCATACATACTTTTATTATGTAAACTTAAATGCTTCTTTGTAATTACAAAACCAGAACGTTTTTGCTTTAAAAGCCGATCTGATAATTACACTAGAATTAAACATTAAATTGATTCCGCAAATTGTGGAATTTTGAGGCACACAAGCTATTAACATGGTAATATTTCTTACACGACAATTTCTTTAAAAGCCAAACGCATATTAAGCAACACAAACGACAGATTAGACTGCCCTATTTGGTACTGTTTGCCAAATGCAACCCTAGCAGATGTGTCAACTCACATTACTGAACCATAGGTTTACCTCTATTATCCAGAAAATTTAGTTATCTCCCAAGTCCGATAGATGCTAGATAAGACCAAGTTACTGTACTTTGTACGCATACCCAGACTGTGGTCTTTCTGACATGACAGGCAGAATCTCATGTGAATTTATTACCTTTGTGTTTCATTTACAATAATTACATTTTATACCATAATTCTAAGTTATAATATAAAAGAGTCTAAAAAAATTCAGGACAATTAATTTCTTAATAATAATTGTAATTCAGTAAATACAGGGTTAAAAGTTTCATTGATACAATACATATCCTATACAATCAATCTGAAAACTTCAAATGGATTGAAAACTATAGCTTCCTCCTCAAGAGTCCAGTTAACAAAAATTGGCCAAGACTTGAATATTGGATGGGTTTTAACACAAATCTGTTTCAAGGTTAAATGAATACAATCCCAAAGCAATGCCACTCATTTAGGAATACTGACAGACAGAAGCCTTAAGAGGCACAAGATGATGTTGAGCTAATCTTAAATTATCCTATTCAGAAGCTACTTCTGAAGACATGAGCTTTGTTGCTAACTGCATATAGGATTTTTACTCCACAAAATCTCCTCCAATCAAAGAAGACAATAGCAAAGGTACACACATGATGTAAAAGGTTGGTATGTAACATAATACATTTATAGGAAAAATGCCATATTATTACACATTAATATAATTATGATGACTCAATAAGTATCCACAACTTCTTTTTCTCTCCCAGAGCTAGCTGGGTTGCAACACAACATTGGAAACCTTGTGCAGCTCGAGTTGACCTTAAACTCAAGTGGAATGCTTATAAAAGGAAAGAAATATTTATGAACGTACAAACAAGTGTGAATGATGCAGAACATTCAAGGCCTCCATCCAAATTGACCAGTCATGACCAACTTCAACCGGCAAGTGCAAATATTCTTGGTGATAGGAGAATAACAATCAGTGAAACTGCAAGAAGACTGCAGATCAGCCAATGTTCAGCCCACACAATAGTTTATGACATGATTGGACAGTATGTGCAAGGTGTGTACCAAACAAATGATGTAACAACATAAATTCATTCATTTGGGCACCAGCACTCTTCTTTCAGAACAAAAGAGATCAGTTTTTGAATTATATCATTAATGGGGACAAGACATGGATCCATTACTAAAAACCATAAAGCATAACCAGAGCATGCATTGGAAACACCTAGCATCTTCTTCCAAATAGTTCTAACCCCACTCATCAACTGCAAAGGTGTTCTGAGGATCTCAAGGTCTAGCCCTCAAACACTATCGTAAAAGGGAGAGCACAGTAACAAGTGCAACATGCTGCAAAACAAACTAAAGCCAGCAATTTAGACCAAGTGTATTGAGAAGCAGGGAGGTTATGAAGAAAAATGATACCACTGTCAACATTGTGACACAAAACTGAGATTTAAAAAATACATTGATGATGCTTTTTGAATCCCCGTCATACTTGCAGCTCCACAACAAATTATATTAAATTTACTTGGTTTATACAATACTAAAACTCTTGTGGCACAATGACAAAATAACAAGCACTAAACTATTTGTTCTAGTTTTGACTACTATGGCAGTTATAAGAGTTATCACTCAAGCAAACAATAAGGCAATTCAGAAGTCGATTGTAATAAAATAATATACACTCACAATTTGTGCAAGTGTAAGCATTTGCCTCCACTGACAGTAGCATTCATGAATAACAAAACAACAAATTGTCTGAGAACCAACAGATGAATAGTTAGATACTTCAGATTTGCTATACCTTCATTTTCAAACATGCACACCATGGAATAATGGTGTATATTAAAGCATTGAATGCCACTTGCTATGCACTAGCTATATATTTCAAGTTTCACAATTTGCATTTACGAGTGCAAATCAAAGGATAAAAATGAGAATAACTTCAGCAAAAATTTTTCACAACACACAAATAGGTTTGATATTCTGACAACATTAATCATATAACCTTACAAAAATTACATCTACATGTTAATTGGGCATTGTAATATAAACTTTGCATTCATTACATGCAAAAGATGCCGTCACGGTTAAGTTCCCTCAGCTTTCATTTCAGTAGCACATTTTCCAATTTCAATGACTTAATCAAAGTTAGATAATACCAATACAAATGAGTTTAAAACAAAAGACAATGACATACCACAACAGTAAGCAATACCAACATAATCATACAAAAATACAGAAAACAAATGCATCACAATGTTTTTGCTCCTCCCAATGTAAGATAAATGGGAATACATTACATTTTTTTACTAATTCCACGATAAAAATTTATGCATCACTTCTTATGCTTTTTAAAAAACCTCTGACCAACATCAGAAACGCTAATGCCTTACATCCATTGTTGAATCCTTTAAATTTTAGTAGAGAATCATAATACATTAATCATAATAGAGAATCATAATACATGGATAATCATCCATTCATACAACATACTACTTAATCATTCTATCATTATACATAAATAACTAAATGATAATCATTGAACTATACACTTCAAGTTGTTTAGAGAACAAATGTCAGCTCACAGAGTAAATGATCTCAAAAAGACATTTGTGCATAAAATCTAAGGGCAGATAACTCACTCCAAGTTATTATAGCAAGTGACTCTTGGTTTTTACCAGTATGGTCCCATGACAAAATTACAAAGCAGCATATTCCCAGTTCACCAATCCCTAAGCAAGTAAAAAATTTCAAAAGGCAGAAGAGACTATAACAATTGTTTTCATTTATCACTATGGAGGGATTTACAAAAAGAAAAGATCAGATGATGAATGGGATTAATTTTACCAACATCCTGGAAACAACACTAAATACTTTCTGCAGAAACATCAAAAGACAACAAAGGACAAACTTCCTCCACATTGTGATAGTTCAAAGCCTTATATATCTCATGCTGTCATCAACAGATATTATCAAATTAACCCTTTAGACAAGATTGAGCTCCCTGCAACTTCTGTTTTCAGGACACGATAAACATATGAGAGAAAAACGATTTCATTATGATATGGAATGCCTTAAAATAATCCCATGTACAATGGAATAAATACATTGCAATCCAAGCAGGTTATTTTCAAAATGAACATGTTTAAGTTAATAAAAACTAGTGCCATTACTCATTAGTATATAACAAATACATGATTGAAGATGACAAGTATAAAGAACATTAACACCAATGCCAATAAATTTTTTTTAAAGTAACAGAATACTGTCCAAAATTACATACTTTCGTAAATCTTAAAATTACAAACGACACCAATTTACTTTGAAGCATAGCCAGTACAGTCAATTGAGATAGCAATTAGCTAGGAGGCAATGCAAGAAAAACCACTATGACAAATTTAATGGTTTTTAAGACAATACAAAGATTAGTAACAACATAAGTTTTTGGTGATGCACGTTTGTGTTATGTCAGATGTTTTAAAGGTTAAGTAAAAATGTTTGCTCATTTAAATTTGACAAAAATTTTTATAATAGAGCTTTGAAATGAAACAACACAAGAAAACCTTGAAGTGGTTGAGCAAATCATATGGATGATTTGATGTTACAGGATATTAGCAAACATAGAAAAAGATAAAAGAATCACCCCAATATTTGTTTTGAATAAAAACTTGGTCCTGAAAAAAAACAGACAATTCCATGTAAACTATATGTGGAAATATTATGGAAGGAAAAATCAGGTGGATTTTCATCAATGCCTCCAACACAAAATAACAAAAAAATAATTAAGTAGTAGCGGACAACTTTATAAAAAAATACACAATTCCAAATGTTTTGGTGTAAGGCCAATAATTGGCATTGGATCACAAACACTCCTTTATGAGGACATCAAAAAACAAATGCATTATCAAATTTTCAGAAAAAGGTTTGTTCTTGCAGGATTAATTTTTTGAAAAATCAGCAGAGATGATTTCAACAAACAGAAGTAGTAACAAGATGATGGCTTTAGTTCAACCTAACTTGCCAAGTAAGTATGCATACATGCAAGTTGTCAGCATTTTTTTAAGAGTTTCATTGATACATTCTATGGTCACCCCCTCCCAAAATGACCATTTTAGATACGTTTTCAAAATATAACCAATACAAACAATCCTTTACAAGAATAAGTGCAAGTAAATATAAGTTTATTTAACTTAGAATCACAATTTATATTTATAAACAGCAGGTTTACAATCAATATTTTCATTTATAATTCCTCTTTTCCAATAATTAAAACCTGAAGCACTTGATTATAATTCATGAGACAGTATGTGCCATCCAGGCTCAATAAATGCAACACCCATAATATGCTTTCCACATCAAATTTACTTTAACAATATACAAACCAAACTTCATCCAATTCTTACACATTAATAGCAACTTCCAGAATTTTCAAAATTACTTTTGTTGCCTCATTCAGACTTCCCACCAAGAACTTTTCTTTTACAAAAACACCTTTTTTGCACAACAAATACAGCACATTCACTGCATGGTTTATTTAACGCTCGATTAATCATAAAAATTAAGAAATTCCAACTCATTGGCACAGATAAGTTAATCTAATTTAAACTTAATAATTAATACCAAATAATAACAGAATGTTTCATAAAACAGGAAAACATGATTTCCTTGTTCATTCATATGCGAAGCCATAAATTCAAATGCTATTTAGAAATAATTAAAATTTTAGATTACATGCATCAGACAAAAAACAATGCATCTTAAATTAACCAAGGGTTGTTAAACAACCATAAAAATTACATTGTCACAAAGCCACATTGTCAGCACAGTGAATTTTCAACCTTATTATAAATATGGCAACTACACAGAACAAGAGTCTATTACTACAAGTACATCTTATAGTTTAATCCCAAGTTACTTGTTTACGTTCCAGATGAGATAGTTGTAGGAAACATAAGTGTTTAGTAAAACAAACTATCAGTAATGAAAATGCAATCAGTAATGAAAATACATAACTTTTAAATGCACTAATTATCAGATTTTATTCATGACTTCTTAAAATGCTCCTTAAAAATTACTTTACAATATTACAGATATTAATATTGAGGTTTTTTGAGCTAGAGATAAGTTAGAAGAGCTCATAAGATATACCATGATTACTGTTATGATGGTGTCAGAGATTAACTGATGATTCTCAGGATCAGGAAATTCAGATAGATACCAAAGTCTGCTGTAACTTGTATCCAAACATATAATAATACTTTACATTAGAGACAGCATATTACTTTGAGAAATAAGAAAGAAAAGTGCAGGTATAAGGAATTGAATCCTAGCTGTGAATGAGTTATAACTAGGGTTTCCACTCATCCTGATTTTATGAGCCCCTTTTTTATTTCTGTCCTATGTCCCTCTTCATTCTCAAAATGAGAATTCTGATATTTTGTGACACTTGGACAGGTTATGTAAGAAATAACTTAAAAAAGAAGTACACTGAGGATGAAACCAGTCAGTGTGTAAAAGACTAGCAGGAGAAGCAACTGCAGGAGTAAGCAATAGTACAGAACAATGAATAATGACAAAGAGAAAGTAAGTAACTTCAGCATTGAGAAGACTTCAGAGCGAGTAACAAATTGACAGGATCTAAGAGTTACTTAAGCAACAAAACAAGAGCACAATGGATAATAGTCTAAATGACATTACCAGTATTGAGAAAAATAGTAGAGCCTGAGCTTAACTCGACAATTTCATCATTCCTTAATGCTCCATCTTTCAAATAAATTGAAGGGTTCAGAATTATAAGTGGTCTATAGACCAAATTTCACATATTGTTTTTGTTCCATCCTGTGTACTTTTCACAGCTGCATCTAAATCTGCCATTTCCTTGGATCATTGACCACTTCTAATACTGTAAAAAGGGGAATAAATTTCACTGCCTCCTGTTTACACAGAATTATGTGGGCTATCAGTCACTGACTGAGTCAACTTTTGTTGCTTGTGAGAATTAGAAGTGGGCTATGAGCCTAGGAGCCTAGCTAGAGGTCATGTGATGTAAACAACAAACATGGCTGCTCAGTAATTGTGATTGAGTTTCATTTCTTCATTGGCCTGTCTCAACTTTTGCTAACTCAATCTCTGGACAATGTGGAGGGTTAGTTTGTTTCCAGTCGAGGCAAAGGGCATGGTAGCGCCTGGAGCCGACCACTCATTTAAAATTCAGGTGAGCCGAAGGCTCGCCAATACCTTCCCCATGTAGTTTCCCTTCTCGCCACAATTCAGTATGGCACCACCTCTTCGGAACGTACAGTAAATTCTTACCACGATCTTCTAATGAAAGTCCCTATTAACCAAATTCATCACGAATACAAATTCCCAAGCAGAATACTTGCCGATTGGAATCAGTTCATTCAAGAAGAGATGGTGGAATACATTGAGACTCATAGCGAAAAAATTGGGGGTTGCCAAAATTGTTGAAATAGACGAATCTAAGTTTGGAAAGAAAAAGTACAATCGCAGACATTTTGTGCAGGGGCAGTGGGTTTTTGGCAGAGTGGAACGCGAGTCGGCAGTCTTTTCTAGTTGCTGTCCCTGATCGCACCAGAGAAACACTAATCGACCTCATCAAAGATTGGATCATACCAGGGACTACCATTATCTCTGATTGTTGGTGAAGCTGAAGGCTACGATCATTTGATAGTAAACCACAACTGCAATTTTGTAGACCCAGACACCGGAGCTCACAAAAACACAATAGAGAGCACTTGCCGAAACGTAAAGGCATAGTTGCCAGAATACAGGAGGAAGAAAAATGGATGTTTTCTATTTGGCAGACTACATGTTCCAAAAAAAGGCTAAAGTTAAGGGAGAGAAAATGGTCAACAAATTCTTGAAATTGTGAGGAGCATAGATTGGAATGAAAAATAAAGACATTAAATGTGGATGTGAGGATGGAAGACAGTTTACTATGTAAATCACAGTGTTTAGTATATTTTCATGTATAGTTCGGCCTATATAATAAAGTTAAGCCTTATTAAGAGAACGTTGATGACTGTAAAGGAGACATCAAGAGAATGTGCCGAGTCCTTAAGTAATATCTGGGAGAGAGAAAAATTGTTTAGAAAACGATGTTGAGGAAGCTGATATCGATAAGACACTAGAGTAAATCACTGAATTCTTTGTAGATGGTGTTAAAAAGTAGTCTGTCATGCTTTTAAAATTGTCATGCCGCTACAATGGAAAATCTGGGCTCCCACCCACAGAAAATAATAGGGGGCCTGCTATGGAACCATACTGACTGATATTTCTCCAATCATTAACCCTCGAACACTAGCACACGTAAATTTTGCATAGTCAGCGGTGTTTCTTTCCCCTACTCCGCCACTGTGATGACTAGCTCCCTCCCCTCCTTGCTATGCTACCACTGGTCAGTTGCGACCTAGCTACCACCGAGAGGTTGTCTGCTCAAGGTGTCGTTCCGTAGTCCTCTAAAAAAATAGTTACCACGCAAAATTTACGTGTTGCTACTAATACATGTTTAAAACCCACGTCACTAGTAATAACAGCCTTTTCTCTACACGTAATTTTTCCGTATCTCTAGTTACAAACATCTTTGCTTTACGAATAACTTGTTATGCCCTCTTTTTCAACTTGTGTAAAATGTCTCAAGTCACAACTGAACTTCAAAATAAATTAAATCCGTAACCTGGACCTAGACTTTAGGTTAAGGTTATTTTCGTGAAGAATAATCATAAAAATAATGAATCATACACTTTTCTACTGTTTTGCGTTACCAGGTGAAAGATAAAAGATGGAGCAAGCTCTCAATGAGGGTGAAATTTTAGAGACCTTGTTAGCATCAGATGACGAAGAAGAGGTGGACAATATTGAGGAGTTAGATCACGAAGATGACTACGACAGTGATAAAGATCCCGAATATATTCCCGATGAAAGAAAACTTCAAGATGAGGATGAGCAGGTCCTGTTACTAGTTCGTGAGGCTGAAATTCATAACGAAAAGGCGACAGCTGCTGATCTTCCAAGTACCTCTAGGACTACTGCTGATAATTCCTGTAGACCAAAATCTCAAAAAAGAAAACACAGACAGCAACAAGGACAACGAAGAAGAATAGAGTAGTAGAAAAAGGAGCCCGAGAAACAGTTGTTAGAAGTATGCAGGAAGATCTAGGGGAAAATAACGAAGGAGTTCAAGATTATGTTATTGAAATGGGAGTGGGAGAAATTTTGGGTAAGAATGGACTTACATGGAAAACGCGGGAATGTATTTCATCACATTGGAAAGCACCACACAAAAATATAATACATGTAAGGCAAGGGCCTACAGCAGGTGCTCAACATTTTGTAGAACCGAATGTTGCTTTAAAAGTTTTTTACTCCCAATTTGATGGAAAAAATTTTGATCCACACCAATGAAGAAATCGCCAGACAGCGAGCCAAATACCAAAGATCTTCTGATGGTAGCCTACAAGACGTGAGCACTCGAAGCTCTACTAGGATTGCTTATTTTGTCAGCTGCCCTGAAAGATAACCATCTCACCACAAAACCCGTTTGATATGACGTATTGTGGTGAGAGGTACAGGGTGACCTCCACAGAGATTTGCCTTCCTAATAAACTGTCTGCAGTTTGACGATAAGGTCACAACGGAAGAGCGTAAAAAAGAAACCAAACTTGCACCCATCTCTACAATATGGGAAATGTTGCTATCAAACTGCAGAAACAGTTACAATACAATACAATATGTGACCATCGATGAGCAACTTGTTGGGTTCTGAGGGAACTGCCCTTTCAGAATGTACATTCCATCAAAACCTAACAAGTATGGAATAAAAATCGTCATGGTGTGCAACAGCGGAACAGAGTGCATGATGGATGCACGGCCATACTTAGGGAAAGGGACAACACCTAGCAATCAGAGTGCTGTTGATTACTCCGTAGATCAACTAGTTGAGCCAATAAAAGGAACGAATTGAAAGTCACCATGGCCAACTGGTTCACCAGCATCTCTCTTGTGGAACGTCTGCTGAAAGAAAACTCTCTGACTGTAGTGGACACTATGAAAACCAATAAACGTGAACTACCAACAGAAGCCACCAACACAAAGTTTCAAAGGCAGGAAAACAGGATCATCTCTCTTCTTGTTCAATGAGAACATGACATTATGTCCTACAATCCCAAGGATAATAAAGTTGTTATCCTGGTGTCCTCTAAGCACCATTCTCCTGCTGTGGACAGAATGTCAAAGAAACCAGAAATTATCTACGTGTATAATGAAACAAAAGGTGGCACTAATTCTGTTGATCAAATGTGCCAAAATATGAACTGTGGTCGGAAAACAAAGACGTGACCTTTGTGTTTCTTTTACAATATTATATTGCAGCAATCACCGCCTACGTTGTCTATGCACACAACGTATACAGAGGAAAAGACGAACCTTTATCCAACCTCAGCTTCATGCTGACTCTACATAAACATCTGAGCCGTGGCAGAGATCCAGGCTCGTCAACATTCCTTCTTTGAGCCATAACTTGAAACAGTCGATCCTCCGAGCACTAGGGGAACAAGAACTACAGTAGAAGTAACAGACAAACAGCAAGGTCCAAGGAAATACTGCTACTACTGTGACTGGAAAAAGAAGCGGATGACAGTAACATACTGTAACTGTGGGAAACCTATCTGCATAGAACATCAAAAGAAAACCTGCCCTGGATGTGCCTGAAAAATTTCAAATGTTGACTGAAGTTGAGAACTTGAAACTTTTTTTGGAAGTCTTACTACTGTTATTAATATTTTGTCATATATAATTTTGTTTTTCGAAAAAGTTTTTAGTATTATTCAAAATAAAAACTAAATATAGTAATTTTGTAAATTAAGTAGTACTCTTTTTATTGTAGTGTTTAAAAATAATTATTAAAGCATGTTGTAAAG
This sequence comes from Uropetala carovei, assembly GCA_036926305.1. Lineage (NCBI taxonomy): Eukaryota > Metazoa > Arthropoda > Insecta > Odonata > Petaluridae > Uropetala > Uropetala carovei. Next base: position 6,713,173 of record JAXCHB010000172.1, on the reverse strand, counting down.
ATATGAAAATAAAATATTTTCTAAACCCCTCACCAAAAAAACCACACAAAAAAATTACTTATTACTTGAAAAAATACAAGGAAATCCCTTTATACCATAAAGTACGTCAAATTTACGTAGCGCTAGTAACAAGCACGTCTAAAATACTGCTAGTGTTCTAGGGTTAAAAACTTAGATATATTATCAAATGTCACCACACAATTTATGGGTACTGCTGGGCAAACTTTCCTCATAGTCTAAATTTTACCATTAATACAATGAAATTTGCCATTACTTATAATACTTACAAATGACATTTTTACAAAAAACATCCAGTGCATGGGAAACTGTCGTTTGATCTATAAATAGCCAATTATTATAAAGAAATGCCAATAACAACCTATGAGATAAAAAAACCACTTCATTAAAACGAGATAAGAGGCACACCTAAGGTGAATAATGCTGGAAATAGCGATTAACACAATGTATAATTACACTACTTAAAATAGCTGCATTTACAATAACAGGTCGATAAATGCTACTTCAACTAATATGAAATATTACAAACACTGGTGACTGAGCAATCCAAGAGAAAAATGTGCTAAGCACACTGAAACCCAAACCATGGAAGAATAATAATATTCTTCCATGCCCAAACCTCCTTTACGCCGAAAGTGAATTACAACCGGCAGGAATACCCGGAATATCACTCATCACGAAACTCAACGCCGGAAGTGATAGATTACAGCGACATTAGTAGTAGCATCACGAAACTTAAGCTACTAGTTCAAATCGGCAAACATTAAATACATGCAACTCAATAATTTTTTACCAAAATTAGATGGATAGAATTGCTGTTACCATGAAGTTATTTATGTAATTCTTAACTGGAAATTAATCTATGCCAAACATAACATCTATCAAGATCAGCACGTTCCAAGTAAAGTACAAAGCCGAATAACAGGAAATCCTGGAATGTAGAGGTTGTCGGTTTTTTTAATTTTCTGGCTTCAGTGCGCATGTATGTTTGAACATAAACATATATATAAATATTTCACAAATATATGACTGCTTTGATTAACTTATGTTTATTCTCTTTCGACTTCTTTTCTTCCACTTCTTTTTCAGCTGATGAAAGGGCCATCCATTCTCGAAGCGCTGGTGAGGAGGGATGGGAACTTGGGATCTGGTCGAGATGGATGGGGCTGAAGGGAAGCGGAAGGTAGTTCTGTTATTCCCTACCTGGGAGAGGTAAATTTGATTTTGGGAATCCTTTTCCTGAGTAGGTTTGTCATAGATTCTTGGAATAGGTTATGTGCCTAGTCTTTTGACTACCCATTAACCTACGAGGTACCAATTGAAAAATTTACTCGGAGATAAATATTCGAGAAATATCTCAAGACTGCTTCAAACACAAATCTTGCAAACAAAGAAAAACGTTCCACCTGGACTCGAACCCTGGTACTGCAGATAAAAAGTAATGGCTTGTTGCCCTTCAATTAAAAAAAACTAACAAAACGGTATCAAATTTTGGACTGTCCTATGGCCATCGTGAGTGCCAAAGATTTTCAGCTCAAAAGAACATTAGAAACAAACTACCAAACATTTTGTCTTTTCAAAAATTGATAGCACGAAAATAAATTTTTACTCTTCCACCTAGAAAGAAGTGGATTCCATGGGATTTTGGTTGCATTCACTCTTGCTTTCCAAACTTATAGAGAACAGACAGAAAGACAACCACTATTCTTTATGCCTCTTTGTTTCCCCATTTCTTGGGTGACAACTTTTAAACTATATAACATTGACTAATTTGTATCAGTAAAGCTAAAGTTAATAATTATCTTAATTCCAGTCATCCCTCACTACTTCAACTCCTGTTCTTCCCAACTTATATTTAAGTCAGAAGATGAGAATTGTTCCTTCATACTGGTAGTGTTATTTTTAAATATTATTATTGACTTCAGTGGTTTTGAAATATTTATATTGGGTATCTACAGACCTCCTAATAACAGTTTATATGACTTTATACCTGAGCTGAGTAATTTACTATAAACAATAACAAAGCTTTGATATTCGGTGACATTAATATTGATTGTGAGAAGACAAATGATAAATTGGTCATTGATTATTTAGATAATATGGCAGCTTTAGGCTATTTAAAATTAATAAATGGTTACACCAGAGAGGAATTTATGAATGAAAGACTAGTGAGGTCTTGTATAGACCATATATTTTGGAAAGGGCACTCTAATGTAGTAAAGAGTTTCGCTATTGAATTAAAACTGTCTGACCACTATTTAATTGGAGGAAGTATGAATCTAAATAATAATAATGACACTTCATCAAGTAAAAACAGTGGACAAAAATATAATATAGTGGCTGGTAAAGTTGATAAATATCTGGAGAAAATAGATTGGAATAACGCACTAAAAATTAATGATGTAAATATATTATACAACTATGTAAGTGACGAATTTGGTAAAATATACCATAAATCCACTGTTAAATCAAAAATTAAAAACTCTGAAATTAAGAAGGAATGGACGACAGATGAAATCCTACAAAAAATAAAATTAAGAGATAAGCTATTTTAACGTTGCAAAAACAATCCATCTAATAGGTTATATAGAGAGTATTATAAAAATCACAGAAATAATTTGCAGAATAAAATAAAACAGATAAAAAATGAGTACTATCTGAATAAATTTGCAAAACTGAATAACTCTAAAGATGTATGGAAAGGGATAAATACCTTATTAGGTAGATCGTATAATCCTTCCCCCCAGGATAAAATAATTAAAAATTTAGGAAATAAAATAAATATAAATAATTGGGTAAATAAACTTCTTTATCAATTTAGCACTAATATATCTAAATTAAAAACAAGATGTTTCTCAAATATCAGTGAAGATAGAACAACTAGTTCTCTAAAAAGTATAATTATACCAGAGGCTACTGAGAAAGAAATTTTAGAAATCATTAAAAATTCAAAAAATAAACCTAGTGGTTATGATATTCACATAAGAGATATAAAAAGAAATCTATATTTAGTACCCATTATAACTAGACTAGTTAATCTTAGTGTTACTCAAGGTATAATCCCTGACAGATTAAAAGTTGCCATAATAAAACCCATATATAAAAGTTGTAGTTATAGTGACTTGAATAATTATAGACCAATTTCCATTTTGTCTACTTTTACTACGATAATTGAAAAATATATTGCTAATGTACTTACTAACTTCATAACAAAAAATAAAATTTTATCTAAAAATCAATACGCATTTCAAAAGAAAATGAGAACAAAAAATGCACTTCAAAATTGTGCAAATATTATTAATAGAAATTTGGATAAAAACAATCATATAGTCGTAACATTTATTGATTATAGCAAAGCGTTGACCTTATCAGTATAAAAATTTTATTAAATAAATTATATAAAATTGGTATAAGAGGACCAATGTTTAAATGGATGGAATGTTATTTAACAGATAGAAAAATAATGATACAACTTAAGAGTACTGTTAATGAATTAAAAACGATAAATACCGGGGTACCACAAGGTTCTGTACTTGGACCGTAACTATACATTGTATATGTAAATAGTTTACTTACCTCAATTTCCAATGTGGACGTTTTATTATATGCAGATGATGCAGTCTTAATTTCATATAAAAATTTGATATCTCAGTAAAAAAGATGCAGATTGCACTAAATGAGCTTGCTATTTGGTCCCATGATAATGAAATGGTGATTAATACTTTAAAATCAAAATGTATGTACATATGTAATAGGATGCCTAAATTTATGAAGTTGGAGTTGGTATTACGAGCATAAATGCTTGCACGACAGATTTTCAACCAATTGCGATTGTACAAATTTAGAACAAGTATTGCAATACAAATATTTAGGGATAATTATTGACGTAAATTTCAAATTTGACAAACATATTAAAATGATAAATAATAAACTGAGAGTTCTAAACTATCAAATGTATAAAATAAAAAACATGCTTCCAACAAAGGTAAAAAGAATGATATATTTCTCACTATTTGAATCAGTTATAATATATGGGTTAACTATATGGGGTAATGCCCATAAATATCACTTGAATCCAATAATAAAAAATCAAAATAGGATTATAAAGATGATTGATATTAATACAACTGATATCAGTGCTGTTGAAATGTACAAAAAATTAAATATACTCCCAATAATGGAACTCCATAAATTTATTATATTAATTGACAATTACTATAGTAATAAATATAAGAAACTGGCAAATAATACATGATAACAGAAGACCTTCAAATTTTTTGGTCCCATCTTATAATAATTTACATGGACGGAATTGTATGAATGTTGCTGTACCGTTATTATTTAATTTATTACTATGGATCTAAGAAACCTGGAGAAAATATCTAATGTAAAAATGAAATATAGAAATTATTTGCTGGATAAGTATGTAAGGTAAATTGTAATCGTTTTAATGTATGTAAGCAATCGATGAATAAATTGGATTGATTAAGTTGGCACCCCCCGACAAACTTCTAGCTTGGGGGGACCAGGAAGGTTAATTGATTTCATCAATTATATGAATTATAATTTTATTTGATTGAATGTAATGAAAAAAATGAGGGAATAATAAAAGATTTTAATGCTGTATTTAGTTTTATCATACTTGTTATTATAGTTACTCAGTCAAATATTAGGCATTTTAAATCCTTAAATTTGTTTTATAATAATAGTTTTAAATATTTTAAACGACATCGAAGCATTTTCAATTGCTTACCTATAAGATGAAGGGGTTATTGAGTTGATTTACTGCAAAGAAAGTATGAACAAAAAGAGAATGAGAAACAGGGCCGACCCTAATGTATAGACAAGCTAGGCAATTGCCTAGGGCAGTGGTTCTCAGGCAGACCTGCCATGCAACCCTCTCCATGTGATATTTGGTCACCGTGACCCCCTGTGGACTTTTGAGAAGTAATAAAAACATTAAAAAACTTTCATTTATACTTTTTTTATAAAGCGCACTGAAACGTATAATATAATTTTAGGGTTCAAGAAAATATCTGGATCTTAAGGAAAGTTTTCATTATATATGATCATGAATCTCTTGAAAAAAAGATGTATGGCCAGTAGCGTAGCTAGAGGTATCGGGCACCTAGGCAAGAATCGCTGATGGGCCCCCTAAGTGGAAATATTTTAGTAATGGGAGGCCCTCTTGAGAAAGAGATGAAAGAATACCAACCACTAGTTTATTATGCAGCACAGAATATATAAGGATTTAAAAAATTAGCTTAAAATAAATAAAAGCTGAAATATTTTAGTAAAAAGATTTTTTAAATATATTTTATTGGTGTTTATTTTTCTCTGTGGTGGGGGCCCTCTTGAGAAAGAGGTGAAAGAATACCAACCACTAGTTTATTTTGCAGCACAGGATATATAAGGATTTAAAAAATTAGCTTAAAATGTCTTTTTCCTTGCTTTTGCATTTGTGAAGATATTGACAATTTCAACACAATGTACAGGTCCCTTTTGTTCGAGGGCTCTTAGGCATTGCCTACTCTTGCTATATGCTAGCTATGCCACTGTGTATGGCATATGTTAATTAAATTATTCACTCATTATAGACAGTCTTGAAAATTCTTATTGTTGCACACAGATGACTGCAATGTTACAAAAAAGATGCTTTCATATATATATTTTCAAACGTTTACCTAAATATTTGCATTGATAAAATCATAAAATTGATTATTCCACTATATACAGTACATCAGTAAACAATTTTTTCTAGCATGTGTTATTCAAAAATAAATTGTTAAAAAGAAATTAGTCATTCAAAAATTCAGACACCGTCATGAATTACAATAAAGATGAGAAACGTGAGTACTATGAAAATGAGCGAAGCTAATATAAGTCACCATATCAATTATTTTTTTATTTTAAAACTAGAGGAATGAGCCCTCTTAAAATGGCCTTTGAAAACAAACTATAAAAATAAAACCAACAAACAAATGATAAAATTAATATTTGAATAAGATTGGAAAGGGCTACAAATGAAAACAAAGGAATAGTTTTAAAAAATTAAGAGGAAAACAGTCTTATACTTCAATAATATTATTTATAACGATGTTCCTTGTAAATACTCTTTCGTTTAACAGCAATATTGCCCTTGATTATCTTTATCCTTAACCCAAAATTTCAAATTATGTTTTTCCTGTGTTCTAGTTATGGCTACATACAGCTGTCCATGTGAAAAGCAATATTTAATAAGTAACGACAATCAATCGTTCAATTCCACTAAACAGCAGTTAAGAACAATCTCAATAGATATCTCAATACACATGCAATCAACGCATATACCTTATTTATTTAGATAACAATGTAATCGTTGTTTGGTTGGTTACCCTATAATTGGATTGACGCGAATTAAAAATAAACAGCACGAAAAACTTATTTTCACAATATCTGCTATATTCAGATAACGCGAAGGCACAGCACAAGCAACTGCCTTTAATATACAGAAAGACTTCAATAAGACAACGAAGGCACGTTAAAACATCGTCGAATTATTTCAAACCACACCCTTCACCTTGCTGAAGCCAAACTTTCCCTCCCCGTTGTCCAGTGATTGCGTTTGTAAATGTCGCGACAGGCCAATCAGTCAAGACGCTTTTGATAGCATTTTAGAAGAAATTGCTAAATATTGGCCACCAGAAATTAAAATGTGATTGTTTTTTCTATTGTTATCTATAAAAATCATTTAAATGTTAATTGGTTTCTTTTAATGTTCTTAAAAATTAAAACATGATTTAAATGGTATTTGTTTCATATTTATATTTTTAAGTTGGGCTCCCCGTTAATATGTACGTAAGTGACGAAACCATGCAAATGTATATGCCAATGTTGAAATAAATTGTATTATTATATTATGTATTTACCATCCATCCAATTTACGTAAATGAATATAGGTTCGGCTGCAATTAGTTATAGAGGAGGGGCAGCACTAATTGTACTGGCAAGTGCTGCCATCTACCAGCCAGTTTGCATAACTAACTGATGAGACCGTCCAGCCACACACCGACAAAGACATCAAGCGTTTTCTTATAGTAGATTATATACCTTATATTAAACATAAATATATTAAAATTCACAAATGCTTTATTTTGAAGATTCCAACCTTCAATCAAGCATAAAATTAGACTTATAACCTATAAATTAAAATTGAAGGATTGATAGAATGAGAAAAATATCAGTTATAGCAAAGACAGCTCGCGACCCTATGTTTGAGAACCACTGGCCTAGGGTATCATATGGTTAGAGCCATCTCTTTTACATACTAATGTATATTTTTATTTTCTCTGTGGTTTGATAATACTCAAAAAAGTAAATTTAACTTATTGCTACAATCAGAATCTAAATATAATATTTTATGTGTTTTATTCTAAAGTCACCATTTAGGCCTCTTGCCTAGGGTGCCAAAATACATTGAATCAGCCCTTGTGAGAAATATTGCTGAAATTTTTTAATGTATGTTTACTTCTGTATGATATATTTTATCTCAGTGCTACAAGAATGCCACTAGTGAATAATAATATCGGTAGCTTTTAACCATAAAAGGACAGGCATGCTTAATTTAAATCTAATAATTCCATCATTCCTTCAGATAAAAAAACAAATAAAGTATCAAAATCCACAAATATAACCCATTTGAACTGCAGCTATCAAGTAAAATCCACGAAAAAAGACTAAATCAAACACATTGGCTTACAATATTATTCTCTCCTGAAATCATCTCTTCATCTTTTGGCTGCACTTCTGCCTTTGAAGTTTCTGTTTCAACCAAGTTCTTTGAACTTATGATATTATAAGATGCATTTCTTGCTAGTGCTTGAAAAATTTTAAATTCTACATCCTGTGGTATTCCTGTCATTCTTAAATCTAATTTCTGTAGAGTCATATTTGTGTTCAATCCAAGTTCCAAAGCTTTACCTGTTTCCTGTATGTTAATTGAAATGCAATGAATTTTATGGAGTAGACACTTCAAGGAACCTTAAATAAATACACCTAACAGCTATTATTATTATTATGGCAAGAAAATTTATGTGATTTTTAAGTTTGATGCATGATCTATGGCAGGAGTGGGCCATATTGGTGGTTAAGAACACTTTGGTGGGCCACATTATTAGTTGACAATGCTTAAGCCAGCTGGATTAAAGTTAAATCAGAAGTTCTGAGGGCTAAGTGAAAATCAAGTTTAAATAAGGGTTTTAGGGCTAAGTATTCTAAACTAAAGGTTTTTGTTATAATAATTTTATCAAAAAAGATGAATTTGTGCATTAAATTTTATGGATTGATTACCCATCATAACTTTGTGGGTCATGTAAAATGTTCTCAGGTTCTACATGCGGCCTGTGGGCCAGAGGTTGCTCACCCCTGATCTACGTATAGCATGTAAAGCGCAAACAAGTGATTTTATTACATTTTCCCAAAATCGCAAAGCAATGCATGAATATTTAGTAAGGAAAAAGGATTTAATCTCTGCAGAATGTCTAAATACAGGCAGTCCTCGACTTACGACACTCTGGACTTATGACGTTTACTAATTAAGGAACGTGCTTTGGACTTAAGGCACTGCTCCACAGTTACAACACTCGGCCGGCCAGCCGAGCCGAAACGACGTTTTATGCCTTAAGGTCAATTCAGGCTACAGTGTATACTGCAAGTACTGACACACCATGCAAAAACTGCTACAATGTAATTTAATGCAACTTCACATAAAAACCCATCATTTCATTGTCTTCTTAAATCCATTCTAGCTGAGTTATTAGATGTCAGACAAAGAAGGACATTCTGAGTGTTCCACGTGTGATTAAAACTTAGAGGTAGAAGGGAAGGAAGTACATTGGTGAAACATTTGTTTAAGCATGTGGGGAAAATCTGATTTCCATAGCTAAATGGTTAAATCCCTGGAAAACAAAATACGAAAGGTTATTTTTAGAGTGGAGATCCTCAAATTATGAGTCATTAAGTTTACGTTACAATGCTATCATGGTTGTGGAATACTGCATATACCTTGCATTATTTTTTTACTTTATTTGCCCTTAAAATGCCTGATAACAGAAATTCCAGTGCTGGAGATGTTTCTGGTTCTACGAAATGTAGAACCATAACAATGGAAACAAAGATTGATGTATTTAAACGTTCAGAAAAAGGTGAGATGCCTGCCAACATTGGTCGGGCCTTGGATGTCCCACATATATCAGCGGTGACAATCACCTAAAACGGCAACATTATAACCTCCAATTTTTATAAGTACATGCTTCTTTCTACTTTTTGATGATGTATGTACAAGTCACTACTGTATTCCGATTAAAATATAAAGATTTGTTTAATCTTTAATAAGTTATATTTGTGTTTATCTTTGCCTGAGTACAATACTACGGGTCATTTTATAAAAATATATTATCTGGCCATTGGGACAGGAAAGTAATCCAAATTTTTAATGTTGTTCTTATTGGAAAATGTGCTTTGACTTTCAGGAACCAATTGTCATAAGTGCAAGGACTGCCTGTAGTATGGTTCATAACCTCAATTTAAGATATCAATACTTAAAAATTATTATATAAACCCAGGAATTTTTAAAGATGTGTCTGCATATACAGGCACTCCCCGGGCAACCTATGTCTTGACTTACATAAACATGCACTTACATAAGCAGCCCCAAAAATTATGTTCAAAAAAATTCGTTATGTTTATGTTAGTGGTTTTCTAAAGCAAGCGCGAACTGAATCTATATGAAAGATTTCATACTTTCCTGGCGGATGATCATGAAGAAATTTTCTCGGGTTACAGCGCACCTAATGGCCGATGTTTCGGCGATTAACTCTGTCGCCATCATCAGGGAACCTGAGTGCCGAGGGAAGTCTGGGTCGGGTTTATATATCCACCGTGGGATGGTGGCTCGTTGGTGATTGGCGGTTGGGTGGGTCAATTGTAGTGCGTCCTTTAATCAGTTGGGCTATCATGGGATCCCATGCCTAGCTCAGGATGAATCCTTCGTCTCTGTTGAAGTTGTTCTTGTTCATCCGGATCTCAATGGCTTCTTTTACGAGGCGGTCCCAATAACCATTGGCTCTTGAAAGTAACTTCGTCTCCTCAAGCATTATGCGGTGGTCTGCATCCAGGCTGTGCTCGGCCACTGCGGATTTTTCAGGGTAGTTAAGTCTAATGCGTCTTGCATGTTCTTTCAGCTTGGTCTCTATGGTGCTACCTGTTTGTCCAATGTATTTTTGGCTACATTTGCATGGTATTGTGTATATGCCCGATGTTTTAAGACCTAGGTCATCTTTCACCTGGGGTAAGAAGGTTTTAATTTTCCGTGGCAGCTTATGCACGGTTTTGATGCCGTGTCTTGATAGGATCCTCGCAATCTTCCCCGATACCGTGGAAGTGAACGGCAAGCAGGCTGTAGCTGTGGGTTTTTCCTGTTCCCTGTTGTTTTTGGGAGGTTGCCTTGCCCTTTTCAGGGCCATATTGATGTCTCGTTCTTTGTGTCCATTTTGGTGCAAAGTCTGTCGAAGATGCCTCATTTCTTCTGGGAGGCTTTCCTTGTCAGCAATGGGCTTCGCACGATGGGCCAAAGTTGCCAGCGCTGACTTGCGTTGTGACGGGTGATGGTGGCTTGCCCCGTTGAGGCACATGTCGGTGTTTGTAGGTTTCCTGTATACACCATGGCCTAAGGTGCCATCTGGTTTGCACCATATCAGAACATCTAGCCTGGGTGCAGACCACCGCATAAGGCTTGAGGAGACGAAGTTACTTTCAAGAGCCAATGGTTATTGGGACCGCCTCGTAAAAGAAGCCATTGAAATCCGGATAAACAACAACTTCAACAGAGACGAAGGATTCATCCTGAGCAAGGCATGGGATCCCATGATAGCCCAACTGATTAACCCCTCAAGCCCGGATGAGATTTATGAGAACCTACCTTATTCTCCGGATGAGGTTTTCTTAAAACACAGGTAAAGGTGAGAAAATTTGCGAAGATTTTCAAAAATTCATAACTTTTGATGTTTTATTGTTATTTTGATGAAATTTTTTGTGAATATATATAAAAGATGAAATTTTTAAGCAGTATCATTTAAAATATCATATGTCGCACACAAACATTGCTGCAGTAGAAGCGAATAAATAATTTTCCGGTGCGCGCTCACGATTTATATTAACTTTCGGAATCGCGAGAACTATGAAATGTATTGACATGAAATCTTATTCTAATAACATTTAAACATTACAGAACATTTATTCGCTGAATGTATCTATCTAAACCAATTAGGTAAAAAGTTTGTCGATTGTCAACTTTTCCATGTCTTGACTGGAAATTTTTAACTAAGTCTTGTATTTATGATTTTTAAAAGACGTTTTATAAATAATATAAACGTTTTAGTTATGCAGTCATCATTGTTAATCATTACAGAAGTCAAATAGAAAAACTGGTTACATTTCGTTCATTAGAAGCGGAGATATGGAGTTGTATTTATCATGAGATTTTAGAGACAGAATACGGAAAACTTTTAAAATTTACATATTAGCTCACAAGTCCTTTCCCGGTGATTTTAGAAAATGTACACATGCGAAATTGGATTCAGCATGAAATTCACATTACAGCATCGTCAACGAAGCGAAGTCTTTGAAAAGATACCGTGAATCATATCCGAGTGTGACCGTTTCCTCGTCGACACGCACTATATGGGTTTATGGGTCAATTTGAGAAATCGAAACTGCGTAGGTCCGTGGAATACGAAAGACAAAAACTGTGTATTATTATTATAGATTGTTTATAAATTGCATTTATTATTATTGTAATCAATAAAAATGTATATTTACGTCAAAATTTGATTTTAATGCGGTTTCATTTAGTTTTCCCTAATGTAAAATATCGATAAAACATACTTACCTGTTGATTCACTAAAATATCAGTCATGTTACGATTTTGAGTTAGCCTTTTATTTTATCGCGCCGTTTCGAGTCTCTGGGGGACGGAAGGACTTAATAGGTAAACATTGCAAACAATACAAATAGCGGAACAAGTCTTTGAAGGTGTTTGAAGGATCGTCGAAGAGGAAAGCATTCATGGTGAATTGAAAAGCGATTTTTAGAAGCATCTGAAGTGGGTTGTGTTTATTTAGTATATAGGGGAGATATTTCTTTCTCAAGCGGACGACCGCTTTTCTCACAAGGCTCCACAAAGATACAAGGGAAAAGATTATATTTCTTCTTCGAGAAAGTGAAAAGAGGAATCGTAATTTCGTGGAAAATGAGAATTTCATCGCAAACTTTCACGTTGATTATAAAACGTTAGAACAGTAGTAAAATTAAACGTCGTGTGCATTACTGAAGAGGCCAAAGCTTCCTCTATCAAACTACGTATATATTATTCAGATGGACGAATATGCCTTCCGTATTTAGACAAAAGTATGTGATTGCGCTCCAAATTTTCGGAGCAGAAACAAAAATTTCACCGCAAATTTCACGTTGATTATAAAACGTTAGAAGAATAGTAAAATTACAGTCGTACATTACTGAAGAGGCCAAAGCTTCCTCTATCAAACTACGTATAGCTTATTCAGATCGACGAATATGCCTTCCGTATTTAGACAAAAGTATGTGATTGCGCTCCAAATTTTCGGCGCAGAAACAAAAATTTCAACGCAAACTTTCACGTTGATTATAAAACGTTAGAACAATAGCAAAATTACAGGTCGTGCATTACTGAAAAGGTCAAAGCTTTCTCTTTCATAATTTATAAAACTTATTTATATATACGAAACTCCGTTACGCCAAAAGGCGATGAAAGGTTCAGGAGGACGGTACTTTCGTAAAAAATCGAGCGCAAACTTTATTGTACATTATAAATTATAAAAACACAACAAAAAGTACAAGGCATACATTAATAGAAAGGCCAAAGCTTCCTCTTTCAAGATATATAAAGATTACTCCGATTTAAGTATGTCCCTTACGTCAAAAGACAATTAAAATTAGTGCTGGCGCTCCGTAATTTTGTGGCAAAAATGAAAAATCCATCTCTAACTTTAACGTAGATTATAAAATATAAAGTCATGCATAACTAGAAAGGCCAAAGCTTCTTCTTTCAAAATATATAAACTTTATTCAGATTTAAGTATGTCCCTTGCGTCAAAAGACAATTAAGATTAGTGCTGACGCACCGTAATTTCGTGGAAAAAATGAAAATTTCGTCGCAAAATTTAACGTAGAATATAATATACAAAAACACTACTAAAATTACAAACCATGCACTACTAGAAAGGCCAAAGCTTCCTCTTTGAAAATATATAAATTTTATTTAGATATAAGAATATCTCTCGCGCCAAAAGACAATTAAGTGTAGTGCTGACGGAGGACGTAATAGTACGTATGACGGCGTCTACGGGTTAAAGGACGCACGGCGATTGACCCACCCAACCACCAATCACCGACGAGCCGCCATCCCACGGCGGATATATAAACTCGACCCAGACTTCCCTCAGCACTCATGTTCCCTGATTATGGCAACAGAGTTAGTCGCTGAAACGTCAGCCATTAGGTGTGCTGTTACCCGGCTAGAAACCTGAGAAAATTTCTTCATAAATCTATATGTATGTGCGCGGAGAAAGAACGCAAGGCATGGGTTGTAATGCAAAATCCTCGCTATCCTACCCAGCCAATGTTGCCATTATAGCAAATTTTTAGCTATATCTAACAACTTTGGTCTCGAATTGCACCTGAAAAAAGGCCACAGCGACTACCTACTAATCTAGCGAATTGACATAACAATCTACTTAATTCTAGCAACTGGCTATAATTGCGGTGTATATTTGCACTCATATCAGTACAGTAATAGATTACATTGTTGTTACATATCTGTATGGTACTGTGGTTTCTCTCCCAATCCCTTCAATTTTTTCCGATTGTTGATGCAGATGCTTGATCTCTTAATGTGTGTTTAGCTTTTGCGCAAATTAACAAAGTGTTGCCACTGCATTTACATGCCTCTATTTTAACAGATTACTTGTACCATACTGATGCAGTAATTTGTTGTGTAGAGATACACTTAAACAAACTGAACAGAACAAAAGATTTTCTAGATATTAAATTACCTTTCCAAGATCATTATTGCTTAAATCCAGTTCAACCAATGTGGAGTTATATTTTAACATTTCTCCCATTAGTTTTCCAGTTCTATCACCAAGACCACAGGCTGCCATCACAACTGATGTTATTCTATAATTATTGCAGAGAGCAGAACTGAGTAATGCACCACCCTCTTCACCCACAGGGAAATTTAGGCGTAAATTCAAATGAGTTAATGAAGGCACATTAGTTCTTAATGCATAGCTGAGCCCTTGCATTCCAGAGAAACCTAATATTATTTATTACATTGGAGAATAAGATCATTAAATTAATTCTAATAAGAGAACTTTTCACATGATAAATGGATATATAATCTAATAAAATATTAGTATTTATCCCAAGGTAATAGTTCATATAGTATGGCATGCACATATATATGTACTACAGTTCTAAAGGCCATTCATGGTATTATTAAATGCAATTAAGAATAAGTAGCTCACCAATTCTATTATTGCACAAGATGAGGTTCTTAAGTTCTACACAAGTAGAAATCAGATTTCCTAAAGCTAAAGCACCATCATCTGAGATCTTATTATGTGAAAGATCAAGGGTTTCAAGTTTGTGTAATCCTTTGACCATTGACTGAACTAAAGCAATTAGCTTTTCATCATCAACATTACTACTTTGTAATCTGTTGGAGAATAAAGAGAGGAATCACGCCATATTTATAATAATCCAATTTCAGTTTTATAGTCTAAGTTCATAAAAGCACAATTTAAAAGTATTTGTTGCATATAGAAATGCTACAAAACAAAATTATATATGTAATATAAACTAAAACATGTATTTTAATCTTTATAGTTACAAGATGTTGAAAGCTTTTCAAGTCAGATTACTGAATATTGAAATTTAAAGCTACTGCAAACCTGAAAGTTTTAAGTTGATTGCAATGCAGAAGCCCCCGGCCTAAATTCATTATGTCATCCATTGAAATTGTGAAATAATTCCACTCAAAATCAATCCCTATGTTTTGCACACCAAAAATTATTGACAGCTCCTGAGAAGACAATTTTTCTTATAATTATAAGCCAACTATGTACTTATACATATTAGTAACAAGTAACAATTTTAGAAAAAATTCAAAAATAAAATCATTTTGCTTTACAAAATAGACGGCCTTAAAAGAATAAAACAAGAAAAATTTCAGACTATTTGTTCATTATAAAAGATTTTGGTATTATTTTCATTAATGTTGCTTTACATATCATTTACGTAATAATTTCACTTTGATAGGAGGTTTCCAAGGTAGAGTTTCAACAAAAAATCAGTACATTTCACATTGTACAAACTTTCTCATACACTAATGTGTCATTTAGTTATCTCTTGAAAAATATGAACTATGTACAATCATTATAAACATCAACTTCAATAACTATTCGAAATATGATGAAAATCGTATGAGCCGTTTTTTATAAAATCCAGTTGTTATTAATGTGACTTTTCATTCATTTTTTGAGAAATATGAACTATGTAGTATTATTGCAGATGTAAACTCAAGTAACTGTATGAAATTTGATCAAAATTCATTGTAGCCATTTTTGAGAAAATCAAATTGTTGTTAAAATTGCCTAGAATAAATGGCCCTTAATTATTCTGAAATTTCAACCATTTCTTCACTGCTTCTATTCTGTATGATAAAATTCCTAAGTACAAGATTTCATTCATTTTTGCTCTACCATTTAGGCTCTAGAACCGCGAACAGACAGACAGATTGGGGATACTTTTAATTTGTACACTAAATCCTTGTCAAAATTATTTTCTATTAATAATAAACCATTATACACAATAGAATAGTATGATAATTATCACAGTGAAGCCTATTGGGGAAAACCTCATTCAGCATGAAAATCCTCTCGGCATACCCTTTTGCTACCCCTAAAGAATATCCATGGGGGAGGAGGATTTGCCACTGACCCTAGGCATGGTGCCTATAGTGTCTAGGCTGTAATCTGACACAGGCTGCAGCAGAAGGCTGCTCTAATTGAAATCTTTGGAGACAGCTATTACAAAGGCCAGGGAAACGAAGATGGAGAAGGGGAAGAATAATAACAAAAAAGTGGAGGGAAGTGAGAAACAAATTAAGGATGTGGAAGTCTATAAAAGTAAGAGAGAGGGCAATGAGAAAGGTGAAGGGGAAAGAGGGAGCAGCAAAAGAGAGAAGAAATTTACATGGCTGGTGTGGGAGGGGAAAGAACAGAAACAGACAATAATAAACTGTCTTTATACATACATACATACAAATCACGCTGTTCCCTTATGGGCTAAGCAAGCTAATTGCCTCTACCATTCACAATATTTCTCCACACCTTTCTATCCTTACATACTTCTTTCGCTTCAAATATATCCATGCATCTTTTCATACATCGTCTTCCATTCCTTAAACTTCTGATCTCTCTTTTCTTGAGAGTCTCCTCCACCACATTCAGCCAGTTTTTTCTTGGTCTTCCTCTCTCTTTTGATCCGCATACTCTACCATCATAGTCACCCAGTTCTCATCCATTCCCTCCACATGCCCAAACCATCGCAGCACACCCCTTTCACACTGACCTCAAATTTTCTTTCATTCCACATTCATTCATCACCCAAGTATTCCTGACTCTGTCTCTCCTGGTTTTCCCACACATGCTCCTCATATAACCCATTCCAACTGAATTCACCTTACTCATGTGTTTCTCCTGACACACCCACGTTTCGCTACCATACAACAAGGTGGGTACAAGCACACTTCTATACACAGCCAGTTTTGCTTCCTTAGACACTTCTTCACGATCTAGTACTGACCACATGCTACCCACCACTTTTCTACCCTCATTCACACGCCTTTCTATCTCTCCATCTATTCTTCCATTCTTAGAAAACATTCTTCCCAAGTACACAAACTCATCCACCTGTTCAACAACTTCACCATTTATGCGCAGCCTACAGTCATCCAATTCATTCATTCTATCAAACACAACAACCTTTGTTTTTGACACGTTGATCTTCAGATCCATTCTCTCTGTAACTTCAGCCATACTATCTAACATTATTTGCAACTCATTCGGCGTTTCAGATATCAACACAGCATCATCAGCATACAACAGCACCCGCACATTCACTTCCCCAATCCTCAGACCATTCGTATTAGCACAGGCTCCCCTCACACATTTATCCATAAACACATTAAACAACCAAGGAGACATCACACACCCTTGCCGAACACCTCTTTCAATCTTAAACCAGTCACTCAGCATACCATTTATTCTTATGCGAGTTTTACTTCCTGAGTAGACTGCTTTCACTGCATTCACTAACCAGTCATTCACTCCATACTCAGCCAGAACATTCCACAGGTCATTTCTATTGACTCTGTCATAGGCCTTCTCCAAATCCACAAATGCAAAATACGCTTTCTTTCACACATTCATACACTTCTCGATTACTTGTTGGAGAGCAAAAATCTGATCAGAACACCCCCTACCTGGCATGAAACCACACTGTACCCCCCAAATTTTACTCATAGTAGCCATTCTAACCTTTTCAATAAGTACTTTACCAAACAATTTCCCAGGTATACTCAATAAACTAATAGCTCTGTAATTCTTACATTCTACTTTACTACCCTTCCCTTTGTACAAAGGAACAATGACGGCATTCTTCTAATCAACTGGTACAACTGAAATGTTAACACACAAATTAAATAAATCGCTCATCCAACTCATAAGTAAGCTACATCCATATTTCAGCATTTCACCCGTAATTCCATCCATGCCTGCAGCCTTCCCATTCCTCAACATTTTCACACATGCCTTAATATCACGATCGACAACTCTTTCTTTACTGGACACATTCATACAGCCAGTATCACTTTGAATGCCAGACTCTTCAGAACTACCTCCATACAAATCTGCAAAATACTCCTTCTAACATTCTGTCACTTCATGTTCATTCCACACTGTTTCTCCAACCTTATTTAAAATCCCATTCATTCCATTGTTGCTGCCCTATCTCGCCCTTTTTATCCACTTCCAGAATAACTTCTTATTCCCTTCAAAATCATTCTGCATCTTTACAGCCTCATTCAAACATACTCGTTCTTTGCTTTCCTTAACTGCATTCTTAGCAGCCTTATTTTTCTTCCTGTAATGATCATGCAGTATCCTTCTTTCATTAACATTCCTTGCAGCAATCATCCTCTTATATGCCTCCTCATTAACTGCTTCACTCACTGTTTCATTCCACCAAGCATCCTTTTTTATACAGCCCACTAAAGTCATTCCACATACCTCTGAAGTACACTGTGTAACATTCTCTTTCAGTCTATTCCAAGCATCTTCCACATTTCCTTTCCTTATATCCTCTTCCCATTCAGTCTGCTGGGCAGTTAACTTACATTCCAATACATTCATATACTTGATCTTTACCTCAAACTCTTGCAATCTCTCTACTTTCACTCTAGTCTGTTTCACACCCTTACTCTTCCTCCAGGTCCACTTCCTTCCAAGATCCATTCTAGAGACAACCAAAAAATGGTCTGTCCCACATTCAGCTCCTTTCATCATCCTTGTATCCTTCACCAAATCTCTCAGTCTTTCATCATACAGAACTAAATCAATCATACTTTTTGAGTTACCCCTCTGCCATGTATACATGTGGATGTTCTTATGCTTATACCAAGTATTTGAAACAAATAAACTCTTTTCCATGCAAATTCCAATCAAACTCTCACCATTATCATTTACTCTGGGGTCACCAAAGGGGCCCACCACTTTCTCAGTGCCCTCCCGTCTGACACCTACCCACTCATTCATATCACCGAGTACAATTATTCTCTTATCTGCATCACAATTATTCAACACATCTCTCAATTTCTCCCACAACTCATCTCTAACTGTTTCATTCTCACTATCCACAGAAACATAACATGCAACCAACAGAATTCTATGAATTCCTACAACAATCTGGGTGACACAAATTCATATTTTCTCACATACATTTTAGCTCTTTCATTCAGAATCAAACCAACTCCTTGACTCCCATATGTACATACATCCACACCCAACCACAGAGGCAAACTACCATAATTAATTACCACAGCATCACTCCCTTTCCTTTTTGTCTCACATACACACAGCACATCCAATCTTCGTACATTCATTTCATTCACCAACTCATGATCTTTGCCATACACTCCTCTAACATTCCACGTGCCTAACTTCCACTCGCATAAGTCGTCTAATGCTGGACCAACCAGTTTTGACCTCTGCCACCCACTATGGCTTTGGTCATCCGAGGCTTTTCGTATATCTCTGTTAGTAATGGTAAATTAGAGTAGACTAGGTTACCAGCCTAAGTTGTACCCATGCCGATGCAGCATTCCCTGCTAACGGTAAGGCACATTACCGGTCAGTATTGGCACATTTTGGTCAGACTGCCACAAATGCAACCAAAGCTAAGTATTACCCCAAGCACACTTATGCTATTCTGTACAAGCTAGGATCCCTATATTAGAGACTACCTTGCAAGCAGCAATCTGTTGCCCGCATCCTACAACTAGGAGGTACATGCAATGTACTGACACACTCAGGAGACAAACTGTCTTTATTGAGAGTGATATTTGGACAATCATATCCATTCTTACATATAACCCTGACATAATGATCACAAATATTCATGTCCTACGTGGGATTCAAACCCTTGACCTTAGTATCCGTAGGAAGGCCAAAAATAAGTGAAGGGTGAGAAAAACTGTACAAAAGACAGGACTGAAGATAGTGGCATCACTTCCCTGAAGAAGCACACCTGCATTGAGTGCAAATCACAAAGAAATGTTCCAAAAAACTTATCCAGCACACTGTAAAAACCTTCTCCACAAGTGCTACTTATTTAATTGACATGCAAAAAACTTGAAAGATAATTTTTTCTGATAACCAAAGATTCTCTTTCTGAAATTATATAATTTTTTGTGTTATAATTCTCCCATGGAACTTGGTTGATTTTATAATTAAGTTTACCTGAAGATTTTCCAATTTGCAAAGAATGGGTCCCAGGTCAATGTGATAAGAGGGAGCTGCTTCTGCAACACAGTTATGCAAGGAATCTTCTGGTGGTGGGGGAGATGGACACCCTACTTGTAGTTGACGTAGATTTAGGTAGTAAATATATCTGGAAACCCAGGAAACTTTCTCCATTGTTTTCAGTTCATTTTCAGGTTTGGTTCTTTTAAAGACATAAAAATATGCAAAATATAAATGCCTTGATAAATGCATTTTAGACTTTATGTTAGTGTGACCGTTTTTTAAATAAAATTTATATGTATTAGAAAACTAAGTACAGCATAACTCTGTAGCATGACAATTCAATTGAAAAATAGCCTTAATACATAGATTTTCCATTTTATATTAGCCATAAGGTATGATGGATATTTCTTTCTTGAAGAAAACGTAGTAGTAGTAATTAGGTTTTTATGTGCGTCGACAGCTAAGATCATTTTTCACCGTCAAATTCTGTTAAAGAAAATCAACATACATCACAACATCCATGCCCGAAGCGGGATTCGAACCCGCAACCTTTGGGTTAGAAGGCAGGCGCACTGCCTACCAGTCTAACCCGGCTGGCTCGAAGAAAATTTAATTACAATTTTTCAGAAATAAATTTTTAAAATTTTCTAATCAAAATTCCTATTTAGTCATGGTGTCAGAGGAAATATGCAAACTAATTAATATTTTTTAAATGATAGAAGGTTAAAAATCCATAAAATAAATATCAAAATCATTAATTTTTTAAAACAATACTTACATAATTTTCTTGAGAGCTAAATCTTCAGTGAGTTCATCATCAAGATCATCTTCTTCCTCCTCCTCTTCTTCATCATCTTCATCCTCTTCACCAGATTCTGGAAACTGATCTTTATATTCTCCTCCATTTTCAAAAACTTGCTTTCCGTCATCTAAATCATCATCAGGTCCAAACATATCCTTTTCATGTTTATTTTCATCCTCTATCTTTTCTATTGGTGTAGCTTCACTGATTTCACTTTCTTTTTCCAAATCTTTTGGTATTCCTGCTTCTATCCATGCATTATTTTGCCAAGCACTCCATCCATTTGGTCCCATTACTCCGAGTTCAGGTTCATCTCCTGGAATAATATTCTCAATCCATTCCTGGAGGTCTCTTTCAAGGTAAAGTTGTTTCCAGGAGTTTCTATGTTGTGCTATGTTACATGTCTTCATAAAGAAAAAAATTTTTTAAACCACTTAAGTAAAAATGTTTTGAAGCGTAGCAAGCATTATGATATTTGGAAAATATGTATACATATCTAAATGTCTGACGCACCGCTGAGCTTTGCCGTTTAGCCTCCATTTGCACCCTTCTACTGACATACAGTAGAACTTATAACAACATTCAAAGGACTGACAAATTATTGTCATTATAACTGAGTATAGTAATATACAAGTTTCATGGGAACATGGAATTGTATAGTTTCCAAAGTCAATAATCTACAATATGATCTTAAATTTCAATATCTAACAATTACAATGTAAATATATAACAAAATATTTTTAAGCCTTCATAAAAAATCTGATATTTTCTCTGTCATATATGCCAACTTGAAATGTTTTTCGAGGTTGTACTCAAATACCTAATGAATAATGTTTAATGTCTTTCCATTTGTCTCTTTCGTTTAATAAAACCTTGATATCATTTCATCGCTTACAAAGCTTCATTTACAATTCATTAACTTTTCTTTTCAAATTTGCCATGCTTCCAATACAACATACAGAGTATTAATGGCATGTGTGGGGAACAAAGCCTTCCTTTCAAGGAAGAATTTAAAAAAGTACTGTTGCTAAAATTTTATAGTTTAATTTATTTTTTAAGTGTTGGCCATCACTTATATTGGTCACCTTTGGTTTTCATCAAACTGAACTCTAGCTATACCTGAGAATACACACAGGCCTTTTAATTTATGCTAAATTTACTTTTTCTCAACCGTGACATACAGTCTTAAGTGCTTACGGTTCTCCATACCACCATCAATAATGAACTAATATCATCACTATTAAAATTTGTGTTATTGAAGTGGCCAAAAGCTCTCCAAAGTGCAATTAGTTGATCGACAGAATGATATCTGTCTGATGGCACCATTATTTAATTACAATCCTGTGTATATTCTTTCCAATTACCTCCTCTACATACAAGGGACGTTGAAATTTGACCTGGACTTTATTTATTTTTACATCGTAAAAGTAACCCAGTGCAATAATAATAGTCACTTTTTTACTGTCTCCACACGTAGTAAGGGAAAGTATTGTGATCACAAAAAAAATCGACTTCAAGATTTCAAGGGAAATGCACGTTTTGAGGTCCCTAGAACACGTTTAGACTATTTTCGGAATGATGTCTATGTGTGTGTGTGTCTATATGTGAATGTGGATGCTCTAACTCAAAAAGTATTTGCCATATCGTTACTAAACCTCATATATAACACTTTAGCATGAGCACAAAGAACTGATTAGTTTTTGTACAATAACGGTTAACTGGAAGTCGAGGTTTATTCGAAACACGATTCGGTATATCCCATCAGATTTTTTACCTTGTCATTCAAACTGAATTTTTTGCCTCCTAAGTGCTCTTTCAGCAACGCAAACAGATGAAAGTCAATTGTTGACAAATCAGGACTATAAGAAGGATGGAGAAGAATGTCCCACCCCAGTTCAGCCAGTGTCTTCACGGCAAAGTTAACCTTATGTGGTTAGGCGCTGTCATGGAGAAAACAAATTCCTTTGGACAGAAGACCTGGTCATTTCTTCCTTAGAGCTGGTTTCTGAGGGTTTTTTTTACGAGCACTGAGTAATAAGCAGCAGCCTTGTTCCAGGAAATCCACATGAATAATGCCTTGAGCATCCCAAAACACAGTGGTCATCACCTTGTTTGCTGATGCCATGGTCTTCAATTCTTTTGGCAGAGGAGAATTTGTCTCTCCACTTCATGCTAGAATGTTTGTTTTCTGGTTTAAAGTGATGGACCCATGTCTTATCTGTGGTTATAACACGATACAAAAAAATCAACCCCTTCTCCCTCAGAAATCGTTGATTCAGAACCCATGAAATTTGAACTCACATCACCTTTTGTTCCAGTGAAAACTGTTTGGGCACTCATCAAGCTCTGACTTTACTGTATCTAAACTTGTTGTAAAGTATGATCTCAACACTACCAAAACTAATGTTAACTTGCAATACTAATTTATGCACTAATATTCACTTGTCACTGTACAAGCTCATCAACACACGTAATTGTCATATCGTTTACTGCAGTCTTGCTTTGTGTTCTTCCTTCTCCATGCCTTTATGACCCTCTTTGAATGATTTGGAGCATCCCAACACTGAAGACCGCAATAGGCAGGATTCACCATACTGTACTTGAAGTCTCCAGTGAATTTCAGGCCCTTTTACATCTTTCTTACATATTAATTTAATAATAATGGGTTGTTCCACTGAAGTATAAAACATTCAGATGCCATCTTTGTTACTTTTGCTTTGGCAACAAAACATTATTTTTTTGTATTATTAACATTATAATGATAATGTACACACCTCATCAACTCATTGTACTAAATATAAGATTTAAAAAAAAGTTCAAGTCAAATTTGAACGTCCCTCGTATTTTAGTGTACATTATTATTGTAGCATCATGCCACTTTAGTAACATCCTGAAATTGTACTCATGAGCACAATTTTTGGAGTAGATAAAGAGCACCATTAGACTGTGCTAAAGCACTATGGTACACAAGGGCAAACATTTTGGAACAAACTAACATGAATTTTTGCACTGAAGGTTTTAAAAATTTTTGTTTTTACAAATTAAATGCAAATTTGAAAAAATTTCCCTGGGGATAAATCTCTGAAAAAATCAGATACAACAAAAAATTTATACCTTACTTATTAACGAATAAAACGTGAGATTAAAATTCCAGTAATTTTTCTTTGTAACATGATTTTTCAGCTTCTGAAATAAATTTTTAATTCCCTTGCTGTACATCTGGAGACCTATTGAGATTTTCAAAATATAGGGATAGTAATGTTGCCAGGGAGAGGCAATGCCACCAAGTTGCTTTGGTACGGAGATGGCAAGACTAGGGGAATGGCATTATTTTTATTGGACATCAATTCTTTTTACTTTTTACTAGTTTTATTTTATATAATAAAGACAATTTTTTAAGGATAGCATATTTTATATACAACAGAATTCCTATTTAAGGTTTGCCTGGGGGGCAAGATTTTTGTACCTTAAATCGAGGAATACATTAAATGGGGGTGGTCTAAAAATGAAACACAAAATCACTGTCCACCAAAAATTATCAAAATGTATAACCAAATTTAAAATATAAAAATACAAATTATGATAGAAATGTGCAGGTTCCAGTTGCAAAATCTGAAAAGAGAGAAAAAGACCCTACGTGAAAATTCTACATCATATATATCATGCAATTACCTAAATGTGAAAAGCATGCATACATTACCAAGTAAGTTACATCTTGAAATAATCTAGGAGGGAAGTCTGCTTTGTTGAGCACTTTGCACAAATGAAGAGTAGCTCCCTCTCTACTTGGGCAAATCACATTATACTGGCATTGTATCCATTCTTCTTGCTTTTTTGAAGCAGTTGGCAATAGCTGCGGAAGTCACTGTATCCCATGATGCCACTATGCATTGCATGTAGGACAGTGTCTTTCTTTTCAATGCAGCAATTGCCTTCTGTGCCATTACTTTTCTGTACCTTGCCTTCTTTAAGTGTATGAAACCAAGGTCAAAGGGCTGCAATTTACTAGTGCAGTTTGCTGGAAGTAAAATCACCTTGATATTCCTGAGAAAACCTGTCTGGTGGATGGAATGGACACTTGTCGACAAACACCAATATTTTTCTACCTGCACCTCCCATCCTTGCATCAAAACTTCATAGAAAATCTAGAGAAATATGTGAAGCCACCCATACTTTCACGGCAGAGTAGAAATGTTTTTGAAGCACCTTGAATTTGCAAAAAGCAAAACTGTTAGTTGTTATTTACTTTTCTTCCCACCTTGGCAAACTTCTCCTCTCATATTCAAACTTTTGTCAGGAGCAGCAAATAGAAGAGGCCTGTTTCATCTGCATTGTAAATAAACCTGGGCTTGCATCCATGAATGAGAGCAGGTAGGCTCTCTTTCCAGTGATCCGCAGAATCTTCATCCATGCTTCCACTTTCACCACATACACTTTTGCATATGATATCATGCCTCTTCTTCAAACGATCAAACCACCCATCAGAGGCATTAAAATTTTTGACTTACAGTACCAGAGCAATTTCAGTTACCTTTTCCTGCAATATTGGTCCACTGATGGACATATTTACTGACCTCATCTGCTGGAAACAATGCAGTAATACTGTTTCCAGTTCTTCATGTGGAAAAAGCTTCTTGCTCAAAGAAGATGAACCCAGTCCAAGGCAGTTTTCTATTTCTATTCTTGTCACCTTGGATGGGCTTCAACTTGAAGAATAATAGAAACTTTTTCTCAAAAAGAACTTCTTCCTTTTATTGCTGATATTAACCCTTAAGACGTCCACCCGGTCTGTGAGACTGATAAAGAAAAAAAGTGGGTGGGAGAGAGGGAATCCCTCGAATCTGAGCACTGTATGTCCCCGTACCTTCCTGTCAATTCTCCCTCTATCTGTAGATACTCGCAGTAGTGTGCTACCTCCCGTCCTGTGAAGGATACACCTCATTTTCAAATTGTTACACGGTCTGAGAGACCGAGTGGACCTTGAACGTTTGTATTTTTACCCGTCTCATAGACCGAGAGGACCCAAAAAGGTACCTGACTGTTTCAAATTGCACAAATCTAGGCCAGATGGGAGTTTCTTATATGGATTTTCGAAAAATTCCACCCTTCTCTCATACGTTACAAAAAAACAAGTGCATTTTACTTGTTTCTTCGATGCATCATCAACGTGACATTGATGAAGTTACAGGTAAACCTGAAATAATACTTTGCTATAATAGGACGAAAGATGGTGTCGATGTAGTCAACATGAAATGCTCTAATTACTCTTCCAACAGAAGGACCTCTCATTGGCCCCTCACGGTATTTTTTAGAATGATTGACATCAGCACTGTAAATAGCCACATCCTGTACTTGTCTTTTCCAAATAACGATGTACTCTATCACTTCTCTTTCATAAAGAAGTTGGCATATGATTTAGTGAAGCCTCACCTGAGGAAAAGACTGGAAAAACCAACCCTTAGAACAGAAGTGAAAAAAATTATAAGAGAATTCTTAGAACCTAATGCGGAAACAAATCTTCCTTGAGTAGATGTTGACAACAAATTGACAGAAAGAAAAACATGCAGTTTGTGTCATTACTAAAAAAAAGGAAGACTACTTATAAATGTTACCAATGCTCAGTTCCCATATGCTTGGAATGTTCACGAAAGACCTGCCTGACTTATGTAAATGAAAATATTAATAAATAATTAAGATTTTTTGTAATTACATTTAGTAAATGTTAATCTTTTTAAAATTACTTATTTAATATAAAATTACTTGTTTAAGTTACTTGTTTAAATTACTTATATAAATTCATTGCATATACATATCTACAATGTTTATCTTTATATTGTTCAATGTTTATCATTCAATGTGATTATTTATGCAATAAAATATTATTTTAATGATAATTTTTATTCTGTCCAAAGACCCAAATTTCATGGTATACAAAACAAACTAACAAAAATACTTGAAAATTACTTGCAAAGGAAGAAATAACAATAGCGGTCTGACAGACCGGGTGGACCCATAATGTCAAAAAAGGATGTGGACATCTTAAGGGTTAACAAAATAACACAAAATTAAATAAATAATGTTTTTGCTAAATGAAATACACTTATATAAATGGATATCGCAACTGGGTAGCTTGTGGAAAAATGTTGCAACCTTCCACCAACAATGCATCACCCATGATGAAGTCACTGCAACTTCTTTATGTCCTTAAGACTTTTCATCAGACAAACAAATTGGTAACTATGGCGTATTTAATTCATTACTTTGTTGTGGTAAAGAAAATGTAAGCCCGCCTTCCTGGCTCACCATTATACTACTTTTCCCGTCTTATGGTGCATGACCTTGAGTGCACTGGTGAAAGTGCTACTGTTGCAGCCAATCAGACACGAGTGACAAACAATGCAGGGGAGGGGGAAGCCAGTGTCTCTTCGACTGCCGTGGTGTTCACTTCGCTCTCCGCTCGACCGTGTTGCTAGTTATACAGCTTACGACTTGCATTGTGTTGTGTGCACCGTTATATATTGTGCTTTGCTTTCACATTGCGTGAATATCTGCAACTGATATTTCTCCGGAAGATCTGCAAAAAAGAAGTTATTCACCAACAAGGACAGGAAATAATCCACGAATATTTTAAACGGGAAGCAGAAAACTGTGGATCTGTTACTGACGTGGCCCAAGTGCAAAACAGGGTATCGGAGGCCTGCTGTGTGAGCAGAAGAACTCTGCAGCGGATACTAAAAGGATGCGATAGCATGGAAAGCACGGGTTGCATCAAATTTCGTTCTCCCTGTAAACGCATCAAGAGGACCAAGGTAAGCACAAAGATTGATGCCTTTGACAAAGACCTGATACGGAGAAAAGTGCTGGGCTATTATGGAAAGGGAGAATACCTGACCCTGAGGAAATTACTTTCAGATTTGAAGGGTGAAATGAACTTCCAGTGGGAAATTACGTCCCTCTGGAGGATTTTAAAATCCATGGGGTTTAAATATAGGAAAGGGAAGATGGGAGGAAATTCCTCATGGAACGATCCGACATCGTTTCGGCTCATATAACGTTTTTACGTAAAATGCATTTCCTGAGAAACCCTTTGAATCCAAATGAGGCAAAGAAGTTAATATTTTACTTGGATGAGACGTGGGTCAACCAGAATCACGCACCAAAAAAGATCTGGCAGGACCGGAGTGGTAATGGTGGATTGAAAGTTCATACTGGAAAGGGTAGGAAAGTTATAGTGTGCCATGTGGGCTCAGCAGAGACTGGTTTTTTGGAAAGCTGCAAGCTTGTGTTCCGACCAAAATTCAAATCGACCAGTGATGATTACCACACCGATATGAATGCCCAAGTGTTCAAAAAATGGTTCCAGAGGTTTTTGGATATTTTAGATGAGAAACAAATAAAAGGTGCCATAATCATGATGGGCAACGCAGTTATCACTCCGTTATTTTCGACAAGGCACCGACTTCAAGCTCAAGAAAAGATGAAATTCTGGCATGGCTATCGGCAAGAGGTATACCTCACAATACGAGCCAAACTCGGGCTGAGTTACTCTCCTTGGTAAATTGACTGAAGCCGAGGACCAAAGCTTATGAGTTGGATTGTATTGCCCAGGAAAGAGGGCATTCAGTAGTACGTCTCCCACCATATCACTGCCAATATAATCCGATTGAGCTGATATGGGCACAGGTAAAAGGCAAAGTAGGAAGAAAAAATACCACTTTTAAGTTGGCTAATGTAGAAGTGTTAATGAACGAAGAGTTGGAAAAGGACACAAAGACGGACTGGGAAAAATGTGTGGCACAGGCAGAGAAGCTGGAACAGGACGACTATCGCAGGGACGTAGCAATGGATTCTGTGATGGAAAACATAATTATAAACTTGCGAGATGATAGCAGTGACTCAACATCCTGTAATGGTTCCGACAACGACGGCAGCTCTTCTGAAAGCAGTTAAACATATTAAAACTTTAGCCGTGTATTTTTATTAGATAAGGTGAGAAAAATATTAAAGAAATAAAAAATATATAAAATTCATAAAAATTACATAAAATATTTTTAACTTCGCCCATGCCAGTCCAAAGTCCGAATCAAAAAGAAGGATGGAAAATATTTTACCTCACTGAAAAAGGCTAAATAGCGACCGCAATTTCTTGCTGTCCAAAAACTAACCCGCATGCATTTGTTGCAACGCTGTTCGGTAGGTAGGGTTGTTCTGAGAGCTGCAAGCGGTGGTGGAAGGGGAAAACCCTCTCATTGGCCATTCGCTCTTCCAAGGTCATGCGCCATAAGGCGGGAAAAATAGTATAGATGCCATTTCCAATAATAACATAGTGAGTCGGTTTCAGTTACCCCTTGGATGCTGACCAGAGAATGTTGTATCTGGCCTACTCCTTCTATGGCATTTTTGTTAATTCAAATCGCTAATACGTATAACCTGTAAGTTCGACAAGTAAAGTCATTCAGAAGACTCGGGTGTATTATTTTAGCATACATATATGTAGCACTGTAATTGCGACTCTTCATCACACACAAAATTTGTTCTTGCGATTTTTCGCTGCAAATAACTATAAGTATGTGGAGCATGCAGGAAAAAGCAAGGAGACTTCACAAAGATTTAAAAAATAATATGGGAGAAAGTTCTAGTGCAAGTGATAGTGAGCCATTTAATGCAAGCTGGGGTGGTTCCAGAGATTCCACATCTCCATTTAAAACATTAGTTTCTATGGAAAATGACAGCCTGCTTAACGTACGGTTTTTCAAGAATGTAACTTGTACATTAAGTGGACATGCCTGTATATATAAAAATTTTACTACACTAAAATATATATGAATGTTAGCATTGTAATACCCCCTCAATTGGAGTTGGCCACCTTTCCATAGACCTTCTTTGCCAATACACTCCATCTGGGATAATTGGAATGACAATTTCTAGAGGTAGATCTATAGGTAATGTCTCTAATAATAAGTTTCTATCTTTCTCCAAAGGTATAGCATCAAATAAGGGTATTTCTGTAAAAAACAAGAAAAGTGTAACTTTTAGAGTAAACTGTTCTTAATGTTCTTGATACTAAATATTTTGTCACAGCCAATTATTACCTTGGAAGTTTTTGATCAGTGAATCTACAGTTAGATCAGACAAACTTTTTGGCAGTGTTTCATCCCAAGATACTAATTCAGCTTTGAGAATTCGATTAGGTTCTCCAGAAAAATTGAGACATTCATTAGATGGTTTGTATGCTTTGCATACAGATTTTGGAATGGTATGAGGCACCTTCATTTTATCAGTCAGAAAGTTCTTTTCTGAATAAACCAAGAAAATCCAATGTGTACATACCTAAAAGGCAAAATCTGTGAGATGAGGTAAGACAAATAGAGTTGTCTATTTTCAAAATGCCAAATTAATCAATTGAGTAAAAAATTTAGGATTTTTATTATATATGCTTGTTAGAAATACATTTCACTAATAAAGGTAACAAAATTGAGCTCAGTGTAGTTAACAAAGAAACAGCCATATAGTTTATAGAACCTCTATTTTCTGAAAATTAAAAACTATTTGATCTTGAAGGTTGTTTCAAAATATTTTGTAATTGTGATATGCAAAATTCAGAAAATAGTATTATTGAGATTAAGTATTGTAAAACCTGCAATAATATTTTCTAATTCTAGAGGTATCCTGTCACCTGCATTGAATCTATTTAAATCTAAAAAGGCAGAGAATATAAAATCATATCCCATGAACAATTTTGTCAGATCTAACTTCGTAAAACATAATAATGAATAATTAAGCTGCCAGTTATAAAGTGCATTAGAACTTTTAAAAGAAAGCTTAATTACAATTATGGTATTCTTCATCAAAAAATGCTTATAATCAATAATCTGGTTGCAACTTTTACTTCTGTTAAACAGTACTTTCCTTGTTTTTAGTGAATAATTTTATGAAAAGTTATATTTGTATATAGAATAGCGGCAATTATAGCCGAAGATACTACTGTTACTAGAATGATTTTTCCATTATATGTTATAATGAAAATTTGACTACTAAAAACTACTGTTCACGTCGAGATAAAGATTTTAAGACATTATCTTTAAAATATCAATTGTGTAATTCTTCAGTAACGCAGTGGGATAACTGCCTTCGAAGATAACTGATTGGAAATAATTAATTTTGTATGTTTAATTGCTATCAAAAAGATACACATTAACTCCTATAAAAATTTGGACATATATTGCTGATATATTGTCACCAGGGTGGCACTGGTAACTAGTATTGAAGTTCGATAAGTAAAATGACTTGCGTAATATTCAACGCAAATTATTAATAATAAATAACAATAAAACACTTTAGTTATGAAATACTTACACATGGATAGACTTTTATTCACACGGTGTTCTGTCCTATGTCAGATTGTAGAGTTGTTAATAATTATTATCTCTATGGTTACGCTAATCTTATTTTCCCGCCTTTGGACAGTTGAATGTGTTCACTAGCAATATTTGTCACATGCCTGATATGCTGGCTATCACGTAGGCCGACGATACTACCACATCCTATTTACTTAGTGACAGTACTGTAATAACTTTACACTGATGGAGGAAATAAATTCTGATATAGAATTAGTGGAAGATGGATTTGGCTTCATTCGAAATGATACGGGCGAATCAGAAATAGTGCGACGTTTCACCATGACAAATAAAAATGGAATGAGCGTTCAAATAATAACCTACGGTGGAATAATTACTTCGCTCAAAGTACCGGATTCCGAAGGAAATATTGACGACGTCGTTTTAGGCTTCGATAATCTGGATGGTAAGTCATAAATTTTCCAAAAATCTTTGTTTTACATCATAAAAAAATATCAGTTGGTAGGTGTGGCTAAGTTTTCGATCGCAGTATTGGATTTTTCTTAGAAAATATACTTAAGGAATGCGTTTTAATTGGTATAAGTTTTCTAATAAATAATATTGCGGATTGTTTATGCTTTTCGTTGGAACACTTCCGACTTTATAATGCTTATATAAGTAAAATTTTGATAAAATATCCCATTCACTGATACAATACAAATTCTTTTGTAATTGAAAGAGTATCTCCACATTTGGCTTTATAGGGAATTTTTATTTAATTTATTTCTTCTATTTTAGTATCACTATCCTTTAAAATACATTTTTACAACATAGGTGTTTTTCTTTAATGAATGGCATGTCCCTTACTGGATTAAAGCATTTTCTTCTGACGACCCAGGTTTTATTTTAACGTAACGGAATTTAAAAAGGATCGTTTCAGGCTAATTCTTATGATTCTAAGACACTCGTAGTCTGTAGTTAGTATTACCGTTTTTATTTTCATTTTATTTATTCAAAAATTTCTCAGGTAGTTTTTAAGGTAGACTGATCTTTACACTGTAGTGAATTTGACGATTTTCACTCGTCGCACACCGCATATATAACAAATCTATTTAAGATTATTTTTGTTATTGTAATTTTTAACGTAACAAAGTGGATTTTAATTTCAGATTATCTACAGAAGGATAATCCTTATTTTGGAGCAATTGTCGGAAGAGTTGCTAATAGAATAGCTAATGCAAGCTTCAAAATTGGTGACCGCGAATACCATCTTTCAAAGAATGATGGTGAAAATCACATTCATGGTGGATTTATAGGTTTTGACAAGGTTAGATTTTAATTGATTTTTATTTTTAAGAGTTAAAGAGTATTTTAAAGACTTTTATTTATTACATAATTTATTGGTAGAAAAAGCTTCAACATTAATTTAAATGTTTAATATTTCATTTTGGAACTTGATTGTGTAAAATAACTTGTATAAGTTACCCTCTCAGGGCTAGTATATACTGAAATGTAATATTAATTAATTATCCTGTTAAACAACTAAAATGTGCAACTTTCCGTGACTGGTCATGTTAAAAATGTCCTTGTTTGTAAGAAATTTCAATATTTGTTTGTATGACCTTGAAGAAAAAGTTATTGGAGTGTACTCATTTTTTAATTACAGCTATATCCATGATAAGATTCTGTTATTTATTGAAAGAGCAGTAAACCGTCACTTGTAAAGTTCACTTAATTCTTGGAATTTTAAAATCAAATATATTTCTTTATAGAACTTCAATTATTCTTGAAAATCTCATCCATTTGCAGATGAACTGGGAATCTCATGTGTTAGGTGGAGGTAAGCTGGTTCTGAGTCTTCTGAGTGGAGATGGTGATGAAGGCTATCCAGGAGAAGTATTGACACATGCCACTTATAGTCTCACGCCAGACAATGAATTGCTTGTACAGTTTCAGGCTACTGTAACCAAGCCCACTCCTATAAATCTCACCAATCATTCATACTTCAACTTGGCTGGTCATGTAAGTAACTACAAGATGGGTAACCTTTATCGTCCTTGTGGTCCCAATAGGGACCATTAACTGTTTTCGCGAGTGCCCATGTGGTCCCTTTAGGGTCCATAAAGAGACTTTATTTCCAGGTAGATTAGTTTCACTTTGAACACATTAATAAAAAAGATTTTTGAAGACACTTAAAAAGGCATGGTCTTGAGGCTTGTAGTGATTCAGGGCACTTTGTGCTTGGTTTATGTCTTTCAACTCATTTGCCACCAGCACCATATCTCCACATGCTTCCATCTCTCTCAGCATGTTATCTTCGAAGTAAACAGTCTCAAGATTATGAAACTCTTGTAGTCAGCATATTTTGCTAGTTCATAGACAGAGATGGTAATGAAATCCTCAGAGAGTATCTTTTACATTCAGTTTGGAGTTTAGAGCCATTTTGGGAGCATCGTACATGCTTTTTCAAAGCCATTTTTTTAAGAAGATTTTTAGTCAGTACAGTAAAACCTCGCATAGTGCAGTAGTTGCATTCCTTGAAATCACCATCTTCTGAAATCGTGTTATATGAAGCATTGAGTTAATAGGAAATATGGAGTTACGTTTTTGGATCTCATATTTTCAAAATTGTTTAGAATAATTTCTTGACCAGTATTTCAATACATAAAATAATACCATGTTTACTCTTATAATCCATGCCATCACATAATTCAGGCAACCTTATTTCTCCATGTGAAATTAAGAAAAATTAATATAATAATATGTACTGCACGTATTTCACACACCCAAAGTTTTGGTCACAAAATTCTGAGAAAAAGGTGAGTAAATTATGCGCAGCACAGCTTCGGGTTTGATCAATCCTCACTGCACAATGAACTAAATTTCATGCCGATGTTGTGTAGAATAATTTTATCGGTAATAATGAACAGCAGCAAGAGGGAAAAAATCACTTTTCTATATAGATGGGACAAATTATGACTAAAATGATTAACTTTCAATTTGAAGATTAAAATTTTAACTAATGAGGAAAGTAATGGAGAATAGATAAAAATAATTGATGCTATTGTCCACAGAATAATATGAATCATTTAAAAAATTCCTGAATTTACCATAAATAGGGTGAGAAAACTGCAAAAAATTTTACATCACAATATCACAGTTACATATAAAATTTGAGACCGTGTTACTCCAAACTGTTCCGTATAACTTACAAGGAGAGGTCATAACATTAATATTGAAATTCGTAAAACCCTTTTAGGAGGTGAAACTAGAACTAAAATATGAAATATATCTCTCAGCGTTTTTGCCAATGGGCCTTTGTTTAAAACACATTAACATTTTAAAAATCAGGTTTAAGCATGATTGCATCATAAACCAGCAACATTAACAACAATGGTAACAGGGGTGATACCCCAATGTGTAGAGTGAATGCCTAGTAATTAGATGGGCCAGGGTTCTATCCCGGTTGTCACCTTTTTTTTTCATAATCATAAATAATCTGAATATGTATTTTAACTAGTAAAATTGTATTATTATTGAGTTTTTATTGTATTTTTATTTTTTTTCGCGTATTTTTGTGATTATTTTGTTTTACTTTTTTCGCGTACTTTTTGGTACTTAATTTATTTGCATTCTCCACATATAATTATAACATTATAATTATAAATAAATAATGTAATTTAGAATATTATAATAATTATTTGATTGTTTAATAAAATATCAATTCTTTAATACATACGTGAAAAAAGTAAAAAAAAATAATCACAAAAATACGCGAAAAAAAATAAAAATACAATAAAAACTCAATAATAATACAATTTTACTGGTTAAAATACATATTCAGATTATTTATGATTATGAAAAAAAAATGCTGACAACCGGGATAGAACCCTGGCCCATCTAATTACTAGGCATTCACTCTACACATTGGGGTATCACCCCTGTTACCATTGTTGTTAATATTGCTGGTTTATGATGCAACCATGCTTAAACCTGATTTTTAAAATGTTAATGTGTTTTAAACAAAGGCCCATTGGCAAAAACGCTGAGAGATATATTTCATATTTTAGTTCTAGTTTCACCTCCTAAAAGGGTTTTACGAATTTCAATATTAATGTTATGGCCTCTCCTTTTTAGTTTCTCCAAGATGTAACTATGTTTCACCTTCAAGTACATGTAGTCCATGCTTAACACAAGAGATACATTCCTAAAAAGTGTCGTGGTAGGTGAATTTGTACTAAGTGAATGCATAAATACCATAAGAAACCACGTAAAAGGTTAGGCTTAGAGGGAGAGAGAGAGAGCGTGCGAGAAAGCAGAGATTTAATGGATTACAACGATTAATCTGCATTTTACTTACGTTTTTATACATCAAATGTAATTAACTATACAGTGTAAATACAATACAATGCATAAACAATACACGTAAGACGTAAATAAAGTATAAACACGGTGACGTGTGCTAGTCTCACAGGTCTTTTAGATAATGAATGACCACTGATTGAACTGAAGAATCCATTCTTGCTTAATATATAGGGCAGCGGTAGGCAACGTTTTTCTGTTGTGTGCCACTCTTTATCAATATTCATAATCCATGACCCTTTTGCGTATGCCACCCTTAAATTCGTTTTGTAAATAACGATTACAAAAAGCAGTTCTTATATTATAAGGAATCGGGAATATAATGCAGTATCATCAAAATACAAAATAAATTTGAAATAAAAGTGAAATTCTTTTAAAAATACATACTTTTTGTAATTTTTCTCTGAAATACCGTGCCACTTAAAATCTCTTTGCGTGCCACTTTTTGGCACACGTGCCATAGGTTGCTGACCCCCTGATGTAGGGTCTGGTCATTTTCCTGTTTTTAGATTTATCTGAAATCAATAGTTAAATGAAAATAGATTGAGACAGGAAAATATTGTAGCTGAGGACAGAGAAATAAGCAAAATATAAATTATCTAATATTTTATGAACAAATATAAATTAATATACACATTCCATTAATGGCAATATTTTTTTATTTTTTCATGTAATGGATCGTGTTGCAACTTATGTTAAAATGTGAGCTTCTTCATGTAAAGTGAACAGGTTCCCCAATTGATAAATCGTGCTAAAGTGAGTTTCGTGTTAAGCGAACTTGTGTTAAATGGGGACTACCTGTAACTGACACTGTGTAACAAATTCAGCCATAAAATATCGCTGTTTATTAAAAACTAGCAGAAGTGCCTGTTAAATTTCAAGAGATTTATGAATCTAAGACTTCAACCATGTAACATCTAAATATTGCAAGAATAAGAGAGTATACAACAAAAACAGAATTTCACTTTTATATGTGAATATAGATCACTTTCGTCAAATCCAGCTTCATTTCTAACGTAATTATGACTGAAATTTTTACTTTTGTGTCTTGTAAGAAAGAAACCCGTGAAAAGGCAATGTAGTATAGCTGTCCATGATTAAACACTGGCTCTGGTAAATGTACACCAGATGCATGGGCCTATTTATAAAAATGTAGAATATAAATATTTTACTTACAAAAAAGTAAGATTCCAGAATTCAATAGACGAAAGAAGGTCCAATTGCTTTGGCCAATTGTTATAAACGTTTCCCACATGTAGTTTCCTGAATACCTATCAGTATCTATTTACCTTGATATTTATAAAGATTGACATTGGCACAATGATCATTTTATTGCTTAAACAGAAGTGCAAAGCGATTAACCTTCGTCTATTGGAAGGCTTCATTGAAGCTAATTGAATCGGAGGTAAGAATGATGACCGCCTAGGCCAGGGATCGGCAACCTTTTTGACAAGAAGAGCCATTTTTTCAAAATTTGTATAGAATCAAACATAAGATGAGCCGCAGAGCATGTATAATGAAAAATATGTATTAAATACCGTCAAGCCATATTTAATGACATCTATTTATTTAAAAGCTGCATATACACACCCATACAATGACGTTTTAGAGATAATTCGGAAAAGGAACTTGAGAAACAAAAGAATATTTTTATTCAATGAAAATATAAATAAACATTTAAATGAAGCAAATAAAGAGATTCTTTCAGAAAATTAATCTAGGACTAGAGATGAAAGTGAGAATGTTGAAAATAAAATCTTTACTCAACAATCCATATTGGATCCTTCTATTGAAAACGATTAAATTATTAACAGTTGAGACTGTCATTGTTGTCTAGTGCGCTTTAACACGTTGACCGCCCATGGCCAGTTAACTGGCCATCGATGACTTTCACTGGAGGCCCGTGGCCAGTTAACTGGACATGGGCATCATTCGATTTCCTTACGTCTTGAAAGCCTGAGCCTTGCATGTTTGTTTTGATACTTGCAGTGGGCCTCGGGGAAGCTTCAATCTTTCAAGTAGTGGTCTTGGTTTCGAAATCGACTGATGGATGGCAATTTTGTTAATATCTAATTTACCAGTGCATTACGAACTTTCACAAATCATTTTAATATTTAATTTCTGAGAAATTAATAAGTAATAAATTACATTTTATTTTTAATGTTAAAATTTTATGAAGAAAAATTTCCGATGTTTATTTTACAGAATCTGAATTGAAAAATAACAAAAACTTCTATGATTGAATTTATGCAATTTGTCACACAATAATCAATTTAAAAACTGAGAAAACAACATTTGGTTTGCAGAATAAGGAAAGTGAAAAGATCTTAGTTGTACCACTTCTTTACAACATACGGTTCTTAACACGTTCAACGCGGCAATAAAAATAAAATTTTTTACCGGTGGCTGAAAAATTTTTTTTTGTATCATAATGGAAACAGTCTATATAATGGCCTTTTGCATTATTTTTCAATTTATTAAATAAATATTCGTAAACGTAATAATTAACTTGGACATCCGCCGCCACCGGTGGTCCAATTAGCGTGAAGATGCGCAGTTGCTTATCTCGTCCTGCTTGGCCGTCACCATATATTACTCTTTTAGATGTTTTGCATAACATAACTTTTTCTTACCTATGAATATTTCCGAATTCTATAGGTCGTATTCGTAAGTTTCAATTATTTTTTTTCAAGTAATAATAATAGAATAGGAAATTTTTCAAAAAATTCCTTGTTTTTAGGGAAAGAAATGCTTTTCACGTACTGTTATTTGCTTACTAAGTACTGTATATTCACATATAATATATACAGTATCAGGTGTATATATAGGGGTATATTCAGTACTTATATATATTTCAGATACTATATAAAAATTTATTTACTACACTGGGTTTGCCATACATTCGTCAGAATAGAGTAAGAGTGAATACTAATTACTGAATGAATTGAACAAAGTAATTTATGAATGAATTATTTATTTATCCATTTACAAATATAGCGTGGGTTGGTCACGGGGTTGACCGAGAGAAATGAAACCTCAGTTCTTTTTGCACTCCCACACACAACCTTTATTTTTATTGTACATACAATGTATAGGGCCAAACGGCCAGAATGCTCATGTGCTTCCAAGAATCCCAAGGGATTGAAGGTTTAGGAGAGAGGTGAACCCTCTAAACCTTTGACGTCTCCTATAATAGTTATAACATATGGACAACTTATTTACCTTTTCAACTTTTCCGTAATCGCTTTCTATTGTTCCTCTGCAGGTCATAAAATGAAACTACTCATACACACTCAATTGATTATAATGTAAATTACCCATTGAAAAAAATACGGTCGAAACATTCACGCAAAACCTTCATCTAACTGGAATAAATATATAACCTACTACTATAGAAAAAAGCCTTCAATTACTCAAAAATGTATGTACTTCTCTTATTTAAACATACAGCCACAAAAAAACGAAAAAAAAATCGAAATATTAAAAAAATCATGAAAAAATTCTTAATAGCGCCATTTGGAAACGGCAAAAATGTGTATCAAGATAGGATGCTGAGCAATGACTATGCTGAAAGAAACGACGGCGGGAGATAGCGTAGAGTCTCAAACGTCCCTTGGAAAAGGAAGCGACCTTGGACGTCAATTGACGTCCTCCACGTTGAACGTGTTAAGATACAAAGGGGGACAGACAGACAGACGGACACAAA
This sequence comes from Uropetala carovei, assembly GCA_036926305.1. Taxonomy (NCBI): domain Eukaryota; kingdom Metazoa; phylum Arthropoda; class Insecta; order Odonata; family Petaluridae; genus Uropetala; species Uropetala carovei. Next base: position 6,673,789 of record JAXCHB010000172.1, on the reverse strand, counting down.
TTTAAATTTCATGGTTGGACCTCTGCAGTGAAAAAGCAAATTTAGTTGGGCTGTCAGTGTTAAGTGGGAGAGTGGTCGTCAGGAGCCGCAGGACATTCCTCAAAGAGCCGCGGGTTGCCGACCCCTGGCCTTGGCAATGCCTGGAAAGAGTACGAAAAATCTACAAAATTTCGAAAGTAATTGCATATTTCTGAAAACTTTGACTTTGTAACATGTAAACATTGTAAGAATAAGGTAGTACACAGTTATAGCCACCGAATGAAGCAAAAACAAAGAAAATCGGTCTACATTTAGATATTTAGATGAAAGAAGAGAAAAAACCCAGCACTCTGAAAAATGGAAAATTGCATGTAAACTTATGAGAAAATAATTATTGAATTAAACACCTCCTCCCTTCCCAAAATTTTTATCGCCACATAGCCTATGTTACTCGCAGGGTGAAATTATATACCTATGCGAAGTTTTGTGATGATGTCTTCAAAAGTGTGGATTTGTATAAAGAACAAACATAATCTGAGTCACTTTTTTATATATACCGTATATACTCGTGTATATGCCGACTCCATGTATAGTACGACCCCTGAATTTTTGGTGAACAAACCTGAGTTTTTCATATATCTCGTTTATAGTACGACCCCAGCTTTCCACTAGGGTCGATATATTTTGTTTCGATAGCTCGATGGTTATGAGATGGTTATGAGATATATCGAACGACCTTGATTTTCCACACCACCATAGAATAGACCGTAAATGTCGTAAATAGTATTTCTTGAGAGTACACTAAAATTCGGATAAGTTAAGTATCTTACTCCTAAAACATTTAATAAAAAGTGATATGAATCATGATTGCACAAGATGAAATAAAATCGTTTCAATTCTAGTACGTCTGGATTACGTTCCGCGTATGTAATGGTTCCACTCGCTCATCTACTTAATAGGTAGGGATAACGGATAAAAAGAAATTACTTTGTAATATTCCACAGTCTTTATTGTTTCTTCAATCACACACCGACCGGTTTCCACTACAAAATCATTCTAATGGTGTTACTAACCGACGTAACACCTTTAGAATGACTTTGTAGTGGAAACCGATCGGTGTGTGATTGAAGAAACAATAAAGACTGTTGAATATTACAAAGTAATTTCTTTTTTCCAAGATGTCGAAATTCCATAAAGTTACGCTGTCTACGATACTTTTAGTCCAACTCGTTCCAATCCATCCCTTGTAAAAAGACGCAAACAAAGATGTACATACAAAAATTCAAGAAAGGAAGTGCCCGTAAATCTTCACTTATATCAAGTATTTGTGAATTTGAAGCTGTATATATGAAAAAGATTCTACTCTTCACGAAGCAACATAACAACGATAAAGGACCTCACTGTTAAGGTTAGCCTACCATTAGAATGCGTGCAGGTGGCATAACTTCACCGAAAATGCCCGTGAATATACATGAATTTTAAATCCTCAAATGCATTACTCGTGTATAGTACGATCCCCAATTTTTGCAATAAAAATTTGGTCGTAAAAACTCGTACTATACTCGACTATATACGGTAGATCTTTTTTCTGTGTTCGTAGCTGGAGGATAATAAAATGCAGTAATATCCTTCCCTTGCTTATAACGTAAAATATACCACAGCACACCAGTTGCTGAGCTCTGCCGTATCAGCACAATATGAGAAGCACACATACAAATCTCTTGACGCAGCATTTTTATAAGGTATAATAATTGCATCAATCAATTTGTCAGTATGTTTTTTATTGTTTTAAGGATGATATAAACTTCAGGTCAATAGCTCAATTCTATTGCCTATTAAAATGCTAATGAAAAAAGTTCTACACTTTGAATTTGAGGCATTCTCATGTTATTCAAATGGGAAACAAAAATAATTACAGTGGAATCCTGATTTAAAGTTTTCCTGCATTTAAGGATGTTTTTTTGCGGCCCCAACCAAAGCCCATGTAAATAATATTACTCGATTTAGCGTTTCTCATTTTTCTGAATTGCCCGCATTTAAGGGACACAATTCTGGTCCCTAAACAGACATGATCTCGATTTAAGGTGCATTTACACAATGTGGCACGACAGTATATTATTTAGTAGAGTTGTAATGTAATAATTCATACTATTCATTGATGATGCAACACATACCGGCATTGTTGCATTAAATAAACTCAAATAATTAATATTTTGTCACACTATGATTTGTCAATCGACCTTTAATCCTTAAGTCATCTGTTACGTAAGTTATGAAAGTTGCGGTGATGTCATTACTTGAACATGGATTTTGTTACGCTTCGGTTCCCAGGCGCTCGCTTAGTGACGTGTTAGCTAGTTGTGCCACTCGTGTACTACAGCCATATTTACTGTGTTAACCCGAAAGGAGACAATCCCTCAAAAATGGGAAGGCTTATTCAGAAAAATGCTTCTTTTACATCGAGGTACTGTTATTCAAACTTTGGGTGTACCTACTCATCCGTCGCTGGAGCATTTCCCTACCCTGCACAAGACAAGCAATCATATTCGAGTTTTTCGCATAAAGCACCGAAATGTAACAAATGTGCTTAAAATCTAATGATTACAAGGCATTGGAAACTCCAATATCTGCTAGTGTTGTCATTTTGTGTGCAACATTGTTCACGCTCAGTCAGTTACACCTGCTGACACGTCTGCCAAAGCTCACCACACTACTTCATTGGGGGATAAATTATTAGAAGCTCATATAAATTATCTCATGTGATCCATGCGAGCTCAGTTACCTATATCATGTATTCATCATTGTATACGAATTTAAACAAGTTAGGAAAGTGTACAACGTATCACAAATGGGCGCATTTTGTACAATGGAGAATTAGAAAGAAATGATATACCTGTACGTAAGGAAAATTGCGTTTAAAAGTTCTTTTCCTCATCATAAATAATCCATTTTCTTCCTATTTCATAAAATTACATTCACACGTAAGGAAATTAAACGTTTGTTTGTGAGATTGTTTATGTTAGCAACAATGAAGAAGTAACCACGCAAGAAATTAAGTTCAACTCGAATTAAGACATTTTTGTTTGATTTTCTCGATAACGGCTACTCCTATGATAAAAATGTATAGGAAAATAATTAGTCATCTTTACTAGTTCTATAAGTTTTATTTGAAATATATTTTGATATGAGCAATACTTGACGAGATATGACAAAAATTTAATTTTTTGTCACCAGTAAAGTGGTACCCCTGATTGGCATACGTGATTCATTTTTGCGATTTTCTTATTATATTTGATATAAAGTCCATAATATCAAATTTCATGAAAATCCATTTGGTAGAAGCCAAGAACGAACATGCAGACGGACGGACGCGGAAGCAAAACGTGCCTAAAAATTGAAACAATCTGCACGCTCTATTGATTCCTGCTATAGTAAGTATGTCTTGAGTATGTTTATTTATATAAAAATTTTAGGAAAGTTTGTCGCGGAAAAGTTATAGATTGCAAATGCACAGCTAGGAAGTGCAGTGAGGGTCACAACCATGAAGTTACAACTAATTTCATCTCCAAATCGAAAGCTTAACAAATCATCTTTGCTGGAGCACTTGCAGTATGATTCTCAGCCATCCTCATTCTGTGAAATCTTACGAATGAAAAAATTGATCGTAATCACTTCAAAAATCAATGAACACTAAAAGCTGCAAGGTTTCTGAGCATCCTAGACAGAGGACTCATGGTGTTAATACAAATTAGGCGACTTCGTATTTTTTTGCTAACTGTGCATTTCTCTCGTGGTTACTCATCCACTGGGATGAGCGTAGGTTTACCATCCCTGCCGACTCCAGTATCACCCCTCTCCTACCTCTTTACACTTTTGCCATTTCCTACACCCCATTCACCGTTTTAAGTGATATACGACATTTGTATCTGGTAGCAATGTCAGCTGTGAAAATTAATATGTACATACACTCAGTGATTAGCTGAAAAAATTAAGGACCGGCTCCAAAAAAAGTTCAAGGAAATTTGGATAAATTTGGCAAGAGGAGGTCTACCTGCCAGGGGCAGCTCATCACTGCATATACTTGTACATGTTATATTTCAACCTCTTCACATCATTTCTCTCATCCGTGTAGAAGTGATGCACATTGTTTGAGCTTATGGGTGTGAACCGGTCAATATGCTGGGGAACTCATTGACAGTGTAGCCTTTCACTGTGATGGCAAAGTAACACCTAATGTACTGGCTTTCTGGCATTGAGTGTTGCGTTTTCATGCAGGTATACAGACAGTGTTTTCTACTCTGCCTTAAAAACACTCACTAATTATGGCATTCGTGCGCATGTCTATTTCATTTTATGGAAAATATATTTATTTAATTTAGTGATATTTTATTAATATGGGTACCAAAATGAGTAAGCTTACTTTAAGCAAAAATTTTTCCATTATTCGTCAAGTTGAGGCCCATCCAAACGTGACAAGAATAGAGATGGCAAACCGCCTTAGACTAGCTCCATTTTCTTTGAGCAACGTTATCTATCTGTACTCTTAATATAATTAATAAAAATTTGATATTAATAAACTGATGTTTAGTCTTTAAATTTTAGACTACCCCCATTTAAGGTGTTACTCGATTTAAGGTACAAAAAACTTGTCCCCCAGGCAAAGAGAAATGGGGATTCCGCTGTATTTAAACCTTTCACCCAATATATTCCAGTATGAAAAGTAGTGCATTCAGCTAGTTTAAGCAGCAGGATTGTTTATGCAAAATTTTGTAACTGTAGCTAATCGCAAAGCATGACTTTATATGGAACAAATACACTTCAAAATATTTATGTGGAGATAACTTACATTCAGTTGTTGAATTATATACTTATTCTTCTCAAGTACAATATTGTCTCAACTAATAAAATTTCGTTTTCTTTCAGTTCATTCTTTGTCTAAAAATGTCATTTCAAAAATTAAAAATTTATTGAAAAGCATTATTTGTTGTTTTTATTTTAAATACTCTTTGTTTGAATGTTTTATTATATATGGTTTTTTATTAATGCAACTTTAGCCTAATAGGTGTGCTTAATATGAACCTAGACACAGGGAGTCACATTTGGGATTTAATTCCATCTTTTAGGTCTTATCTGTATTGATAACAGTGATAGTTTATTCTAATCTAACAACAACTTTTTTTAAACACTGTTCAGAGATCGAGTCCCATACCCCCATTATTTGGTTCCCATACCCCCAAGGGGTATGGATACCCCTGGTTAAGAACCCCTGTTTTAAGGGTTAAGCTGTACATATATTTTATTTTCATGCATTCTATAATTGTCAATGTTCTTTCTTGTAATAAGATTACATCAGTAGTTCCAATTTTTTTCAAAGCTATCCTATTCATCATAGAATCAAATTGAAAAATCTATACTTTCTCTTTACCTTCCTCATACCATCCTTCATTAGCCTTCTTGCAAATTGTCCTTAACTTTCATTAAGTTTGGTTTTTTGATAAAATTGAATGATCCTTTCTTTTTTTCTTTATCCAGGTTAGTTTATAGAATATAAGCACACCCAAGTCACTTGAGCTTCAAATACTATATGTGATTCTAGAAATTTAACAAAATGCTGTATAAATAAATTACAATACTATACTTTTCACCCACTATGTCATAAATATGAATCCACTTTAGTTATCTGAATAAATACTGGTTGGTATAGCAATGCTTTATCATTAAAACCTGAGCAATAAAAGACATATAAACCATTGTTTGTAAAAGTATTCTGAGGTAAATCTCTTAAGGAAAACGATCTTCTTTTTACATAGGATGCAGGTGTCCATGGGATCAATGCTCATATGGTGTCAATTAATGCTGAAAATTATACTCCCGTCGATGGAAATCTTATTCCCACAGGTAAATTATTTTTTAATTTATGGTTTTGCTAAAGTTGAAATTAGAAATTTCATAGCTAATTGTAAGTGAATATAATAGAACCTTGCTATAATGTGGTCTTCTATAACATGGAATTTGGTGTGATGCAGATCCCTCTTGAGCCTCATAACATCAATTTAAATTTACTAAAGGCTCTGCCCCTATGGCAGGAGTCGGCACCCTTTTTCCTGAGAAGAGCCACTTTTTCAAATCTACTGTATTTACCCGAATCCAAGACGACCTCCCCCACTTGGATGACTGTCAAAACAGAAAAAAGATTTTATGGCCAACATAACTACAAAAAATTGGTACAACATACATTGTACAAACTTTCTCATATACTAATGCGTCATTTAGTTTTCTTGAGAAAATGAAAATTGTATGAGCCTGTTTTAAGAAAATCCAATTTTTGTTTAAGTTGCCTATTCTTGTTAAAGTTGCCTAGAATAAACTAGCCTTATATTCATTCATTGAGAAAAATGAAATATGTAGTATTATTGCAGACGTATACTCAAGTAACTGTACGAAATTTGATCAAAATCGTTCTAACCGTTTTTGAGAAAATCAAATTATTGCTTAATTTGCCTAGAATAAACTAGCCTTATATTCATTTTTTGAGAAATACGAATTATATAGTATTATTGAAGATGTAAACTCAAGTAACTATACAAAATTTGATCAAAATCGTTATAGCCGTTTTTGAGAAAATCAGATTGTTGTTAAAAATGCATAGAATAAACTACTCTTAATTATTGAGCAATGTCAACCATTTCTATGTATACTCTGCTCAGTATGATAAAATACCTAAGTACGAGATTTCATTCATTTTCGCTCTGCCGTTTAGGCTCCAGAGCCAGTAACAGACAGGGAGATGGCATTGTAAAAACCACTTTTTCGTATTCAGCGACACCTAAAACGTATATTTCCATAAAAATTTCGAGGTCGAATTTTTTCGCGATAACAATACCGTATTCACCCGAATCCAAGACGACCCTGAATCTAAGACGACCTCCCATTTTGATGATTCCAAAAGAGAAAAAAGCTCAAATTGACCTTCATGACTACAAAAATTATAAATCTTGTGAAATATTTATTTTCTCTTATACTTTTCTTGAATGTCATTGTCTTTTAACATTTTAAAATCATAAGATCACATCACAAATAGAACCATTCAGGTTTTCAAACAAATTAAATGGTAGCATTCATTTTAAGATAACATTAAAAATAAAGTAAATACATTGAAAGAATATACTCATTTCAGGACAACAAAAAAACATTTCAATCCAAGTGCTGCATAAAATAATTTTATTGTGTTAGTCATCATCACTGTCTATGCAACCTTCACTATTTTCCTCATGCTCACTATCTTTATCACTCTCAACTTCATCATCAGTCTCCAACAAAACATCATCCTCACTCCCATCCATGGCATTAGATAAGCAGCATTTCTTAAATCCTTTCACTATTACTTTTGCATTTATTTGTTGCCACGATGCCTTGATCCATTGGCAGAGCATTGCACTTTCAGGTTTCTTAAGATTTCCTTTTAGTGTTAAAGTGTGAGTTCCACTCTGTAACCACTCAGAATACAAAACGTTTAAATTATTTTTAAAACACTTATTGACAGCAACATCTAAAACTTGAAGTTGCGATGTCATTCCTCCAGGTATTACAATAAGATCAATATTCATCGCACTCATTATGTTTTTAATTTCAGGAGATAAGTGTCCTTGAATGCATCCAGTGAAAGCATTGCTCTTTGTTTCAGTAAAGCTCCTGGCCGTCTATTCCACACCACATGTAACCAATCTCTCATTAGTTCTTTAGTCATCCACCCCTTTTCTTGACACCTATTATTCCACTTGGCAAATGTTTCTTAGGCATTGTTTTCCACTTTAGAATCACATATGGTGGTAATTTAGTCCCATCTGCTAAAACCGCCAACATTACCGTGACTCGCATTTTTTCGTTGCCTGTAGTTTTAATTAGGACGGACTTCGCACCTTTTTCGTTCACAGTATAATTAGATGGCATGTAGAAGAAAACCGGAGTTTCATCGGCATTTCCTATTTGGCTCAAAAGGTAATTATTGGTTTTTCTAAGTCCAATTACGTATTTCTGGTAAGCGAGAAGTTTTTCAACATAGTCTTCTGACAATTTCTGACACAGCGAAGTTCGTCGCCGTAAAGAAAAATTATTTCGTCGCATCATTCTCACGCACCAACTTCTGCTGGCCTTGAATTCTTGCAATGATATATTAAGTCCTCTAGTAATTTCATTAGCTTTAAGTATAATACTTTCAGTCGAAACAGGCATACCGTTCTTCCTCATGGTGCGCACAAACTTTACTACTTCTTCTTCAATGCCATGAAATCGGCCTAATTTTGGACCACTGAGCGACTTCCTTGTGGCTTTGGCTTTTTCTAGTTCCTGTTTTGAGAGTTTCCATCGACGCACATTTGCCTCAGATACACCGAACTTTCTACTCGCATCACAGTTATTAGTTTTTTTGGCGTAATTTATCACGATCAGCTTAAAATTTGTATCTTAGCTCCATCTAATTCCTTTGTTAACTTCCCCTTTGCACTTGTGCCACGTACTTCAACATGATCTGTCATTTTAACTTAAGGGTTGTGCATTTAAATCAAGAATGCACAACTCAAAATTACTGTCACACTTAGTGAATCGCGGTGCGTCATTTGAAAGGGGAATCCCAATAATTTCCGGTCTCATTTGTTTTGACATTGCGGTTGCCATTACGTGCAAGATGAAAGTAAGTCGTCTGTGTTATGATCGTCGACGATGATTATTAGTCTAAATAATTATTATTCCCGTCATGTTTTTCATATTGTTATTACTATTTCTTTATTTCACTTCTTTATGTACGTACTTGAATTTGCTGTTGTGAATTGTTTACTCTAATATACCATTTGTTGTAAAAACCATTGATTAAATGCTTAAATATATTTCGTATTCGAATGTAAGACGACTCTTGATATTTACAGCTGAAAATTTGGAAAAAAAGGTTGTCTTAGATTCAGGTGAATACGGTACTTTCTCGATACTTGGTATGAGAAAGTAAAAATTAAAAAATCTACAAACCTGGGAGAAATTTTTATTCTTATATGATTTTCTTGAATTGTCTTTAACATTTTACATAATAAAATTAGTGCTCGAATTGCATCGGAAGGCTATTCCGGTTGTAAAAAAATTAAAATAGAAGCATTCTAGTCAAAATATTGTATTTTCTACTAGCGTCACTATTGTTTTTTCTGCATAATTTATCACGATCAGTTTAAAATTTGCATCATAACTACGTCTCACTCCTTTTAATATCTTTCCCTTTGCATTTGTACCTCTTATTTCTACATGATCTGCCGTTTTAAATTCGAAGGCGATGTAGGTATTTTAAAATAGTTAATATGCGTAACAAAATCACAATATGATATTTAAAATCACATTCAAACAAGGGGAATTACGCTGCCATTTGTTTTGACAGCTGCGAAAGGCTCTGCATCATGGCGGCGTATGCTTCGCTTTGGACTTGTTGGTGAATACCGTATTTACTCACGTAATTTTTGCCACTGCATAATTTACGCACCCCAACTTTTAGTCATGAATTTTGGTATAAATCATATAATCCCGTAATTTACGCAGCCCAACTTTTAGTCATCGGTAGGTATGCGTGTCTTCACCAATGTTCAACAAAACTATTTACGTTGAGCAAGCATGTGAATTCCTTTTTAATAACGTAAATGAGGTTGCCGAGTAATGGACACAAAGTGATTTACTGCATATGTTGTTCAGTCATTAAGACTCATTACTTTCAAAAAGATGTAAAATTATTTACACTACTTTGCGAATTTTAAGTATAGTTAAAAAGTGGGTAAATAACACGAGTTAATACGGTATTCTTATAATTATTATTTTTGTTTTTTTGCTGTTATTATTGTTTATTTCATTGTTTTATACTATTTAATTCGCTTACGTTCCATTCATTCTAAAAACTTCGATTAAACACGCAATCCAACTTTGTATTCGAATTTAAGACGACCCTCGATTTTCACAGGTGGAAATTTGGTAAAAAAGATCGTCTTGGATTCAGGTATATATGGTATATTATAAAAGGTGTAGGGTTCTTGTTTTCTTTTCTACACACTTTTGAAGCCACTCTTTAGACGCGATTTAAGATAATTTCCGAGTAGGTGCGAGTTTGAAATTTAGCAGAAATGCACGAAACGCATTAAAAGGCAATGACGAAAATAAAATCCTGGGTTCATCTCCAGAACATTTGTTTCCCGTAAGAAAACACATAAAATACGACGTTTCGATGTGTGGGCTTTCACTCTATTGCAAATTAAAATTAGAAAAAATTGACCTACAGTCACCATATGTGAACTGTTTTAAAGAAGAATGTACAGACAGTCCCTGAGTTACGTAGGGGTTACGTTCCTAAATACGCTATGTAACTGAAATTATACGTACGTCAGAATTGCATATGTGAACCTAACATAATTATGTGTATGCAATAAGTATTCTTAACAGTACATAGAATAACATCTACCAAGGGTTTCCGCAGTAAACACCACCATTGTCTCTTCATATCAGAACAACACAATATAATTATAAATTGTAAACGAAATATATACTGTAATATGGTTTATTATTTTCGTTGCAATACTGTTGCCATTTTCTTCTGATAAGCATTTGCTGCAATGAAAACTAACATAAAATACGCAAAGTTAAGGAACACACATGGTAACAACACAAGACTGAGTGAGCAAAAGAAGGTATTTGTGGGTTGCTGGGTACGCTACCCACTGCCTTACTGCATTACTCCGTGACAAAGTTCTGCGTAAGGTATGTAGCTGCGTAAAATAAATATTCACACTAGGGTTGCCAACTGTAAGACCTTCACGACCCGAAGATTTTAGTTTGAAACCCGGAGATTTTAGCCTGAAACCCAGAGAATTTGGAGGAAACCCTGTTTTGTCACTTTTTACGGATTTTCTGTTATTCACGAGTTGCTATTTAAAAAGTATTGTAAATTATATCAATACATTTTCATTTATCAATTGAAATATTATTTAGTATTTCATTATGCATAAATAGAGTACGTAAGTGCGTTATTCTCACCTCTTGCGAGAATATTTTTCAGGGGTTAAAATTTGTATTATGTTATATTTAATTAAAACTGTGAAAACAGCATTATTTACTTGAAATTTGAGGAAATGCGATTGATAAAATATTACGATGGGTCCCAAGGGAATTTTATATTTCGTCCAAGATACCATTTTTTGTTCATTTCAAAGAAAAAACCCTCATAAAAGGGCATTTCTTCATTAAAATCGACATTTTCTAAGCAAATGCTCAATGTCTTTTGTATGTTTGTGTAAGGAGAACCATTAGAAAATTTGTAGTTCCACTACTGTCACTGACCCGAAGAAATTGTAAAACCCTGAGCCTGGAGAAACATTGCATCACCCGGAGTCTCCGGGTAAAAATGACCCAGTTAGCAACCTTAATTCGCACCTCGCATACTCCTATTATCTATGTAAGTATGAGTATACGTAGCTTGAGTACTACGTAACCTGGGGACCGTCTGTACAAGGTTTCTTAGTCTTATCATCTTTTTACACCTTCCATTCGAAATAACTCGCACTTAACGAATATGTCACAGATTTAGACCAAATATTGTACTTTTATTGGTAAGTTTCCTGGACAAAGAATGTCATTGTTGAGACTCAAGATTCCTTTCATTGCTTCAATACTCATATGTCATACGATAGAAATACGAAGCATTTACATAGATGTATCATCCGGAGGAAGGAAGGGAGGCAGAGTGGGTGAAAGGGAGAGACCAAGGAGGGAGGGGAGGGAGGAAAGAAAGGAGGGAGATACGGCAATATAATTTTCTCTTCCGTCATATTGACGTGTATTTACGCAATATTGTTGCATTCTTATATGTAAAAATATTTACAAGTGCATTAATGTAATATACAGTAAACTTCCTGTTATCCAGCATACTCGGGGAATTGGGTTTTCTGGTTAACTGAATATTCCGGTTGCTTGAGAGTTTTATTGGATAGGCCTTAATAATGCATTTGGAAACCAAAATATGGGACAGATGCAAAACTATACATATACCTTGGAATTTCTAACCCATAGAATTGATATTCTACTAACAATTATTCTTAAATACAGTAGAATTCCGATTTAAGATTCTCCCATTTAAGGTTTACCCGCATTTAAGGCATTTTTTTGCGGCCCCGACCAAAGCTCCATATAAATAATGTATTGTATCACCTGATTTAGTGTTTCTCAATTTTGTGAATTGCCTGCAATTAAGGGATAAAACTCTGGTCCCTTGCGGGGCATCGCCTCGATTTCAGGTGCGTTTACACTGTGACTCAAGAATATTTCATTTGGTGGAGATGTAATATATTAATTCAATCTAGTCATCAATGGCACAACACATACTGGCGTTGTTACTACAATAAATAAACTCAAAAGAATTAATATGTAGTCGTGCTGTTTTGTCAGTCCACCTTAAATGTCCTAATCTGTTATGTACTTCACGAAAGTTGCGATGACGTCATCATGTGAACACGGATTTTTTTACATTTCAGTTCGCAGGCGCTCGCTCACTAACGTGACACGTTAGCTAATTGGGCCACCCGCGTTTACCACAGCCATATTTACCTTGTTAACCTGAAAGGAAGACACTCCCCCAAAAAAAGGAAGTCTTATTCACAACATTGTTATTATTACATCAAGACGGCGATGTTATGAAAACTTTGGATGATGTTCTTACTCGTCAGTCACTGTAGCATTTCCCTACACCGCACAAGACACGCAATCAAATTTGCATCAAGGGCCGAAATGTAACAAATGAGACTAAAAGGATGTTGGAACTGTTAGTGTTGTCATTTTATGCACGGTCAGCCGATAACAGGCGTCAAAACATCTGCCAACGCTCACCACACTGCTTCACTGAGGGATAATTATTTGAAACTCATAAATACAGTAAAACTCCATTATAATGCGCCTCACTATACTGCGGTTCTAGTCATGTGCCCCAAAATGTTTCCATTTATTTTCTTCGTAAACAACTTGTTTAAAATTTTACCGCGATTTATTTTCTTCGTAAACAACTTGGTTCATATTTTACCGCGATGCTAAACTCCCGTCGCTGTCTATAAGAATGATAAGAAATTGTAGCTGTAGTCCAGAACTGCAGAAGAGCAGAAAAATTATCGGAAGATGGCAGCGAGAATGTAGAGATGTGTGAGGTTGAGACCCCTTAAATAATCCAAGTATTGGATAGCATCAGTGAAGTGATGAATTGGATGGAGAGACAGAGTGATTGTGATCATCTTCATCTTTTATATTTGCAAAACATTAAGACATATGTGATGAAGAAACGCCATCAGCTGTCACGCCAAAAGAAAATATCGTACTATTTTAAAAACACCGATTTAAGTAAGGTATGCATTTAAATCAAAATACGATATCAGTTTTTACAGTATTTTGCAATTAAATTTGTTATAACGCATGTACTTTCACGTTTTTAAAAATTATTTCCCGAAATACCGCGGGTTGCCGATAATGCGGGTGTACATTCTGTCTCCCGAAACCTGCGTTATAATGGGATTTTACTGTATTATCTTATATAACCCATACGAGCCCAATTAGGTATATCATGTATTCATTATAGCATGCGAACTTAAAAAACTGAAAGGATCTGCATGCTTGGTTGATTCCTCCTATATAGGAGTGCTTCAATTAAGTGTGTTTATTTGCTTAAAAGTTTTAAGAAAGTTTGTCTCGGAAAAATTAAAAATCGCAAATTCACTGCTAGGAGGTGCAATGAGGGTTACAGCCATGAAATGACCACTAATTTCGCAAAAAAACCATAAGCTAGAAGAATCACTTTCGCTGGAGGACTTACAGTTGGTATTATTCTCAACCATCTTCGTTCTGTGAAATTTTATGAATGAAAGAATTGATCATAATTAATATATACACTTAATATGTGTGTTTTAACTAATAAAACATATTTGACATAATGAACTGCCGTTTAGTCTTTCAATTTTAGATAACCCCCATTTAATGTATTACTCGATTTAAGGTACAAAAAACTTGTCCCCGACGCAAACGTTAAATGGGGATTCCACTGTAATTTCTTGACGTTCAAGGAAGTAATGAAATTAAAATATACAAGTATTCAATACACTTAATAGCAATATTTTAATAATTACTAGCTACATTACACCCAGCAGTTTCTCGTATGCCTATTGCTATTAGCTTCTCTTTTGTTTTAATAACAACGGGAGGTAAGGATTAACTTAGTCGAACCATTAGAATTTTTCAACAACAAAAATTGTTTCGTTGTCCGAGGAAAGGAGAGAAGTTATCTTCATACAACTCAAAGTATTAGCAGAAATTTATCAGGAAAATTGATATTAAACAAAAGACAAACTTGAGTAAAGTAGTGTATAAATAAGCAATTCCAAGATGAGTATGATTCTGCATCTAAGCCCAAAATAATAATGCAGCCTTAAAATAAAGTATTAAACTATTATCTAGTATATAAAATTGACTTCGTTGTTGTCGTCCGTGGGAAATCGGAACTCTGTAATGCTATTTTTAACTAACTTTCCGAATAGCTAGAAGATTGACATTTGGTAGGAATGTTCGGTTCTTAAAGTAGAAGCCATTTATGAAAAAATAATTTCCAGAATCGACCCAGGTTCGATTCCTGAGAATGATTTCCATTCCTCATAAGATAACATGGTAAAATTGATATTTCGACCTGCAACCTTATTTTATTTTGCTTATTAAAATTCGCATATTTGACCTACGATTTTCGGACTTGGACTGTATTAAAGAAAAATAAATGCAGTTTCTAATTCTTATCGTCTTTTATCGCTTTCAAATCTAAATCTTTCAAATTTAACGTTTTAATATCATATTTTGACAAAATTTAGTGATTTTAACGTGAAGTTGCCTTGCCAACCGATTACATTGTTAAACTCGAAATCCTATTATTCTCACCTATGCTCACTTTCTCTCCGGACCTCCATGGACCCTCCCAGCCCAACTCATAGGTATCAGAGATATCTCATAATTAGTTTTTAGTTTCTCCAATATACGTAGTATAGAGAAAGTATTGTTTTTATGAAAAAATCCAAAATCGAGATTTCATTGGAAATACACGTTTTGAGGTGCACAAAGGGAGAAATGATTGTATTCCATATAATACATAATTTTATTCGCCAAAGACGTCTGGCATAACCTGGGCATCGCCGGGTACTTTCAGCTAGTAATGCATAAAATTGTCTCACTCTTAAAACATTCTTATTTAGGAGGTTTGATACAAGAACGGAAACCTATTACACTACACCTACATAGTTCTTTTTTCTTCTGTAAGGTGTTGCCATCTACGAACCAGATTGTAAACTTTATATGGGAAAAAAATGTCAGCTTACGTCTTTTATTTTTTTATTAACAATAAAATTGGACTCGAGAGAGTAACAAGTAGAATAATAGCTGAACATGAAAAGGTTAAAAATACTTAACATTAATTTTGGCAGAGTATGATCTACACCCAAAAACATTTTTATTACATTAATTTTGTAATTCAAGATCATCAATTTCAAGCATATCCACTGCACTAGTAGTGCTATTGCCACTTCATCACAAGCCACGGAAGATTTTTTAAATAAATTTCTTATATCACCTTGTTTACAAGCTGCCTGCCTTTTCTGAACGAAGTTATTGTAATTTGTATAATCCCGTGTGATGAATAAGCATTTTGCTGTTTAGCAAATTTTACAATGGTTTCAAAAGATTTCGCTGCACAAGCACAAGGTATTTTTGGCTCTTCAGGTGAACCTTCTTCTTCAGGATCTATTTCACAGATTTTGGACTTTTTGGGGTTCACTACATTGTTTATTATTTCAGCATCACTCATACCTTCAGTAACGTCAGTGTCATTATCAATCTATCCATTCTTCAATATCACGTACCTGAAGTTTACTTACTGGGTGTGTAGGATCAGCTAGCTGCAACACTTTAAGAATTTCCACACTAACATTGTTTACAAACTCATCATCAAAACCATAAAAGTCTTCTTGATCAGACGATCCTTCTGTAAACATGACATTAGACCACAATTTTCTCCAAGCCCTTCTTAATGTTACACATTTTACAGTATCCCAGGAACAAGCAATATTAAAAATAGCATATATTATAGTAACAGCTGACTGAAACTCCCTCATAGTGCCTTCATAATTAATCAATTTCCTCAAAAAATTTTTCCTATAAATACATTTAAATTTTGAATTACCCCTAATCCATAGACTGGATTAATGATGTTACGTTCGCCGGCAAAAAGATCGTAAAAATGTTACCAGACACTAGTTCAGATTGTCAAGGATGAACACGACAGTTATCTAAAAGGAGAATGCACTTTGTGTCTTCAGGTTTACGAAGTTTCTTTAAATTTGCATTCACTGAGGGTACAAACACATGATCGAACCAATATTGAAAAATATCTCTGTCCATCCATGCACTACTTTGTGCTTTGTACTCAACAGGTAAATAAGAAACACCCTTAAAAGATCTAGGCTTAGCATATTTACCTGTCACAAGAAGTTTCATCCTGTTAAGCGATCTTTATTCTCTTTAAAACCTTCAGAGTGAGTCTCACTTGAACTAGCCAGAGTTGAATGTGGTAAACATCACCAAAACGAACCGGTCTCGTCAGCATTATAAATCTGATTAGGGGTTAGGTCATGTTCCTTAAATAATGTTTAAAAAAAATCACAAAAATTATCGGCAGCTTCTTGGTCACCCGATTTTTTATCACCCAAAATATCTATAAATCTGATCCCATGCCTAATCTTAAAACATGTTAACTATCCATCTGAAAATGCACACAGTTCACTGATGTCCATTTGTTCATAAAAATCTTTGGCCATTTCAATCAACATTGGTCCAGAAATAGGGGCTCCCTCGGAACACTTTATAGAAAACCATTCATACACAGCAATATCCAATTGCTCAAGTTTCAGCTTATGAAGAGTGCGCCGATATTCAATTCCTCTAGTAGTCTCAGAAGATATAACAAATTTCAATAACTGTGATTTCTCTGCCTTAACGTCATAATTAGTTGAAGAACCGACATTGAACTCTTTCATTAAAACATTGCATTGAACTCTTTCATTAAAACATTGCGATTCTCACCTTTCTCTAAACGTTTAATGATATTAAGTTTCTGAGTTAAGGTTAGTACAACCCGTTTCCTTTTATCACCTTTAGTGCATATTGCAGTTTTAGGAGGCATTTAAAAAGGCTTGACGAAATATTTCATTTAACACAAACATTGATTCCAAAAGCATAAATAATTGCGTATTGTGACTGCCAACACGAATGCCAGATTTATTTAAATTAGCAGTAGCATTCTGAAATAGATGTAAAAAGTCGCAGAAAGCTCCAATATTAGCAGTAACATTCCGAACTAGATGAAATTTTTAAAAAAATTGAGAGGCCAGAGATGCCAGTTGCTTGAGTGCCAGATAACTGGAAGTTTACTGTGTGTACACAATTTAAAAAATTATATACACATCTTACTTTTAAATATTTTAAGGATGCAATCCTCCCACACTATTGTGCCCCTTCACATATGAAAAGTTGCAAAATATAAGCTGGTATCACTGTTCAGGAACTTCTTTCTTTTTGACGACAGGGAAGTCCCAAGGGGAAAGCTCAACCCTCAACTCTTGATCCTTCTTATTCAGGATCATTGGGGTATTTGGTCAGGTTTGACGTAGTTCAAACACTGAAGCTATGCGTTTTATGCATCATTTATTATTGGTGGAGTTTCACGGAGTTTTTCAGGAATGTAACACGAAGACGAAGTCTGCCGTATTTGGAAGTTACCTCCTGCAAGTTAGGCAACCACCGTTCATTTTCCTCGATTCTACTACGGAACCACGGGCGTGCTGTGTCTCATTTGCCGCCCTTTTTAGGCATTCTTTAAAAAAAAATTTTTAAACGCCTTATGGTATGATACATTTCCATAGCCAATAAATATGTAAGAATATACAGCATATTATAATCATATCCACATTACTGTTAAAAATACTATACGTGTCTGACGATAAATCTGCCGCCTTTGTTGTTTGGCCACCTGTGTGCATTGCACTAGGGATGGGTGATCTTACCCTGAAAGATCGATTCTGTGAATCGATCTAGATCGTATTAATAAAGATCGATTTACCGATAAGATCGAACCAAAAAGATCAATTCAAGAATGATCGATCTTCGATTCTAGCTACAAGGAAGGTTATAAACTAAAAGATTAATTTTCGTGTTACAATTTTTTATTATAATAAAGATCGATCTTCGATTCAAGCCATAAGAACCAACATTTTACATTAACATTTTATAATCATAATAAAAAGAAACAAATAAAATTAAAAACATAAAAGTTGGCGATCAATTACTGTGTAGCATTAATTTCCTCTCCAATGTGATTTTCAATTTTACAGATTTCTGACTGACTATTATTCGCATAATAAATAGCCATGCCCTCAACGAAATTCGAACCCACGAACCTTACATTGGAAACAAAATACATACATTAAAATCCTATACTGGGGAAATGCATTATGAGTAAAATGTGAATTATTGAGATAAATTTATTTCACACACTTCTTAATCTACTATAATATATTTTGAAGCATGTGTTTGTTGGTTTGTGTGTTTGTTCATGGAACTCCTCCTAAATGATAAAAGCTAGAATAACCAACTTTGGTACGATTCTTCCTTACACCCTAACTTAGTGAATGGTCAAGGTTTGGTCAACTGGGATTAATCAGTGCTGCCAATATAGGGGATTAACATTTTTCCATAAGATAACACGTACGAATCCATTTCTTGACTTGCAAGGTATTCTTCCTTCAAGCATTAAAATATGTAAATATGGACCGATTTTTTTCGTTTTTGCTTTATTCGGCGAAGAATACTCTATACCAGTGGTCTTCAAGGTGGGCGATAGCGCCCACCAGTGGGCGTTTTTGGATTTTTGGTGGGCGTTAAAGAACTCACCAAATGCTATTCTAATTTTTACACTGAAAAATAAAATTCTATAAAAAAGCTTAATGATACGTACATATATTCT
Source organism: Uropetala carovei (assembly GCA_036926305.1). Taxonomy (NCBI): domain Eukaryota; kingdom Metazoa; phylum Arthropoda; class Insecta; order Odonata; family Petaluridae; genus Uropetala; species Uropetala carovei. The sequence goes on along the minus strand of JAXCHB010000172.1, from coordinate 6,654,705 downwards.
GTACAACTATTTTATGTACAATTATTACAGTTCGTTTGTCGTTAACTATAGTATCATATCATACCATATTAGTGACAATGTATCCATGCTGCGGTAAAATTGAAAGACCCATGAGGGTGGTCGGGGTCTCTCGCAGAAGCAGCGAAACGTTTAAGTTTAATTTTATCATATATATAAAATCATAAATTTTTAAACACTGTTATTACCACTGAGACCATATTCGGTAATCTCATCTAACGTCAATCCCACTAGTATTAGGGTTACCATACCTTTGTAAATCGTTTTTCTACTGGGGGTGGAAAATTCTTCTTTGCCCCGGGCACCAGAAATCCTCACTACGCCACGGGGGGGGGGGGTGAACTTATTTCAAAGGACAACATATGATAAAAGTGGGCGGTGACTCAAAAAAGGTTGAAGACCACTGCTCTATACTATCTTATTTCTGCGAAGTTTACATGTTACACGGTCGAAGTTTTCAGATTTACCCTATTTGTTTCAAAATTTTGTGGATTTTTCTTACTCTTTCCGGGCATTGGCAAGGCGGCCGTCATTGTTACCTCCAATTCAGTTAGCTTCAATGAAGCTTATAAATAGACGAAAGTTTAGCGTTATTGGATTCGCACTTTTGTTTGAGCAACGAAACGATTCATGTTTATGGATAGCAATGTAAATAGATACAATATTATTCAGGAAGCATTTATAACGATTGATGAAAGTAATTGAACCTTCTTTCGTCTATTGAATACTGGAATCTTACATTTTCTGTAAGTAAAACAATTATATTCTGCATTATAATGTTTATTAACGTAAATAAGCTCACGTATCTGGTGTACATTTACCAGTCAGTGTTCAATCATGGACAACTGTATGTTGCTTTTTCAAGCCATAAAAGTAAATATTTCAGCGAGGCATAATTACACAAGAAATGAAGCTGGATTTGGCGAAAGTAATATGATAGGAAATAAAATTATCGTTATATTTGAATGCAGTAGGCTCAGAAACGGATTGTTACAAGCAAATATGATTAATTGTTAAGAAAAGCTAATTGTAATTTAAAAAGTATCTACTATATATTTTAAAGAGTTTGTATGTTGTGCTGTAGTAGCTTCACTAAATCCGTTGAAATTCAACGGGAAATTCTGCTAGTTTATTATAAATTAATTGAAAAAAACCGCGCAAACATTGCGCTGGTACAGCTAGTAGACTAGATTTGATGCCCATAACTAGAGTTCACCACTTCCACCAATCACCACTGCCCCTCTCCTTCATAGGCACCCCACCATGGGGGGTCAATCGATTCTCGATTCTGGGCTAAAAGAATCGATCCACAAAAAAATCGTAGAACAAAAGATTGATCCAAAAAATAGAATCGGCCTTGTAAAAAGATCGATCCTGTAAAAGATTGATCTTAGATCGCCCATCCCTACATTGCACATGTACGGAACTTAAATAAGATTTTATTTTCTGATACTTTTTTATGTTCTTTTAACTTGTTTAAGTCTCTCTTTCAGCAAAATTCATTTTTCCTTATCTTTCTCTATTTTTCTGCGGTTACCAGTGCAGAGGACAAATGATCCGTTCTTGCTGGGATGGGAACCAAACCCTGTATTTCCCATTGCCTTAATTACTTCTCTTTCGCGATTTCGTCTTTCTCAGTGTTTTCAGGAGCAATACCTCCGTGAAAGACGAGGTCTGCCTGTATGCATAATTAAATATGAAAATTTATTAAAAACATAATAAAATATAAATTCTTTTTTATAAATAAATTTTCTATAGATAATTTATTGTTAGTAGCTCTTTGTGGTAAACGTGGAAGACCAACTGAATACGTAACTTTTATTTAACTCTTTCAATGCGGCACCGAATTTCGGAATTTTTTGCGGGTGACTGAATCATATTCTCAGTGTTTTTCATTAGATTAAGGTACAATAAACGTTGATTGGCAATAATTTGCACAAAAAATAACCAAAAACATTTTTTTTATATCTGAAAAAGTGACTGGAATACCAGGCGTCCATTACCGGAATGGGAATTCGATCTGTCATGCAGGTTAGACTATCCCTGATTGCATACTTTTTAATGTATTTTACATTTGTTATTGTTCACTAATTTACTTTACAGCTTTTTCAACATTTTGATACAAATTTAAATACCCCAAATTATGAAGATTTTGGAATTATATACGAAAGAGATTGTCTGTAATATAAATACATTATTTATTTTTTTATTATTGGTATTTATGACTTATTTTCAGTTTTTTCATGGTATAAGAGTAACTTGATTAAAAAATATTTATAGGAAATCCTAGTAAATTTTGTTGGTGGCCGCATAAAAATGTTCTGGTGGCCGCATAAAAATGTTCTTGTGGCCGCAGATGAGAAACGCTACTATATATTGCTGTTTACCAGACACTTCTTTTTGAAAGTGAGGAGAATTGTAGGTCCTTGCTTTCCAATAATATTCTCGCATATGCTCAGGTCATATTGTTTGACATTGATTTCTTCTTCTTTTTCAAGTCCTTGGCAAGTTGTCTTTACTTTTGAATATTTCTTGCAAAACCTCGAAATTAAGAGAGGATAATGGAGATGGAGGGTTGCCTCTTTTCTGAGAAAGATAAATGGGACAAAAGCAAAAAGAGTTTGCACATTTAGCAAAGTGCGTAACAGACAAGTAACAATGTTTATGGAATGCTTCGAGGAAAAACATACCTAAATAAGTTTGTATGAATTATTAAAAACTAATGGAAACAACTGCTTCTAATTATATTTTACAATTCATGCCATCCCTTCTTCCACCGTGGTACACATCCGAAAATGTATTTCTTGTGGCTGTCTACGTAAAACAAAAGACTAAGAACTTTCCGTTTAGGTTAGGGAAGGATATAAAAGGTGGCATGTACCACTGGTGGTACATGACAGCCACGATAAAAGACGAGCGTGTACCACCGGTGGTACACAATGTCACCAACATGTTTTCCGAAAAAAAATTACTTTTTCGTTCTAACGAAATTTGGTTTCCTTTATATTCACACAAGTAAATCTGGGAAAATGAGGAAAGTCATTAAACACACAATAAAACATTTATATTAAATGATTTATTATGAGTCAGAGTGAGTACTTTCCACCAAAATAATTTGTTGTATATTGAGAGAAAAAATCGGCCGACTGAGAAACTGACCTTACCCAATGGAAGATTGGAACAAAACGGATGGCTAGAGACACACAATAGGAACCTTAGGCCTCACTGTCCACCACCTGAACCATTTGAATGAGACTTACAGCAATGACTGGAAATCCAGTCATGCATCACAGGAAAGGATCCACCATGACTGGAATTCCAGTCATGCAGCGTTGAAAGTGTTAAATAAAGGACTTAAAATGTTTTTCATTAATAGTTTTTGTGCTACATTTTCATTTACTTTTATTTGGCTATTTATTGATATATTATTGTCGCTAATGTACATAGTGTTAAAAATAGCAAAATTTGCCATTTAAATATTTTGAATACTGAGAAGGTAAATTTGGTATAAAGTTTTGATCAATAATAATGATAAAGCTCAGTAGCCCAGAGATGCCCTACATCATAAATTGCCACATCATATAGATTGTTTTTACTATGAAAATTGATCAATGTTACAGGATTGAAAAAATAATACATTGTTTTTTATCATAAAGTGAATTTTTTGGAAACATTCTTTAACTAAAATGTTAGTGTTGAAATAAATTATAATCAACAATAATACGTTAATATGCATATATGATGAATCTGAAGAAACCTTCACACAAAGAACCTCCTTACAACAAAGTGCCAAAAATTGGGTCCCTTCAATTTCATTACAAAAAGATATTATTGTATTTGTACATACTATATAGAAATTCTGGCTTTTTCTTTTTATTAGGAGAAATTGATCCAGTTGAAGGTACAGCATATGATTTGCGTTGTGAACGCAACCTCGGAGAAAGGCTTCATCTTTTGGAGGAGAAAGGTGGCTTTGATGTCAACTTCTGTGTGAATCCACCAAATGAATGTGATAACAAGCGGCTTGTTTCAAGGTATTGATTGATATATGTATATTGATTAGATAGCATGATGATTTAACTTATACTTAACACCTTTCCTACTAAATGCAGGAACATTCTGTTTATATTTCACTTCTGTGTTTTATGTTTTATCCATTTAGCAGGTATTGATCCTTGTTTGAAGATATATTTGATTATAAAGAATGTGAATAAATGATAAAAACACTTTAAATAAAAATACTCTCCTAGGTCCTTGCTAAAACAATGTAAAATTTTGGTCATTTTCTAAGTGATAGTGCATAGAGTGCATAAATAATATTTCTCCAAATCTGTTTAATTTTTTAAAATTCTGCCAACTCATGTTGTTTCTTTTTCTACTAGCTTAACCCTTTGAATGCCAGAGTGCATCTAGTGCTCTAGTCAAAAATATTATGTCAGTCACAGTATCTTTTCACCATCTTTCTCTTGCTGAGATTCTATTGATTTACTATATTTACTTTATATTAAACTGACCTTTTTTTACCTTAATCAAAATGACCCCTCGGCTTACCATTGAGTTCATTTAAAAATCAACACAAAAGTAGTGTGACCGTATAACTCAAGCTTTAAGTTGCAATGAGAAAGAGATGTATACCAAAAATATAACATAGTATCCATTAAACTTCAGTAATAATTAAAAAGTAATACAGTTGAACCTCCATAGTCTGGAATTCCGTAATCTGGCATAATCTCTGAGTTCACCTTGTTTCCCATGAATCGCAATGTTGAGAACTGTTGATCTTTATATTCAACCCCTCAGATATTAGAAAAAATCTTTCTCAAACTGGTTGCATATCATTTCACCTCCCGTGAGTGGTTGCCTATCGTGCAACCACCTTTTACAGTGGAAAGTGCATATCTGTCTAATCACTGTACTTAAAAATTTCTTGTGCAATTTTCACTTATAAAGAAGCAATTTCGCTACCTTTATTTTGATGAGCAGCTTTAACAGTGGTGTTTTTCAGTTGTTTATGGTATCCATGCATAAATAAACTGAAGGAACTGAGATTACACTGAAACTGTCAAAATCATAATTCGGTCACCAATATACTCACCAACGTGGATTTTCTCAGTTATCTTCAACAATATCCATTTTATACAGGCTTCCAAAATATTGAAAACACACAATATGTACCAATTTGCCATAAAATAAAACACTGCATATCTTTATTATTGTAACGTTTAAATAATATTCTGTGCATTTAATTTAATATTTACTATATTACAATGTAATATCATGATGAGATGGACTAGGTTTAACTTTAGGATTAGATACCTCCTGTAATCTGGCAAATTCTCTAATCCAGCTTTGGTCAGGTCCCAAGGTTGCTGGATTATGAAGGTTCAGCTATATAGTAGTCCCTTGCCAGCCTTGGGAGATACGATCCTGGCTTGGCTGCGGTTGGCTAGAGCCATGGCTTATGGGAAATTGGGGGTTAGGAGGAGTGATCCCTGAGTGTTAGACTTCATCTATAATGTATATAAAATATGCTATCCTTAAAAATTTAGTTTGTTATACAAAATAAAACTAATAAAAAAAGTTATGTACAGTAAAAATCCTAGTCCTAGTCTTATGCTCTCCATAGCAAAGCAGCTTGGCAGTTCTGCCTCCTGGCAACGCTACCACCCATAAATATCAAAATTCTCAGTAGGCCACCAGATGTAGAGCTACAGAATTAACTTACTGTAATTTTCCGATTATAATACGCATTTTTTTTCACAAAAAATTGACAAAAAGTTAGGGTGCGTATTATATATGGTAACAAGTGCATACAACTCTTTTTAGTAAGGAAATAATGTATATTTTCGGGCATATTTTTACCAATAAATCATACATTTCAATGTATTTCGATAACATTCCTTTAAATATCGTTTTTCAAAACAAAAGTAAGAATAATTATTTATGTACTTTAACTGTCTGAATCTTAGCCTCAGAATTCATTATTGCTGTCCTCAAATAGTTTTCCAGCGATTTTGTTCCCTCTCATTGTCTACGTAAATGGCATCGCCGAGAAAGTCATCTTCATCCTCACTATCCACTTCAGGAAAATCATCATCCCATATGATGTCGTCTTCAGAACCGTCCATGGCATTTGTGAGGCAACACACTTTAAAACCATACTTTTTAAGAAAAAATCAATGCAAGTTGTGAGCAATAAATATTTTACATACCTCAACCATCTTGTATGAAGACGGAGTCAGAACTAGACATGATATTCATGTAAACTATCTCGCTCGGTGGCAAGGCGAGAACTTTTATTCCAACTGACCAGATTATTACACAATACCACATTGTGTTTTTAATATTATTTTTCATGATTTATAGAAGAAAACATGCTTTTAATAGTGCTGAATAAGTAATACATTTTTAAATTACAAGAAAATTACTCAAATAGCGTAATAACTGAAAATGCTAAGTTTTTTCACGCTTTATAGAAACCAAAACTGTCATATCTCTGGAAATTTCCAATCAAAAGTAATGATTTTTTGTATGTTGCTTCTTTAAAGGTTGTAGTGAATGAAAATCTCCTTGATTGTCAGCCAAAATGTATGATAATTGTTTTGAAATAGTTGAAACCAAAACACAACTCGAAAATTTCCACTGAGAGCACGAAATTTTCAGTTGCCTACTAAATTGCATTCTGTTGGTTTTGGATGGGTACAGTATGCAGGAGAAAAATTAATTTAACTTGTTTATTAAATAACATTATAATATTTGATACTTTCCAATTAAATACAATTTATGCATTAAAAAATATTTAATTTCATAATAACTATACATTTTATGCAAACCAAGAAAAGAATAAATTCTCTTTCTCTCATTACTTACTTCTAAGTTAGTCCTCCCTGCTTGTGTCTTTGTGGAGTCTCTGTGCTGTTGTTCTCTTGTAAGCAAAGCGTAGCTGTTCAGTTAGTCTTTGTGCTTATAAACCGATAGTTCTAATGAATCTGTTTCTGAGTAATCTTTTAGGCATTTTCTGGCTTGGATAGTATATTTTATACTTTGGACAGTTTGTGAAGAACCCATTATTATTTTGTTTTAAAATGAGTGAAAACAACGTTAAATCAAAGCTAAAAAGTGGCAGTTATGTGAAAAAGGGTCAAGTGAAGTTTGGTGTAAATTTGTGTTAGTGTGTAATTCTGTGACGTCGAATGAAGTCGGTTCTATTCGGTGCAAATCATGTATTTGTATTTTTAGCTGCAATGATGTTAAAACTGGTATTTCTCATATTAGCTGTCATAGATGTCCTTATCCTGAACATGAGGGCCTTTAGGACCAAGTTCGGGCCTAGCAGGTAAGAATAGGAAAAAATCAGGCCTCAGGCCAAGCTCTGGTATCAGCGAATCTGACAATGCTTGGTTTTGGACCAGGCCAGGGCTACACCACTGTCGGGTCAGGCTGGGCTCGGGCTAAAAATTTCAGCACTATCAGACCACTAGTCACATCTATAATATATTGATGCTTCTGGCGTAGGATATAGGAGAAGAATGAGGAAGAGGAGGATACAAATTGAGGCACTTCCACATGAGCTGCAAACTTGAAATTTATGTAGGTAGGTCTAGTGGCAAAACTGACGAAAATTACAAAAAATGTATATTTTTTGGCTGTTAAAAAATCTCAAAATTTAAACAAATATTTAATTGTTTAGGTGTTTCTAAATGTGCTACGATGCTGAAATTTTTTCTAACGGTAGAATTCACTAAATAACCAAAATGTTATTATAGGAATTTAAATATATTTATTTATTTGGCCATTAAATATTCATAAAAGTTAAACAAGTTGACAAATATTTATGCACTATCAGTAGAGCTTGGGAGCTGAAATTTTTCAAAAAGTTAGAGCTTGGTGCACCAGCATTGAAAATTACAATGAAGTTTATTATTGTGGCCATTCAAAATTCATAAAGTTTGAACAATTAAATCAATATAAATGCAGAGATTCTACATCTGTAAAATTGGTCGAAATTGTGGAATTTGTATCAAACATTGGAAAAAATATAAAATTTTTAAATTTGCAGTTTTTAGTGACTTTTTACCACATTATTGCCCCATACAAGGATAAAAATTATGATGCACTTCCAGATGACCTAGAGACTTTAAGTTTCGCACGATTATAGGTTTTCAGTCACAACGAATGGGAAAAATCGGACATTAAAATTCTAATTTTTAGGGGTTGATTTTATCCAGAGCTGCAAACTGAACCGAACTGCAGTCATTTTGCTGAACCGCAAACCGAACCGAAACCACTGATTAATTTTTCAATGAACCGAAAACCGAACCGTAATTTTTTGCAAAAGTGGTTCGGTTTCATTTCGATATCAATCCACAAAATACGGACGAATGAAAAGACCAGGAATTTCCATTGGAAAAACCAACAGGTTTGCTTCAAAGGAAAGAGTGCCTATCTCTTTCCTCTCTGCTACTATTGTTATCCACATAAAAATCATGTTAGGATCAAAAATACCATTTTTAAAAAATATAAATAAATGAAGATAATGATGGGATTGTAATATATTTAAATATAAATTTTTCCTTTCTTTAAATAAATTCTTCTTTCATTTAAAATAATAATGACTGCTGATTGAGTTACAGATTGATACTGAATGTGTAATGTTTATATTGGATAAATTATTTCTAAATAGTACTTCAAGTTATTAATTTAGTTGAACCGAACCACAAACCAAACCGAACCACTTGCCAAAATTCCCATCTGAACCGAACCACTTCCAAATTTTGAAGTGGTTTGCAGCTCTGATTTTATCCCATTAATGAAAGTAGGCTGAAATGCTTGCAGAATACTAGCACCATCTACAAGTTATAAATATTTATAAAGAGTGCCACCCAACAGAAAAGCTTTAATGATCTTGGATATATAGGTTGGTTTTGAAAATGTTAGGAACAGTGATTTTTTTGCTCGACGAGCATTAACAAATAGCTCTATCAAAAGTCATAAGTCAGATAGAAAACAATCATAAATTTTTGAAGAGTCACTTCTATTCAGCAGAATAAAAGTGTTTAAAATATTCTAATGTTCTCAAATGCAGGACTAGTTCTGTTGACTGGATGGACATTTCCTATCTTGCTGTCTTTTTTCGTATGCCATATCTCTTATAATATATTTTGAAGGGTGTGTTTGTTGGTTTGTTCATGGAACTCCTCCTAAACGATAAAAGCTAGAATAACCAAATTTGGTACAATTCTTCCTTACATCCTAACTTAGTGAATGGCCAAGGTTTTGTTTCTGTCCGTCACTTTGAGCCGAAATGGCCAACGATTTAATTATCAAACATCACATATTTTGTCGCGTCCTACAACTGAAATACAGGGATGAGTGTAGACTACTTTTAATTTGCACTTTAAAATTACTTAAAATCATGGTACAAACTTGAGACTTGGATACTTCTTTGCGGGAAAGAACAAAGTTTATTTTTATTGAAGACAGATTCCGAAATCTGGTCGAATCTGCATAGAAATGCTGTTCGAATCAATAAAATACGTGATTTTATCAGTTTTATTACAATATCAATTATAAGCTACCATGACAACTCCCGTTGTCGCCAAAATTGAGAGTTCAATGCATTTATATGGGAGAGGGAGGGAGAGAGGAGAGGGAGGGGGAAAGTACCTAATTTTATTTACGTTTTCATTATAATTAATTAAATAAGCAAAATTTGAACAACAATAGCAGTACATAACACCGTATTTATCGTTCTGGAATATTGTATTGCTAATAAACAGGATATCTTGGGGTATTAGACAAACTCTAAAAGATATACGAATAATAAAACAGGCGACTGCTTGAGCAAGATAATATATATTACAACATTGTTCTATTTTGATTATTACAAAAGTGTAAAAGGTACGTAATCTCTTCTTACTTATTAATATAAAAATTAATATAATAATAATTAACAAATTATTATATATTTTGAAGAATGTGTTTGTGCATTTATAGCTCAACAACTACAAAACATAGAAGCAAGAAGGTGTCATTTTAACCGCAATAAAAAGATAAGCAAAATGGGAGAGTTTTTTAAGTGATTTGAACTACATTTTTTATATTAAAAATGTTTTTCTCTTTTAATTTTTCCCATTTAAATAACACGGAAATGAGCGTATTGTTAGATTATCAATTTACGTGACAACCATTATAAACAATACATAATATTAACTAAAAGAAGTAATATATCTAATATATAAAAATGAATGTGTGTGTGCGTGTCATAATTTTAAAACTCAAAAACTACAGATCGTAGAAGCAAGAGAAATGTATCATTTTAATCGGAATAATGAGTAGGGTGGTATAGTAAAGTTTTTATATCGATTTGATTGACCTGTTTAATTTTAAAAAACATTTTCTTTCTTTATTTTCTCCATTTGAATAACATAGGGACGAGTGCAGCTTATTTTTCATTGAATTTTAAAATTACTTACAAACATGGTATGAACTTGAGACTTGAATGGTTCTACGAAGAAAAGAACAAAGTTTATTTTTATTGAAGACAGAATCCGAATTCTGATCGAATTAGCATAAAAATGCATTTAGAATCAATAAAATACGTGATTTATCAGTTTTATTACAATACCCATTATTAGCTACCATGACAACTCCCATTGTCGCCAAAATTGAGTCCAATGCACTTATATAGGAAAAATTTTAACGTAATATCGTAAGTCCATTTCTATGTACGATTTTAATTTGTATACATGGAAACCAACTATTTGTTGTTTTTAATTGAATTATCTTCTAATCTAACATATAAAGGAGAATGTTTGTAAGTTTGTTCGCTTTGAATGCTTTCAATACGAGATAGGGAGGGAGAGAGATGGATGGTAATGGAAGGGGGAGATGGGGAGAGGGAATTAGAGGGAAGGGGTGAAGAGAGGGAGGGGTGGGAGGGGGAGAAGGAAGGAGAGGGAGGGAGTTTATACGTTATTTTCGTAATATTTTCTTCCTTCATTCATCTAAATAGGAAAATGCAGAGTGGTTTTCTTCATTTTTGCTTTATTCGACGGGTATAACTGTGTACTATCTTATTCTTGCGATGCTTACATGTTACACGGTCAAAGTTTTAGATTCACTAAACCCGTTGAAATTCAATGGGCACTCCTGCTAGTATAAAATAAAATAAATAATGTATACCTAATATAAATTAAAGTAGCGAAAAAAGAAACAGAGTGTGGCATAGAGTTCTCTAAAGCAAACTGTTTTTAAAACTACGTACATAAGTAACAAATAATTAGACACATTTTCTGCAAATTGTGAAGTCGATTTCCGTTATACTTTCTCTTATTTTGAGGAAAATATTATATGACATTTGAGACAAATGTAACATTGTAGATTATCATATCCTGAGAAATGGAGTTTCATTCGTTAGTCCGACAGTCGGGTGCTAACATCTTCTGAGGTACCAGAACTGTAAGGTTAAAAAAGTCCTGTAAAATTTTTAACAGTCCCGTTTTTTTGAAGGATTTGTCCCATAAAATCATCAAACATATGTGGTCACACTAGGTTCTTGGATATCATATGTAAGATAGATGTCGTATTTGGTGGAAGAAACAACATCAGCATGCTGCAGCGCAGCTGGGTGCCCAGGGGCATTATCAAGTAGCAATAGAACCTTATAAGACAAGTTTTGATTTTCAAGGTATCACGTATGATTGAACCACTCAGTGGTGCCCTCTTCTGATTTTGGTCTTCAATCTACATGCATAGTAATTTTTCCACTGTTTTTAAGTGCACATTTCATTTTGACATTCTTTTAATTTTTTCACCTGTAGAAGTTGCTGCACTTACACTGACTTTTATTTTTTCTTCATTATTTCGTATGGTATGAATAGTCGACTCATTCACCCCATAATCCCGCCCTAGCACTGTGCTTCCGTGTCCTGATTTAACACAAGAACGTCTGAACATGGCGTACGGGACAAAAATGTCCTATACGACAAAGTCGTACAGTCGCAGTACCAGGTTCAATTTTTATGAACCTTGTAGTCTCTACATTACTAACTGCATACTTTAGCATGCTGTAGAATGTAGCATTGCACCCTACTCAACTGAAACGCTCTAGTAAATTAGCCCGCAAACAGTGCTGCAGGAACACGTTCTAACCTGCATCACACTGCGGGAGCAAGTGGAATGTGGGAGGGGGGAAGGGTGGGGCTAGAAGTTGGACTGGCGAAAGATGAGAGGGGAGGAGGGGAAATCTACAAGAATGTTACAAAGCCGCCTGCATAAGAATAATATCACAGAGAATGTGAAACAAAGTAATAACACATATTGGGACAAAATTGTCCCATCCGCCGTTCTAGGGTAAAATGGTTTTATAATATAATATAATATTGAAGGGGGGATGTTCAAAAGTGTAGAGTGGAATGCCACCCTCAAATGATTAAAAGTCACGAAATCTCAACTAAATTAAACCGGAATCACAGAAACTGTAGGGGACGTAACATCAGAATGGGACAAAATTGTCCCGTTCAACGTTCTAGTGTTAAGTTTATCTAAAATTTCAATTTTTTGGCCTAAGGTAATTGCTGTGCGCTGAACTTTTTTTCTTCTCGCTTGAAAAATCACCATTGTTTTTGTTTACGTTCCATTTTCAATAAGAAAGATAAATATTAAGGATAAGAATAATATTTTAATTCATAGGAGGCAAGGTTAAGACAACCACTTACTATAAGACACACAGAGAGCCTGCTGATTGAACGAACGCGAGTTTACTACCGGGTTACTCCGCGAAATTCTTTCAGCTTGGAAATTATCGAGTGCCATGCAATAGATCGAGACTGTAACATGACATTGGTAGACAAAAGGGCAGGGGAAGAAGTAACATTGTTGCAACTTCAAGTGAAACAGTGTAACAAATTCGGCCATAATGTATTGAGAAGCATGCATACGAATCTCTTGACGTAACATTTCTGTAAAATGATTACATGAATCGCTTTGTCAGTGTTTTTTCTTTAAAATGTTTTAATTTGAAGTTTTTATCATTTGTAGGTTACGGGAAATTTGAAGAATGATTTTAGCTTTGACTTTTCAAACCGCGTCTTAGCAAGGAGAACCACTGTGTCTTGTGAGGATTGGTAGTGAAATGTAAACCGCGTCTTAGCGAAATCTGGTCTTTTGAATTCGCACTATGTGAGGTTTTACTGTACACGTAATTTTTGATTTTTCAGAGTGCAAGATTTTCTTCTTTCACTCATCTAAATAGGTAATTGCAAACAGGTTTTCTTCATTTTTGCTTTATTCAACGGTTAAAACTGTATACTATCTTATTCTTGTGATGCTTACATGTTACATGGTCGAAGTTTTAAATTCACTAAATCCGTTGAAATTCAACGTGAAGTTCTGCTAGTTATAACATGTTTCTGTTGTTTTCATATTGCAATTTCACTCTCAATATTAATAAATTAAATTAAATTTTTAAAATATCTCAACTTCAGTTTTTAAGGTACTTCTCGAATGAATGATTTTTGAGTAAAAGAAATCATTTTTACTTTCTCCATATGTAGTATAGAGAAAGTATTGTATTCATGAAAAAAATCGAATTCGAGGTTTCAACATACACGTTTTGAGGTCCCTAGAACACGTTTTGACTATTTTCTCAACGATGTCTGTGTGTATGTGATAGGAATTTTGTAGGCGCTCTAACTCAAAAAGTATTTGTCATTTCAGTATCAAATTTAAAATATAATATTTTCATAATAGGGACAAGAGTTGATTAGTTTTTGGACAATATAGATCAAACAGAAGTTGATGTTTATTCTGGTCATTTTTCTGTTTTTTACTTTCTCCATATGAAGTAATGGGAAAGTATTGTGATCATGAAAAAAATCGACTTCGAGATTTCAATGGAAATACACGTTTTGAGGTCCCTAGAACACGTTTAGACTATTTTCGGAATGATGTCTGTGTGCGCATGTGTGTGTGTATGTGATTGTGGGCGCTCTAACTCAAAAAGTACTTGCCAGATCGTTACCAAACTTCATATATAACACTTCAGCATGAGCACAAAGAACTGATTAGTTTTTCGACAATAACGGTTAACCAGAAGTTGAGGTTTATTCGAAACCTGATTCGGTTTTTGCAATATTTCTCCGTTAAAACATCATTATTGTATATACAATTCTATACAAAGGTTATAGAGAATGTAATTTCCTACAACTTTCATTTGAAGCAATTTTCCATAGCAGTTATTGTTTAGGAATTATTTATAAATAACCGATTTTTGATTTCCGTCAAATATCTCCTTAAAAACATCATTATTGGTAATCTTCGTGAGGACCAAAGTTGTAGAAAATAATATATCTTCCAAGTTTTGTTTGAAACAAATTTTCCTAGAACCATCCATTTCAGAGATATTCATCTTTTTCGTAATTTCCATTATACAGCACCACCACCATGTAGCGGTGAATTCTGTAAACATATTCAAAATATACGTAATTTACGGCAATAAGGACAACTGTATTTTTTTGCGATACGAAATGATAATTTTGCCTCATAATGCTATTCATAATAATTTAAATATCTATACCCCAAATATGGAGAAAGTCATGTGTTGGCCACATCAGATTTTTTTCCACATATTCACTTTCCTCTTTTTAAATGTTTATTTTTTTATAACGCACCTTGATAAAACTTTCTAATTGTGGATAGTGGTGTGTATGCCTCCAAGGGTGATATTAATTTCTCATAGATATTTTGTTATCCATAGAAACAGCTAACAATTTAATTTACTCATTGGTTTTTTTTAAATAAAGACTATTGAAAATATTTCAAAATTATTCGTGAGTGTAATTGCTGATAATTATATCTGAGAACGCTGACATCGAGAGTAATCATATTCATTGCTCGGTATGGAGAAAGTCATGTGTTGGCCAAATCAGTTTTTTAAGATTTATATTTGTATAATTTCTTTTGATTTTTTTAGAAGAATAAAAATGTAATCTGTTAATCAACCAAATGATATTATACTCTAAAAACAGATGAGAATTGTATAATCGAATTTTTAATGGAATTTTCCAGTAAAATTCCTTTTGATTCATTTTCAAAGGGTAGTGCATCCTCAAAGTGGTCGAGTGCTGGAGGTTTATGCTGATGCTCCTGGAGTCCAGTTCTATACAGGCAATAATCTTCCTAATGGAACAACTGCTCAGCCTCCTCTAATTGGAAAAGGGGGTGCTAAGTATTGTCGGCATGGAGCTTTTTGTTTGGAAACTCAGAATTATCCTAATGCTGTCAATCAGGTAAGAGAATTAACCATATCTCTCTGACTGGTTGAGTTTATTGTATGTGTGGGCATTTTTCATGTTGATGAAAGCTGTGATAGAGAAATTTTGCCAGAAAACTACATGTAGTCCTTGGATATCTGTGCAGAAAACACAGATATGGCATCCTGTGTAATATTGACTGCAGGTTCAAATAATTTATCTGGGATTTAAAAGACAGGTACTTCATAGTATGGTTTCACTTAGAATGATATTTTATAAACCTTGCATCAAATGTTAGGTTTGTTGAGTTTTTCTTATGAAAACAAAATTGAAATTCTACACATCTAAGTCATTGCAAGATGCTGTTAACCTTGAAGTTTTCATTATGAGCAATGATAAAAAAACAGTATATTCTTCCATTATAGTATTTCAACACTGCGTTGATATGCGCATTTGCATAAATAAGGATCCCAAAAACTGAAAAATGAGAGCTATTACAGTCTGGACGAAATTACTTTGGTATTAAAACTTCGGGGAAGGCGAGGGGGCTTCGCGGGAAAGACTCACCTCCCTCACAGCCAATCACAGGCGGAGGGGAGGGAAGTGTTGCTAAGAGCAACCATGCTGCATTGCTGCTATGTCCCCTGCAAACAAAGTACTTACTCGGGACCGCTCGTGTGTCTCCGCTGCTAGGAGGTGGGGGGAGGTCTTCTGGAGAGAAAACTCAAACTCAGCATTGTCATATCTACTACACTGGAATGCACCTTTCGGTGGACTCGCGAAGCAAAAGGCAACACAGGACAGAGAGACTCGAAGTTGACATGACGGACGCCTGAGAGAGAATGAAATTGAGCCCAGTGACGCTCCGCCTCCTTCATTCCTATTGGTTCTTGTTTGTCACATTTTGGGACGCTTTCTCTTCTCTCTCCCTTACTCAGTCACAAAGATATTTGAAACGTGGTTTTCGCACGTTTGGGGGCATCTGTTATGCACATGCTGGCAACATCACACCCGAGCCACGTCAACCATCATTCCCAAAGTTATTTCGTCCAGACTGTAGTTCAAACAGTACTTAACGTAAATTCAGTATGGTTTTAAATGAAAATATTTCTTGATTAAATAGAAAGAAAATGATAAAAATTCATTCTTTGTGTGATATATTTTAAAAATCTTTATTATTTTCCTCATTTTTACTGTAACATGAATAGTGAAAGCATTTATTAAAAGGATACTTAATTCGCTGTCTGCTAAGGACAATGAGTTGCACCTGAACCTTCAGCTGGGTAATGGGCAGTACTTATTGTGGTTGTCATGGCAACATCCAAGAGTAAAATTACCTGTGACCCACCAGTGGGACACATTGCCAAGTAGTTATACGTATAGGCTTCACTCTGGCAGTTGGCTTGTAAGAAACCTGAAATTTTTTTATGACCACAAGAAGCAATTTGCACATGCACCAACATTAAATTTTAGACATCACAGTTTTCAACTTCGGTAATGATTAAACGATTAAAAATGAAAAGGCTTACTTGAAAATTAGTTTTTATCCATTTCCAGCACCATTTGTATTCTGCACCTCTTTGTGTAGCAAATTTATCTTCATCATCACTATTATCACCTTCATACTCACCTACTTCCTCTTGTGCATAATCTATTTCACCTTCATCTATATTAGACACAGCATAACACACTGTCATCGTCACTTTCCTCTAAAATTTGTAAACTATCCTCACTCTTTTCACGCATCATATCTAAACGGCTTGCCATGCTTGATTTTATCTAAAGTTAAAAGTAAATATTATTTCTTATGATCATATCTGCTATTTTAAGGGATATACTATAGATGTCCGTAACTGTCAAGGCATCTAGTATGTGACATTGATGAAAAGATTTTAATATCTGCCACCAGAGGGTTTTAAGGAATCATTTCTTGAGGTAATACATCAGATATACCTGTCAAACTGCCACAGCAGTATGCAGAGTTGGATGGGCATGCTGAACTGCCCTGAAGGATTAATCCATATTATTAGTTTTTTAAAATTTTATATGTGCTTATATATTAATATACTAGTGTATAGCCCGTCAAAAATTATGGGAGTAAATATTCAATTGTTCAAGCTATTTCTGGAGATCAAATTGACATCAGAAATACCAATTGTCTTGAAAATCGTTTCCTCCTCCGTCCTTCTATCTCTCTCTCATATTAAAAGCATTCAAAGTATGCTTACACCCATAAGGACTGAAATAAGCATAGGATTTTGAGGTCTAACAATATAATTGGTAGGCAAGGCAACATCCCGTTAAAATGGCAAGATTTTCCCAAACAAAAAGATGAACAAAATAAGAAACTAATTTTTCTTCAAAATGGTTCAGATCCGAAGATTGTAGGTTAATTATTTCTAATTTTAATCTCAAAAATAATGAAAGACTGCATGTCAAAAAGTCTATTTTTGTGCTATTTTATGGGAAATGGAAAAGCCTTCCTTGGAGTTGAACCCAGGACTTATTTCAAGATATTTTGCGTCATCACTGTAAAATATGTATCAAGCATTCCTGCCTAATTTAGAGCTTCTATCTCCATTCTTTATTCAGTTATTTGCATTTGTAAATGATCACCAACCAACACTTCTCTGTTGTTATAAGACTAGGAGGCTCCACTGCCTGGCTACTTCGACGCCCAATCCCTGCCTGCCGCTCGACCCTGCAGGCCTCACTTTGCTTTATATATCTTTCAAGCCAGCTCTTATTCTATAGTAGGTAATCAATTTGTAAATTAACAATTCTGATTGTAGATTAATAGATCTGTACACAATTGCAATACATGGTGTATCGAACAAAACATTAATAAACATTACTCACGAAATAGTTAAGGTTTCAGAATTCAAATGATAAGAAAAGATTCACATCGTTATGTAAGAACTATTTACGTCGCTATGTATTAAGATTGATGTTGCTACAACAATAATATCAAAGCTTAAACAAAAGTGCGAAGCTGATATCGCTATTCTTCCATCAATTTGAAGGCTTAATTGATGCCCATTGAATCTGAGGCAACAATGAGTCGCCTTGGCAACAAGTACGAAAAATCCACAAAATTTCAAAAATGAATGCATATTTCTGAAAACTTCAACCGGATAACATGTAAACATCACAAGAATAAGATAGTATAGAGCAGGGGTGCTCAGACTTTACTAGCTTGGGAGCTACTTACCATTTCCCACTTACATGGTGATCCACCGCCCAACTTCACTGTAAAAAATTATTTGGGAGGGAGGGAGTTGGGGGGGGGGGGGGGGGGGACCATCCATTTTTCACAAAAAATTTTTCGAGCAGGGCAGAAAAGTTTCAGAGATCTACCTAAAACGAGAGTTGGTGATTGACATCTTGAGCATCTCTGGTATAGAGTTTTAGCTGTCAAATAAAGCATAAGTGAAGAAAATCAGTCCATATTTACATATTTTGATGAATGAAGGAAAAATCCTTGCACAAATCAATAGGGTATCAGAAAAAGTTCACCTACGACGATTTACGGTAATATAATTAAAGATTATTCAACTGATTTACTATCTAGAAATAATATTATGTGCCATATAAGCTGATAAATTGCAGAATCACAGAAGAATGAACTAAGTAAATACCAAAATTGATTCACAAAACTAAAAAAATGACTAGCATCATGTGGAAAAATGACCATTGTTTAAGATAGATATCAGTAGTTTCTATGTGATTTTTTTATTGGCTTTTATGTTATAGTATGTCATGATTAAGTGCTACTTTTAAAAAACCCATTCATATTAGGAATTAACACTAGAAGGACGGACGAGTCTTTTGCTCGAGGTGTCCGTGATAATTATTGCAGGAACTTTAAATCTTCTGACTTTTCGTAAGTTTGGTGTGTTAATAAGCGTACCAAGTGCCAAAGCTCTTGTGCCCATTGGACGGGATCTATGGGTCCATCTACCATAGAGGACTGGCGGGTCAAAATGACTCATGGCATGAAAATATGCGTGAGATCCGCATTTTTGAGCGTAAGAGATGCATCTTTTTCTTCTGAAGGTGAATGGAGTGCTTTCACTTTCACACAAGGCCCTGCCAATGCAATCAGTGTTCTTTCGTGAGTTTCGTTATGCTGCGCTTGTAACTGATACACTTTCAGACAACACAAATTCTCGGCGCCGAGTCATCTCAAATTTCAAGCGGAGATGGGCCCGCCGGCAAGCACAGACTTGTCTATCACTCATGACGCCGAAGCGTACCTTGTATTACATTGTGTACATCGCACTTTGTTCAATATCGCGCATAAGTAATGCGTTATTTGGCCAGTTTACGTTCGTTCAGCATAGGGGTAAGATGTCACCGCACGGCCTTGTGGAAGCGGAGATGTTGAAGGCACTGCACGATATACCTAGTGAAGAGTCAGGTGATAGTAGTGATGAATACTTAGAATTAGGAAGTGACGATGAAGATTTTTTACCGAATAAATGTGGAAGTAGTAGCATTGAGTCTGATTCATGCGATGAACAATCGAGTAGTTCAGAAACGGTGAACCTGGATCCGCCAAGTGATGAACCACCTGCTACTGGAGTTCCTGTTCAAGGACGTGGCCGTGGGAGGCATACATGTCGAAAAAGAGATGCTCCCCGGGGAAGTATTGCAAGAGGTCAAGCCATTCTACCAACAGATTTCCTATAGGTCATGAAGAATGCTCTCCTGATGACTCGCTTTGAAAAGTTATCTCACATAAACCAATTGCAGGTGAATTATAAATAAGCCTAGTTTCTCATTTGCTAATAATGTATTACAGAGCAATTCACTGATTCTGGCGAATATGTTGCAGGCCGCTGCGGGCAACAGAATGTTTTTCGCAAATGTAGCAGACTGACAGCACATGCCAAGAGGAACATTTCCGAGCCCAGTGTTTCTAGTGCCTGGCGTCTCATGATAAGTGAGAACATTTTGCGGCATATCAAAAAATGCTCTGAAGTGCAAGCTTTCTTGAAGCTACAAAACACGACGTGGTCCGTCACCCTGGAAGAGTTAGATGCTTTTTGTGCCATCTTGTACGCTCGCGGAACATACGGAGCAAAATCAATCCCTAGGAAGAGCTTGTGGAACAAGATGTGGGGACCACCAATTTTTGCTCCTACTATGGCCCAGGATAGTTTCTTAGGTTTGATATCAAAGCAACCCGTAGAGATCGCCTGAAATTTATTTATTTATTCATTCATTCATTTTCACCAGCTCATAAATAGCACTTCACAGCCTTTACAATGAGTGTTACAACAATAACAAGGACAAACACAACATCCATGCCCGAAGCGGGATTCGAACCCGTGACCTTTGTGTTAGAAGGCAGGCGCGCTGCCTACCAGTCTAACCCAGGCAAGTTCATCCTTGCGTCACTAATTTGGGAACCCTTCATAGAGAACTGCATTGCCTTTACACACTCGGACCAAACCTGACTGTAGATGAACAGCTCTTTCCTTCTAAATGCAGGTGTCCATTTCTTCAATATATCGCTTGCAAGCCCGACAAATTTGGCATCAAGTTTTGGCTTGCTGTGGACGTCGACTCGAAATACTTGTGCAATGGCTTTCCATACACTGGAAAGGATGAGTTATGCCCTGCCGATGAGTCTGTGGGTGAGAGCGTGGTTCTCCGTCTGATGTCTCCATTCACAGGAAAAGGCCGAAATGTGACTACCAATAACTTTTTTACATCTTCAAAGCTTGCTGAGAAGCTCAAGGCTAAGTCGACGAGTTTGGTGGTCACCATGAACCGTAGCAGGAGGGATGTGCCCTCTTCGGCAAAGAAGGGCTGCGAACCACTTCACAGCACCCTGTTGTTTCGGAACGATGGTTCCGACATGACACTCACTGTGTACCAGTGCAAGTCGAGAAAAAACGTACTCCTCCTCAGTACCATACATCCTACTGTGGAAATTGCTGAAAATGAAAAGAAGACTCCTGAGATGGTGAGTTTCTACATTTCCACCAAATATGGAGTGGATGTGGTCGATCATATGACGCATCTGTACTCTGTGAAATCAGATACACGGAGGTGGCCACTACAGGTCTTCTTCAATATTCTTGATTTGGCAGCAATCAATGAGTGGGTGCTCTTCAAGCTCACAACAGGCAAGAAAATTAGCTGCAGAAATTTCATTTTGCAGCTGTGTGAAGAATTGCCTGGACCATATACGTCTACCAGAAAGCGTGGCCCTTTGGACAATCCATTGCCAAACGAAGACGAGCAGCCATCCCAGTGGCGTAGGGACCATGGATCCGATGGATTGGTTGATCCAGGGCCCGGATCTCAAGGTGGCCCGAAGGCCCATGGTCGACATACACAAAATTTTACCCTTTGTGCCATTTTAAACCACAAGAGCTGCTAAATACAGTGAAAAGAATCCAAGATCATGAAATTTATTTCATTAAAATTTTCCCCTTAAAAAATAAAATAACCAAAAACTATACATTGGAGGAGAGGGGGAGCCCATAAAGAATTCTCGAACCAGGGCCTGGCTTCACCTTGCTACGCCAGTGAGCCAACCTTCAGTGAATCTCGCGTCAGGTGTAAAGTTGCCAAATGCAAGGGGAACAAAACACTAGATGTGTGCATAGGATGCAAAAAACCCGTATGTGGGAAGTGTTCAGAAGTAACGAAAGTGTGGTGCGTAAAGTGCTTACCTAATACTGGTTAGACACCTGCTGTTCGAACAATACATTAATTTCTATTATATATTTACTTTGATTTTTGTAACTTTTCGACCTATACTCATGCCTGTATTTGTACAAGAAAGCTCAAATATTATCGAAAGACAAAATAAATGTTGATTGAAAATGCAAAGATGAATTTGATATGATAAAAGACCTGATAACAAATAGCCTCATGCATATAAAGTAACTTGGGTCAAATGACCCATCAGTCCTCGGTATGTAGATAAGTTCAGTCCTCCTAGTGTTAAGGAGAAGAAACTTCAGATCAACTTTTCAAAAACAATCTTTATGACCATATACGGTATTGTTATGCATTTATAATTTTTTCATTTGGTTGGTATTTACTCTATCATATTTTTTGTGTTACAGCTATGTCTCATTCATACATACTTTTTGTAAATCCCCATTGAATGTGCCACATAAGCAATATAAAATATTTCAGTTTTACCTACTTTAATTTAATGTACTTTTCAGTATTAAGGACAAATTTATGACATCTCTAAAGAATGTTTTTGCAATACATCATGTTTTTTACTTGGACAGAGGCAATCAATACTTATCCCTAGGGTACTGTTGCACCAAATCATCAAAACATTAGGGAAAAGAAGGCTTTCATATTTATTGAGCTCCACTCCATTTAAAATTTTATAAAATTTTTGTTCCAAGAGTCATCATCATGATTGACTTATGGACGAACACCTTGATGCCAAGATCTAAAGTCACAGAAGGCAGACAAAACAATATGCTCAGTTCATTGTGTGCTGTCTCTACCATTGAATGAGCCTATAATATATACATGCCTTGGGTTGTCTTTACGATAAGAATAAATTACTTAAAAAAGGTTTTTTTAAAGTAACTTTTATATTATGCACTAAAAAGGAAAAAATAAAATTGTATTTATTTATTGATCATGAGTTCGGCTGTTATGGAGGAACAAAATTTGCAACAATTTCAGTGGAATAAATTCCTTCTTGCTCAACAATGTTGATTTACTAAACGTTATTAATAACTTTTGTGAAAGTTATATGGCGCAAGATAATAAAACCTGTAAGATGCCATATAACAGTTTAAGAAGCAGTAAGTATTTTCAATATTATGTACTTTCAGTATAATGAAGAAAAATGCAAGTTCTGTTGGCATAACTTGTTTCATGATTTCACTGTATTTTGTTTTCAAATGAACCTTCCCTATATCTTGTATTTTCAGCCAAACTTTCCTAACAGTGTCCTCACTCCTGGAGCAACTTATACACACAATGTATTGTATCGTTTCTCAACTAAATGAAGATTTTTGTTTAATTTTGGACTGAGGCTGGACTGATAATATTTCAAGACTGATGATATGTACTGCTTAGAATTAGGATGTTAAGAGGTATCATCAACTGTTCTGGTGGATGGATTATCAAGCAAATAACATTTTTGGTTACTGGTGTGACTACTCTTAATGCAACAGTAAATAGTTGTGTTTTGCTTAGTATTTTCCAGATCAGTCTAATGCACCCCTGTAATAATTCACTCTCTCCCCTTATTATGGGGTTACACTTTCAAGACTGACACTATAGTTATATTTCTATGCTCTCTGTATATATTATATATGTATAAATCATACATTGTTATTGGTGCCTTTATAATAATTTATATTGTATGGCATAGGTTGATATGTTTTTACTGAAATTTACCGAGGGTGCTTGAATACCATGTCATTAATTGGATGGTTTCGCCTAAGACTGTTAATACAGAGATCTCTTTGCTCAGTATGCTTTACTTTTTACCTGAAGTACTGTTTGGATAACATTTTTATCTGAAATTGTTGTATTTTCTAATCTCATGAAAATTTGTTGCAACTTTCAAAAATATTGGTATTGAAATGTGTTGCCTCTAAATTTTTTATGTCCTTTCATGAGTCTTAGTAAACTCAACAGATGCCATTTTACAAATTTATGCATTTATCATGCAAGTAATGTCATCATGATTTTTCTCTTTCCTTTCTTTCGTTCATGTTTGATCATTTCCTTTAAATGTGGAAATGTGACTACTCTGGTACATTGATCTCTATATTTACTAAAAAATTTTACTGATCTCATAAAATTTAAAAATAAAAGTTAACATGAAGAAATTGTAAAAAAAAATCAGGGTAATGCAGTGATGTGAAAATTTTCCGTTTTGTGCCTTCAATTTATAGGTAAAAGTATAACATTTATATCTTTATTTTCTGAAAGATTGGGTAAAAGTTTCCATGCACATAGCAAAATTGCATTATTGGCATAGAGAGCCAACCAAATAGCCTAGACTGATTTATGAGGTAAAATGACCTGACATGAGATTTATTGCATTTTTACAATGGTCTTATTTGTATAATTGATCCATAATCTTTTCCACATCAATTACTAGGTAATATTTGATGAAATAATAAAATTGTTGTCTTTGCTATGCAGTATTTATCATTCACACCTGTTTTAGGTATTGTCTGTAGAGTTTTTATAGAAATCATCATACACGTATCCTTGATTGAAGTTAAAGAGAAGTATGTAATCTCACATGGTTCCTGCCACAGAAAATGTTTCCGTGTTGGTTTTTAATGCCATAAGTGCTGGAAAACATTTTTGAGAAAGTATTTGGATGTTATTCTCTATGTACCGTATACACTCGCGTAATTTGCAACTTTTTCAAACCTACTTTTTAGCCAAAAATTACAGGGTCGCAAATTAGACGAGGTATGTTCTTGAAACAGTGAATTCATCTCTTGTTTAGAACATAACCTGCAACCTCGATCTGAGGCCTTGCCTCACGAACTTATAATTTTTAAGTAACTTATTATTATGTATGTAGATTTAATAAACTGAAGTCAGCTTCTCAGCTGATGAATGCTGCAAAAAAGATGACTTGAAGAAAAGTCATGTCTACTCGGAAACCGAATGGTTACTGGAGGAAAACACTTGAACAATGATTTGCAACACTGTGCAGAGCGTCCATTTGTTGCAAGGTTTGGGTCGCTGCACAGTTCGCAGTTCTGTTGCAGGGAAATGCGCAAAAATTCCAAATCGCACTTTACACGAGACAGGATAAAAACCAGATTTTGAGGCAAAAAGTAAGGGGTCGTAAATTATGCGGGGTCGCAAAATACTCGAGTATATACGGTACGTCAATGCTTTTACACATTTGGCACAATGAATTCCTTAATAAGTATATATTTGTTTTTGAAGCATAGGATTTTTGTATTCACATATTCGGCCAATTGAATTCGTCAATGAGATAAGGATATATTTGTTTTTGGAACATAATGGTTTTTGTATTCAGGCTTTTGGCCCACTGAATTCATTAATAAGTATTTATTTGTTTTTGGAAAACAAGGATTTTTGTATTCACACATTTAGTCTATTGAATTCATTAATAAGATAATATATTTGTTTTTGGAATAGCAGGATTTTTGTTCTGACAAAGAATGTAAATTTAAGCAGTATTTTTTTAAATGAGCATTTTTTAATGTGAATCTTTTGTCTTGTTTATCTTTAAAACCTTTTTTATTTGTATTGAAAATGAGCTTTGAAAAATTCTAATTATTGAATCCCTTGTGGTAGATTTTTGAATTACTTACATATGTTACTAATATAGATAAATGAATAGTTTCAGCAATGCAAGACAAGTTGATTAGAAACATTTAAAAACAACTGTTTAATGCAAAACTTGTTAATTAATCAAAGCTCTCGAAATATATTATTTTTATCCCTGATAGTTGTTTATAAATGCTTGTTAATGTGATTTTCAAGTGCATTAACTGTTAAAAGTTTGGAATTACTATTATTTTTATTAATATTCAGTTTGATTCTTATAACTTACATTGTTGCTCTATATTTTTGATTGTGATCCATACTTGGTGAAAAATATTGTTTTACAATGTTCTGGTCATACGTGAATTTACACTATAGAATTAATCAGAAAATCACTATTAATTTAATGATAGATCAGAAAATTCGAGCGTTGATTATTTAACTAACCCTTGTGGATATTTTGCAACTCTTGTATTTATGATATCTGATGCAACATTAAAATTATGCATTAGAGCAGAGATTCTCAACCTTTTCACATTAATGGATCACTCACCAGAATAGATTATAATCACAGACTGCCATCAACTACACTTATGTAGTTGAAGGCTATTATCAATTTCCAGCTTCAAATGCTTTTTGACTGTTGATATTATTCAGTTTTCATCAAAATAGCTTCTAGCTTTTAGTTTAATGATTTTTGTCACTAATGTGGATCACTTACAGCAAGGTTGCTGACCACAAGTGGTGGAGGGACCACAGGTTGAGGATCTCTATATTAAAGCAAAAATTTGAAAGAGCTTCTTTGTCAGATGTCAGAAAAATCATTCAGTGCATTAGAACTTGCTCAAGATTTCTTCCTAAACATTAGTTTTTGATGCTGTATTTTTATAGCCTTAAAGTATTTAGAGATTAAAAAGTTAAAAATGGAAATATTATTGTAGATAGGTCCAACATTTTAATCAATGACACATAGTTATCCTAGATTATCTTTAATTTGGATTTTTTCAGTATTCAACCATTTTTTACAACTATTTTTTTTTCTCTTACAAATAAAACAGGTTTTAATAATGTGCATTTTCAATTACTTTTTTCAGTATTTAAATCAAGTTTATTTAATTGAAAGGGTTTTCACTGAGTTTTATATAATTTAAGAGGGAGAATATGTGATTTTGGTGCATTGTTACTTTTTGAAGGTGTGCATCAGTGATTTAACAGGGCTATTTGCTTTTTGCCAAAGTAAACATATTTGAATGGTGACTGTTAATTTTGTTTTATTCCTGGTGAAAGGAATTAAGGATAAGAAATAACAGGTGTTACAAAATATTAATTTATGAATGGTGTGAGGTTATAATCATATCATATTTCATATGCAGAATATAATCATCACGAAAAAGCTTTATATGTTATGGGTACAGCAGGTTTTTTTCATCATTTGAATGCATCGCATTCCAAAAGCATTTGTGTTATGGTGAAAATGGGGTTAACTAAATTTGTTGATAATGCAAAATCAATTTTTAATGTTTTGATAAATATTTGGTGTTCAGTTTTGTTGCTTTTGGTATATTAATGTATACTGTGCTGTTAATCTTAATAAAGGTTGATTTTTGTTGAAGGCATTTTTTTTGTTTTAGGATATTCTTTATTATTATCTTTGGAATTTAAAGGTTCAACCAGTTTTAATGAACGTTGTTCTTAAGTAAATTTCCTGTGAATTCTCAACAAAAAGTTGTAACTATATAATCACAGTTACCAAAATTTACAAAGTACTGTATAGTCTCCATTATCCAAGGTCAACGGTACTGCAATGACCTCAGATAATATGGAATGTTGCCCATATTGGGGAAATGTGTGTGATGTCTATTATATACTAGTGAATGTGTGCTTGCATTCTGCAAGCATTTTCTCTCACATTATTGTAAAGAATAAAAGCCGACAAACAAATTTAAAACGCATACGTTTACACCTCTGCACCGAACTACGTGTTTTTCTTTTTGGACAATATTGGGGTAAAAACAAACCCAAAAATGTATAATTATAAAAATTTTATAGTTTTTCATCATTTGTTACGAATACCTCACATTTCTGCAAATTTTCATCGATATAGCACCTCTAGAAGTGCATTTATATGAATTTCATTCCAATTTATTCTGGCGGTTTTGTAACCAAGCCTACCTACAAAATTGCAACAATGTTTATTTTCTTGGCCGTTAAAAATTATAAACATTTAAACGAACATTTCGTGGTTTAGGCACTTCTAAATGTGCTACAATGCTGAAAAATTTCTAACGGTAGAATTTACCAAATAACGAAAACGGGATTATAGAAATTTGAAAATTTTTATTCATTCAGCCATAAAAAATTCTTAAATGTTAAATAAATTGACTAATGTTTATATACTTTCGGAAAAACCAGGAAGCTGAAAATTTTAAGAAAGTTAGGGAATAATGTTCCGGTGATAATTAACATTGAAATTTTCAGAAAAGTTTATTAATGTGGCTGTTAAAAATTCATAATTTAAACAATTAAATTTATATAAAGGCACACCTAGAGGTTCTACATCGATGAAATTTTACAAAAATGTGAAGTATTCGTAACAAATGAAAAACTATAAAATGTTTATAATTATATATTTTAGGGGTTGTTTTTACCCCAAAATTTTCAAAACAGAAAAACACGTAATTTGCATGCATTTGAAAATTATTTTTCGGCTTTTAATTTTAGTTTAAGATGAGAGCTCGAACCTGTTGTTAATTTTTCTCAGAATTTGCAAGCCGTTTGTTAAATTGATTTTTTCCTTTCAAGTACATTTTTCCCTCTCTTATGGTCAATTACCGACAGTGTATAAAATGGAATATATTACAAACCGAACACTTGTTAAGCTAGCAGAATGCTATAAACTAGAGTAATCTGGTGCCCCTGGCATGTAGGCATCCCGCCACCCTTATCCAAATTTCCTTGCAACTTTTTTTTTAAGGAACCGTTCTTAATATTTTTCCAGCTCATCACTGGGTAAAACCACTAGGTTTTTGTTTTTGGCTCGTTGCTTATCCTCGGGTAAAACAAAGACATGATCTTTTTATTGATGACATTCAGTATAACTTCGTACAACATTATTTAAAGATTGGTTCAGTAACAAATCAATATTACATGGTCTTTTCTGGAGCATATCACTTTCTCACGAGAAAAACCTTGCCCAGGTTTGGGAAAGCATAAGGATTGAGATAATACATGTTCTTGCAACTTCTGTTCATTTCAGCTTAGTTCTCAAATTTCGCTATTCGATTGAGAATGTGAGCATTCACAGTGAGGCAAGGATAAGCTGATTCATTTATTTGAATCATCTACGAATTTTCTTTCACATTGACTATTAAATAGGGTGACCTTATTCCAATGAGGTGAAAATGGGACATTTCCCATCGTTGTAAGAAAAAACGAGAAAATTTTTTCATAATTTTTTTAATGGTGGATCTGTCAATATCACGATCTATAGCGGAAAAGGCAAATACAAACTTTCCTTAGTCTGGAGCATGAACATGCGTGACTAAGACAAAGCTCACAATCAAAAGAGAATCTGACTAACGTCATCGTTGTCAAAACTCGAAGGGAATAAGTTAGGTTAAACCCGGGCAGGATATTATATGCGGAGACCAGGTTTGCCACCTCAAATTTATCAATGACCATAGGCGTGCGCAGTGCATTTCATTAGGGTGTGCACCCAGGGAATTTTATTTATTATTTTTTTTAAAGCCGAACATTTATTGAATACTCAATCATAAAGGACATTATTTTTATTCATCAGACAAAATAAAGAAACTAAAAGTTAACTAAACTTAATTTTTTTTAAATTAACAACTAAACTTTACTTAAAAATACAAACTTAAAAAATAAGACACAAAATACCAATTTTGGCTGTAGTGATAACCAGGCGTATACAAAGATAGTCAATTTTCATGATCTTTATCTTTAACCAGATAATGAGCTAACCCCAATTGACCAAAACAGGTTAAGGTTTCTTTATCTTCCTGTCCTAGTTAATGAGACGTCACTCACCAGATGTTATCAACTTAAATTCCTCAATCACATCATTGTAATTAACTGACGAAGCCAATTCTTGTTCTATATACAAGGTCATGAGTGAGTCGAGGCACTGTTGGGACATTGTACTTCTTAGTTTTTTTTTACGTGTGCTAGTTTCGAAAAGGCTCTTTCACATGAACAGCTTGTAACAGGTAAGACTGCAAAGCATTGAATAGATTTGTAAAAGGTCTGGAACATGGAAGACTGATCCGATTCCTTTAGCCAATCAAGCCACACACTGGTGGTGTTCATACTGCTACCGATAGGAACAGTTCCGTCATAACCTAGAAGCAATCAGACTTCAGCTTCCAACTCATCCAAGAACACTTTAAATTTGTTGGCAATGATTCTCATATCGTCCCTGCCAATGTCTAAGCTCAGCAGTTTTCCCATTGCAGTCACAATTTTAGAAGTCTCCTGTTCAAATCACTGGTCAATGCCGGTAATCATTGAGTCTAGGAGTGGGTAAAATGAAGTTATTCTCTCCTGTTCCTCTTTTGTATCAAAGTGATGCTGGGACTCAAACATGTCATCAATACGAGTGGACGCTTTTCTTAACTGGGGGAATCGATATATCATTCTCTACATACATTTTCACAGTGTCATTGAAAATAGATTGAAAATGTTCTGGGCTACTTCTCATCGCAGCCAAAGAGTTATGCAAGCTTTTCACCGCTGTCATTGCAGTAACTAAGTTGAGATCTGGAGCTTGAAGAGCCTTACTCACTTTTACCACCATCTGGAGAATAGGGTGCATCATGTGAAGGGCAAAGATGAACTTGAATGAATTTAGTTCGGATAAGGCCCCTGGCTTTTATTTTAGTGTCAGCAAGGCAAGTTGCTTCGATAATCTCTTGTAAAGCTTGTAAAATGATGGAGTAGTTTTGTTTTACAGCAGCTTCTGCTCTGCATGCCCATCTTGTGTTTGACAGTGACTTCAAAGTCTTCAACTGAGATCCTACTTCTTGTGAAATCTTCTCCATTACTGCATGTCGCACAGGAAGGCATAAAGAGTCTGAATTCACCAAAAAAATCAAAGAGTTCTGTTTTCTTTACTTGAAGTGCATGCATCTACTAGGACGAGGTTCAAACAATGCACATAGCAGTGTACATAGAGTATTTCACTGTTTCTTTCTTTACATTTCATTTGAACTCCCGCACTACATCCAGATATAGTAGATGCGCCATCAAAACAGACAGACATCACCGATGACCAGTCAATTTTAAGAATGCCAAGGACGTCATTTAACTGGCCAAAAATAGACTGAGCATCAACTGTTAATAGTTTCTGAACAGAAACAAAATGTTTAACTGGACTATGTTTTTCATTGTCAAAATACCACACCACAATGGACATCTGTTCATGGTGTCCACAGTCAGTAGTGTCGTCGGCAATTATTGAGACCATTTTTCCATTTAGTGAAGACACAATCTTTTGTTCCACAACGTTGTGCAAGGCCACAATTAAATCATTTTGGATGCGATTACTCAGGTAGCGTTTTGAGGAGATTGTTGCACACACTTTGCCATTGTACATTCCAAATTGCACTATGGATTACTTTGTTGGGGTGGTGCATATGATATTACTTTGAAACCTGTTATTATATTGCAAAAAAGAATAATTTGAAGAGTTTGCTTTAAAAGTTATTGGGAACATTCTTTCCCTTTATTCGTAGATCTGCAAGTACTTCCACTCAAAAATCTTTATATTTATAAAGTGCTGAAATTGTTTTACATGAGGAGTGGCAATAAGGTAAAGCATGCTGGTAGCAAGTATACATATAATCTTCATGGTAAATCTTCAGCAATATTACCTATGCCTCAAAAAACAATATTTAAAAGATCTTTTTTATATATGGGGCCAAAGATTTTTAATATGCTACCAAGAAAGCTCCAAATTGAAGTGTTTATGTCGACATTTTTGAAGTGCATAAAAGAGTGGCTGTTTGAACAGCAACAAGTGAAGTTTTATTAAATATTGTATATACCGTATTCACCTGAATCTAAGACGACCTTTTTTTCCAAATTTTCAGCTGTAAATATCAAGAGTCGTCTTACATTCGAATACAAAGTATATTTAAGCATTTAATCAATGGTTTTTACAACAAATGGTATATTAGAGTAAACAATTCACAACAGCAAATTCAAGTACGTACATAAAGAAGTGAAATAAACAAATAGTAATAACAATAAGAAAAACATGACGGGAATAATAATTATTTAGACTAATAATCATCGTCGACGATCATAACACAGATGACGTACTTTCATCTTGCACGTAATGGCAACCGCAATGTCAAAACAAACGAGACCGGAAATTATTGGGATTCCCCTTTCAAACGACGCACCGTGATTCACTAAGTGTGACAGTAATTTTGAGTTGTGCATTCTTGATTTAAATGCACAACCCTTAAGTTAAAATGACAGATCATGTTGAAGTACGTGGCACGAGTGCAAAGGGAAAGTTAACAAAGCAATTAGACGGAGCTAAGATACAAATTTTAAGCTGATCGTGATAAATTACACCGAAAAAACTAATAACTGTGATGAGAGTAGAAAGTTCGGTGTATCTGAGGCAAATGTGCGTCGATGGAAACTCTCAAAACAGGAACTAGAAAAAGCCAAAGCCACAAGGAAGTTGCTCAGTGGTCCAAAATTAGGCCGATTTCATGGCATTGAAGAAGAAGTAGTCAAGCTTGTGCGCACCATGAGGAAGAACGGTATGCCTGTTTCGACTGAAAGTATTATACTTAAAGCTAATGAAATTACTAGAGGACTTAATATATCATTGCAAGAATTCAAGGCCAGCAGAAGTTGGTGCGTGAGAATGATGCGACGAAATAATTTTTCTTTACGGCGACGAACTTCGCTGTGTCAGAAATTGTCAGAAGACTATGTTGAAAAACTTCTCGCTTACCAGAAATACGTAATTGGACTTAGAAAAACCAATAATTACCTTTTGAGCCAAATAGGAAATGCCGATGAAACTCCGGTTTTCTTCTACATGCCATCTAATTATACTGTGAACGAAAAAGGTGCGAAGTCCGTCCTAATTAAAACTACAGGCAACGAAAAAATGCGAGTCACGGTAATGTTGGCGGTTTTAGCAGATGGGACTAAATTACCACCATATGTGATTCTAAAGTGGAAAACAATGCCTAAGAAACATTTGCCAAGTGGAATAATAGGTGTCAAGAAAAGGGGTGGATGACTAAAGAACTAATGAGAGATTGGTTACATGTGGTGTGGAATAGACGGCCAGGAGCTTTACTGAAACAAAGAGCAATGCTTTCACTGGATGCATTCAAGGACACTTATCTCCTGTAATTAAAAACATAATGAGTGCGATGAATATTGATCTTATTGTAATACCTGGAG
Source organism: Uropetala carovei (assembly GCA_036926305.1). Lineage (NCBI taxonomy): Eukaryota > Metazoa > Arthropoda > Insecta > Odonata > Petaluridae > Uropetala > Uropetala carovei. The sequence continues at coordinate 6,621,712 of JAXCHB010000172.1, read as the reverse complement.
GAATGACATCGCAACTTCAAGTTTTAGATGTTGCTGTCAATAAGTGTTTTAAAAATAATTTAAAGGTTTTGTTATCTGAGAGGTTACAGAGTGGAACTCACACTTTAACACCTAAAAAAGGAAATCTTAAGAAACCTGAAGTTGCAATGCTCTGCCAATGGATCAAGGCATCGTGGCAACAAATAAATGCAAAAGTAATAATGAAAGGATTTAAGAAATGCTGCTTATCTAATGCCATGGATGGGAGTGAGGATGACGTTTTGTGGGAGACTGATGATGAAGTTGAGAGTGATAAAGATAGTGAGCATGAGGAAAATAGTGAAGGTTGCATAGACAGTGATGATGACTAACACAATAAAATGATTTTATGCAGCACTTGGATTGAAATGTTTTTTTGTTGTCCTGAAATGAGTGTATTCTTTCAATGTATTTACTTTATTTTTAATGTTATCTTAAAATGAATGCTACCATTTAATTTGTTTGAAAACCTGAATGGTTCTATTTGTGTTGTGATCTTATGATTTTAAAATATTAAAAGACAATGACATTCAAGAAAAGTATAAGAGAAAATAAATATTTCACAAGATTTATAATTTTTGCAGTCATGAAGGTCAATTTGAGCTTTTTTCTCTTTTGGAATCATCAAAATGGGGGGTCGTCTTAGATTCAGGGTCGTCTTGGATTCGGGTGAATACGGTATATACATTATGTGATGTGTATTAGATTTGTTAAATTTTGTTTTGTTTTTTTTTTTGTTCTAGCAGCATAGGCATTTATTTTTATTTTCATGAAGGTGGTTTTGACACAGGTTTTACCTTAGTAGCTACTTAAATTCTTCCTTATTTTTCTTGTATAAAAAAACTATGTATATGTATTAACATTTGGAAGAATACATTATTATTATTATTACAGGATCATATTTTTGGAGCATATTGACAAGATTTAGAAATAAACCTTTCTCAAAACTGTCAGCTTTTTCATTGTGACCCCTGAATGGTCTCTCACCTTTCGCCAAACACAGAACAACGTCAATCAGTCGCTCCATTACACTTCGGTTATGGCACCATTCCTCTTATTGTTTAGACAGATAAGCCTGCTTAAAAGAATGAGAAGGATAACTTAGTAAAAGTTCCACTTTTATTAACAGAAAAAACGACCGGTTTCGACTAATATCTAGTCATCATCAGGTACAAAAACAAAAAGCAACACAAATATATACGGAATCTGAGGGGAGTGGGGGAGGGAAATGTGTAGAGGGGACCAATGAATGGGAGGGGGGGGCTGAATCAAGGTATTGGGGAGGGGTGGGTGTTAGGGAGAAACAAAGTAAGCAAGGGAGAGTGGTTGGGGGAAATAAGTTCGTTAGCGAGGTTGAATGTGTTATCATTGTAGTGTAAAAGTATTTCCAACTATTCTAAAAGATTTTAACTGGGACCTTCAGTTGCGAAATGAATTACCTCCGGGTAAAGTTGGAAGAATGGTTGAATTCGAGTAAGTGTTTGGCAAAGTGTGATTTGAAAGAATTTTGTAAGAATGATTTTCTGTGTTCGGTGGTCCTAACGTGGAAATTTCTCCCTGTTTGCCCAATGTAAATGGCATTACAGTCATTACATGACAGTTTATAGACACCACTCCTAAATAAATGGTCAACCTTATCTTTATTGTTAGAAAAAATATTTCCTAGTTCCACCAAGTAAAGGCTTCCTCTGTCGATTTTAAGCCTGCTTGCCCTCATCCAACAATACATCAATAGGTTTCCCTTCATTAAAATTTGACCAAGAAGAGCAGCTCAACACATGAGATTTTGACAGTTGGTGGTTTTTAAAACATTTGTTAGCCCAATGCGAGTTTCCATATCCCTTATCAATAAATGCTGGATCAGTGTGACCTTGTTTGCTGCATCATTAGAGGAGAAAAAACGGCAGTAAAAGCAAAATGCTGCATCCTTTGAAGGGCTATATTCTAACCACCTATACTTTTCATACCAATCAGACTGAAAACTTCTGTGTTTATTCCCTATTTTACATCTAGGAAACATGCTTAATCTAGGCTGATAAGGACCTCTAGATAATCGAGACTGGCGTTATAATATATTTTTTGGAATATCACAGGCAGGGTCATCAGATGGAATGTTTGATGGCTTTGAATAGAAACTACACTGACCTGAACTAAGAGACAAAGTCTGTTTATTGCACGCACTGGATCTGGTGGCAGCATTATCTTCATGTAAGTTCTTAACCGGGGAGTCCGAGGTATTTGCACTACTATCAGCAGATTCATTATAATTCAGTTTGTCTGCTCCTTTTCTTATCTTAACAAGGAACCAATCCATATTTAAAAATTAAAAGGGGGTATCATACGATTGAATTAAAACGTAAAGCCACGGGCTTGTTATGCTATTTCAGTAGAAAAGTACACGCGACAAACATTACAAACACTGTAGACACTGCGCTGGGCACGTCTGACGCGGCCGCTTCTATAGGTCAAAGAATTTTCTAGAATAGTAGTCGGAGAGGGAGGGGAGGACCAATGGTAATGCGGCGCTGCAGTAGTGGGGACGCATGCTGCGAGCGAACACGGGCTTTCTATACATTTCTACAATATCTGTATTATGCAATTCGACGCTTATTGCATAATACAACAATCCATACTTTAAAACTAAAAGAGCGTATCATGTGATTAAATTAAAACGCAAAGCCACTTTTTTTTTAGACATTAGGGTGTGCCTGGGCACACCCCGTACACATGCCTATGTCAATGACCCTGAGGTTTACTAACCCGACAGTTGCGACTGTAATTAACATTTGTTGTTCGTTTGATAACGTCCATGTTTCCGAGAATCCTACATTTCTACTATCAGATAATCTAAATTATATTTGCGATGGGCTTCAAAACGGTACAAAATGGTGTTTTTTGGAAAAAAAACGGGACTGCCCCGGCGACGTTTGTTCATCCTACTATTAAATAAGTAAAAGGGAGTCACCTGTTTGAGGCGCTATATGTGTTTCGTATGCGAGAAATGAGGGGAAAAAACGTGATGTGATGGCGCACGCGCACGAACCTTCCGCTTTCACAGGATCAAGGTTTCGAATTAAACGAACTTTTCGTGAGGCACCGGACCAGATCATGACTTCGAATTTCATTGTAGGCATATTTCAAATAATCCATACCAAAAAGTACACAAAATCCTATGGTGTTGGCCAGGGACTGATCATAGCTTCGAATTACACCATACTTAGAATTATCCGGGATCAAAATAACGGGGTTTTACTGTATAGAAATTGTATTTTCTTATTTTTAAAACAGAATTCAATTCCGAGTAGAATTAGCATAAATTTATAGTTTTTATCGGAAAAAAGTGGTAACTTTTCTGGGTCGCAACAATCGGCTGCCATGGTAACGAGCTCAATGCTTTCATATGAGAATCAGAGGCTTATATTATAATGCCATCTATTATATAAAGCGCTTATGATGTACCAGCTGAATTCGCTCGGGAAAGAGTGTCAAACGATTTTTATTGCTCGGGGCAAACGTTCCCCATTCCTTAATTGTGCATTAACATTTACTATTTTATGTGTTGTATTTTACGCATTAAGGTCTTACTTAATATTCACATGATAGATGCACCGAAGCCTTTAAAGTGGCAATAAAATTATGTGGATTATGCCAATACTATTAGCCAAAACATAAACAATAAACAACATCTTGGTTACCGAACAAATGTAAGTAGATGTATCGATTTATGTTGCGATAAATCTTTCAATGTTAAAGGTAAAAGATAACAATGTTCTAATATTCCTTAAAAATCATTTGACTCACTTTAAAAGTATTCGTAGACTATATTTTGGCGTTAACTATTCTTCCTCTACGGCGTGGATTTTCCTTTAGTCCCCGTTTACACGTTCCCGTTTTCGCGCCTGAAAACAGGCGCCTGACTGACTTGCCAGGAACGAAAAATGCCCGTCCGTTTACATGTTCCCGTTTTCGTGCCTGAAAACAGGCGCCTGGATGACTAGCATAGTCCGACTGCGGTTGCGCGCAGTTTGAATGTTCACGTAACAAAGAAGATGGATTCGAGAAAGAAAGCCGCGCTTTTGTCTGCTGCTGCAGGAGCAGTATTAGTAGCTCTTTCGTTTAAAAAAACGAGAAAAGAACGAGATGCTTGGATTAAAACTTGGAAAAGCAGAAGAGAGGGAAGAGGTTCTTTCCATTTTTTGCAAAACGAACTGTTACTTGAGGACGTAGATGTGTATAGGAATTATTTAAGAATGACAGAGTATTCGTTCTGTAAACTTTTGAAATATGTTGAGGACACTTTAAGGAAGCGTGATACCTGCATGAGAAAAGCCATCTCACCAGACGAGAAACTTAGCGCAACGCTAAGATTCATCGCCACGGGGGAATCTTACCAAAGTTTGGATTTTCAAACGCAGTTATCGAAATCTTTCCTTTGTAAAGCGGTCCCAGAAGTTTGTAAAGCAATTTACGACTCACTAAAAGGAGAATATTTAAAGGTAAGTAAAAAGCGGTTCAGGCAAAATAATTTTATCTGAATTAGTGATGGGCACTGCATTTTATAATTGACGTAAAATCAATTATCATACTCTTTATTTATAAATGCATAGGGAAACGTAAAATATGTCGGTTAGGATCATTAGAATGAAATGATTAGTTTTAGCATTCTAATAAATTTATTAAACGTAAATCACAATACAATATAATACAATAACCTAATATAATTAAATAGCATAATAAAATAATAGTACAATAATAAAATAAAATACATTAATATAACACTATCACTAACTGGAATCGTCAAACGCCAATTCCAAAGCTTGGTCTATGATATTTTTAGAGAAAGTAGACGGTGTGGGAGTTGAAGCACGTAAACGAGGAACATATGGAGATTCGGAACCTGATGTACGAGTAGTCTCCGATTCCTTTTGCTTCCTTAGTCCCTCCATTAGAGCTTCCTGTATCTTCCATTTAGTTTCGTTATAAAGTTTTTGATTTTTTACCTGTTTCAGCTCAGAGGCGACAAAAGAACCAAAAACGTCTTTGCTTTGTCTGTGATCATTCGAGGCCAAATCTTTAGCAAACTGCAAAGCTTCGCGGGCTTCATTAACAAGGTCCTCTTGTATGCGCTTCGCTGCTTTGCCCTGTAACATATTTTTTATTATTTATTTCAGTTTCCAACAACTGTGCAGGAATGGAACAATATTGCGGAGAACTACTTTGCAAGATGGCAATTTCCCCATTGTGTAGGAGCGTTGGACGGGAAACGTGATGTTTAGAAGTTCCAGAGAAGATGGTGTTTTTTACCGCAATTACAAAGGAACAAACAGCATAGTGCTATTGGCATTAACAGATGCTGATTCTAAATTGATATTTATAGATGTAGGGTGTAATGGCCGCATAAGTGATGGTGGTGTTCTGAGACATTCTAAATTCATGAGGGTAATCGAAAATCCTGATAGCATTATTGGTAATAACAGGAAGCTTCCCCACATAGTTATAGCTGACGATGCATTTCCATTGCAGAGACATTTGATAAAACCTTATCCTTATCGGTCAAAGGAAAAATGTAAACGGATTTTTAATTACCGTTTGAGTAGAGCTAGGCGGAGTGTTGAGCACGCCTTTGGGATACTCGCAAACAGATTTCGGGTGCTGCTTTCAAATATGAACCTCGACGTCTCAAATGTACAAATTGTTCTTCAAGCATGTTGTGTTTTACACAACTTCCTACTACAAAATAGTGAACAATACCAAGACCAAGGCTATTATCATACAGAAATGGATAATTTATCCTCGGATTTAAGTCGAAGCGCAAAGGAACCAAGGGATATACGAGATTCATTCGCGGATTACTTCATAAATGAAGGAAGAGTTTTCTGGCAAGACGAGAAAATTTAATGCTGTTCTTACCTTCCTTCGACTTTCCGGTTGTATGGTAACATTATATTCTGTAGGTTGGGATGCTGTTTCCAGCTCCTCCGTTACAGAACAAGATGCATTCAAATCCGCTTCATTGTAAGGTTCTGCATATTCTCTCTGATCGAACTGTAAATGAAGCCTAATTGTAATGAAATAATTCTTATCATAAAAACGTGTACAACTTGATACTGATATAAAAAAATGTTCACAAAAAATGAAAGTACTTACATCAATGTTTGATGTTCCTTGCCTCTCCTTCGTATAACTAGAAATAACAACTTATTGAAACACCAGAGTTTTGGCCTATAAATATTAGCCACCCCTGCCCCACTTCTTCTCGATTTTTCAATGAGAGTCTTCTCATGAGAATACTGGGTCCGCAAGGTCTTCAATTTTCCTTTGATTTCCGAGACAGTGGTACTTGGTCTTCTCCTTCTCAATTCATTGCAAATTGCCTCCAATACTCCGTCTCTCTTTGTTCGATTATAATAATCCCCATGCCTAATATCATATAAGGAAATATTATGTTCATAGAGATCTACCAGGAGTAGTACATCATCTCGTGTCCACTTCGCCATAGCTTCCCGATGGCGTTACCCCACTTGCCCTAATCGCAATAAAGAGTATTTAATGAAAGAATAAACGAATTGCGGTCTTACCGATTGGATTTAAGTCAATTAAATGTAATTATGTAACAATGATATTAGCTGCGCTGTATTACCTTAATTAATAAACATTGTATTAGGTCTTTGTCAGAAAATTTTTCATTTTTGACAAAAAGAAGTAGCTACATTGTGATAATTACCATATATCAAAGGATATAATATTTTTTACTTAAATCTTAACGAAACGCTTATTTTTTCTTTTGCCATCACTGTTAAAAATGTGATAAGTAGGTACTGTAATATTTTTTTCATTTAAAATAGACTCATTAAGATGTCATCGGTCGAGATTATTAAATCCAGGAAAGCAAAGCCGGAATATTTTATCGATGGCTATATCTACCAATATAATGCAAAGGGTCAGAAGGAATCTAATTTTTACATCAATTCGGCACGGATTCAAATTTTCTCTTCAAAAATAAGATACTTCATTCTTTTAGCTATTTTACTGTTTTTGTTTGGTGTTTCTATCTTAATTCTAACTAATTTAAAAATTCAATTTTATATAGCCCTGCATGTATTTCGGTGCTTATTTATGGAGATTGGGTATGAAAAATAGGATTTAAAAAGGAATATAAAAATAAAATAGGAATTAAAATATTTTCCGTATGGTTTTGTTGATTACCTGTATTGGAGCACGGCACCTTAAAAATTTGAAACAAAAATGCTTTTTATGGAAATGGTCGTCCATTTCATCCGTACTTTTTAAAAATTTTAGTGGTCTATAATAACAAAACTTATTATAATATAAAATTTGCATAATCACTATTTAAGTTTTTTGACGATTTTTACCTCCATAAAAAGCTTCATCACCGTTCCTCAATCTGAAATATATGAACTATAAAATACGTTTAAATTTTATTAATGTTTAACGGCAATAATATTTAACATTTTTCAGATTTTCCTATTAGGTTTTTCTTTGACGTCACTCATGTCACGTGAGAGTATCATCCAATCGACGTCTTCCCGACTTGCTTGAAATCGGGAGTCGCGCCCGTTCCTTTCCTGTCCTTTCCCGACGAGTTTTCTCGGAGGAACTCGCTAGTGCGCGTGCGCAGACCGACAGGCGCCTGCTTTCAGGCATGAAAACGGGAACGTGTAAACGGGGACTTACGGTTATATCTCCATTTGAAGAGGACAACAATTAAGAAATTTAACTTTGTTGCCGCCTGGAAAAACCGATAAATTTTGCGCTTTAAGGAAAATTTCGAGCGATTTAGCATGTAAAATGACAAAACATGAACAGAATTAAAATATTCAGTCTTTCGTGCGTAAAATAAGCCATTTCCCGTGATCGGAAGTTAATATTTAGATATATTTATATCCACATCAGTGAAGGACTGCATGGCATTTTGGGGTTTCTCCACACCATTTCCCATGCATTCTGATGGAAATAGTATTTTGTTGACCCCATGGGGTATAAGAGATCCCACGGTCTGCAAACGTAAACCAAATTCTTCCTTTGGTCCATAGGGTGACCCATGAAACTTTTTAGTTCAATAGCCTCAACGGTGTAAAAACGTATAAAGAACAAACATACACATATTTATAAGATGTGTATATTTTTATATGTATGTATGTTAACATTACTACGTTGCTATCTACAACCAGTAAATAAAGGTTAATTTTGCAATTACTACGTTGCTATTTACAACCAGTAAATAAACAAAAGTTAATTTAACTGGGTACCGTATTTGACCGAATATAGCCCCCCTCCGAATATAGCCCCCCTACCCATCTTTTCTCACACAAATCTATAAAATATTTTAATACCCTGAAAGGACATGATCATTTTTAGGACTTTAATGTCATGAAACATGCTGTATAATTTGAAGAAATATCAAACTTGCACTCATTTAATAAAAAAATACCAATTAGCGAGTGATAAAACGCCATGCTAATTGGAATTTTAAGGTTTTCAGATTTGTACCTCAGAATTCAGGGGTATAGTAACGAGAGAGATATTTGACAAGGAAATGAACAAAAATACATTGTTAGGGAGTAAAAATAAACTTTAAAAAGTCGAAATAACATACTAATTAATGCAGCAATATTAGCAAGTCGAAATAACATACCAATTTATGCAGCAATATAAATTCACACTTTGCTCATATTTCGATGCGCAATGCTAATCTATCTTTCGTTTGTGTAATTAACAATTGGAGCTTAGCCAGGCAATTAGTCCATTCTCGGGTAAGGTTAATTTTATTGGTATTACCGTATTTGCTCGTGTAAGTTGTGCACCTTTTTTCCCAAAACGCCGGTGGAAAAAAGGGGGTGCGTGTCTTACACGAATTCTTTTATTTGCCGCTCACCTTTTTTCCCAAAATGTCGTGTCGGTAAACAAATATACGTTAAGCTAGCACCCATGCCGCATCTATTATTCTATTTCTAAATTTCGGTGTATTTAGTCATTTTCATTCATTGTATAAAATTTTTTATTGAGTTTTAAGTTTATTAACGGGTGCTCCCCAAACTCGACAGCTTTCTGCTACAATCGTCACGGAGGCCATGGCGCATGCGCGACCAGTTCGGGTTGGTGGGGGTTTTGTTCTCACGGCAGACGACGCCTACCATGTTCAGATACGGCATGCTTCCTTTATTCTATGATGCGGCTATGAAAGTCATAGCCACCGTGGTGATCATTGAATGATCACTGAGCATAATTTTAATTCGCCAAAAAAATGACGACCGCTACGGTAGGGATCAGTGACCATATGGCTGGAAAATTACGTACAGCAGAATGATCGCTACCGGAGCGATTTCTGCCGAACATGACCAGTATGACGACAAAAACAGTTAAGTGTTTAACAAAAGAGGACTACCGAGGAGATTTCTGCTAGTACCGATATAAAGAGATCACCCAATAAATTCGTCACGCAGGAGTGTGAAGATGCTTAACTTGAGCGTAGCATTTTTGAGAAATAGGAATTGGTGATTTAAAAAACCCTTTTTCGGCTCAAATAATTTTTTTTCCCTAGAGCTGGCCCAAAAACCGTGGTGCGCGGGATACACGGGGGCGCGGCTTACACGAGCAAATACGTTAAAACTTGCAATTTGACGATAATGAGAGCGATCAGGTAATTGAAAAATCCTTCCTATATGATGACGTCAATCAGCCTTGCAAATAAATATTCGCAACCCGAGTAGTTTAGTCTTACAATGGATAGAAACACTTACTGACTCGAATGAAATTCATCATTATTGAAGCTTTGCACACTTGTTTGTACCCACCTAATTTTTAGTGCCCGAAAATAGCCTCCCCCCTCAACTTTTGCACTTCACTTTCGGACAAAAACGGGGCTATATTCGGTCAAATACGGCCCGCAACGAATGCTATGTCTTATACATGTTAATTTAGTAATGTAATTGATAAAGTCTGTTATCTAATAATCTCATTAAAACAATTGCAATTCAATTTATAATATCAAAGTTGATGTGGATAAAAGCGAAGTAGTATATACAAGTGCGGACAAGTTAGTTAATTGTAATGAAGAAGAAAAGACAAATTTTCCGGTTGAGTTTTTAAATTCACTCACCACAAGGAATGCCACCGCATAAATTAAGATTCAGAGTTGGAGCTATGGTAATGCTACTAAGAAATATCGATGTAAAAAGAGGACTTTGTAATGGAACTCGCCGAATAGTTAAAAAGTTGGGAAAAAACACAATTGAATGTAGAATTGCGACTGGTAGTAACTATGGAAATTCAGTGTTGCTACCAGAAATTGATGTTACAATGACAGAATGCGAATTACCATTCAAAATGAAACGAAGACAATTTCCTATAACACTGTCGATTGCGATGACACTAAATAAGAGTCAGGGGCAAACTTTTGACTATGTAGGACTGTTGCTTAAAAATCAAATATTTGCCCATGGGCAACTTTACGTTGGTTTATCAATAGTACGACGACAGGTTCGCCTAAGAATATTGTCCAGCAAAGAAGACAAAATGAAAAACATTGTTATTACAGATGTAATTTCATGATTGTTTAAAAATTAAATATTTATTTAACTATTTTTAATCTGATTTTTATTTTGTCTAAACGTTAGATTGAGAGTGTATTATAAAGCTGGGCACCTGGTGCCCATAGGCTGCTAGTTAATATTAAACTACGACTAATGAAAGAAATTCAATATTGATATAATCCCCATTTTTGAGGCTGTATTGCCCCAATATTGCTCCATACGAGAACAAAAATGATGAGGCAGCTCCATAGAGACTTGAAATTTGGCACAATAATAGGAATCGATGTTTATCTTAACTTGCAGTCTTCAGTTTGTAGTAGTGGCCAGGTTAACTATTCAATGTCTTTCTCAGAATTTCTAAGATGATTAATTCTAGTACGTGCAGAGATTTATTAAAATCTGCTAAGAGTAACAAAAAGTATAAATTCAAGAATAATACTATTCTATAATAAGCATGTATACACCAATTTCTGTATATCATCTTCTAAGAAAAGTTGCCTGGCAATTATTAAAGGTTTGAAAATTAATTATTTCGCTATAATTTGTATATGCTGGTTTAATAAAGGTATTTAAATGTATATTTTTATACATATTTTTTTAAAGTAGTCAAATATTTTAGATTGAATAACGTGTTTGGAAAATGTCCAGATTTTCTGTAATGAAAAGTGTCCGGATTTTCCGTTCTGAAAATCTCAAGGAGATGACCTATTTATCTTGCGACAGATGTTAATGTTTCTTAACAGTAATAGTGGCCGTACCAGTATCGCTCTTTGGCGAAGAAAAGATTCCAGTCGAGATTAATGGTGACAGAAGGCCCTTTATACTTGTACTCTGACTTTTTAATACCTCGTTATAGCTATCGCAGATACCCTAGTTAAATACTTATTCCATGTACATTAAGACTTTATAAAAGAAAAATATCGAATTATGTATTAATGCCCAACTGATAAATGTAACATTCTCTTCTCGTATTACTAATTACATCTTATTTCAGGTCACCTATTTATCAATCTCTGTGAAGTGTTTAGGTTTATAAATTCCTTAAAAACGAGCTAAATGCTATCAACGGATTAATAAAGGCCGATCTAGGTGAGGCTATCAGCTTAGTATGCTTAAAAAGAAATGCGGAACGTCGTTCTTCGTTAAATCACGTACGCACGTAAACGCAATGGGTTCACTATACCCATGGTACTACTATATATAATAGTATCATGACTATACCAAGGTCAAAGTCGCTAGTGTGTCATATTTTCAGAAAATCTGATGTGGCCAACACATGACTTTCTCCATATTTGGGGTATAGTTATTTAAATTATTATGAATAGCATTATAAGGCAAAATTATTATTTCGTATCGTAAAAGAATACAGTCGTCCTTATTGCCGTAAATTACGTAAATTTTTATCCTAACCGTGTTCTAGGGACCTCAAAACATGTAATTCCGTTGAAATCTGGAAGTCGATTTTTTTCATGAATATACTTTCCCATTACTACGTATGGAGAAAGTAATAATCCCATGAGGAGAGACTAAAGCTACGCGCTCGATGATTTCGAAGGCGACAGCAACCATTGAGTTAAACATCATTATTTGACGACGGAAATAGTAAAACATCTGATGTGGCCAACACATGACTTTCTCCATATTTGGGGTATAGATATTTAAATTATTATGAGTAGCATTATAAGACAAAATTATTATTTCGTATCGTCAAAGAAGACACGTCGTTGCCGTAAATTACGTATATTTTGAATGTTTACAGAATTCACCGCTACATGGTGTTGGCTCTGTAGGCTGGTATTAAGAAAAAGCGAATTATATCCGAAATGGATGGTTCTACGAAAATTAGTTTCAAACAAAACTTGGAAGAAATATTATTCTCTACAACTTTGGTCCTTACGAAAATTACCAATAACGATGTTGTTACGGAGATATTTAACGAAAACCGAAAAACCGGTTATTTATAAATAACTCCTAAAGAATAACTCCTATAGAAAATTGTTTCAAATGAAAACTGTAGGAAATTACATTCTCTATAACATTTGTTTAGAATTGTATATACAATAATGATGTTTAACAATGAAATATCGCAAAAACCGAATCGGGTTTCGAATAAACAGCGACTTCCGTTTGTCCGTTATTGTCCAAAAACTAATCAGTTCTTTGTGCTCATGTTAAAGTGTTATATATGAAGTTTGGTAACGATATGGTACGTACTTTTTGAGTTAGAGCGCCCACACGCACATACACACACAGACATCATTCCGAAAATAGTCTAAACGTGTTCTAGGGACCTCAAAACATGTACAGTGAGTCTCTTTATTATTGGGCCAACATAAAAATAATTTTCAAAACCCATATATTTTAAAAATAAATTATATTAGTTTTTTTGAAACTTATTCACCTCTTTATTGTTGGTTTCCTTACAAAAACTGGAAGGTAATTAGTAGCATTCGACTACTATGGCAACATATATAAACATGTTTATTCAAATAAACAAAAATATGATATCACAAAATTATTGGGTCAAACCGTCATTAGATACCATCGATATCCAATTCATTATCGATTAGCGTATGCTGTCAGTGCAGTATCGTGCGTTGGTCAATAAGTGCTTCTTGAAAATTTGTGTGCAATTCACAATTTTTTTATTAAAGAAAGAACTGAAATAATCTACGTGCACTTAAAATGGGACGTAAAAGTGCAAACACTTCTTTTAATCAGCGTCAACTGGTTATTTTCCATCATGCCAAGGGCAAAACAGAACGGGAAATTGCTGTAATGCTACAAATGCCTAGAAGTACTGTGGGTAATATTATTAGACTTTTTATAAATGAGGATCATATAGATTCGAAGCCAAATCCTGGAAGACCAGCATTACTCAATGTTCATGACAAGCGTTGGATTATGCGAAAAGTAAATCCTCGTTTAAGCGCCCTGAAAATTGTAACTGAATTGTCAACTTATTGTGACAAACATGTACATCCAGAAACCATTCGGCGTTGCATAAGGGAAAATGGTTACAATGGTCGAGTAGCTAGAAAGAAGCCATTCATTAGTAACGCCAATAAGAAAATCAGAATAGCATTTGCAGAAGAGCATTTGGATAAGGGCGGAGATTCCTGGAATCAGGTAATATTTGCTGATGAAAGCAAGTTCAATGTTTTTGGGTCCGACGGTCGTGCCATGGTGTGGAGAAAGCCGAATGAGGAACTAAATAAAGAGAACCTTCGAATGACAGTAAAACATGGTGCAGGATCTGTCATGGTATGGGGCTGTATGTCCACCTCAGGAGTCGGAAATTTGGATTTCATAGATGGTATAATGGATAAAATGGTCTACCTGAACATTTTAAAGAATAATTTAAAACAGTCGGCTGAAAAAATGGGGATTTTGCAGACCTTTCAGTATTACCAGGACAACAACCCAAAGCATAAAGCTCACATTGTGCGCGAATGGCTGCTTTATAACTGCCCAAAAGTAATTGGCACTCCACCGCAATCCCCTAATATAAATCCCATTGAAAATTTGTGGGATGAGCTCGACCGAAGAGTCAGGAGTCACACAATCAGCAACAGGGAAGAATTGAATAAACTGCTGCAGGAAGAATGGACCAGTATTCCTGGAACAATCACCAAAAAATTAGTAGTCAATTCCAAATAGGCTCAGATGTGTTCTGAAAAATAATGGGTACCAAACAAAGTACTAAAAATAAGTCTGTTAGTGTATTAGTAGTAAAAACAATTTATTTTCCATTTGTGGCCCAATAATTTTGTGATGTCATATTTTTGTTTATTTGAATAAACATGTTTATATATGTTGCCATAGTAGTCGAATGCTACTAATTACCTTCCTGTTTTTGTAAGGAAACCAACAATAAAGAGGTGAATAGGTTTCAAAAAAACCACTATAATTTATTTTTTAAATATATGGTTTTTGAAAATTATTTTTATGTTGGCCCAATAATAAAGAGACTCACTGTATATCTGTTGAAATCTCGAAGTCGATTTTTTTCATGAATACAATACTTTCCCATTACTACGTATGAGAAAGTAAAAATCTGATGTGGCCACCACATGACTTCCTCCCTATTTGGGGTATAGATATTTAAATTATTATGAGTAGCATTATAAGGCAAAATGATTATTTCGTATCGTAAAAGAAGACACGTCATTGTTGCCGTAAATTACGTATATTTTGAATGTTTACAGAATTCACCGCTACATGGTGTTGGCGCTGTAGTTTGGTATTAAGAAAAAGCGAAATATATCCGAAATGGGTGGTTCTACGAAAATTAGTTTCAAACAAAACTTGGAAGAAATATTATTCTCTACAACTTTGATCCTTACGAAGATTACCAATAACGATGTTGTTAAGGAGATATTTAACGGTAACCGAAAAACCTGTTATTTATAAATAACTCCTAAACAATAACTCCTATAGAAATTTGTTTCAATTAAAAACTGTAGGAAATTATATTCTCTATAACCTTTGTATAGAACTGTATGTACAATAATCATGTTTTAACAAAGAAATATCGCAAAAACCGAATCGGGTTTCGAATAAACCGCGACTTCCGGTTAACCGATATTGTCCAAAAACTAATCAGTTCTTTGTGCTCATGTTAAAGTGTTATATATGAAGTTTGGTAACGATATGGCACGTACTTTTTGAGTTAGAGCGCCCACAATAACATACACACACACGTACACACACACACACAGACATCATTCCGAAAATAGGTTGAACGTGTTCTAGGGACCTCAAAACATATATTTCCGTTGAAATCTCGAAGTCGAATTTTTTCATGAATACAATACTTTCCCATTACTACGTATGGAGAAAGTAAAAAAATAATTCCGGAAAAATGAGATAAGAAAGAACCTTGGCTCCGTCGTTCCCGCCATGCGAATGAAAAATGACACGTCCTTATCGTAGGCACGTTCATTGATTGTGCGTTGCTTCGCGCCTTCACCATTTTTGGCTTCGAAATAGTCTTCTGCGCACGCGACCCACGTGGTCATCCGCAAGTGCAGCCGTGAACAGACTTAGGAATTGTTTCCCTTTTTTTCCTCGTTCCCCTCGCTCGACGAGATAACGCGATACCGGCGTCAAACGCATTTCTTTTTTATCTCTTTAGGGAGACGATTGAACTCGGGAGTGGAGGGGAGGGGAGTGTAAGAACTTTGGCCTAACTGGCACATTCCCGCCATCGCCTCAGTCAGCTGTATATGCTTATCTTCCACCAGTAGGAGACGGGAAAACGAGAGGACGTGAACGAAAGAGGCCAAGGATTGGGGATTTTCTACACCTACCTCCCCTATTTCGATTGGTTGCTCTAAAACAATCGTAAAGTGCTAAACTCGGTCATTTTCAGGGCTTCGTTTTTTTACGTTCGCTAAATTTACGAGATGTGTTCCCGTGTCAGACATTTTTGAGGATTTTTTTATCGGAGGAGAACCAGAATCTTCCCCAGTCCCAAAAGAATTTGTCAGGATCTTCGGTCTAAAATCAAATCAATAAATTAACATAATCAAATAATTTTCTTTGGCATGGGGAGCAAGGAGCGTGTCGGTTGCCACCGTGAAATGTCTGGAGAAAATATAAAAAAATATATCATTCACGGTATATTTAAAATGATTAATTAAAATTAATAAATAAATGTCGAACGATTTATGTGGGGGGAGGGGATACAGTCACAGCACTGCACGTCTCAAGCCGTCCTTGGATTTTTTCCCATCTGAAAAAGTTCCCGTGGGCACTCATGAATCCATTGTTTTGTGGTGGCTGAAAACGTGCACTCGGTAGATTTATGCCTTTGAGAGGCTTCCGCTTTGTGGCTTTGGTTTAAGTAAGAAGAAGAGGAAAGATGGCTGTATAATGTACCGATAATTGCTACATTTTTATTATTTATATGTAATAAATACAGAATTATGATTTATGTTGTTTAACCAAGTCGAATATGTTATTACAAATTAACCGGCTTCACCTTGGACCTTTTTCACGCTAGTCAAGATGGAGTTTATTTTATTTGGTTAAACTCCCTTGTAAAAATCCATTTCAAAGAAACAACTGGCTCACAATCAGTACAAAATTGTGTAGAAGCGATACTCATGAGCGCAACCTCATGATTCTGACTTATTAGAAGGTCTTATACGAAAACTTTAAAATAGGAATAAAATTTTAATTTAGGTGGGAAATTTGCCGTTGAATGTGACTTTCTTTCTCTGCCATTTATAATTTCCTCTTTGACTCCCTGGTTAGCATCATTAAAATAGGAAATATCGTATATTCCGATAATGAAAAAAAGTCAACTATGTATCTTCTACAAAATCACGACCGTGATTTAATAAATAATTTTCGTAGAAGATCCATGTTTAATTTTTACCTTTATCATGAGTAAATTCCGCAAAGTGGAGCCGGAATTTATTAATGAAATTGACTAAGTTTCGTAATAGATCAACTAGCTATAGTTTTGTAAACCAAATGCACTTAAGGTGCTGGTTTTAATAAGCTAGTGTAAAAAGTCATTGCAATTATGGCGCGATGCTTACCGCCAAATTAAGTCTGCACAACCTGCTAAAGAGTTAATTTGCGAGACTCGGATGATCCCTAGTATCGTAATTAACACGCGCCGGTGTTTCTAAGGAATGGTAGGTGTTAACAAATTTGGTAAAGCTGCGATGTGCCATAAATGAGATATAATGATACTCGTGTGATATGCATATTAGACGCGTTGAAAAGAGACCTATAACTAACGAAGACCCGTGGTAATGTGACATTTCTAGAAAGGACATTGATATTTCATTAAGAAAACAAATACCGTCAAACTTGTTCCTTCTTCGATATTGAAGCTATGAGACAAAATCTAGTTTTTCCCGCTAATAGTGGCAGCAAAAGTATCCAATATTTTCTCAATTTTAGGCAATTTATTTTTTCACTTTTTCATAATTGTTGAAATCTACTAAACCTACTTCACTTATTGGTTTCTTTAAACCAGTGCTTAATTTCGGGGGGAACGCAAGGGAACGGTGTTCCCTCACTTATTCGGGAGGAAGTTTCTAAAATGTTATGAATAAAAAATGTTTAAGTTACAAGAATTTAAAGGCTGATGAATGTCTGTACATTTCAACCTCCCTATTGCGAGACAACATCTGATTTGTACAAGATTGTTTTTTTTTTATTGTACACTTGCCAAGTTATTTTATATTTATTAAAGACCATAGATCTCATGATGTACCTATTCAGTTTTGTTCTGAGTGGTAAGGCGTTCTCTTTCTTATTTGGCTACAAATTAAGCACTGCTTAAACGAAATATAATCCCGTTTGTGCAAAAACTCTGTTTACAAAAAACTATTCACTTAAAGTTTAACCGTTTCAGATATTGCGAGACAACATCTGATTTGTACAAGATTGTTTTGATATAAATAATCTTAATCTCAAGTGAGTGACTGGCAGATGGGCCGTAATTCATGTTGTGCACAAAACATTTGCCCAGTGCAAACTTCGTGCGCGAGTATTTTGCAGATTCATTCTAACTATATTCATCTGAATAGTAATGTCATAGCCACGAAGAGGGTGTACTGGTCATCTAAGAAGTCGGCACGACAGACTAATTGCTCCAATTTTTTTCAAAATGAACTGTTTTATGAGGTACCGCGTCACGCGCAATGGGGGATTCCCAAAGTAAAAAATCTGATGTGGCCAGCACATGACTTTCTCCATATTTGGGGTATAGATATTTAAATTATTATGAATAATATTACGAGGCAAAATTATTATTTCGTATCGTAAAAGAAGACACGTCCTTGTTGCCGTAAATTACGTATATTTTGAATGTTTACAGAATTCATCGCTACATGGTGTTGGCGCTGTATACTGGTATTAAGATAAAGCGAAATATATCCGAAATGGATGGTTCTACGAAAATTAGTTTCAAACAAAACTTGGAAGAAATATTATTCTCTACAACTTTGATCCTTACGAAGATTACCAATAACGATGTTGTTAAGGAGATATTTAACGGTAATCGAAAAACCTGTTATTTATAAATAACTCCTAAACAATAACTCCTATAGAAATTTGTTTCAATTAAAAACTGTAGGAAATTATATTCTCTATAACCTTTGTATAGAACTGTATGTACAATAATCATGTTTTAACAAAGAAATATCGCAAAAACCGAATCGGGTTTCGAATAAACCGCGACTTCCGGTTAACCGTTATTGTCCAAAAACTAATCAGTTCTTTATGCTCATGTTAAAGTGTTATATATGAAGTTTGGTAAAGATATGGCACGTACTTTTTGAGTTAGAGCGCCCACAATAACATACACACACAGACATTCCGAAAATAGTCTAAACGTGTTCTAGGGACCTCAAAACATGTATTTCCGTTGAAATCTCGAAGTCGATTTTTTTCATGAATACAATACTTTCCCATTACTACGTATGGAGAAAGTAAAAATTGGTGCCATATACGTTGCATAAACTTTTTCATAAACGTTATCGCACCCTAATTCTAATCCCACTCCTGTCTATCGACGACTTAGTATCCTTTACGTTGCCCTATAGCGTCAATCTTTTCAAAGGGTCTATTCTGGAAGATAGTAGGCATAATACAAGATATCATTTTGTTTAGGCTATAGAGACGTTCACAGACAGACGTATGTTGCAAGTTGTGCCAATTGCCGATATCCTGAATCCTTGTCCAAACGGTAGAGTCGGTAGACTGTCAAAGAATCAAAGGATAACGATGTTAATAAGATCAGCGTCAATGTATACAGTACTCTATGTTTGTTTTAATTTGTAATTTCAAATTAGTTGTTGTTTATTGTAATAAATAAATACATCTGTGTACTTTATATTTACTTTTATTTAGTATTATTTATATATGAACGCGTTGTCTCTGGTCACCGTATCTCTAATTACTAAATTAAAATTAATTGAAAATTCTTTTCCGTTTAACGACTTTTCGCTTAACGAACGACTTTTAGGGAACGCATCCCTTTCGTAAAACTGGGAATTAGTGTATGCCTATATTTATTTACCAGAAGTCGATTCTTTGGAAAATATGTGAAAATCGATATAACCTGACATTTAATTTAGTTTTAATTCAAGGATTTTCGCTTTCACACTCAAAATGCATGATATTAAGATTTCTTAACTCTCAAACTGTCGTTTCGTCTTCATTTTTTATCTCTATTGAGCAATCTTACGAGCAGCACATGTAATTCCCTCATGTCAGTCACACCGACCGTAGGATAGTAGTAACCGATAAGTGACTTGTTCCTGAGGAGAAGAAGATAACTCGGTGCTAGTTTTTTTGGTGACCCACGTGATAAAAAGACACAACAGCAATAAAAGTCGAAGCTGCGATTCGCCTTGCATCTCTCCATCACGCTGTGCTGTATTTCGAAACGGAAGAGGTAGGTACACTATCGTTCAATATCCCCTACATAAAAATGAATCATCACTTATCTTTCATTTTTTTAAGCTTGCGATTACGAAATAATCTCATATTGCTCGAAGGATTTTACCATTCCGCACGTATGCTCTTCGGGAGAGTTCGATAAATTCCTAAAGTTTTTGTCCGACACGATCGTAAAAAAATCTGATGTGGCCAACACATGACTTTCTCCATATATGGGGTATAGATATTTAAATTATTATGAGTAGCATTATAAGGCAAAATTATTATTTCGTATCGTAAAAGAAGACACGTCGTTGCCGTAAATTACGTATATTTTGAATGTTTACAGAATTCACCGCTACATGGTGTTGGCGCTGTAGGCTGGTATTAAGAAAAAGCGAAATATATCCGAAATGGTTGGTTCTACGAAAATTAGTTTCAAACAAAACTTGGAAGAAATATTATTCTCTACAACTTTGGTCCTTACGAAGATTACCAATAACGATTTTTTAAAGGAATATTTAACGGAAACCGAAAAACCGGATATTTATAAATAACTCCTAAACAATCACTCCTATAGAAAATTGTTTCAAAATAAAACTGTAGGAATTTACATTCTCTATAACATTAGTATACAATTGTATATAGAATAATGATGTTTTAACAAAGAAATATCGCAAAAACCGAATCGGGTTTCGAATAAACCGCGACTTCCGGTTAACCGTTATTGTCCAAAAACTAATCAGTTCTTTATGCTCATGTTAAAGTGTTATATATGAAGTTTGGTAAAGATATGGCACGTACCTTTTGAGTTAGAGCGCCCACAATAACATACACACACAGACATTCCGAAAATAGTCTAAACGTGTTCTAGGGACCTCAAAACATGTATTTCCGTTGAAATCTCGAAGTCGATTTTTTTCATGAATACAATACTTTCCCATTACTACGTATGGAGAAAGTAAAAAGAAAACTTTTCGTTTTAAGATAAGGGTTACATACTTTTAAGGTGCAGTATTATTTAAGAGATGCGTGGAATAAAAGTATTGTAATAAAATCAAAACTATGCTTGAAACTTTTTAAACGACTTTATATTTATGTATCGTATAGTTTTATACCATTTAAAATTTTCGGGTCAAGAGAGAGAGCACACAAATCTGATTTTTTTTGTAAAAGATTTAATTTCGGTGACATTATCATTTGGTGGATGTATTTTATATCGTTCGAACTGTCGAACCAACATATACAATTAAAATGATTGAAAATTAAATTTCCTCCAGTTTAACGTTTCATTTGCCATAAATACAAATCGAACATAATTAATGGCTTAAGACACGATTTTTCAGCTGTTTAAGTTTTCTGAAGCCATATATTGGTAAATTAGGCTGATAGAAATTATAAAAATAAGAAAAAAAACTGCATCGTTTGCAATTCGCATCGTATTTAAGAAATCCGTTGGCCTTAATTATTTCAATCACTCGTAGGTGCCATTGTATGCGCACGAACGAGTTCACTAAAATTGAAAATGAGACATCTTGTTACAGTAAAATAATATATGAAAAACTCTCTTATAATCGCACATAAATTTTACACAAATTCTTTATTCAATACGTTAAAAAAGCGCGATGCATGCATACGAATAACATGGTATATGTATATCTAAAATTCAAAATCGTATATTATTGTTTTCCAGTAAAATAACAAATCTGAAAAAACGAATTAAGAAATTTTTATGGAAGAAACCAGGAATATCACGATTTTTAGAAATTTCGTGAGATTTTGTATTTGTTTTAAGTATGCCATATATTTTACATTGGCTTTCTCGGCCTCCATATACATCAATATACATAACTTAATAATGATAACATTGTTCATAACAACCTCATTAGATAAAAATCTGATGTGGCCAACACATGACTTTCTCCATATTTGGGGTATAGATATTTAAATTATTATGAATAATATTACGAGGCAAAATTATTATTTCGTATCGTAGAAGAAGACACGTCCTTGTTGCCGTAAATTACGTATATTTTGAATGTTTACAGAATTCATCGCTACATGGTGTTGGCGCTGTATACTGGTATTAAGATAAAGCGAAATATATCCGAAATGGATGGTTCTACGAAAATTAGTTTCAAACAAAACTTGGAAGAAATATTATTCTCTACAACTTTGGTCCTTACGAAAATTACCAATAACGATTTTTTAAAGGAATATTTAACGGAAACCGAAAAACCGGTTATTTATAAATAACTCATAAAAACAATCACTCCTATAGAAAATTGTTTCAAATGAAAACTGTAGGAAATGACATTCTCTATAACCTTTGTATAGAATTGTAAATACGGTAGTGATGTTTTAACGAAGAAATATCGCAAAAACCGAATCGGGTTTCGAATAAACCTCGACTTCCGGTTGCCCGTTATTGTCGAAAAACTAATCAGTTCTTTATGCTCATGTTAAAGTGTTATATATGAAGTTTGGTAAAGATATGGCACGTACCTTTTGAGTTAGAGCGCCCACAATAACATACACACACAGACATTCCGAAAATAGTCTAAACGTGTTCTAGGGACCTCAAAACATGTATTTCCGTTGAAATCTCGAAGTCGATTTTTTTCATGAATACAATACTTTCCCATTACTACGTATGGAGAAAGTAAAAAGAAAACTTTTCGTTTTAAGATAAGGGTTACATACTTTTAAGGTGCAGTATTATTTAAGAGATGCGTGGAATAAAAGTATTGTAATAAAATCAAAACTATGCTTGAAACTTTTTAAACGACTTTATATTTATGTATCGTATAGTTTTATACCATTTAAAATTTTCGGGTCAAGAGAGAGAGCACACAAATCTGATTTTTTTTGTAAAAGATTTAATTTCGGTGACATTATCATTTGGTGGATGTATTTTATATCGTTCGAACTGTCGAACCAACATATACAATTAAAATGATTGAAAATTAAATTTCCTCCAGTTTAACGTTTCATTTGCCATAAATACAAATCGAACATAATTAATGGCTTAAGACACGATTTTTCAGCTGTTTAAGTTTTCTGAAGCCATATATTGGTAAATTAGGCTGATAGAAATTATAAAAATAAGAAAAAAAACTGCATCGTTTGCAATTCGCATCGTATTTAAGAAATCCGTTGGCCTTAATTATTTCAATCACTCGTAGGTGCCATTGTATGCGCACGAACGAGTTCACTAAAATTGAAAATGAGACATCTTGTTACAGTAAAATAATATATGAAAAACTCTCTTATAATCGCACATAAATTTTACACAAATTCTTTATTCAATACGTTAAAAAAGCGCGATGCATGCATACGAATAACATGGTATATGTATATCTAAAATTCAAAATCGTATATTATTGTTTTCCAGTAAAATAACAAATCTGAAAAAACGAATTAAGAAATTTTTATGGAAGAAACCAGGAATATCACGATTTTTAGAAATTTCGTGAGATTTTGTATTTGTTTTAAGTATGCCATATATTTTACATTGGCTTTCTCGGCCTCCATATACATCAATATACATAACTTAATAATGATAACATTGTTCATAACAACCTCATTAGATAAAAATCTGATGTGGCCAACACATGACTTTCTCCATATTTGGGGTATAGATATTCCTGGAACAATCACCAAAAAATTAGTAGTCAATTCCAAATAGGCTCAGATGTGTTCTGAAAAATAATGGGTACCAAACAAAGTACTAAAAATAAGTCTGTTAGTGTATTAGTAGTAAAAACAATTTATTTTCCATTTGTGGCCCAATAATTTTGTGATGTCATATTTTTGTTTATTTGAATAAACATGTTTATATATGTTGCCATAGTAGTCGAATGCTACTAATTACCTTCCTGTTTTTGTAAGGAAACCAACAATAAAGAGGTGAATAGGTTTCAAAAAAACCACTATAATTTATTTTTTAAATATATGGTTTTTGAAAATTATTTTTATGTTGGCCCAATAATAAAGAGACTCACTGTATATCTGTTGAAATCTCGAAGTCGATTTTTTTCATGAATACAATACTTTCCCATTACTACGTATGAGAAAGTAAAAATCTGATGTGGCCACCACATGACTTCCTCCCTATTTGGGGTATAGATATTTAAATTATTATGAGTAGCATTATAAGGCAAAATGATTATTTCGTATCGTAAAAGAAGACACGTCATTGTTGCCGTAAATTACGTATATTTTGAATGTTTACAGAATTCACCGCTACATGGTGTTGGCGCTGTAGTTTGGTATTAAGAAAAAGCGAAATATATCCGAAATGGGTGGTTCTACGAAAATTAGTTTCAAACAAAACTTGGAAGAAATATTATTCTCTACAACTTTGATCCTTACGAAGATTACCAATAACGATGTTGTTAAGGAGATATTTAACGGTAACCGAAAAACCTGTTATTTATAAATAACTCCTAAACAATAACTCCTATAGAAATTTGTTTCAATTAAAAACTGTAGGAAATTATATTCTCTATAACCTTTGTATAGAACTGTATGTACAATAATCATGTTTTAACAAAGAAATATCGCAAAAACCGAATCGGGTTTCGAATAAACCGCGACTTCCGGTTAACCGATATTGTCCAAAAACTAATCAGTTCTTTGTGCTCATGTTAAAGTGTTATATATGAAGTTTGGTAACGATATGGCACGTACTTTTTGAGTTAGAGCGCCCACAATAACATACACACACACGTACACACACACACACAGACATCATTCCGAAAATAGGTTGAACGTGTTCTAGGGACCTCAAAACATATATTTCCGTTGAAATCTCGAAGTCGAATTTTTTCATGAATACAATACTTTCCCATTACTACGTATGGAGAAAGTAAAAAAATAATTCCGGAAAAATGAGATAAGAAAGAACCTTGGCTCCGTCGTTCCCGCCATGCGAATGAAAAATGACACGTCCTTATCGTAGGCACGTTCATTGATTGTGCGTTGCTTCGCGCCTTCACCATTTTTGGCTTCGAAATAGTCTTCTGCGCACGCGACCCACGTGGTCATCCGCAAGTGCAGCCGTGAACAGACTTAGGAATTGTTTCCCTTTTTTTCCTCGTTCCCCTCGCTCGACGAGATAACGCGATACCGGCGTCAAACGCATTTCTTTTTTATCTCTTTAGGGAGACGATTGAACTCGGGAGTGGAGGGGAGGGGAGTGTAAGAACTTTGGCCTAACTGGCACATTCCCGCCATCGCCTCAGTCAGCTGTATATGCTTATCTTCCACCAGTAGGAGACGGGAAAACGAGAGGACGTGAACGAAAGAGGCCAAGGATTGGGGATTTTCTACACCTACCTCCCCTATTTCGATTGGTTGCTCTAAAACAATCGTAAAGTGCTAAACTCGGTCATTTTCAGGGCTTCGTTTTTTTACGTTCGCTAAATTTACGAGATGTGTTCCCGTGTCAGACATTTTTGAGGATTTTTTTATCGGAGGAGAACCAGAATCTTCCCCAGTCCCAAAAGAATTTGTCAGGATCTTCGGTCTAAAATCAAATCAATAAATTAACATAATCAAATAATTTTCTTTGGCATGGGGAGCAAGGAGCGTGTCGGTTGCCACCGTGAAATGTCTGGAGAAAATATAAAAAAATATATCATTCACGGTATATTTAAAATGATTAATTAAAATTAATAAATAAATGTCGAACGATTTATGTGGGGGGAGGGGATACAGTCACAGCACTGCACGTCTCAAGCCGTCCTTGGATTTTTTCCCATCTGAAAAAGTTCCCGTGGGCACTCATGAATCCATTGTTTTGTGGTGGCTGAAAACGTGCACTCGGTAGATTTATGCCTTTGAGAGGCTTCCGCTTTGTGGCTTTGGTTTAAGTAAGAAGAAGAGGAAAGATGGCTGTATAATGTACCGATAATTGCTACATTTTTATTATTTATATGTAATAAATACAGAATTATGATTTATGTTGTTTAACCAAGTCGAATATGTTATTACAAATTAACCGGCTTCACCTTGGACCTTTTTCACGCTAGTCAAGATGGAGTTTATTTTATTTGGTTAAACTCCCTTGTAAAAATCCATTTCAAAGAAACAACTGGCTCACAATCAGTACAAAATTGTGTAGAAGCGATACTCATGAGCGCAACCTCATGATTCTGACTTATTAGAAGGTCTTATACGAAAACTTTAAAATAGGAATAAAATTTTAATTTAGGTGGGAAATTTGCCGTTGAATGTGACTTTCTTTCTCTGCCATTTATAATTTCCTCTTTGACTCCCTGGTTAGCATCATTAAAATAGGAAATATCGTATATTCCGATAATGAAAAAAAGTCAACTATGTATCTTCTACAAAATCACGACCGTGATTTAATAAATAATTTTCGTAGAAGATCCATGTTTAATTTTTACCTTTATCATGAGTAAATTCCGCAAAGTGGAGCCGGAATTTATTAATGAAATTGACTA
Organism: Uropetala carovei; assembly: GCA_036926305.1. Lineage (NCBI taxonomy): Eukaryota > Metazoa > Arthropoda > Insecta > Odonata > Petaluridae > Uropetala > Uropetala carovei. The sequence goes on along the minus strand of JAXCHB010000172.1, from coordinate 6,595,263 downwards.
AGTTTCGTAATAGATCAACTAGCTATAGTTTTGTAAACCAAATGCACTTAAGGTGCTGGTTTTAATAAGCTAGTGTAAAAAGTCATTGCAATTATGGCGCGATGCTTACCGCCAAATTAAGTCTGCACAACCTGCTAAAGAGTTAATTTGCGAGACTCGGATGATCCCTAGTATCGTAATTAACACGCGCCGGTGTTTCTAAGGAATGGTAGGTGTTAACAAATTTGGTAAAGCTGCGATGTGCCATAAATGAGATATAATGATACTCGTGTGATATGCATATTAGACGCGTTGAAAAGAGACCTATAACTAACGAAGACCCGTGGTAATGTGACATTTCTAGAAAGGACATTGATATTTCATTAAGAAAACAAATACCGTCAAACTTGTTCCTTCTTCGATATTGAAGCTATGAGACAAAATCTAGTTTTTCCCGCTAATAGTGGCAGCAAAAGTATCCAATATTTTCTCAATTTTAGGCAATTTATTTTTTCACTTTTTCATAATTGTTGAAATCTACTAAACCTACTTCACTTATTGGTTTCTTTAAACCAGTGCTTAATTTCGGGGGGAACGCAAGGGAACGGTGTTCCCTCACTTATTCGGGAGGAAGTTTCTAAAATGTTATGAATAAAAAATGTTTAAGTTACAAGAATTTAAAGGCTGATGAATGTCTGTACATTTCAACCTCCCTATTGCGAGACAACATCTGATTTGTACAAGATTGTTTTTTTTTTATTGTACACTTGCCAAGTTATTTTATATTTATTAAAGACCATAGATCTCATGATGTACCTATTCAGTTTTGTTCTGAGTGGTAAGGCGTTCTCTTTCTTATTTGGCTACAAATTAAGCACTGCTTAAACGAAATATAATCCCGTTTGTGCAAAAACTCTGTTTACAAAAAACTATTCACTTAAAGTTTAACCGTTTCAGATATTGCGAGACAACATCTGATTTGTACAAGATTGTTTTGATATAAATAATCTTAATCTCAAGTGAGTGACTGGCAGATGGGCCGTAATTCATGTTGTGCACAAAACATTTGCCCAGTGCAAACTTCGTGCGCGAGTATTTTGCAGATTCATTCTAACTATATTCATCTGAATAGTAATGTCATAGCCACGAAGAGGGTGTACTGGTCATCTAAGAAGTCGGCACGACAGACTAATTGCTCCAATTTTTTTCAAAATGAACTGTTTTATGAGGTACCGCGTCACGCGCAATGGGGGATTCCCAAAGTAAAAAATCTGATGTGGCCAGCACATGACTTTCTCCATATTTGGGGTATAGATATTTAAATTATTATGAATAATATTACGAGGCAAAATTATTATTTCGTATCGTAAAAGAAGACACGTCCTTGTTGCCGTAAATTACGTATATTTTGAATGTTTACAGAATTCATCGCTACATGGTGTTGGCGCTGTATACTGGTATTAAGATAAAGCGAAATATATCCGAAATGGATGGTTCTACGAAAATTAGTTTCAAACAAAACTTGGAAGAAATATTATTCTCTACAACTTTGATCCTTACGAAGATTACCAATAACGATGTTGTTAAGGAGATATTTAACGGTAATCGAAAAACCTGTTATTTATAAATAACTCCTAAACAATAACTCCTATAGAAATTTGTTTCAATTAAAAACTGTAGGAAATTATATTCTCTATAACCTTTGTATAGAACTGTATGTACAATAATCATGTTTTAACAAAGAAATATCGCAAAAACCGAATCGGGTTTCGAATAAACCGCGACTTCCGGTTAACCGTTATTGTCCAAAAACTAATCAGTTCTTTATGCTCATGTTAAAGTGTTATATATGAAGTTTGGTAAAGATATGGCACGTACTTTTTGAGTTAGAGCGCCCACAATAACATACACACACAGACATTCCGAAAATAGTCTAAACGTGTTCTAGGGACCTCAAAACATGTATTTCCGTTGAAATCTCGAAGTCGATTTTTTTCATGAATACAATACTTTCCCATTACTACGTATGGAGAAAGTAAAAATTGGTGCCATATACGTTGCATAAACTTTTTCATAAACGTTATCGCACCCTAATTCTAATCCCACTCCTGTCTATCGACGACTTAGTATCCTTTACGTTGCCCTATAGCGTCAATCTTTTCAAAGGGTCTATTCTGGAAGATAGTAGGCATAATACAAGATATCATTTTGTTTAGGCTATAGAGACGTTCACAGACAGACGTATGTTGCAAGTTGTGCCAATTGCCGATATCCTGAATCCTTGTCCAAACGGTAGAGTCGGTAGACTGTCAAAGAATCAAAGGATAACGATGTTAATAAGATCAGCGTCAATGTATACAGTACTCTATGTTTGTTTTAATTTGTAATTTCAAATTAGTTGTTGTTTATTGTAATAAATAAATACATCTGTGTACTTTATATTTACTTTTATTTAGTATTATTTATATATGAACGCGTTGTCTCTGGTCACCGTATCTCTAATTACTAAATTAAAATTAATTGAAAATTCTTTTCCGTTTAACGACTTTTCGCTTAACGAACGACTTTTAGGGAACGCATCCCTTTCGTAAAACTGGGAATTAGTGTATGCCTATATTTATTTACCAGAAGTCGATTCTTTGGAAAATATGTGAAAATCGATATAACCTGACATTTAATTTAGTTTTAATTCAAGGATTTTCGCTTTCACACTCAAAATGCATGATATTAAGATTTCTTAACTCTCAAACTGTCGTTTCGTCTTCATTTTTTATCTCTATTGAGCAATCTTACGAGCAGCACATGTAATTCCCTCATGTCAGTCACACCGACCGTAGGATAGTAGTAACCGATAAGTGACTTGTTCCTGAGGAGAAGAAGATAACTCGGTGCTAGTTTTTTTGGTGACCCACGTGATAAAAAGACACAACAGCAATAAAAGTCGAAGCTGCGATTCGCCTTGCATCTCTCCATCACGCTGTGCTGTATTTCGAAACGGAAGAGGTAGGTACACTATCGTTCAATATCCCCTACATAAAAATGAATCATCACTTATCTTTCATTTTTTTAAGCTTGCGATTACGAAATAATCTCATATTGCTCGAAGGATTTTACCATTCCGCACGTATGCTCTTCGGGAGAGTTCGATAAATTCCTAAAGTTTTTGTCCGACACGATCGTAAAAAAATCTGATGTGGCCAACACATGACTTTCTCCATATATGGGGTATAGATATTTAAATTATTATGAGTAGCATTATAAGGCAAAATTATTATTTCGTATCGTAAAAGAAGACACGTCGTTGCCGTAAATTACGTATATTTTGAATGTTTACAGAATTCACCGCTACATGGTGTTGGCGCTGTAGGCTGGTATTAAGAAAAAGCGAAATATATCCGAAATGGTTGGTTCTACGAAAATTAGTTTCAAACAAAACTTGGAAGAAATATTATTCTCTACAACTTTGGTCCTTACGAAGATTACCAATAACGATTTTTTAAAGGAATATTTAACGGAAACCGAAAAACCGGATATTTATAAATAACTCCTAAACAATCACTCCTATAGAAAATTGTTTCAAAATAAAACTGTAGGAATTTACATTCTCTATAACATTAGTATACAATTGTATATAGAATAATGATGTTTTAACAAAGAAATATCGCAAAAACCGAATCGGGTTTCGAATAAACCGCGACTTCCGGTTAACCGTTATTGTCCAAAAACTAATCAGTTCTTTATGCTCATGTTAAAGTGTTATATATGAAGTTTGGTAAAGATATGGCACGTACCTTTTGAGTTAGAGCGCCCACAATAACATACACACACAGACATTCCGAAAATAGTCTAAACGTGTTCTAGGGACCTCAAAACATGTATTTCCGTTGAAATCTCGAAGTCGATTTTTTTCATGAATACAATACTTTCCCATTACTACGTATGGAGAAAGTAAAAAGAAAACTTTTCGTTTTAAGATAAGGGTTACATACTTTTAAGGTGCAGTATTATTTAAGAGATGCGTGGAATAAAAGTATTGTAATAAAATCAAAACTATGCTTGAAACTTTTTAAACGACTTTATATTTATGTATCGTATAGTTTTATACCATTTAAAATTTTCGGGTCAAGAGAGAGAGCACACAAATCTGATTTTTTTTGTAAAAGATTTAATTTCGGTGACATTATCATTTGGTGGATGTATTTTATATCGTTCGAACTGTCGAACCAACATATACAATTAAAATGATTGAAAATTAAATTTCCTCCAGTTTAACGTTTCATTTGCCATAAATACAAATCGAACATAATTAATGGCTTAAGACACGATTTTTCAGCTGTTTAAGTTTTCTGAAGCCATATATTGGTAAATTAGGCTGATAGAAATTATAAAAATAAGAAAAAAAACTGCATCGTTTGCAATTCGCATCGTATTTAAGAAATCCGTTGGCCTTAATTATTTCAATCACTCGTAGGTGCCATTGTATGCGCACGAACGAGTTCACTAAAATTGAAAATGAGACATCTTGTTACAGTAAAATAATATATGAAAAACTCTCTTATAATCGCACATAAATTTTACACAAATTCTTTATTCAATACGTTAAAAAAGCGCGATGCATGCATACGAATAACATGGTATATGTATATCTAAAATTCAAAATCGTATATTATTGTTTTCCAGTAAAATAACAAATCTGAAAAAACGAATTAAGAAATTTTTATGGAAGAAACCAGGAATATCACGATTTTTAGAAATTTCGTGAGATTTTGTATTTGTTTTAAGTATGCCATATATTTTACATTGGCTTTCTCGGCCTCCATATACATCAATATACATAACTTAATAATGATAACATTGTTCATAACAACCTCATTAGATAAAAATCTGATGTGGCCAACACATGACTTTCTCCATATTTGGGGTATAGATATTTAAATTATTATGAATAATATTACGAGGCAAAATTATTATTTCGTATCGTAGAAGAAGACACGTCCTTGTTGCCGTAAATTACGTATATTTTGAATGTTTACAGAATTCATCGCTACATGGTGTTGGCGCTGTATACTGGTATTAAGATAAAGCGAAATATATCCGAAATGGATGGTTCTACGAAAATTAGTTTCAAACAAAACTTGGAAGAAATATTATTCTCTACAACTTTGGTCCTTACGAAAATTACCAATAACGATTTTTTAAAGGAATATTTAACGGAAACCGAAAAACCGGTTATTTATAAATAACTCATAAAAACAATCACTCCTATAGAAAATTGTTTCAAATGAAAACTGTAGGAAATGACATTCTCTATAACCTTTGTATAGAATTGTAAATACGGTAGTGATGTTTTAACGAAGAAATATCGCAAAAACCGAATCGGGTTTCGAATAAACCTCGACTTCCGGTTGCCCGTTATTGTCGAAAAACTAATCAGTTCTTTATGCTCATGTTAAAGTGTTATATATGAAGTTTGGTAAAGATATGGCACGTACCTTTTGAGTTAGAGCGCCCACAATAACATACACACACAGACATTCCGAAAATAGTCTAAACGTGTTCTAGGGACCTCAAAACATGTATTTCCGTTGAAATCTCGAAGTCGATTTTTTTCATGAATACAATACTTTCCCATTACTACGTATGGAGAAAGTAAAAAGAAAACTTTTCGTTTTAAGATAAGGGTTACATACTTTTAAGGTGCAGTATTATTTAAGAGATGCGTGGAATAAAAGTATTGTAATAAAATCAAAACTATGCTTGAAACTTTTTAAACGACTTTATATTTATGTATCGTATAGTTTTATACCATTTAAAATTTTCGGGTCAAGAGAGAGAGCACACAAATCTGATTTTTTTTGTAAAAGATTTAATTTCGGTGACATTATCATTTGGTGGATGTATTTTATATCGTTCGAACTGTCGAACCAACATATACAATTAAAATGATTGAAAATTAAATTTCCTCCAGTTTAACGTTTCATTTGCCATAAATACAAATCGAACATAATTAATGGCTTAAGACACGATTTTTCAGCTGTTTAAGTTTTCTGAAGCCATATATTGGTAAATTAGGCTGATAGAAATTATAAAAATAAGAAAAAAAACTGCATCGTTTGCAATTCGCATCGTATTTAAGAAATCCGTTGGCCTTAATTATTTCAATCACTCGTAGGTGCCATTGTATGCGCACGAACGAGTTCACTAAAATTGAAAATGAGACATCTTGTTACAGTAAAATAATATATGAAAAACTCTCTTATAATCGCACATAAATTTTACACAAATTCTTTATTCAATACGTTAAAAAAGCGCGATGCATGCATACGAATAACATGGTATATGTATATCTAAAATTCAAAATCGTATATTATTGTTTTCCAGTAAAATAACAAATCTGAAAAAACGAATTAAGAAATTTTTATGGAAGAAACCAGGAATATCACGATTTTTAGAAATTTCGTGAGATTTTGTATTTGTTTTAAGTATGCCATATATTTTACATTGGCTTTCTCGGCCTCCATATACATCAATATACATAACTTAATAATGATAACATTGTTCATAACAACCTCATTAGATAAAAATCTGATGTGGCCAACACATGACTTTCTCCATATTTGGGGTATAGATATTCCTGGAACAATCACCAAAAAATTAGTAGTCAATTCCAAATAGGCTCAGATGTGTTCTGAAAAATAATGGGTACCAAACAAAGTACTAAAAATAAGTCTGTTAGTGTATTAGTAGTAAAAACAATTTATTTTCCATTTGTGGCCCAATAATTTTGTGATGTCATATTTTTGTTTATTTGAATAAACATGTTTATATATGTTGCCATAGTAGTCGAATGCTACTAATTACCTTCCTGTTTTTGTAAGGAAACCAACAATAAAGAGGTGAATAGGTTTCAAAAAAACCACTATAATTTATTTTTTAAATATATGGTTTTTGAAAATTATTTTTATGTTGGCCCAATAATAAAGAGACTCACTGTATATCTGTTGAAATCTCGAAGTCGATTTTTTTCATGAATACAATACTTTCCCATTACTACGTATGAGAAAGTAAAAATCTGATGTGGCCACCACATGACTTCCTCCCTATTTGGGGTATAGATATTTAAATTATTATGAGTAGCATTATAAGGCAAAATGATTATTTCGTATCGTAAAAGAAGACACGTCATTGTTGCCGTAAATTACGTATATTTTGAATGTTTACAGAATTCACCGCTACATGGTGTTGGCGCTGTAGTTTGGTATTAAGAAAAAGCGAAATATATCCGAAATGGGTGGTTCTACGAAAATTAGTTTCAAACAAAACTTGGAAGAAATATTATTCTCTACAACTTTGATCCTTACGAAGATTACCAATAACGATGTTGTTAAGGAGATATTTAACGGTAACCGAAAAACCTGTTATTTATAAATAACTCCTAAACAATAACTCCTATAGAAATTTGTTTCAATTAAAAACTGTAGGAAATTATATTCTCTATAACCTTTGTATAGAACTGTATGTACAATAATCATGTTTTAACAAAGAAATATCGCAAAAACCGAATCGGGTTTCGAATAAACCGCGACTTCCGGTTAACCGATATTGTCCAAAAACTAATCAGTTCTTTGTGCTCATGTTAAAGTGTTATATATGAAGTTTGGTAACGATATGGCACGTACTTTTTGAGTTAGAGCGCCCACAATAACATACACACACACGTACACACACACACACAGACATCATTCCGAAAATAGGTTGAACGTGTTCTAGGGACCTCAAAACATATATTTCCGTTGAAATCTCGAAGTCGAATTTTTTCATGAATACAATACTTTCCCATTACTACGTATGGAGAAAGTAAAAAGGTTATTATGTCCGCAGCTATAAACCAATTTTGGATGAGATATGTCATTAAATAAACTCATAATTAATTATTTAAATGTTTTTATTAATCCAAACGATAGAAATGTTAATTCAAAGAAACATGCCAACATAACACTTATCGTGGTCTAAGAATGATAACAAAGCAAAATAATTTAAGTGATATTTACCATATTAAGGTAAAGTGCGCTAATAATACCAAAGATACCTACTCATGGCCGTTTTTCCCTTCAATATCTAATATTGAGATAGCGTACATAAAAATATGACTCCAAGTTCACGAGAGGGCTCTATTTCTGTTACACGAACTTGGTATGAAAAACATCCCAACGATTAGATCTTATTGTTCCACTGTAGCTCTTGTTATCAATTCATATCTATACATCGAAGAGTTTGATATATTTTTAGAGCTTTTTCTTTCTAAAAAAAATCGCTTATGCATTCCGTCTGTCTGTACGGGCAATATCTTTGGGGAGGCCAAATTTTTGGAATAGGTTGATGTATAAGAGAGCTAGACATAGTAAAAGTTTTGTGGATATAGGATAAGCTGCTGGGGAGTAATTAGAAAAAATCGCTAGTATAAGTACAAGCTTCTGCAAATGCAGGCAACAACCAATACACCGCATCTGCGATTCTTTACCGCTGGAAAGATGGCATTCGGAGAAAAAAAACCTTCCTCGGCAAATCTCTCATTTGTTATATTATTGTTTGGCTTGAACAGCATCCATCTCATTAAATCTTCTCATTCACATTTGCAGGATGAAAAGCAAATGTTATTTATTTAAGATTCAAGATTAGTCCACATACAGCAGAAAATGCCAATTTACGGTGGGCTTTACAACAAGTCATTAAATAAAATTCGAATAAATAGAATAAAAAAAATTATGCAACACCATCAATGCGTTCAAACCAGACGCGGTCCTAATTGGTGATCTACTGTTTCTAAAAAATGTATTCTGAACTGGATTCGAGTCATAAGATGAGCACGATGTTATTTAAATCCTACTAAAATCTTAACTGTTCATTAAGATGTTAAGCAATTGTATAAAAATATAAATTGTCTCTTTAAAAGAAAAACAATCGCTGGTTTAGCCTACAAGCACACGTTATCTTCCATAGTACATTTGAGTACTACTTTGAATATTTTGTAAATATTGCGCGCTAAACTTCCGCGGCGCGTTGGTCATTGGATTCAGCAACATCTTTTTATGCTATTTGTTTATATAGTACAGGCACATGTTATTTTAATTTTTCATTCAAGAATACGTGCGTTCTTCAATGAAGTTAATATAAATTAACTCGAGTGGAATCACTTATTTCTGTTTTACTCGTAGTCACGTGAAACTTGTGCAGTCATTCATGTGAGCGTAGGTTGATTTCGTTGGGATTTTGACTGGAAGTAGGACTGTAATCAAAAAATTAATTCTCTGATATCTTACTCTAAAGATAAGGTCCACTGGCGAAAATCTCTGGTAAGTGGAAGTGTTCGAAAATTTATCACTTCAATCTGTTGACGGCTATCGTTGGTATAAAACGTATAAAAGCAGTGAGGTACGTTCATTAAAGGGCAGTTGTCAATCCGCTTAAACAGGAAGTGAACATCTCAGCTGATGATGTCGCGGCGATGACATAAACTCTGCTAACTTGGGTGAATCATCCATAGATCCTTTCAAAAGTAATTGGAACGCGCCACGTTTTTGTTGTCATATTATAATTTATTGAAAATATTTTACTATGGATGTTCCTGTTGGAATTTGGCTGATTAGAAAAATTGGTGATAAGTGCTGTCACCACGTACACACAAACAAAATCTTCTGGTAAGTGTTTTACTTTTTGAAACTTTTTGATGCCTTATGCACTACATTACGACTGAAAATTATGTTCTCTTTTACAGGTATCGTAGCAGTGTTTTTATCCTAACTTACTTATCGTACATGGGATATCATTTATCAAGGAAACCTCTTAGTGTTGTAAAAAATGTATTATATCAGAATTGTTCAGGATTGATTCCTCCCGCAAGCGCCGGTAATGACAGTCATTGGTGCAGTTGGAAACCTTTTGGTTAGTACTGTTAACCCAACTGGAAATTTAAAAATAGGATTTTCTTTTTATAGATAATGGCACTGCTTTTCATTATAATTCTAGACGGTGAAGATGCGCCAGCATTACTTGCAACATTAGACTCTGCATTCCTCTTTTTCTATGCGGGTTCAATGTTTGTCAGGTGAGTAATGTGCCAATGTCTTTCTTTAATCGGACAAAGTTACCAATATTCCATTTCAGCATTAATATCATGCAACTGTGCTCTATCGTTTTGCAGTGAAAGTTACTCTGAAATATTTTAGCAAAAATTCTCGTTGCCGTAGTACATATATCAGCTGAAGTTTTAATCATTATTGTGTGCAACTTATATTAGAAAACTAACTTATGCATACTTTTCATAGTTAATTGAAATCTTAGTTCAATGTTATTACTGTTTTCAGTGGATTTATTGCAGAAAGAGTCAGTCTGCGTTATTTTCTAGCTTTGGGAATGATTTTCTCAGGCATCTTCAGTTATCTAATGGGAATTGCTCACTCATACAACATCCACAACTTATGGTATTTCATTGTGATTCAGGTGAGTTAAGCCTTTTTATATTTCAAATAAATAAGGTTCAGTCCTGTGTAACTATACACTGTATTAAGATCCTAATATTTTAATTATTTAATTGAGAGTGATATCACCCATGCAACCCGATACTCTCGATATTAATTCAATTTTTACTAACCCAATTAGTAAACGTGGTATAATGGAAACATCCAGGTGAATATGGCTCTAAACTTGATTCTGTGAGCCAATATAAATAAGGCCATAACATTTCTTCCCTTACATATTCCCTCAATATTACCATGTAGTAGGTAAAAAATAGTTTCCAGTGAATATATGTCTGTTTGTGATAAGCATAGTATATCTTTTTTAGTAGCCATGTTTTCCTATGGTCTCTGTAACATTTCGCTTTTCCCTTAGTAATCATCCCGACTTCCTGGTTATCCAGATAGTCAAAAAATGCTCTTTTTAAGATAAAGAAATAGGAATAAATTTTCATCCTTTGAAGAGTTGTTGTAACACTCAATCCCTAAAAGGAAAATACTTCTGTGATGCTGTCTTCTTATTTTTAATGTGAATTTCTTATTTGCTATTTTTTATAATTATTCCTTGTAATTTTTTCTTCCTGTGATTGAATCCAACAATCTTCCTATTTCTTATGAAGCCATGCATAAATCTTCAGTCTTTCCTGTAATACTATCATCCTTAATAGGAAGAATGAAAATGGTTGCCCTTGTCCATTAATCCAAGTAGTCATTTTTAGGATTACTTGTACGTGTTTTAGTTATCTTTTTTGAACCCAAAAATAATTTTTACAGGAACTATTCTGTTGGAATTGTAATACTAAAGTATCGTAATACAAAGGAGTTTTCTGTTGAGTATTTCCACATTTTTAATTTGCCTTAGTTTCCATCTGCACCAATCTCGGAATAAAGTCACTTATAAGAGAATAACTGCTAAAGCAATCAACTAATGAGTCTTAATCCCTTCAGGCATTAGGAGGTATTGCACAGACAACAGGCTGGCCTGGAGTTGTAGCATGCATGGGAAATTGGTTTGGAAAAGGAAAAAGAGGTAATATTTAATTTTTTTCATTTGAGAACAGCTCTTTAGCGATTTATTATAAGCTTTCTGTAAATGTCTTAGTTATATTTTACCATGTTTTCTGTCTTAATTTCTTTGATTAAGTTCAAATTTACAACTCATTAAAAAATATATTTTCTAGGACTGATAATGGGGGTATGGAATTCTCACACTTCCATCGGCAACATTCTTGGTTCACTGATAGCTGGCGAATATGTTGAGAGTGACTGGGGATTCTCATTTTATGTTCCAGCAGTCATTATGGGAGGATTAGGTTTCCTTATTTTTTTGTTCCTCATTTCTGATCCTACTGATATTGGATGTGAATCTCCAAATTCTCCTGCTCAAGCAGTGGTAAGTAAGTGTGGATAAACTTGGATGTTTGGAAAGGATCATATTCGTTTGCAATGTGGCATTTCTTTTATTTGTATCTCTTCTTGGGATGCAAGGCTTGGCTTGTGCATTGTGGTTTTGGGCTGTCTATAGCACTTAGTTATCTAAATCAGTTAATATCTTTACTCTTGACTCATCATTTTTATAAATTTAACCATTTCTATAGATTGTAAGAAGACGAGATGGCTACCAGAGACTTCAAACGGGAATTTCAGAAATGAGTGATGATGAGGGTATCTCTGAAACAGATTCAGAGGTATTTGAGAGAGAGGTAAGACTGCATGGTTGCTGCTGATAATGAAATAAATTGGTTACTATTTCTTTTAGTCTTAGCATACAGGTAGTATTTTATCAAATTCACAACAGCGTATTTCATTGTCTATTATAAATAGCTGCTTCTTGCATAGAACATATATAAGACACAGGATAAGGGAGGATGAAAAATCTAAGGTACTACTAAGAGAGCTACAGACGTGTAATTTGGCATGATGATAGGTTATTGGGTGCACCTGACTGAAAAAATCTAAAACTTTGCATTTTTAGGGTAGTTTTGACCACATTGTTTCATTTCTACCCCCATCAATGCAAGGTTTTATAAAATTGCATTTTGAAAATGGTTAAAATTGAGATATAAACTCGGGACGTGAACAGGTCTATAGCTGAAAGAATGAGGTTTATTATTTTGAAGGAATTCAAATCCTTGCTGAACTGGTGTAAAAGTTTTTAATCAGAAAAATGGCACATTTTTAACAATGAAAAATATCGACTGCCATGGCAAGGAAGTCAGTGCATTTAAATGGGAATTGATAATCTATATTGCTTTTTAAAAGGGAATTAATAGACTGCATTATAAACCCATTGATTTCAACCTACTGCGTATACATATGGTGTTTTAATTCTAAAACACGATATATCATATTTATCTTTTTGATAACTGGCATTAATGAAATTTAATATTTCAAGTATTTATTAAATTCATGAAAAATTCGTTTGAAAATAAAAGATGGGGTTGGGCTGGGCCCAATACAGAGCCGGGATAAGGGTGAGGCAAGTGAGCCCATCACCTCGGGTGCAAGAATGTTGGGTGTGCGCAGATAGGGCCGATTTTCAAATTTAGACATTCATAGGCATTTTCTATGACTATAAGTCACAGGCAAATTTTTGATAAAATGCCTTTGTCTTCTTAAACCTTTATTCAGCCATGAACAGCTTTATGTAGCACTCTCAAGAGTCAGATCCTTAGATCCACTTAGTATTGTATCAAATAATCAAAATCAAGTTTTAAATTGTGTTTATAGTTTTCCAGTCAACTTGATCTGTGTGTTTACAGTATTTTGATAAATATATTCTAGACACGTATGTTTCGCTCAGGTATAGCTAGTTCTATTAATTTCTAGATACGCCACTGACTTTTCCTTGCTCTCGGCGCTCAAAAAAGGTGACGATGAGGTGATGATGTCAATCATTTTCTCATGCTATTTTGTCTTTCTAATTCAACTTTCACTCAGTTCATAAAATGTAATTTTTTTCGATATAAATGTAATTTTGAAATTACAGGGTTTTTTTGAATAAATTGTTCCATTATTAAAACTAAGTAGTTCAGTATTAAAAATAAATTCAAAAAGTTATTCTAACATTAAAAGCAAGGAAATATATAGGTGGCAAATGTCCGAAATCGGCTAATGTTGAAAATGTGTGTAGCGGGGGAGGGGGCGCAATACTGAATGACTGCCTCAGGTGCAGAAATGCCTCGTCTCGGGTCTGGCTGAAGGTATTATAAAGTTTATATCATTGAAACTAAAATAGTGAGATTACAAAGAAAAAACTTAAGTTACAGTTGCGTTTCAGACCTTTACAAACCTATGAAAGTTAACTATTTACATCGTCTATTGATGCATATTATTCTGGGAATAAAATTCCATAAGACTCGTATTTGAACTAAATCCATTATCATAATGGTAGGCTTTGAGAAGGGTGGTCAGCAGCACATGACAAGGAGGCAGCAAATGCTTAATAACAACCAAAGTGATGTTATTTGGCTTTAGGCACTTTTGTAAATGTCATGTTTTCCGTTTTTATGGGACAATATTTGGCCTGCACGGCACGGGAAGCCTGTTGGTTGGGAGATTTTTATGAATGGTGTTTATGCAGCTAATAGAATTTGGAGGAGTTAAAAATAATATATAAGTATATTTTAACGGTACCTCACAGACCTCGGGATAAGGATAGAGCCTTGCTTAAAATTGCATTTTAAGCAAAACCACAAAGGTGCAAGGGCCAAGAGAATTAATTTATACTCTAAAGTTTCGACCGGCCAAACAGGAAACGTAAACTGCACATATACATATTTTTGCATAAAATAAGACAGGTGTATTTGATCAAGTGAAAGACGAACTGGAGGTTATCAATCACAACATTGATGTGCCTGAAAATTTTCACGATTTCCAGCCAGCCAGCCTACACTCCACGAATTCCGCTGTGATTAGTAATCAGGTCCCACAGACTAGTTTATAATACAGGCATGTCAAACTGGCGGGCTGCATGCGGCCCTTTCTCTGCATTATTACGGCTCGAATGATAATTTTTCTCCTAACTAAATCATTCAAGATTTTATTTATATGCTTTATTTTTGTGAAAAAGATGATTTTTTTCTTAGCTATTGAGATACAATGAATGTGGTTTCTAAATCATTGCTTTTAATAACAAAACAAGCGACCAATCTTCTAGATAAAGTCTATTTTGCCAATTCTAGCATGCCTGTTGTAAAAGATGTCCAACGGAGAAAAATTAAGATATAATAAAAATATTTGTATGCTGTGACTAATGTAAATAATTTCCAACTTAATTTTTAGGTTACACATTTTTTATAGGTGCTTAGGATCATCTTAAAAAATTACGTCTCACCATTTGTTTATTTTTAATATCTGATTCATTATTGCCCGAATTATTTTTCAATTTTCATCCAAACATGCATTATAGTATCTTTGTCATTTCTTTAAATGAATTTATGATGGTTGTAGTTACATCACGGTCTACTGTTATACTCTAGTGGCTGATATATTTCAACATCTTATAATCTGTGATATATTAATTTATGCTAATATATTTTGTTTACTTGTTATTTTTAAGGACAATTTAAGACAAGGCACAAGTATCCCTCTAAATGCAGTTGTATATCTTAATGATGAGGAAGTAAGTTAATGTCACAATAATTGGGATATATCATGCTTGATTAATGTCTGGAAATTGTGCTTCTGCTTTGGGTTGTATGTTTGCTTTCCAGTTGTGTATAAGAAAGAGTTGTGTATTTTGTTTTGTTCTTTTTCACTTGCCTGTTTCCATCCTGTCAAGTGCAACACCTCTTAAAATAATATGGCAACCAATTTTATGCCAATCAAAACCAGTTTCCCTGAAATAAAACATTTTAATTAGCAACGTTTTCAGCCACTGTTGTTGCAAATATGAATTTGTTATAGTTTCCTTAAAAGTATGCACAAGTACTAATACTATTAGTTATTTTTTTGCACTTCTTAAAGTTTTGTTTTCTTTTAATCATTATAAAGAGAATAATAGATTTACTGTTTAATTCTGTACTGATGGCTTGAAAACTTTTTCATAACTTTGCAAACCTTCTGCCTTATTAGACTACTGATGATTCCAGTTATTTTATTATTTATTAATGATGATTTTTGAATGGTTCACAGGATGGTTCGAATAAAATTGAAGATGATTCTCAAATTCTTACAATAAATGATGACCCTCCAGCAAAGGCTATTGGTTTCATAGGAGCTCTGAATATACCTGTAAGTTGTGGTTGTCAATAGAATATTGTACTAGTATTTTGTATATGATGTTAGGTACTACCTTGTTTTTGTAATTATAAAATTAAATTCTTAAGTTTTTTATTTTACAAATTATTATTATTAATTGGCATATCTTTTTCTTTACAGTTTAGTTGCTATAAAAGATTTCAAACCTTTGAAAACTGTTCTTAAAATGTTTATTTCTTGGTCAAGATTTTTATGTGACTGTAAAAAATTTGATAAATCTCAGATATATGATATGTGTATAATATATTTAAGACAAGCTTAACTGAAACTTTTACCCAAATATGCTTTAATTTTTGTTGCTGTTTGCCTCTCATTTTCATGATTGAGGCAACAAAAGCAATCATTTCATAATTGTGCATATTGGTGAATATAATTTCTGTAATACTGCTGCAAATATTGCTGAGTGAAATACTCTTTTACAGATCTTATCTTTATAATTGTGATTTTTCTGCTTAAAGAAGTTTTATTTAAATATTTTCAGTTAATTCAATTATCCATTTCTGTGTATAACTACTGATATTTTGTTGTATTACAGGGTGTTATGGAATTTTCCTTATGCCTTTTCTTCGCTAAATTAGTCAGTTATACATTTCTATACTGGCTTCCAATGTATATAAAATCATCAAGTAAGTAAATTTGACTTTCTATTATTATTATTCATACTATTTTTAAAGTTATGCTATATTTCAAGTAATATATTGAGGATGGTTAATTTAACAGTTTCATTTTTGTTTTGAAAAATTATGATCATGCACAAGTTTTAATATTTAAAAAAATTGTTTGATTTTCACGTATATGATAGCAAATATTCTCTTAAGAAATTTCCAGTGAAAACTCTTTTCTAGTTGGCTGATGATTCAATCACTATTACGTATGAAGCCCTTATTGTCAAAAAGATAGCCCATCCCCTTGCAAACACACATTTAGTATGTGCCATCCTCTCTTGTTTCTCATTTGGTGGACCATGCATTTCCATGGTAAAATCAATTTGTCCATACCATTCTTCCATGATTCCTTATCCTAACAGATACTGCCAAATTTAATGTATGAAAATCATTTCGTTTGGAAAGTGTGTAATCGATGTTTACATTGAAGATATTTTATATTGCTCTCTAAGTACGTGTAACACAAACATACAAAACCTGTATTACTTTCTATCTAGAATGTGCTCATAGATTTTAACATCATGCTCAAGTACTTCAAGGATATTCTGTAACCCAATGAAAAATAGAATTCAGACTACTTTTCATTTAATTTTAATTTTTTTCTATTAATGGTCACAAGGTATATTTATTCATATGAAAAAAATTGTTCCCTAATAGAAATAATTTCTCTGAGCTCTGCTTTGTACCTTGTTTTTAATGTTTGCCATTGGTTCCCAAACTGGGAATGCCAAAAGATTTACAGAGAGTTGTGAAGATGGAATGTTTTTAAATTTAAAAAATTTTATGCATTGATTTGTAGAATAAAATTAATTTTTGCACCAATAAAATGGACATAATATTATGATATCAGTATTACATTTTATATTTATTGGTTGATGGATGGAGTTAAGCAGGTTGCAGTAAGGTCTGCTGCCTTAACAGGGATGTGCAGATACATGAAGTTTTTGGTACTCCTGTTCTGTATCATTGTATTTTGCAATCCTATCAACAAAAATGACAAAATTATTATTTTAATTTTGGTGAAAACTTTCATCTTTAATTTTAATTGATTTTGATGCTATTTAACTTTGTATTTTTTAATTTCTAGCTACTATGGGTGCTACAGAAAGTGCAGATTTGTCTACTCTCTTTGATGTTGGTGGCATAGTTGGTGGTATTGTTGCAGGAATAGTGAGTGACTATTCGGGAATGAGTGCAACCACCTGTTCTGTGATGCTTACAACAGCCATTCCCATGGTAAGTGTTGAATTTTTGCCAAGAAAATACATTAAAGGGAGACAGTTGTCAGCGCACTTATATTATCCTGAGCTATGGTCATAAAGACTAAAAACAGTGCCAAACTACCAGCCAAATGTTAATTTTGAAAACATAGAAGACTTATCGCAATTTTCCGATTATAATACGCATTTTTTTCACGAAAAATTTACAAAAAGTTAGGGTGTATATTATATACTAGTGAAGGTGTGCTTGCATTCTGCAAGCATTTTCTCTCACCCTAAAGTAAAGAGTATGAGCCGACAAATAATTTTTAAACGCAACAGTTTGCACCTTCTTGCCGGTTTACATGTTTTTCCTTATTGACATGTTGGGGTAAAAACAACCCCTAAAATTTATAATTATAATATTTTTCTAGGTTTTCATCATTCGTTACGAATACCTCACATTTGTGCAAAATATCATCGGTGTAGCACCTCTAGAAGTGCATTTATATAAATTGAATTGTTTAAATTTTATGAATTTTCAACAGCCACAATGATAAATATTTCAAAAATTTTCAATGTTAATTACTACCGGAGCATCATTCCCTACCTTGTTTAAAATTTTCAGCATCCTGCACCTTCAGAAAGTACATAAGCATTAGTCAATTTGTTTAACATTTGAAAATTTATTACGGCCGAACAAATAAAAATTTTCAAATTTCTATATTTCCGTTTTCATTATTTGGCAAATTCTATCACCAGAAAAAATTTCAGATTCATAGCACAGTTAGAAGTACCTAAACCATGAAATGTTAGTAAAATTGTTTATAATTTTTACCGGCCAAGAAAATAAACATTGTTGCAATTTTTCAGTTTTTCCTCCATTTATTTCTTTCGATTCACCTATGTATTAAATTTCAGCTCTCAAACTGTTGTAGTTTGGGCCAAACATTAGTATCCTCCTATATCCTCCTCCTCTGTAAGAAGAGTGCTTATAGAATGATGGTAACAAGCGCATACAACGTTTTTAGTAAGGAAATAATTTATATTTTCGGACATATTTTTACCAATAAATCATACATTTCAATGCATTTTGATAACATTCCTTTAAATATCGTTTTTCAAAACAAAAATAAGAATAATTATTTATTTATTTTTAGCTGTCCGAATCTTAGCCTCTGAATTTATTATTGATGTCCTCAAATACTTCATTGGCGATTTTGTGTTCTCTCTCATCATCTACGTAAATGGCATCGCCGAGAAAGTCATCTTCATCCTCACTATCCACTTCAGGAAAATCATCATCCCATATGATGTCGTCTTCAGAACCGTCCATGGCATTTGTGAGGCAACACACTTTAAAACCATACTTTTTAAGAAAAAATCAATGCAAGTTGTGAGCAATAAATATTTTACATACCTCAACCGGCTTGTATGAAGACGGAGTCAGAACTAGACGTGATATTCATGTAAACTATCTCGCTCGGTGGTAAGGCGAGAACTGTTATTCTCACTGACCAGATTATTACACAATGCGACGTGGAGACATGTTTTTATACATTGTATCGATCTTTAAAATGAGAGTCAAAATACATAGACGTAAAGTTTTCGTAAACACTCTCGCACATATCTCACTTGGCGGCAAGGCGAGAACTATCTCGATACTGCTAATAACCAAGTGAAAAATTACAGTGATCTTTTTACAAAAATGAGTTGTGTATTATACATGGTGATAAGACAATTTTCACATTTCATTCGTAAAAACATAAGTGCGTATTATAATTGGAAAATTACAGTATATTGAATGAATTGGTAGCCATTAATTCTTTAAGGCCTATGATAGATTATACTGTAGTTGTCTTGTGTAGGTGGTAATTCTTCTCACTCATAATATTCATATACCGTATATCTTCGAGTATAAGTCGAGAAATTTCTTCATATTTTAGGCCGATCAAACCCTACTTTCGACTTATATTCGAGTCGCAAACTAGATGGACATTTTTTTGGGTCAATAATTAAAAATGACGGGTGAAAAACAACATTTGACTGACTTGAAGCGCATTAGAATGAAAAATTCATGCTAATTAATGGAAAATGCAAAGGCTAATGATAAAATAATACAGCATCGCCCTACTTACTTCATTTGAAAAGAAAACTTAAAATTTATATTTTATCTTTAAAAGACTTGCCCAAATGAGTGGATCGAAGAGAAGAATCAATTCGGTACTCAAGTGTTGGTTTTTTATTATGATTCTGAATTCAAATTGTTAAACACAGTTCCATTTCTTTAACGACGGCATTTTGTTTTTTTACTTATACATAATAACGGACTGAACAGAGCCTGCATTGCGAATATGATCACCAAATTTTCCTTTGTCTTTTAAAATGGTTGCAATTGTTGAACGATTGAGATCATAAATACGACCAATCGAAGCAAGCGACTCACCTTTTTCTGATTTGTGTATTATGTCCATTTTAATTTCCTTTGAAAGCACTCGATGTTTTTTACCACTCCTAGCACTTTCACAAACACTACGTTTATGATTGTTTTTCATATTTCAAGGGTAATGAAAAATAATACATACATAAACACGCACCCATACAGTTTCGAATACAACAGCAAATGACAAGTGTTGACAAGTTTACCTGTTCTTACTGCGACTGATGTTCGTAACTGCATGAGGGTGTGTTCTTAAATGAAGTGCAAGGCACAATTCATTGTTATGTGGAATGTTTGTAAATACGAATTGTTCGTTTCTTGAATGTTCGTAAGTAGAGGTTCACCTTTGTATACATACGTATATTAATTTTTTTTTTAATTTCAAAACTATCTTGTGTTCGTTTTCTTTGCTTCGACTTATACTCGAATCTTGGATTTTTGACACTTTTTTAGGCTAAAAAGTACACTTCGACTTATACTCGAATCGCCTTATACTGTATATGTGGTACTAGCAGAAATACCCGGCGTTGCCCAGGGATATTTTGTTAAAATCCGATTGGAATTCTAGATGATACATGGAATTTTAGAATTCAGTCGGCGACTGTTTTGAATAAAACGGGTAGAGAGAAACAAAAACCAATTATGAATTACCGTATATGCCTGAATATAGGTGATCCCCCATTTTCCTAATGAGAAAATCCAAAGAAAAAGTTTTTTGGCCAGTTTGAACATATAAACTTTTATTATATTTAAAAGTTGTTTTTTATTTTTTATGAATAACATACTTTATTTAAAAAACCAAAACTCATTAAGTGACAATTTTATTCAAACCTTTCACACGCATCTTCGACATCAGTGTCTTCATCATCACTAGAGAATTTAAAAAAGTATAACATGATATTACCTACTTACGTCAAAAAGGATTTCAAGAAGAAAAATTTTCAGATGTTGGACTTATCATAGGTGGAAACGCGGACTACTCTTTGGACTTGGGAAGTTTGTGTAACACTGACAGGTTACCGACTAAACTTTCTATTAAATAGTGCGAAAAGGAATGGACACCTCTTGGATTTGTATGATGGTCAAAACACATTAATGTTATGGACAAAGTGTCTAAAGAGTTTGATTAGATTACTTTGTTGTTCAAAATGAAGTGATTGAGAAAGCTCCCCGTAATATGAGGGACTTTGTAAAGACTCGAATATCTTTTCTGAGGGACAATTTTGGGAAAAAACCTCGCTTTATATTCGGGCATATATGGTATTCTTGGGAGCCCTCTACAATCGTACCAAATCATAATTTCAATTTTTAAGTACACAATTAAAGATTAAATAAATTATCAGTGAACTTGAGAAGCCTGCGTTTCAAATTTGAAATGTTGCCAGCATTTTTAACATTAAACACAGATTTTTTAAAATTTCATATCTACAATAGTTAAGTACTTAGCGTAAATGCCCGTCAACATGATGGGAAAGAAAATTAAATTGCCATATCCTCCTCCCTCATCTGCCTCTCCCCTCTCTCTACCTCCCTCTCCTTTCACTCCCTCTACCTCCATCCCCCTCTCACTCCCTCTACCTCCCTCCCCTCCGTCCTTCTCATTCCCTCTACCTTCCTCTCAATATCTCTGCCTCCCTCCCTCTCACTCGATACATCTACGCAAATGCTTCGTATTTGTATCGTATGACATATGAGTATTGAGGCAATAATAGGAATCTCAAGTCTCAACAATGATATTCGTTGTCCTGGAAACTTATCAATAAAAATGAGATATTTGGTCAAAATTTGTCACATTCGTTAAATATGAGAAATTTTGAACGGAAGACGAAAATCGACGATAAGAATAAGAAACCTTGTACATTCTTCTGTGAAACACTCCATGTGCGGTTATTGTAGGTCAATTTTCTCTAATTTTAATTTTCGAAAGTGTGAAAGCCTGCATTTCGAAAGATCTCATTTCACGTTCTATCTTATGGGAAACAGAAATTATCTCCTGGAGTCGAACCCGGGTGTTTTTTCAGGATTTTTTTTTCATCGTTGCCTTTTAGTGCGTGATTCATGCATTCCTGCCAAATTTCAAACTCATACCTACTCGTAAATTATTTTAAATCGTATTTAGAGAGTGGCTGCAAAAGTGTGTAGACAAGATAATAAGAATCCTACACCTTTTATAATATAGATATTATTATGAATTTTTTCTATCATGGAGAAATTATATTTTGTTTATAGAAATGTTCTTTTTTCTCCTTTTTAGCTATTTATTTACCAAGGTTTTGGTGCTTCCCATTTGACAACTAATGTAATTTTACTTGTGATTGTTGGTGCTTTGGTGAATGGGCCATATGCTCTCATAACTACAGCTGTATCTGCAGAATTGGGCACACACCATTCCCTCAAAGGAAATTCTAAAGCATTAGCAACAGTAACAGCCATTATTGATGGTACAGGATCTGTTGGTAAGTTGGCTACTTTTTCAACTCCTTGCCCTGGAATCTTCTGTCAGTTTGTTTATTCAGAGAAATTTGTTGCACAATCATATTGTTTCAATTGAAAAGCTCTCCGGAAGGAAGTGAATGGTTGCTTATTGTTTCTGTGGTGGAGATTCATGAGATAAATTTCCTTCAACCATACTAATAATTTGATCTCTTAGTGTGAAACTTAAATATTTTATTTAGGAAATTATTTTAGTGCAAGTATTTTTTAACCAGAAACATAAAATTTCATATGTAGAGGTACAGTATAGGACCTATTATTCAGATTCCAGTTATCCAGAAATCCAATTAACCGGCTATTTTTAAAAATAATGCATATTTCCAAAATTTGCTAGGAGAAAGAAATTTAAATTTATAGCCTCGCTAGTAATTACCCGGCTCACCATTGTGCGTCAAGTGCACTCCGGTGAACAAGTGAACACGTAATTTGGAAGAGAACAAGGAATTTTTGTTGGAAAGTACCTGATTACCAGAGCCTGCTAGGAAAATTGTGGGGCCCGGTGCAAAGTGTGCACGTGGGGCCTCTTAATGTGTCAATCATTTTGAATAGTAAGTTTTAGTAAATAAAGAAGTCTCTCTCGTTATGGCAGTTGGATATTTTTTCAGATTTTCTTTAAAAAATGTGTGTACTTTATTATAAGTACAACAAATATTTTTTAGAGAGTGGGGGGAAGATCCCCCCGCTCTCTAAGAAATATTTGCAGGGCCCAGTACAGTTGCATCATCAAGCCTACCCTGCCGATTACTGTAGTATTACTATTGCTGTACAATACAGGCAGTGATGAGCTGGAATAAAATTAAGAACCGGCTCTCTAAAAGAAAAAAAGGTAAAGAAATTTGGATGAGATGATAGAGGGAGGCCTACATGCCAGGGGAACCAGATTGCTCTATGTTAGTATTACCGATCCGCTAGCTTAACAAGTGTCCTGTTCGTAATATATTCCATTTCATACACAGCGACATAACTAGCCTCCCAACTCTGGGGAGGGAAGCAGTCCAAAAGCTAAAAATATTTTGGTGGCACACCAGAATTTGAAAGTTAATATATATAAAAGTATAGATCAGTATTTTTGTGCCTACGTTCAATTAGCATCAATTAAGCCATTAATAGACCAAAGGAAAGCATTATTTGCTTTGCGCTTTTGTTTAAGCAACGTAATTATATACTGATAATTATTCAGGAAACTGTGTGTGGGAAGTGTTTATAACAATTGACCAAACAATTGTCATTGACCATTGTTGAAGTATTCGCTTTATTTGTGCTATTTGCACATGCCACACAATCGGTCGATGGCATTCCGTGAATGGTAGGGGGGGCCAAGGACGTTTAAGAGGGGGCCAGGGCCCCCTCCCTTAGTTACGTCCCTGTTCATACACTTGGTAATTGAATGTCAGATATGGCAAAATGTACTTGAAAGGGCAAAATCAATAAATTTTCATATTTTCTAAAAATTTAACAACTGACTCGCAAATTCAGAGAAAAATTAAATTAAGCAGTGGACGCGAAATAACTGATAGAACATTTATAATCGAGTTAAATTTAGATTTATTTCTTATGTACTACAATGAAGTAGAGAAAAATTTATTATATTATTTTTATTAAATGAAGTTAACAAAACAGTATTACTAAATGTTTGATGAGACAGAAGAATATTATCGACACGTGATGGACCAGAACAGTGTTCCAGTGAATTTTAGCTCTTTCCAAGCATTGTTTTTGAGTATATTCCAGATAACCAGAAATTCCAGATAATCAACTATCCCCATATCCCAAGCTTGCCAGATAAAAGTTTCTATACTGTATATGCTTTGGGCTCTGTATTTCCTCTGATAGCTTCCTAGCTTGATATGTTTTCTTTAAAAAAAATGTTTCATTTTTTCATAGGTGCTGCAGTGGGACCATTGTTGGCTGGGTTAGTGTCCCGGTATGGCTGGAATGATGTCTTTTACATGCTTATGGTTTCAGATGTCATAGCATTATTGGTGAGTAAATTTAAATGCTATTAGTTACAGTGAAATATCCTTTCAGTGACTCTCTGAGATAATTTTATCGATGGGAACGCTTGCTATATGCAGATTGTGTATATAAATTAATAAAGTTTCTATTTACATAAATATATAAAACACTTAAGCAAGGCTTGTTTTGCCTGTAAATTAGTGGCCTTCCTTATGCAAGCCATTTTTACATGTTAAAAGAGAACATGAATAAAAGAGTCCCAAAGGTTCTTACATTTCTTATAAAAAATTTATAATTTTTTTAAATATCAAACAAAATTGTAAATTTAGGGAGCAGTGTGTCATATTTCTAAAATTACATTAGAATAAACAAATAGTTAATGTTATATTTTTGGTTTCCTGTTGTGCTTTAAATATAATTAACCCTTCAATTACCTTAGGCATTTCAATCCTTCAGAATTCCCATATATGGAATATGTATGTTTACATAAAATTATGTCACTTTCATTACATCAGATTTTAAAAAATTTCAGTCAGGTAAAAATATACATTTTAGAAATATGAACATTGAACAAGATTTAAATAACCCTGAGATGTTAATTATAAATGCTGTAATTCTACATTTCCTCAGGAAGATCAGTCGAGTAATTGTTAATATAATATGTATGTTGCTAAAAACTGGCATTTAATGTTTAAAAAACTGCTGTCTTTTTTGTTTTTATCTATTTGATTGAAAATGGTTGTTACCGTAATTTTCTGATTATAATACGCATTTTTTTCTCGAAATAATTGACAAAAGGTTAGGGTGTGTATTATATATGGTTATAAATGCATACAACTTTTTTCAGTACGGAAATAATTTATATTTTCGATGATGTTTTTACCAATAAATCCTACATTTCATTGCATTTTGATAATGAACATGATTTTACAAATAAATTATACATTTCAATGCATTTTGATAACATTCCTTTAAATATTGTTTTAAAAAACAAAAATAAGAATATTTACTTACTTTAGCTGTCAGAATTACTAAAGCCTAGGAATTCATTACCACTCCTCTCACTGTCCTCATACAGTTCCTCGACGATCTTGTGTTCTCTCTCATCGTCTACGTAAATTGCGTCACCGAGAACATTTTACACACCTCGATCGGCTTGTATGAACGATGTAGCTGGGCAGCAAAGGACGAACTGTTATTCCAACCGACCAGGTTAATACAAAAGGCAGCATTGAGACTGAGGTTTTTATACATTGTATAGATCTTTAACGGGAGTCGGAATGTAACATGATATTTTCGTAAACTCTCTCACACATATTTAGTTTGGCAACAAAGCACGAACCCGTATTCCAACTGACCAGATTAATACAAAAGGCAACATTGAGACAGGTTTTTATACATTGTATAGATCTTTAAAGGGAGTCAGAACGTTAACGTGATATTTTCGTAAACTTTCGCACAAATATCTAGTTTGACAGCAAAGTGCGAACTCCTCTTCCAACCGAACAGATTAATACAAAAGGCGACATTGAGACAAAGTGTTTTTTTATACAGCATAGCGATTTTTAATGGGAGAGTCTGAATGTAACGTGATATTCTTGTAAACTCTCTCATACATATCTCATTTGGTGGCAAGACGAGAACTGTCCCGATACTACACATAGTCAGGTAAAATTACATTGATTTTTTACAAAAAAATAGGTGCGTATTATACATAGTGATAAGAAAATTTTCACATTTCACCTGTGAAAACGTATTATATAGGTTGCGTATTATAATCAGAAAATTACGGTAAATACAAACATACGAAAAGGAAGGAAAGTGTGTGGCTCAGAGCCCCTAACCAGACAGGAACAAAGTGCCACCACACAGCTTGTACATGCTAATGACCTGCTCTGTATGGGTGATTTTTGTAATTATTGTTTCTGTAGTGAAAGTCAGTAACGGAAAATGTGAGAATAGTAGAAATACCTTAAACATATGATTTAATTTTCTTATTCCTGGGTATTTTGAAGTAATTGTATGATTTACGTGGTGACAATAATCAGACATCTCTTGCTTTATGTAACATTAAATACAAAATGGTGTATCTAATGAAAAAATTGCTCATCTTCAGTAGGATATTTTCATTATACGAACTAATTAGGCAAATGTATTGCTATCTCAGACTCTTGAATGAAAAATTACCATCTTATTTTTTTCTATTTATTATCCCAAGTACAAAAACTGACAAGACCAAATTAAATAAAAATCATCACGTATATTTATTGGTTTTGTATATAACTATATTTTTATATTATTATTTAATTTTACATGTTGCTGGGTGAAGGTACCTGCAGTAACAAAAGCAAATGTAAATACCCTGTGCTCAGATAATGAGTCTTTGGTGCTTTATGTGTTGCTCTTAATGAGATTAAAGAACTTTTAGTTAAAACCTTTGTTCTTTTTTCAGTTACTCATCCGTCTTGTAATATCAGAATTTCAAAAAAGAAGAGAAGACATAAGGGATAACTGGAGTAAATCTCATGCATGATGTGGAAACCATAGCATTTTTGTCCATCAAAAACTATTCTACCCTAACACTGACTAAATCTCTTTTTAAAGAATGTCACATCTCATTTGAGCTGACCAGCTGCATTATTTAAGCAGAATAAGGTCATCTTTTTAGAGATTTTCTAAGTTAGAAAATATTGTATATATATTTGTAAATTGTGTTTGATTAGCCCATTAACACCCAAATTGGTTTTAAATAGTTGCTTACAGTTTATACTGTCATCTGAAATATAGCTGATTGGCTGTCTGTATTTTTGTAAATAACTAAAATTCCATTATTGGGATTAAGATGTAAATATTTTTGTATTTTATGTATAACATGATAAAGATTGAGTAGTTTTGCTGCTCATAGTAATTTGTGTACAATGTACACTTAATTATGCTAATATTTTACTAAATACTCTGTAAATATTATTCAGTTTTATCTATGGTATTCAGGCCTGCATCATACTTCTCAAAGTCATATTTTATGAAAAACTAAATGCTCCTTGATTTTGTCTGTTGTGAATATACAAAATATTTGTTTCGATTTTTATCTATGATATCTATGCCTGCATCATACTTCTCCTGGCCACATTAAAAAAAACTGATTTTGTCTGTTGTGGATTTAGGCTGGGGTGCAAAATGGGCATTATTCCTCTAGCTGTCTTTTTCTTTTATTCAGAAGACAAGTCATTCCATGTGTTTGCATTCCAAAATTGCTGTTATTTCAATGTCCTTTTCCTTAGCTGGCATTCTTTTAATTAAACAATTTACCTTTGTGGTGCTTGTTTTAGAAAGCATTTGTAGTTCTTTTCTCAACTTTTAGGTATTACATTTTATGAAAAACTGAAATAAAAACAGACAACTGTGAATTTATTTTTTTATAGTTTAAAACAAAATAACTTAAAATGTCATTTTATAAAAAAAAAACCTGAAAATGTGTAAATGGATATTAATTAATGTGATTAAAATTTCTTTGTTATGTTTTGAAATCTTTTAATATGAATGCTTCATTTTCAATTTATGAATCATTAAAACCAAAGCGTTCTAATTTCATTGTCACTTTTGACTTTCTAAACTGTTAAACTGGTATTTAATAGCTTCTTTATGTTGATCATGTAAATTGTGGTAATTTTATGGCAGCAGTGAACTACCAAGAAAACCAATGATATAAAATAGATGACCTAAGCAAATATCATTGGCATTGGAACTATTTGTATAGTGAGGATGGATAAAATTTTCAGAGGGGTAATCATTGCCATACAAAATGAAAAATATATTTTTAGTATAAATTATTATATATCATAGAATAATAATATCTCAGGATTGCTCTAGGTTTGCTTTGCATTGATTTCCAGTGCTAAGTGGTGTGCAACATTATGGACTATCATAATTTCAGTTAGAAGACTAAATCTCATAAAATTTTCATAAGACACTTTCTTGCTGCAAAAAATGAGTCCTAAAATGGTTACATCTTATATTATACTATGTGTAAATGCTATTAAGTTGAAAAATTTCCTTAAAATAATGCTCTACAGAGTAGAGGTGGGTAGTTCATGAATGAATCACTGTAAATGAATCATTCAGTGATTCGCCGATTCATGCATTATTCTAAATTGTTCTGAACCAACCGAATTGGTGAATCGGTGGAACAGTCTCAGCGATTCCGAACCGTTAGGCCGATTCATACAAAAAAGGAATCTTCACTCTGATCATATTGTTAAAGTCATGCAGCGCTCCACACCATATCTGGTTCTTGAGTGTATGATATTATTGTGTTAAATTTATGCAGCCACCTACCCACCTATTTTGTTTTAATTAAAGTGATTGTCGATCGTGCAAAATTATTTCAACAATTAATAAAAGTATATTGTAAATTCCCTTAGGCAAAATTATTTAAAAATTAATAAAATTATAATGTTCTTACGAAATGTAACCACATTATGGTGGAAATGGAACAAAATAAACTGAAACTAAAAAAGTGATACAATTCAGTAAAGCAGGTTTTCATTTATATATATTAGGCAAATTAATTATCAAAAATATTGCAAAAACAAATACAAACTATAAAAGTGGTTTAAAGAAAAACATCCTGAGTAAATAAAAAATGAACAAAACAAGTGTTCATCATTCTCAGAAACATCTAAATATAATTTTTGTATGGATATTATTAATGAAGATGATCAAAATAAATCAAATGGTATGATTCCAAAACAATTATCTGACAAAATGAACAAAACAAGTGTTCGTCATTCTCAGGAACATATCTAAATATAATTTTTGTATGGATATTATTAATGAAGATGATCAAAATAAATCAAATGGTATGATTCCAAAACATCTGATTTGTTTATACAATGAAATATTACTACTGCAAAATATCAAGATACAATATGAATAAAACAATACGTATTTGCCATTCGCAAGATAAAAAATATAATAAAAATAAGATCTTTTCTGGAACATAGTGCCTTACAAAAATGACCAGAATAAATCAAATGGTATGAGTCCAAAACAATTACCTGATTGGTTTATACAGCGAAATATTATAAGTGGAAAAACATCAAGATACAATCTGAAAAGAACAGCATTAGGCATTTGCAATATTAAAAAATTAAATTTTATAAAAATATGCTCTTCTGAAGCATAGTCCCATAATAATTTTCAATTAGGTACTTACATGACAAACTTGCCATTTACAATCGCCCAACCGCCATAAAATAAAATGTTTGCAATTTGGAATAGTACAAAAAAGTTCAATTACAAATTATGATTTTAAAATAGCACTTGTGATACTTTTTTTGGAGTTAATCTACTTCATGTCTCAGTTTATTTGCTTGTATTTCCAAATGGTCTGAATTCTGAGGTAGCCAAAGTAATAGACGGCAAAGTTATGTCATACGTTTGATTTAGAATCGGCAGTGAATCACTGAATCATTCTTTTAAGTGATTCATCTGGGTGAACTGAATCGATTCAGTAAGATGAATCTGTTTTCCCATCTCTACTACAGAGGTGCTGCACATGTATTATCATTCAGTTTTTTCTCAGTTGCTACACCATAATGTAACAAAACTTATCACATTAGTAAAACTTTTGCTGTTTCACCATTTTTAATTTGTAAGTTCTGTAGAGTCATTTTTTTACTTGTATGTTTTGCATATAGTTTTACAGTAAAAATATTTTTTACAGACTTCACTTTATATGCTATGTATGAGTCCCATTGAAGTTTTTCATGATACACTTGGGAGGTTATCACTACCTAGTTGAAAAATGCTGCTTTAACACTAGAAGTACCGGGGGCGGTCAATTGACCGTTTTTGATTTTCTGAGCACCGTATCTCCTATATTATTGATCCCACGATGTTGTAATTTTTTTAATTTTAATATTTTGTGCCTTAGGTCCTTTAGCAATTTTTTGGGATTTTTTACTCCGATAGTTTTTTCGTACGGCCACCTCCCACCTACTAGTACCGGAAGCGGTCATTTGACCGCTGCACTACTCTGTTGCATATGTGAGCATTTTCGTGGGTCAAAAGTTTGTTCTACATCTAGTGAGTTCTTTTATTGAAGATAGAACATTCATTATCTATTACATAGTGACACATCGTATCTCCATACAAGAAGGGCGTAAGTCGCATTGTTACAGCATACGACATAATGCCCTTTTCCTTGCTAGGTAGGGTGATCTTTACACATTGTATTGTGTTAGCAACACAAAAATAAAGTTTCACTTACCTCTGTGTTCATGGAATTTCCCTTATCTTCTATCTTTGATGATCACCAACTTTTGACAAGACCCAAGTTTTATTCTTTACGTTTATAATTTTTATCATTAAACACAACTTGCAAGTTAAAATTGAGTTGTATTGACCTTAATTTGTGTTTTCAACCAATTTAAAGACGTTTATGAAAAGTGACTAAGAAATAAAACTTTTGTTTCTGAGAATTTTTTTTTGCAGTGTACTTCCTAATTGTACTGTACCCAAGTGTATATAACATCAGGATACAATGAAATAAGGCAAATATGTAGTCATTAATAGTAACGAATTCAGTGCATTTTCACGCCTAATACATGAGAAAGTCGCCAGCGGTCAATTGACCGCCGCCGGTACTTACAGGGAGGTGGCTGACCCCAGTACTCCTAGTGTTAAAGGATTAGAAGCAAAAGGTAATTTCAAAAAACTTTAAATGATACACTGTAGTATTTGGTTACATATTTTTTATTTGGAAATAGGTTTCATTTAAAAACATAATTCGGTACTATCCTGTTATCTCCCCCAAAGGGTATTTCAGTGTTATAATGACTTGGTTGACGTTGTTATAATGCATTGTTATAATTTGCCAAATAATGAAGAAGGTGTGGTAGCTTTCCTAACCCATGACTGATTGGCCGCTCTCGACATTTACAAACCCATTCACCGGACAATGAGGGATACTTTGGTTCCGGGCGAGGCGAAGTGCACCGTAGTGCCCGGAGACGACTACCCATTAAAACATAGCGAACCGAAGGCTTGTCAATATATCCTTCCATTTGCAGCACAACAGTCAAGAGGATATAACATTGAAAGGATATATTGATGAGCCTTCGGCTTGCTTTGTTTTGAGTAGTCATCTCCGGGCGCTACCGTGTCTTTCGCCTCGAACCAAAGTATCCCTCCCCATTGTCCAGTGATTGGGTATGTAAATGTCGAGACTGGCCAATCAGTCATGGGAAGGATATTTAACATTTCCTTAGCGACCTTAAAATTTAATAATTTTTTGGGGAGAGATAACAGGATAGTACCAATAATTCTTTTTAGCAACTCTTATAATTTAAACTATAAGGTAAGAAATAAACTTCATATTACAGATTTTTATAATATAATGGGCTTATTTGAAAGATGGGCATTATGGTGTGCTTGCAGCTTATGAAAAAATCTATAATTATGAAAACTATTTTTTACCTTTTAACATCTATACATATAGTTTTGTATGAAGCTGTATGCATGAACCATCCAAATATATTGTATGGAATTTATATTAATGAGCAGTGAAGCATAATTTTCAATAACACCTTAAATTACATAGAATCACTGTACGAATATAGGTACCAAAGAACCCCTAAAAGAATGTAAATTCATTTTCCAAATGTCAGATTCCAAACAGATATTCAATTGGTCCACAAAATCATTTTCAACACAAAAATTTCGTTTTTTATAAAAATCTTTTGCTGTCATGAGCAACTGCATTGTTGCTCATTTGGACATACAGTACATTGTTTAGAGGTTCCCTCCTCTCCACCCTTGGCACTATCAGTCTCCCTATCACCCAACTTTCAAACTACAAGTTAAAATGACTGATATTATTACTTCATAATTAAATTGATATTGTTGAAAAATTGCTTACGTTTCACTGCTTAACATTACAATTGCTACTTACTGTGAGACTGGTTAACTTATCTAATTGTAAGTGAAAATATATAGGTAGTTCTAAAAACTTATTCTGTGAAAGGCATTGATCAAGTTTTGAAAGTAAAACTAGAAATCATTTTCTTTTATCACACAAAATTTATACATATGTTTAAGGAACACAAAGATAGGTATACCTATGAATGTTGATAAATTTATTTCTTTTTAGTAAAAATTCGGCAATTTTTTTCTCCCAGATCCTGTCTCCTCTCATGCTTTAGTCTTCCAAGCTGATGAAATTCTGTCTCTCAGTTCAATTTTCTTCTGCTACTATTACTTGGTAAATTCTAACTATAAATTGTGTGTGAAATATAACATATATTAACACTGAGAAGTTAGACACCCAATGGTAGCTGCAGTATAAATTGCAAAACTATCCAATAAAACACATTCCAAATTGCAGAAAAAGCATAATTTGAAACCAACCTCAAATACAAAAAGGTTAACACTGGTTACTCAAACTATAAAGACCTTATCAACCATTCTTATCTCCCCACAGTACATATATGTATAACAGTAATTGACTGTTGATTTTGTGCTAGCATAGGTGTTAGGCTGAAACTATAAATGTAGCCGACATGAACATTGTAAAGATTTAAAAAGGTGCTATGTTAATATTTTTTACCTGTAGACAGAACTTTTAACACATTAAACCACTGTTAAGAATAAGAACAATGCTTGTTGCCATTACATTTACACATGAATTTAAAGAGCTCAACTAAGGCAGCAGTATTTAAGGTGGACATGTTCAGTGGCAGATTATCACACAGGCGCATGAGGCGCTCACCTGGGGCCTTGACACTCATAGGGGCCTCAAAACAGTCAAAACTCGATTTTTTCAATATTTTATTTAGTAAAATATTTCACAATCAGTATAATCTACTACTTACGTACACATCTCGTGTTTTTACTTAGGTTTGTTACAATGTGACATCCCTTGCATCATTCAAAAACAGATCTCACAGTTATAATTCATTTTTTGTTTATTTTTCAATATGTGCAAGTTTATATAATAAATATTAAAATTTATGCATTTCTGTAATTCCATTTATTTAACCTGCTGCATACATTTTTTCCATTCGTAATTTGTAAAAATTTCTGTAGATTGGGTACCCCCCCCTCCCGGTCAGTTGGGGACCTCACAAATTTTTTGCGCCTGGGCCTTCGGATACCTTAATTTGCCACTGGTCATGTTAAATAAACATCTCATTGTCAGTGTTCTGAAAAGGCACATTTTTTTATACTGCCATTTTTAATCATTCTCAGGAGGATTTGAAGTATATCATCCATTAAACTAAACAATTGATTTGGACAAATTTGCCCAAATATAATGTCCCATTTCAACCTCTTGAATAATGACTGAAATGCCCTGATTTGAATCACATACTTTTCTTATGGCAAGCATTTATACACTTATTACTCTCGGTTTGTGTCTATCAGAAGAAAGTCATAAGTAATACTAGTCAGCACTGCATTAGTAAATGAATTATACAAGAACTGTTTCCAGCTTGAGAGGCATATTTAAATGGCTTTTGCATTACAATTGCTTCCTTCCCATCAAAGTGCTAATCAACATGGTAACAAGAGGAAGGACATTGACATTTGTTTTGTGAAATAAAAACCAAAGAAATATGCAATTTAAAAAAACCGTTTTTCTATGTATGCTTAACTGTAAAATAAATAATTGTAGCCCAAATATTATTTTCTTAAATAATTAAAGATATTTAAAAATTTTTACATAATATAAATAGGATCAACTGGTTTGAGCTGTTTAACAATATTTGGTATATACAAGGTCATCCTATTTTAAACCTTGTAATCAATACATAAATTGCCACAGCTGGGAAAAACCTAATAAGAAAACTAAAACCTTTTAGATGTCACTTTATCTTTTTAAATAAACATATTTTTTAAAATTTTCTTCAGGTAGAGAGGGATTTGCTTTCAAAAACCGATAATTTTAAATACAAGTTACTCTTAATCACTCTAAAAACATGACAAAATTAAAAATTATGCGCTACTAAAATGTAGGAACAATATGGAGAATTATTAATCCTGCCATAAATTCCTTTTTTTACATGATGACTATGGGCATTTTTGATTGAGAAAACTTAAAATTCATTAATTTACAATATGAATAATAACAGTATACACTATACCATCTCGATAAAAATAATATTCCTAAAATAGACGAAATTTAAAATGTAGTTCTTTTTCCATAGTATCTCAAAAAGTAACTCGGTCGAGTTAACACTTCAAAAATATTTACTATTCAAAAAACAAAAATAAATTATTTCCTTGTATTTTATGTTATATTACAAATTCATCCCCACAGGCCAGTTGTGGGTATATTTTACTGCAATCGATGGAAATAGGTGGTCAAAGGAATGATTAGATTCTCCATCATGCTATTCCAGTAGGAATAATGAAAGACATTTTATCGGCTATTGCACCCCATTCAGCTCTATGGGTCTGGAAAATGACGATCCAAGCAATAAGGGCGACTATCCAAATTACAGCTCCACAGGCCGACAGTATGACATCTATAAAAGTTAGAAATGATTAAGACAAGTTCTCAATATAGTTATTTTGCTTAAAAATAGTAAAGAATATATTACTAACATTTTTTAATTTGCTTCTGTTCCTCATAAGGTGGTTTCCAGAATGCCTCTGCAAGAAACCAAATTGCATTGACACACCACAAAAACGGCAGCAAAAGGAATCCGGCTAAAAAAGAAGTAAGTTTTTTATCCAAAATATTCACCATTTGTGCACGTCTTGCCAAATTAAACTCGATTAATAACAACTGTTTAAAATAATACTATTTTTCATACCATGAAAGTACCAACGACATAAATACAGCTTCTTATCATTTTTCATTTTCGTTAAATCCATGGTGACGAGTATGTTTTGAATAATTTCTAAAATTGACTCACAATTAAGTTACAGATTACTACACATCGTTCTCGCTTCGAATTCCGCATGGCAGATGTTTCCGTGTTGGAAATGCAGGCATGTCAAATAAGTTGTGCTGTTGTGTTTGAATTTTTTGTTTTATTTCGTTCAAAATATTTGTTTCTGTGATAATCCTTATTTAATTTTTTTCACTAGGTGTGAACATTTTGACGAACGAAAGGAAACGACTATTTATTGCTGTTATGTTGTAGTGAATGTGTTCGAAACATTCTTGGTATTGGCATTTAATTATTCTACAAATAGAATGGCATCGGGGAAAGATCAATTGATGGACTCTAAAAAGGCTAGTGTAGGGGAAAAATCTGCCGTACAGGATGAAGAGTTGCGAGATTTATTGGATAGTAAGTCCAAATTTAAAATTTGAATTCAGTGCATCCTTTTCTGAATCTTAATAATGCTACGAAAATTTATTTATAGGTGCTTTAGAAGATTTTGATAGCCCAGCAAAATCACCAGAAGCATCTGCAAAACCGGCTGATGATAAAAAGGATGTTCCGAAGTGTGATGCAGACTCACTTGGAAATATGTGGACAGAGGAATTCATTAAACAAGCCACCTCACAATTCGAGCAGAATTTGCAATCAATTTTAGCCGCTGGTAATTCATCTGTATCTTCTATTTCAGTGAAATTTTATTGTTGGTTTTTTAATTGATTAATAGAATTTGAGTTTGTTTCTTGTTTAATTAAAAGCGAAACATTATTCACAGATTAATATAAAATAATTATTATCAACTTCTAGTTGCAGTTAGCCAGAGTATCTAAATATATACATGTCATATGCAGTTGTTTATGACTTTAAGATTTAGTCATTATATTTCATGTCATATAACTGTGCTTTCAAGATCAAAAGAATAGATTCGTGTATTAATTAGAAAATTTATATTATGTCCTGGAGGTTGAACTAACTTCATCGTAATATTGTCTATATAAATAGATGATTTATTACTTGTAACTAATAATGAGCATTACTCCAAGTATCAGATTTTAATATCATTACCCAAATTAAGAATCCCCCTACAATAAACTAGATTTTAGTCTAATTTACAATTTTTAAGAGATTGAGAGCACTTAACTAAAGGAAAAACTGTCAGGAAGAGATGTTGAACTTAGTTCCTAAATTTATTTGTTATAGAGAAAATATCGACAAAATAGCAGAAAGTAATAAAATGATGACTTATTTATAAATGTTTCTTCAGTAATTTAGAGGTATTTGCAGTAATTATTGTCAGCATTTTTCATCTATTCATAATTTTAAGATTCCTTATGATCAAATGTGAATTGTGTATCTCTGACAAATTGTTCTACCTTTTAAAACTGATGATATCATATAGTGGATGACATAGTTCATCATTTAAAACAAGTAGTATACTTAGGGCATTGTTTGATTTATTGTTGTTTGAGTAAAAACCTCATTTCTGTCTGTAAAGTACATTTGCTCTGCTTAGGAAAACTGTAAATGTTTTCATTCTGTATTCAGTAAGGTTCAGTGGTAGTTTTTTTACATTTATCTTTTGCATATGTAGTAAGCAAAGAATAAGACCATACCATTTGCCCAAAATGTGAGTTTGCATGTAAACTTAGCATCATAAGAAACTGCAGGGCATACTGTAGGTGTCAGGTGCTGTATTATAGGTTTCATGTCTCTAACCTGGAAAGTGTAACATTATTTTCCAGAATAACATTGTTTCAAGGATCTATAGTTGTCAAAGCTTAATCAAATGCACTTATTATTACAAATATCCTTTAAAAAACTGCACAGGGGTGAGCTGCAGTGGGCTCAGTTGTGCTCACATGAGCCCATTGTTAAATTTTAACCCACTCGCCGAGCCCATAGTTAAAATTTGTCCGATGTGCATATTGTACGTACAATGGCAGGGATGTTCAACTTCTAATATGATAGGGAACATATTCTCCTTAGGTATCTGCCAGAAGGCTGCAATATGAAAAAGGCATTGAAACAAGAGCCACAACAGACGAACCGAAAAATTATTGTCCATCGGGAAACAAGAGCCGTGGGAGTGAACGCCGATTAGAATACATCTCTTTTTGTTAAAATATAGTGAGCCCTTAGTTAAGAGATTGGCAGTATGCTCTGCATATAGCGAGCCCATTGTTAACAGGTTGGCAACTCGCCATTGTCTACACATGTATACTTCTTAATTTCCACTAAACAACTCGCACACTTTATTTGAACAGGTGGGGAAGAGGGAACAAGAACAGAGGATGTGGGAGAAACACTACAAAAGATAGCCCAAGCAGCAGCTAAGGCAGTTTCTGATGAATCTGCAGAGGGTGATTTTTCAGCCACAATTGCACAAACATTAAAAAATCTTTCAGAAGGTACTACAAATCTACAGGTTAGTGTGAAGAATATGGGGCAACATTGTTTCTTTTCAAAATTCAATGTAAATTTTATATTCTCTTGAAATATCAGTATATTCATTCAGTATTTAGAAGAAAAACCTTTTGGTTTGATTAATTATTTCTGTATGTTTTGCTATCAGCAACAGATATTTTGGTTAAATTCCAAATATTGCTTCCATTAGCCATGTATAGAGGCAAACTGGGAAAAAATAAAATTACAGGGCCTTGGATGCTACTGGCCCCATGTCATAGGACCAACCACCCCCTGCCACATCTGTTGACATTAGTTAATCAGCTGACTGCCCCTAGTGGGGCACCAGTCTACAAAGCTTTCACCTGTGGTGCCTTATGGCCAGTCTACTCATTGCCCCATCACTTTATTTTGACCTTTTTTAGTCAAATTAATTGATTTTTTAATATATACATCATTCAAGTGCTGATGTATATATTAATCCCAATATTGTAATGTATTAATGTTGACATGAAAACTGTTATTACCATATGTTTAATCTTATATCAGTAATGACAATTAAATGTGAGGTAGTTGTATCATTTGGCTCTTGAGAATCAGGATCATTCATTTCTATAATATATTGATGCTTCTTATATCTATCATTATATATTGATGGGCCTTACTTAGGAGGATACAAATGTCCAGCCCAAACTACAATAGATGGAGTGCTGAAATTTTCAGAAATTGTAGATGGCATAGAGAAACCACCAGAAAAATTGAGATATCATACCTTAGTGTCATGGGCTCGACTCCAGAAATTCCGAAAGTTGTTTTTTCCCATAAGAAAAGCATTGCCACATTTTTGAAAATTAATTTCGGGCACTTTCTTATAAGATAGACAGTTGACACATGGAAGTTTGTTAGATATCCACAAGATCTATAGAGAACCTTTATCACTTTTTCTGCAAGTGTCCTGGGTTCGAC
The DNA here is from genome assembly GCA_036926305.1 of Uropetala carovei. Lineage (NCBI taxonomy): Eukaryota > Metazoa > Arthropoda > Insecta > Odonata > Petaluridae > Uropetala > Uropetala carovei. The sequence goes on along the minus strand of JAXCHB010000172.1, from coordinate 6,556,494 downwards.
TCCAGACGACCCGGTATTTCTCCCATAAGAAAGCATGGAAAATATAAATTTCTTCATATAAACGAAACTAAGAGGAATAAAGAGCTGATATTTTCAGGATTTGTAGATGTCATGAGAATATCTCCATATTATTTGACAAATCCTGCGTAGGTGTCATCGATTCGACTCCAGGCAGCCTTAAATTTGAGATTATTTCCCATAAGAAAAGCGTTGAAATTGGTGTAAGGCACTTTTGCGTTTAACATTTATTTGTCGGCTCTTACTCTTTATAATAAGATTAGATAAATGCTTGCATTCTGCAAGCACATATTCACTAGTATAAGATATAGAGACTTCTGACATAGGGTATCGGAGATTGTGGAGGAAGAGGATACAAATTATGAGGAACTTCCACATGAGCTAGAAACTTTAAATTTGGCACAATTATAGGTTTTTGGTCACAACCAAAAGAAAAAATCCAAAAATGTTGAAATTCCAATTTTCAGGGACCAATTTGGCCCCATTATTGTGCCATAAGAAAAGCATGTAAATCGGTGTAGAGGTTTTTATATTGGCTTTTTAAAATAATTTCCTCTAAGACTTCAGTTTGGGACTTGAACTATAGGATAGTATAAAAATTGTAGTTTCATATTTTTAAAGATGGAATTCAAATCTGTGTAGAATTAGCGTGAATTTATAGTAGTAGTAATTAGGTTTTTTTGGTGTGTCAACTGCAAAGGTTATTTTGCACCATCAAATTCTCTTAGAGAAAATCAACATACATCACAACATCCATGCCCAAAGCGGGATTCGAACCCGTGACCTTTGGGTTAGAAGGCAGGCGCACTGCCTACCAGTCTAACCCGGCCAGCGTGTGAATTTATAGTTTTTATCGGAAAAAAGTGGGAATTTTTCTGGGTCCCAAGAATTGACTATCAAGCTGATTGCTTTTATATGGATAAGCTTTTAAAGGGAATCAGATGGCTATATCATAATGCCATTCATATTAAACTACGACCAATGGAAGAAATCTGATAATGTAAAAATTCCAAATTTTGGGGCTGTTTTGCGCCATTTCTGCCCCATACAATGTGAAGATTAGGCATTCTATAAGAGCTAGTGACTTGAAATTTGGCACGATTATAGGATTTTGGCTACAACAGACAGAAAAAATCTGAAATTGTCTAAATTCGAAATCTTAGGAGCTGCTTTGCACTATACGAGGATACTAATTATAAGGCACTTCTAGATGAACTAAGGGCTTTAAATTTGGCACGAGTATAGGTATTTGATTACAACCTATGAAAAAAACAAATTCTAAAAATTGCAATTTTTCAGCGCTGTTTTGCCCCATTTTTACCCCATACGAGGATAAAAATTATAAGGATCTTCTAGATGAGCTAGAGAGACCTTAAATTTGGCATGGTTACATATTTGAACAAAACCGATGCAAAAAAATTTGAAATTTCCAAATTTTAAAAATGCTTGCAGAATGTAAGCACCATCTACTAGTAGGACATAAGGTATATATAGGAGGACATAAATTATGAGGCACTACCAGATGTGCTGGAAACTTGAAATTTTGCAGAGTTATAGGTTTTTGGTCACAACCAAAGGAAAAAATCCTAAATCGTTGAGATTCCAATTTTCAGGGGCTATTTTTGCTGCTTAAGAAAAGCACATAAATCAGTTTAGAGGTTTTTATATTAGCTTTTTAAAATTATTTTCCTTCAAGATTCGAATTCCTATAAGTTGCCAATCTTGAGTGTGGCAAAATGAGCTTGGACCCCTTTTAATTTTTTACTTTAATCAGATTGAATAATGACCATATACTGAAAAATGAAACAACAAAAAAGTAATATAAATACTGTCATTATTCTATGTCCTTTTGTATTTATTAATGAAGACTTGATGGATACTAAATAAATCCTAACATATCTTGTTTACATAGGTATCCACAAAGATTGTTTTCATGGACAACAATTAAAAAAGTCATATTTTCCTCTCCCTAGTGCTTATATGATCTGTGAGGTGCCAATTAAAAAATTTACTCCGATATAATTTGCCCCAGAAATCTGTTCAAGCACGTATTTATGATTTGTAATTTCCCAGATAAAAGTTCAGGACTGTTTTACATGTAAATTCCATAAGCAGAGGAAATTTTTGCTTCTGGACTTGAAACTAGGAATAGGAATGCCTTGTTGATCAACTAAAATAGATGAACAAAGCAGTATCAAAATTTGGTCTTTTTGGACAATGCTGTGGGTCTGCATAAAGGAACAAACATAGATATTTCCTTCTTTATATGTTAAATATTTTGCTGCTAAGCATAAAGATGGGCTAAGTAAGCTATGGCCTGTGGGAGGTTAAGATAATTTATTCTTCTTTACAGAGTCCGATGAATGATGAAGACCTAATGAAAATGTTTGCAAATATGGGCCTAGGAGCTGAAGATAATTCTTTCCCATCAGATGGTGATTTCCTTCCAATTTTGCAGACTATGATGCAATCTCTACTTTCCAAAGACGTTCTCCTTCCTGCTTTGCAAGACATAGTTGAAAAGGTATTTAATGATTCAGGTTTTTAAGATTGAGGCTTTTAAGATGTCATGTGCTAGTTCCAATAAAACTTATTTAGGATTTAAATTGATATTTTCATCTTCCTGTTTGATATATTTTGGTTGCTGCCAATATTGTCATATGTTAGATTTTTGAAATTAAAAGGTTTAAAATTTCTACCTATGTCATAGAAACAAAACTCAATACAGTTGACAACCTCAAATCCAGAAAGCTTGGGACCGACGACTTTCTAGATTTTGGAATTTTCTTGATTTTGGGTCCTTGGTTAGGAGAAATTATAACACGTGCAAATACCGTATTTGACCAAATATAGCCCCCCTCCCCCCCCCCGAATATAGCCCCCCCCTACCCATTTTTCTCACACAAATCTAGAAAATATTTTAATACCCTGAAAGGACGATTATTTTTAGGACTTTAATGTCATGAAACATGTTGTATAATTTGAAGAAATATCAAACTTGCACTCATTTAATAAAAAGTACCAATTAGCGAGTGATAAAACGCCATGCTAATTGGAATTTTAAGGTTTTCAGATTTGTTCCTCAGAATTCAGAGGGTATACTAACGAGAGAGATATTTGACAAGGAAGTGAACAAAAATACATTTTTAGGGAGTAAAAATAAACTTTAAAAAGTCGAAATAACATAATAATTAATGCAGCAATATTAGCAAGTCGAAATAACATACCAATTTATGCAGCAATATAAATTCGCACTTTGCTCATATTTCGATCTATCTTTCATTTGTGTAATTAACAATTGGAGCTTAGCCAGGCAATTAGTCCATTCTCGGGCAAGGTTAATTTTGTTGGTATTACCGTATTTGCTCGTGTAAGCTGCGCACCTTTTTTCCCAAAACGCTGGTGGAAAAAAGGGGGTGCGTGTCTTACACGAATTCTTTTATTTGCCGCTCACCTTTTTTCCCAAAATGTTGTGTCGGTAAACAAATATACGTTAAGCTAGCACCCATGCCGCATCTATTATTCTATTTCTGAATTTCGGTGTATTTAGTCATTTTCGTTCATTGTATAAAAATTTTAAATGAGTTTTAAGTTTATTAACGGGTGCTCCCCAAACTCGACGAAGTCTTCTGCTGCAATCGTCACGGAAGCCACGGCGCATGCGCGACCAGTTCGGGTTGGTGGGGGTTTTGTTCTCACGGCAGACGACGCCTACCATGTTCAGATTCGGCGTGCTTCCTTTATTCTATGATACGTCTATGAAAGTCATAGCCACCGTGGTGATCATTGATTGATCGCTGATCATAATTTTAGTTCGCCAAAAAAATGACGACCGCTACGGTAGGGATCAGTGACCATATGGCTGGAAAATTACGTACAGCAGAATGATCACTACCGGAGTGATTTCTGCGAACATGACCAATGTGACCACAAAAACAGTTACGTGTTTAACAAAAGAGGACTACCGAGATTTCTGCTAGTACCGATATAAAGAGATCACCCAATAAATTCGTCACGTAGGAATGTGAAGATGCTTAACTTGAGCATAGCATTTTTTAGAAATAGGAATTGGTGATTTAAAAAACCCTTTTTCGGCTCAAATAAATTTTTTTCCCTAGAGTTGGCCCAAAAACCGGGGTGCGCAGAATACACGAGGTCTCGGCTTACACGAGCAAATACGGTAAAACTTGCAATTTGACAATAATGAGAGCGATCAGGTAATAGAAAAATCCTTCCTATATGGTGACGTCAATCAGCCTTGCAAATAAATATTCGCAACCCGAGTAGTTTAGTCTTACAATGGATAGAAACACTTACTGACTCGAATGAAATTCATCATTATTGAAGCTTTGTACACTTGTTTGTACCCACCTAATTTTTAGTGCCCGAAAATAGCCCCCCCCCCCCAACTTTTGCACTTCGCTTTTGGCCAAAAACAGGGGGGCTATATTCGGTCATATACGGTATATAGTTAAAACGTATCAAATTACTGTTATTTAGAAATTTTTACAAATTACATAATCGTTTGAGTAGCTTTCCAATATTCAGTTTAAGTAACTTTATAATGTATTACAAAATTTTGTCTGTAAGTAAATAATTGAATTTTACTTGAACACATCATCACTTTTGTCTACATTAGTTCTTAATTTTTTTAAACGTCTTGCAAAGTTAATTGTTTCATTTGCTTTGACTTAAGTTTTTTCAGAACCTCTTGTATTTTATACACCCACATAATATGCTGCTCAGAAATAAAACTTTTTTTGCTCTAATTCCTTAATAAGGTCTTCAGTATAACTAATGCACTTGTCAATTGAAATTTCTTTGCTTTCATTTGCCCCTTCATCTATATCATTGTCTGTCTCTTCATCATTTTCAGGATGCATAACCATCTCAATTATTTCACTGTCTGTGAGTTGGAAAGCAACAGGAACATCATTCTCTACATTTAAACATTCCTCAATAGCCTCTTTGTTTAACATTTCTGCTTCTTCACATGTTTATTCTTTTGCATATTTCAGCAAATCATTTACCACTTGCTTGTCGTGTGAAATAGAGAAACCTCTAAAATTGGGAGTGTTGTCATTTTCATTCTCTAAAAACCGTGTAAAAGCCCACAACTTATGCCATCCATTTGACAGAATTTCTTGCCTTCTCAGCTCTTCATAATGCATCTTTTACATTAAAGTCTTTTTGAAACGCCTGAATTCCCATATCACTATTGCATGAATTCAGCATTGAACATAAAAATTCATTCTTATATCTGCACTTGAAGGAACGGAGAATGCCCTGATCCATAGGTTGGATGATTGGCGTACAATTGGGAGGCAAATAGACTGCATACACATTGTCTTTTTGTAGGAGTTCTGCAGCTGGGTGTGCGGGACAATTGTCTAGTAGTACCACTACCTTGTAATCATTGGGGAGACCTGCCTTTCGACAGTTAACACAAGATTCAGGTACAAAACAATTTTTGAACCAGTCAAGGAATATTTCAGATGTCATCCAAGCTCTCTTATTTGCCTTATAATGACCAGGAAATACTTTGATCCCTTTGAAAGCCCTGGGATTTTTACTTTTCCCAATGACAAGCAGTTTACACTTATGCTTACCCGATGTATTAGCACACGCAAGAACTGTGAGGCGTTCTTTTGAGTCCTTAAAGCCTGATGGCGATGTCTCATCGGCTGTTATGTACGTCTTCCTCGGAATGTATCGCCAAAATAGTGACGTCTCATCTACGTTGTACACTTGTTCCGGTGATAATTTTTCATCATAAATGAATAGTTCAAATTGTTCGATGAACTCCACTGCAGATTCTTGATCGGCACAAACTTTTTCCCCACACACCCGCTTCAAATGAAGGCCGTGATGCTTTTTAAACTTATTGTACCACCCGGAACTGTATTCGCATGCAACTTTGAGACCCAACTGTTCATGAAACCACTTCACCTGCATCATTATGATGGATCAATCCAAAGGAAAATTCTCACTTCACCTCTGCCTGATCCACTCCATTAAAACTTTGTCCACCTCAGCAGTCAATGGCTGATGTAATGTTTTCCTATTAGCTATTAAACTCGGCACATCACTATCAGTAAAAGTTTTAAGTAACTTTTCCTTTTGTTTTTTATATCATAAACAGTTGAAATTCCAATACCAAATTTGTCACTTAACCTCTTCACCGGCGTGCCTCTCTCCAATTTCCTCAATAAATCCACTTTCTGTTTAATACTGAGCATCACTTGCTTCTTCTTCGTACTTCCACCTTCAGAACTGGTTCCTGGTCTTTTAAAATGCGCTATAATATACTACAGTAATACCATCTTTCATAAATACTGACACTGACCGCTATATTGCAATTTGATCGCAATATTTGACAGTGGCGCCACATTGCGGAAAGTCAAAAAATCACAAGGCGGCAGATTACGGATTCCGGATTTTAGGTTTTCCGAATTTTGGGATTCCGAATTTGGGATCCTCAACTGTATATGAAAATTTTATAGATAAACACCTGTAAAATGTATTAAAATATGCATCAGCATTCATCATCAATTTTTAGGAAACTGGATGCAGAAATTAGGGATCGCTTTTTAAGAAAAATAAATGTCAAAAACTATCAAGCCTAATAGTGTATCAAATTAAATGTTGATATTCATTGCCGATTTTTAGAATAAATAAATGCTGATTTTCAAGAAAAGTAAAAGTCAAAAACTACCAAGTCTACTTATAAAATCATGAATTTATAGCTTTCAGGATATTTTGGCATGTTATTTTTAGAACTTGAAAGTAAATATTTGGGTATTCTTATAAATTAAATATTTATATTGTAATTGATCGCAGACAGTATCCAATGTCATTTTTATGCGTGTTTCACTTCCAGAGCACCTATTAGCGTGGGTCTTTCTGTCCATTGTATACACATTTTTATTTATTAAGTAACTCAGAATGAAGCCTCATTTGTATGACACATGAAAGCACTGTTAGTGCAATGATAATTCTCACATTCTAAATGCATGCATGGTGATTTTCTTGCTTAGAGTAAAAAAATGCAAATTAATAATTAAAGGTAATAATTTCTATGATTGATGACTTTTTCATTTTTCGTAAAGACGCTTACAAACAGCACTTCTGGCAAGTCAACTGTAGATTTTGATGAAATTTTCGGGGTGATTAGAGGGCTTCAAGTGATGTCCAAAGCTACCAAATTTTCAGTTACTATGAAGATTTAAGGGTTATAATCACTTCTTAAATTATTTTTGATGCCCCATTAATGAGTGAACCACTCTTACTTTATAAATATTAATTTACTTATGTAATATATTAAATATTTTAAAATTTATGTAAAAAGTAACAGTAATAATTTAAATTATTTGATACAGGAGAGTTTTTACTCTGTTATTGCTCTTTTGTTACTTCAGTGAAATTCCACAAATTTAATCTTTCTCTAATTGGTTACATGTTAAATTAACATTGCATTGGTTAATTTTCTTAATTTTAAGCATCAGAATGGAATATATTTTTTCAGAAACTATGCATTATTATTAATTTGGAATTTTTGATAACCATAAATCACATTTTCATTGCAATCACACATTTTATGAAAATACTTCATCAAATTATTGGTATTGATTTTTAAAGTGACTGGATACATTAATAATGTTTCCTTTGCATACAAACAATTATGCATGCAGGCCCCTACCATAATTTTTGCTTGGAAAGAACACAGGTAAGCATAAGGATTCATTGTTGTCATAAAGATATTTGCTCATTAATTGGAGCATTGAAAATACTTAAACGGATGATTTCACCCCTTAAACCAGGGGTTCCCAGCCTTTTTGTTGTGGCAAGCACCAAGTTGTATCCTATAATATCAAGTGAGCACCAAGTTGTATTTTAAAATATCATACGAGCACCACTATATTTCTGAAAATAGGAATGATCATAAATAAAATCAATCCAACATCAGAGTTATTCTTAGTGATATTGAGTACGTTTAGAAAGAAATAAATTGAGCAAATTAAATTATTAGTTCTAAGAAATGGGATATTAAGCACCATAGAAGAGCACAGTCAGGCAGTCAAAGAGCACCATCAGGCTTCCAAAGAGCACAGTGGTGCTCGTGAGCACCAGGTTGGGAACCCCTGCCCTAAAACAATGTTTCCCATTTGGTGTGCTGCAGAATTTTGGGAGAAGCATGAGAACTACTCTGGAAAATGGTTGGGAAGCATTACCAATAGCTTTCACAGTAATAAAGATTTTAGTAACTTTGGACATCCTTTAAGGCCCTTTAAATACCCTGGAAATTTGATCAAAATCTGCATGTTGTATTTTGTAGGTTTTTTTAGTCAAAGAAGTTGATAAGTTAGTATGCTTCTTTGCATGTAATTGTAAATGTATGAAATGCAATATTTCTAAGTTGATTACAGTATTTACCTTATGTTTCAGCCCTACTACAAAAAGGAATCATCTGCAAAATTTCAAATATGTAAATGCTGCATAAAGTATATATGTACTAGGAATTAATAATCTGTTTTTGAGATTTATGACTAATACAACGTTAAATTCCAAAAAATAGAGCATTATTCAATAAAATGTAATATTAGCCTACAATGTGACTGCATCACGTTTTCAATGTAAATTTTCATTGGTTGTTTCATTAAATCTTGCACTTTTTGCTGAAACTCATGTTATATATACATGTGTACTTAATCACAAACAGATATAAGATCAACAGAGTTTCACTTTTTACATCAATACATATTATTTTGAAAAATCATTGATTTCCTCTAATGTCAGATTTTTTTAAAAATTATAATATTTTTTTAACATGAAAATTTTATGAACACACCTGATTGTACATTCCACAAAAAACCTAAATTAATTCATTATTGATTTATTTTCCTGCAAATTTTGCACATTACCATTCCTATTACTTAATTTTCAAATTATATCTCTTGTTTGTTCTTGTTAGGGATAGCTTGTATATTTTTGGACCAGCACTTACATAATTTAATTGGTTACATAGTATCCTGGGTGGTTGGTGGAAAATAAGCCAAAGCTACAAGATTCTGAGTACCAGAAATACGATCAACAGTACAGGTTAATGTGCCAAGTTTGTGAAGAATTGAACAACGAGCAAGAATCAGATTCTGAAGATGTAAAGAAGGTTAGATTTGAGAAGATTTTAGATCTAATGCAAAAGGTAAATCATTACATATTATTTTATAACTTTTCTATATTCCTAAAATTTTTAACGTAATGAGTGGAATAATTTTTCAATTTAGGCAATGGCCATAATTCTGTTTTGTTTCATGCATACTACTTATTGTTCTTATTTTTATTAAACCTTTGATGTTGAAGGTAGTTCTGATTATTACCATGACAATCAGAGCTACCTTCATCATATACGGGAATTCAGCTGGAAGGTGAGTTTGATATTTCATTTCTTAATTAAAGTCTTTAATTCACATTATAGCAAGATTTTTACCATCCCAGATTATTGCCATTAATTTAATTTTGATGGAAAAGCCAGCCATTTTGTTATGTACCTTGATATTTTCTCAAAATACTTTAGATAATAAAATAATGCTAAGATTAATAAATGTTGTGTTGATAGTAAGAGTAAGTTTTGTGACGACTTTATCTTAATATTGAATATTTGAATGAACAGATTTAAAAAACATTTTTGCACATTAAGTTCATCATTAGTTTTCATCTATTTTAAATTAAAGTTTAAATACTCAGGTGTCTTAAAGATAAGTTATCAGTGATAATGCTTACTTTATAATACTTGAGAATGAAAAAAACTCTTAATTTCCACAATGATAATTCTTCGTACATGCAACTTTCATAATGCAGGTCAATAAGGTATACAACCATCTTCCAAAATATCTTTTGTACCTTACTTAGCTAGAGTAATTCTAATTTCTTTCTTTGTAGATGCAGGATTGCGGACAGCCACCTAAAGAACTTGTCGGAGATCTAAACTCGATAGTTCAATTTGATGATCAGGGAAATCCTAAGCTACCAGGTCTTGCAAATCAGTGCTCACTCATGTAATTTGTTGCTTTATTTTTTATAGCTATTGCATAAGCCAAGTATTTATAATTACAATTATTGCTCATTACTGGTTTCTATTTTATTTTATAACAAAATTCTGGTTTGGAATATCAAATAGCTTCAAAATCATGAGTCTTTTCATAATTTACTCTTTGAACATATATAATTTGGTACTATTTATCCACTGCCAATAGGACTTTGTATGCTGCATAAAAATTACTGTAGGCCATATTAGATGGTATATTAATGGAAATTTGATATCGAAATTTATTTTAAATTAGAAAAGTGATTGATATTTTAATATTGTCACAATCCTAGTCGTCCTCATCGCTGTTTAAAAAAATATACTTGGTATTTTTTTTAGTCCTGTTGAAGTTTTGGTGTGGTTTATATTCAGTGTTATATAATAAACTTATTGTAATTTGCTATATTCAGGAAAATATAGTGAATTGATTGAAAAAGTCAGTTGTTTGTCATTCATTGTAGGGTGATGAGGCAGTAAAACTTAGCCTACCTATTAAATCAGTTCGCTGACCTTGACACAGAGGGGTAGCTAGCATGTATGGCTTCTAATGTTAAGGTCACAGGTTTGAATCCTACTAAGGGTTTGGTTGTATGTGATAATTATCATTGTTATACTCATTGTTAAAAGTTGGTAACAACTGTTTATGAGTTAGTTAAAATAAATAAAGAAAATATTTGTATCTTGGTAAATTCCCATACTTTATATTTATACTTGGTTCTTAATATGTGCTTGTTACTGTGCGTAATGCAAATGCCATTACCTATTCTCAAAGAATCGCAAACCTATTATCAGGTATTTCTGTTTTATTCAATCCTGTCCTTTCAGCTAAATGAACACAAAATCTTTCTCCAACTACTATATATAATTACCTAAAAAATTCTTGAAATTTGAAGAGGAAAAAATTCTGTACTTGGCTGGGAATCAAAATATCCCAGAATTACCCAGGCTTGATAGCTTAGTTGATTAAATCATCTACTCAGCAGGGAGACCCTGCTTCGATTCCCAGTCAAGTACAGAATTTTTTCTCAATTTACTAAGTCAATGGTTATTGACTCTACTAATACAGCTCAGGTTTCACTATCATAATACCATCATAAGGTATAGTAAGTTATGCTGTGCCTAATGTTGTTGCAGCACTCTAGGGCTCTTGCCACAGACCACCTGATGGCTACCTGTGACCGTGTCCTAAGTTATCTATATACAGAGTGTTTCAAAAAATGCATACACACTTTGGGCATTCGTAAAACGTAATGATACAGATAATGAGATAATATTTAAACGGTAAGATGTAGAGGAAATGTGGAGTATTCACTCTGATTCCCTGACCTAACACCACTAGACTTTTGGGTTACTCTAAAGAACAGTATTTATACCAGGAAGCTAGCAACACTGGAGGAACTGAGACCTGTGTGGCTATTTCACCACTAACATGTTTATAAATGTGTTAACATGCATTGAGGCTGAAGGGGAGCATTATGAACATTTGTGACTTTAAGATAAATTTCACATCAATGGACTAATATATGTATGCTTTATTGTTAAAGAAATAAATGAAAAAGTGTGTATAAATTTTTTTGAAACACCCTGTGTAAACAGCATTTGTATGGGTGTGTTTTGTTTTCATGACTTAACAAATGGATTGAATGGCCTCAAATTTGGCATTGAAGTTTATTTTCATTAGGAAGGAGACATAGGCTATGTTATTTTTTATGGTTTCCAAGGTCATCTGACATCACAGGAGGCTGTTTTACACTAAAACTGGCTTTTTCTACCTTTTTACTTATTTATAACTTAACAAATACAAAGCATTCAAATGCGGAATATGTCATTTTAACTATGTACTATAAAGAGTACTTCATGGTGTTTTTTAAGCAATTTGCTTGACCTTTAAATTAGTAATTTACCTTTTTTAAATGCATATAAAATGGCATTCATGATACATGCCATGTTAAACTGGCCTATCACATTGCTAGGCAGCAAATGGCTTGCACTCCATCCATAGCATCTAGATATTTTTCAGACAGGAAAGCATGAATACTGCATTATAAAATTAAAATTATATAAATAATTCTAATTTTAAAAATTCTGTGTATGCAGTCAAGGAGAACGAAATAGAATTAAGGAATCTACGTATGCCCACATGGATGTTATTTTATAATTATAAATTGGAGGATAAAAAAATCAATTTTGTTATCATTTATACTTAATCTTAAATATGAGGAATTCCAGTTACTTCTCTTTGTTCACATTTATAAACTGAGATAGTGAACTTTTTTAAATCTATAATTGAATTGGATACTGCAAAACATTCAAATAGGAAGTTGACAAATTTTGCAGTCAACTTTAACCGAAGTGTAAAAAATTAATCTAAAAGAGCTACAGCTGATGTGCTTATTACTGAATAACAAATATCTCTATAAGTACAGTGAAACTTGGATATAACAAACACCACAGGACCAGGTAATTTTGCTTGTTATAACCATTACTAGTTATGTGCGTGAAATTCAAATACTATACAAATTATATATTGAAATTGAGTACTTACATACTATGCAATTCTGGATATTTAGGGTATGTTTTAATTAAAAAATATGGCAAACTATTAAAAATATTATCTTCTTTATTTCACTCCGGTCCAGAGTCCAGTTTTATCAGCATTGTATATTTCATCTTCTGTGTAATTCTTCCTGTAGTCTTCCCAAACGTTTTTTTATCCACTCACTGGCCATTTTTGTGTCAGCAGATATGGCCTCTCCACTTACATGAGCATAAACGATGTTGTGCCAATTTTTGAAACAGTCCAGCCATCTGTTACTGCAGCAAAACTTATTGTGTCCTAATTTAACTGCAAATTTTTCGGCCTGCATCTTCAAAATGGGAAAACCGTAACGGTACAGACAGGTAAAAACTGACCACTTGATGACATAATACAATAGAAAGGGTTTCAAACTCACAAATACCCGACAAATTTTCCTCCCAGACATTCCAGTTTTACTCGTTATATCCGAGAAGCATGCTCGTAAAATCCGAGAAATTTTGTACATAACTTTAACCATATTTGATTTTTGCTCGCTATAGCCAGGAACTCGTTATATCTGTGCTCGTTATATCCAAATTTCACTATTTTTATGAGATTAGAGCACAGAAATGTGCTCTGTTGCACAGAGAACTTTGTTTATTTTTTTATTTCTTGCCAGTTTTCGTGTTCACTTCTACATCAATAGCCCTTATACCACTGTCAATTTTTTAAATCAGATGGTTACTACAGAGTAGCCAAGTCTGACACTACCTTAACAGCATTGATAATTTTGTCAAAGATGTAAACAAGCAGTATCCTGTGGTAAATTTCACATTTGGGGTAGAAAACAACTCATTTCAATTCCGCGACATATAACAAGAAACAAAAAATAGAATTCAAAATGTACAGAAAACCTAATTAAAGTAATAATTATGTATTTTCTGGCTGATAAGGCACTTTTTTTCTGAAAAACATTCACTAAAAATTGATCCTTGTTGTAACAGCTGGTCAGAAAGTTTGGGTGATGTCACCAGAGAAATGTTTCCTCTACGAAGGTTGAAAAATACAACATTACTTCCATGACAAATGATCCAAGTGGATTTTGTGACAAGTATCTATATAAATAAAGATGAATTTTTGTAATGATGTTTCCATAATAATGTATGGAATTAAATGGGAGAATAAGAAAACTGCTCATTAACTCAAAAACTTTTCATTCTTTCTTGGCCAAACTTTCAGGAATTATTTATTAACTCCACACTTAAATTTTAAGCTGCTTGCCATACACATTGAAGCCCAAGTACAATTCCTGGAGAGTTTCTTCTCTCTATTGTAATAACATAGGAAGAGCTGAAACATAGCATGCAAGCCTTTCTTCATTATCATTTAAAAATTACGTATCATAAAAACTCAGGTCTTGAACCTAAGAAAACCTAAAAGAATGATAATTTATTTCTTTACTATCGATTTTCGATGTGCATCGAATTAGTCCACAAATTCATTTTAAGCACTAAAATTTTACATTTTTTGAAAGAAAAATCATTCACTGCCATTGAAACCCTCATTGGATTTTTTGCAGTTTTATATTCCTAATGTGAGTGGCATTTAGTATGTATTTTTTTGTGGTATGGAATTTTATGCAGCACTCTCAGTGAATAACCATGGAGGACAGTAGTACTGTAGCCGAAATGTGCATCTCATTGGGGAATTAATGGATGTTTCTCTAATATTCAAATATCTTTAACCCTTTGAGGACCAATATTTTTACCCCTTACTTCCCCGCCAGGTCCAATTTATTTTATAAAAAGATGCATTATGAACATGAAATACAAAATATAACCAATTATGAAAAGTAATACCTTTTATTACAGTATATCTTAATTCCTCTGGGTTCCAGTAAGCACCTAGCAGTATTTTTTCATCAAGAGGTACTTGGAATGCAAAAATTTTAATGTCTCAGTCTAAAAACCACAAAGAGTTAAGCATTCTTATAACTCTTTTAGTTACAATTGCTTCAGTAGAAAGATGCTTTAGTAAGTTGAAACTGATAAATGACCCAAGATAAGCTATCTAACTTGTCACTTCTATTAATTGAAAATGAATTGTTAATGGAAACTGATTTAAATGACATTATCAATGAATTCACAAGTGTGAAAGCTTGAAAAACTGAATTAATTATCTGAATTTAAAAGAAACTTGCCTCTATGTTAGTGTATAATATTTTGTGTATTTATTTAATATATTTAAATTGTATTTGTAATTGATGTTATATGAGGCTGATCATCTTGATTAAACCAATTTTCGAATTGGTCTCAATTTTTTTATTACCTCTATGAAGACAAAGAGAAAATATATATACACAGGCAGTGCTTTATTTCTATTAAAAGCTTCAGGAACACGACGGAGATGTGTTAAGAAAGTAGTAACTGAATATAATTTGTCAGAGGAGAAATATGTAAGATTGTACAATATGAGTAAAACATTATTACATTGCAATGACTTTGTTTGATTTGTTTCGGGTTATGCAAATTAGTATTTTATTGCAATAACGGTTCTTGAACAGCATTCCAGTGCATTCTGGCAGAAAAAAAGCACTG
Organism: Uropetala carovei; assembly: GCA_036926305.1. Lineage (NCBI taxonomy): Eukaryota > Metazoa > Arthropoda > Insecta > Odonata > Petaluridae > Uropetala > Uropetala carovei. The sequence continues at coordinate 6,541,277 of JAXCHB010000172.1, read as the reverse complement.
TACACATCAGCCCCATAACTAGATATTTTAGCACCCAGGGCAAACTACTAAATATGCTCTCCTTCAAGAAATTATTTTATCTAGTTTATTTAGTTATTATTTGGATTTTTTGCACCCTTTACTTATCTGAGCCTGGAGCAGATGCCCTGTCCTATTTACAGCACTGTACACAAGTATACCCCGATTTAGTGATCAAAAACGTCAAGCTGGAGAGGAGCAAAGTGGAAGAAATTAATGCAAACAAATTTCTACAAAGCTTGGGCAATAACATAACAGGAATTCTGGATGTGGCCCATGAAGGGTTTTAGTGCCACTAGCTAAGCCATGATAAAAAAGCTATCCGAAAATTTTAACTAACAAATTCATGCATTTTTATGAAAATTATTAATAATAAAACTTTTCATATTGGAATGTCTATCATAAAAACCTCATTTAGACCAGATTTTCTCTTAAATGGTACCTCAATATATAGGTAATTTGCCGAAGAATTGACAATTTCCAATGTGGCCCACTGAAGAATTCACAATCACAGATGTGGCCCACCATATAGTAAAGTTTAGACACCACTGATGTAGGATATTCAGAATGGTAGAACAACGTTTGAAATCCCTCTCAATATTTTCCCCAAACAAAGGAATGAACCTATCCTTGGTTGCTTTAAACCTTTTGTGCTCAAGCAAAATAACTACCAAACTTTTCACATCTACAATAAAGAAAGAATGCTGCCTCATTGGTGAAATTTTCATAGATACAGATTCAGCATTTTAAGAATTATCTCCTTGTCTTTTAAACTGTCATTATTAGAGCCCGGAAGTTCAGGCATTTTGCCTATTTTTGTGTTTTCTGCTTTGCCTATTTTCGTAATTATTTGCTAAAATGCCTTTTTCTTATTTCTTTGCATTTTGTGAAGGAATTTGGTGAAGACATTTTTTCTACTGATGCCAAAGTGTTGTTGTGCAAATATTGTGAAAAACCTGTAAATTTCAAGAAGTACCACTTCATTTCTCAGCACCTCGCGGCTTCAAAACACAAAGCTGCAGCTGCACGTAAGTCAGGCAAAAGAAAGCCCAGTCTGATTTTCACTTTCCATTATAAGGTAAACAAAATTTTAAATAAGCAGTCGCAGTTTTCCCTCGATTTGTGTGATGCATTCTTAGTCACTGGTATTCCCCTTTAGAAGCTGGAAAACCAGTCATTGAAGACTTTTTTTGAGGAAGTACACGAATGAAACAGTTCCTGAAATCTACTTTATGGAAAACGTATTTGGACTTAAGTTACAATAGTGTTATTAAAAAAATTCGGAGTGAAGCCTGTGGCAAGAAAATTTAGATCAGCATAGATGAGACAACAGATGCTGTCGGGAGATACGTCACTAACGTTGTCGTAGGAACAATGACGCCTGATGCATCTCCTAACATTTATTTGCTAACTACAGAACAGAGTTGCAAACCACTTCAAAATTTGGGAGTGGTTCGGTTTGCGGTTCGGTTCTAAATTTTTGGAAGTGGTTTGGTTCATGGTTCGGTTCAGACAGGAATTTTGACAAGTGGTTTGGTTCGGTTCAACTAAATTAATCATTTGAAATACTATTCAGAAATAATTTATCCAATATAAACATTACACATTCAGTTTCAATCTGTAAGTAAATCAATCAACAGTCGTTATTATTTTAAATGAAAGAAGAATTTATTTAAAGAAAGGAACAATTTCTATTTTAAATATATTACAATCCCATCATCATCTTCATTTATTTATATTTTTAAAAAATGGTATTTTTGATCCTAACATGATTTTTATGTGGATAACAATAGTAGCAGAGAGGAAAGAGAGAGGCACTTTTTCCTTTGAAGCAAACCCGCTGGTTTTTCCAAGGGAAATTCCTGGTATTTTCGTTGGTCCGTACTTTGTGGTTGAGATTGAACCGAAACCGAACCACTTTTGAAAAAATTACGGTTCGGTTTCTGGTTCATTGAAAAATTAATCAGTGGTTTCAGTTTGGTTTGCGGTTCAGCAAAATGACTACGGTTCGGTTCAGTGGTTCGGTTTGCAGCTCTGCTACAGAAGAACTTGAAAAGACAAATAGTTCAACAATTGCACAGCTCTTCACCAGTGCCCTCACAAAACTATAGACCAACAGAATAAAACACGAGAATGTCCTATTCGTAACAGATGCATCTCCTTACATGAAAAAAGCAGCCAGAGCTCTGCAAGTTCTTTTTCCTCACATGCTGCACCTGACATGTATGGCTCACACTCTGCACAGGGTGGCTGAAGAAATTCGCGGACTATTTCCCAATGTTGATCTAATATCCAGCAGAAAAAGTTTTTCTTAAAGCTCCAACTCAAGTTAATCTATTCAAAGAGATTGCTCCGAACCTCACACTGCCTCCGCAGCCAGTCCTTACTAGATGGGGAACATGGCTATCAGCTGCTATGTGCTACGCCAGGAATTTCAGAACATTCTCTGACATGAAACAATTTGACCCAGATGAAGCCACATCCATTTGTGTATTGAAAGACCTATTAACCAAGACATCTCTTCAGAACGAATTAAGTTTCATATCCGCCCACTTTTCAATGTTACCGGGTGCCATTACGTCACTAGAAAAAAGGAATGATTCCCTTGTAAACTCACTAAAAGCTGTGAATGACATTGTAAAGGTATTATCAATCATTCCGGGTGAAAAAGGACGTGCTGTAAGTGCTAAACTTGAGAAAGTGTTGAGTGCTAATCCTGATTTTGAAAAAAATAACAGGTGTAGGTAAGATTATTGAAGGTAATAGTAAGGTTTCGGTCGATATGGAAGCAGTAACACTAGCTTGTTTCAAGTACGTCCCAATCACTTCTGTAGAGGTGGAATGATCTTTCTCTGTTTTAAAAAATCTTCTTACTGACAAAAGAGAAGCCTTTTCTTTTAAAAACTTGAAGAAGCATGTTGTTGTAATGTGCAACCGTTCTCCTTTTTTTGTAATATAGTTACATTTTGTGTTCTTGTAAATACTCTGCTTTGATGATTCATTTTAAGAAATTTTGTTGCTTTTTGTGTAGAAAAGCTCAAATTATTTTCGTATTATACTGTGTATTACTTAGTATATTGCTGCCTTATTTCTAGAATGAGGAAAACTTGTGAAATAAATTGTGTTAATTGAGATTTGGATAAATTAATCTTAAAATACAAGTATTCCTTTTTATTTATATTGTCTTTTTTCCTTTTTAAGTGCCTTTTTTGAGGAACTTTGTTGCCTATTTTGCCTTTGTTAAGTGCGTGAACTTCCGGGCTCTAGTCATTATGGTTGTATAAGGCAAACCTAAGGCATTGGTTTCACCTCTATCTTATTTCTTAATAATAATACCTTCCGTAAATTCCGATATCGCGGACTTTGTAACTCGCATTCTATCACTTCTTCATTTTAGAGGATATTCTGATTAATAACTTAGAAGTACTAGTCACAAAAGTCACAAATAATGAGCACAACTGCAACCGACTGGATCGTGAACAAACTGAATTTTGCGCTACGTAAGGCGGCCTATGATTGGCCGCCGAAGAAAACTCGCTGATTGGCCGACGCTGCGCTGCATGCTCGAGATGGTGTCGTGGCGGGAATCAGGATTACGCTATAGAACACGGAGAGCACGTATCGGTTACTTAAAGAACAATCCATTGAAGAAGTACTTGTCTCAGATTTCTTCATTAAGCATCTATTTTTCGGTGAGCTATCACAGGACAATCGCTGCTTTTTAGCCGAAACACTTATCTGGTATTTTTTAATATTGTTGTGGCTTTTGGAGATATCTGAATCAAGCACTATTTGAAGTGCTTGTTCTTGAATTATTTCAACCATAAGACGAGCGCGATAATTCTCTGTTGAACACATCGGAAAAATTAAGATTTACTATATATAACGATGAATTGGTAGTAAATTGAGTTTGTCGTATGGGCGAATTATTCAAAGGTGAAGCGACCTACATATAATAACGAGGGTCTACTAGTTCGAAAATTGTTGTTAAATATGCTTCTGAACATCTAGATAGGGTTATTTTGTAGTCAACGCTAATTCATCATTAAATTTCAATAGGCTTTAGTTAAAAAATTTTATAGACACTGATGGATCTTTACTAACATGTTTACAACTAATTGTAAGCCAATTTTGCTAAAATGGTCCACGAGTACAACAATTTTTGTTTGTATTTTGTCAATAAAGTGATACTAAAGCTATAATTTGAACTTATTTGTGATCTAGTTGAATATATTCCGAGAGTTATATGTGATCTTTAACACAGCTTTCTCTGTAGTATTAACCTAAGTTTGTTTATATTAAAAATTATCGATTCACAAATGTGATTAATGTAAAATGAGTATCATTTCAAAATAAATTATGGAAAGATGTGGTGTAAAATTTAATGAACAAAATTTTTGTCATTACCTGATTAATAAAGTACGTACTTGATAATTGAAGGGATAAAGATGTGAAACGCGGCATCACGAAACCGTTGGGAGTGTCCCTTTATTGTTCTTTCACATGCGTGGTCTTTCACAAAATTTTCAGAAGCAGTCTTAGCCATTTTCTGACAATTTTCTTCATTTAGAAATTTTCATTACAATATAAAATACTTATAGTTATTTTTAAGCAGCAACGATATGATTAACAGTAATTGCAAACAAGAAGTGTATTTCGATGTTTCTCAGATTTTCCTTTTTCAAATCACATTTGAGTAATGCTGTAGTACTGTTCTTGACTTGAGCATCCTTCAAAATCAGCAGTACATGAGAGTCATATTTGACACTTATGTCCTTGTGAAATAGGTACATATCTGTTTGAGGATAGGATATTATCTTCGTTGTGGCTTACATGTTAATTAGGCTTAAAACCTTAAAGTTATATCATATAGCTGTTATGAGTAACTGAAGTCTGATCTGTGGAATTAAGGAACTTTTAAAGTTATACAAGTACTTTTATTGTATTCAAATCTAGAAATTATTTATGGTCTACAAATAATGGAATCTGTGTAGAAATGGTGTTTCTTCCAGTGAAAACAGAAATACCTCAAGGGGTAATAGAAATTACTTATCCAGGTAATGATGCTCATTAAGTATTTTATTAATGAATCTCCATTCCATGGAAAGTGAAACCTTACATTTTCTTTATTAAATATTTATTATTGGTGAATTGCATTTAAACTTAACTATAAGGCTTTTAACATGTATACATTTTATAATTAAAGTTTAAAGTAACTAACTTTTTAGTAATGTGGTGAATAAATCAGCATTATATTTCTTTACTTTAAATTAGTAATCAATTAACAATTATCTCTTTGTGGATACAACCATTTTAAAGATAAACTTGAGAATTCACAAAAATTAGATGAATAATCAAAAAAATTATGCATTCCAATTTTCAACTAATTAATAACAATATTGCTAGTGTAATTATAACAATTAAATAGACATCTTTCATTTAACTTCTGTATTGCTTAATATTTCTTATATTTTGAGGAATAATTTTTTTGTTGGCACATGAAATCGAATAAATATTTTAAATCTCAAAGCAAATTTGTAGTTGAGTACAAATTACAATTAGTAATCAAAGAAAACATCAAGTACATATTCTTGGATGAAATTTTCCAGCAAACTGATTTCAGATGCATTACCATAAAAATGAAGGATCAGACTTAGCATGAGATTGACCCGAAGAGGAGAAATTTGGTCTCCTTACTACTTCAGGAGCCAAATTGCCAATTCTCCCTTCAGCATTGGCCCTTCTCTCATCTAGTTGAACATGACAGTGGTTATTCTGGTTCGTGAAGGAGTCGGGTGAACAGCTGCTGTAACCAGATTCGTATCTTTGTAGGCATAATTGATGTATTTCAACAGGTTCTTCGATCGGATTCCTTCTTTGGTTCTGCATCCCTTCTCCATCAGGTACATAAAGGGGATTTAGAACAAAATTTGGAGAGGCTTTCGTTGAACGAAAAGAAGAATGATGTGCATCACGACGAAGCATCTGCCTCTCCAGACCCACAAGAGTTTCTTCTTGGTCAACCATTGGTACACCTTTAAGGTCTGCCTCAGGTTCGTCTTCATCCACTCTTAGTGTTTGTGCAGGTCTCCTTTTACTCTTTTTTTTTGCCACTGATGCTTTTTCCAAATAACACCAACTTGCCCTCCTCCTTGGTTTATATGCTGCTGCATTTTTCCTTGGAAAGAAATGAAATTAATTAAATTGCCGACCGGGTTAGACTAGCAGGTAATGTGCTTGCCTTCTAACCCAAAGATCGCAGGATTGAATCCCACTTCGAGCATGGATGTTGTTATTGCTGTTGGAGTTTTTTCCCCTACCTGCAGACAAGCCCTTGGCTTTGTGTGGAAGGTATCATTTAAAAAAATTAGATATCTTGCAATTGGAAATACCTAATGATTTATGATGGTGTATGTTGAAATAGCTCTTAATTCTTTAAACAGCCATGACATCCATTCAGAATTTAGTTTCTTTCGTTATGAATATTCTAAGTGATATTATCTTAATTACTAAACTGAAAGAAAAGCACACAGTATTTTTCCATGCTTTAATGTAGAAATACTGGTTTTCTGTAAACTTGTATTCCAGTTTAGAGATAAGAAAATTTCAAATAATTTAAACAATCATAGAAATTAATTTGAACATTCATTAACTACTTCCCTGGTTTACCTGAGTATATTTGGACAAAGTTGTGTAGTAAATTCTGATGAGCTTGAATATATTCAGGCTAATGTATTTTTACTTCTCCATACGTAGTATATATAAATCGAATTTAAGATTTCAAAGGAAATATGTACACATTTTGAGGTTCCCTGAGTATGTTTTGACTGTTTTCTCAAAGGTGTCTGTGTGTATGCAAGATAGAATTTTTTGGATGCTTGAACACAAAAACTAATAATCAGATCAGCACAAAACTTTATACTTAAGATTTTATTAGGAAATCAAGATCTGAAAAGGTTTTGGTTGAAACTGGTCCACCAAAAGTGGAGGTTTATTCTTGTCGTTTTCTGTGTTTTTCCAAATACATCCTTTAGAACAGTGTTTCTCAACCGGTAGGATGCGTGGGACTTGAAAGCCGTCTAGGTGGGACCACAGCCGCTGGAGACATTTTGACACCCCAATCGGTTAGAATTTTTGGCACCTTCTCCTTTATATAGTTAACAGTCTCTGGCGTAACTTATGAAATTTCTTCATATTCTCTAAATAAAAGAGATTTGCTTGGTAGTTACACAAAAATTAATTTCTAAAAATAATTAAATAAATACATTTTTGTAGAATTACCAAGTAAATCTGTTTTATTTCGACCTTCTCCTTTGCATCTACCAATTACTAATGTACTGCTCATATGCTTATAAACGTAGAAATACTTTTATTAGAAAAAGTGAGTTTTTTCTTTTTATCATGGTGGGACCAGGGCTTCTTGAAAATGTGGTAGGTGGGACACAAGAGGCAAAAGGCTGAGAATCACTGCTTTAGAGCTCAATTTATGTCAATATTTGTCAGCATCAAAGATGTAGAGAATGTAATTTTCTACACGTTTTCTTGGAAACATTCTTTCATAAACTCAATTTTTAAGGGATTTAGATTTTTTGTCTGAATTTGTCATGTTGCTAACTGATACCATTGTTTCTGCTGCTATAATAGAATTTTCTAATTCTGTGAACAATCATGTTCATTACTCTGTATGGAGAAAATTATGTGCTGGACACATCAGCTTTTTAGGAGCGTTTTGCTTACAGCGTGAGCGCCTATTATCGTCGGTCGGTCCGTCCGTCTGTCCGTCCACATGTGATACGTTGTACGCTTTCCTAACTTGTTTTCTTTACATGGCAATGTGACTGAGTATTCTCAATTCATGCCAGTGTTTACTTTTTGGCCATCAGGAGTTTAAAGCAGGTGCACTTTGGATTTCTCCAGGTCGTCTTTTCAAAGTGAAATATAACCTCAATGTCATTGACATGGTTTAAGGCAAAGGTTACTTTTTACAACTTAGCTGCTTTGATTTTAACTTCTGATATGCTTTATTGTACCAAGCATCCATAAACTGCTAAGTTGTTCACACTCAAGGTATTTTCAGATGCCTTTCCTTTACCACAGTTCCTGGAAGGTTGTTCAATATGTCACAGGAGATGACTATGCAACCAAAGAGCCTTTGTAGCAATTATTTGTTGAGCTTTGATATGATTTTTTGTAAGTCCTTTTATTTAGTTATTATTACCTATATATTTATGGTTAACTTGGAGAAGTTGTGATTTCAGTAAAATTTTTTCGATAATACGCTTGAATCCATAGGTAACTATCTTAAAACTCCCGTAATTCGAAACAAAAGCATGAAAACTCCTAATCTGTAAAAACTCCTCTAGTCTGAATGTTTTTTGAGATCTGCTATGTTGTCATGCAGTTAGGAGCAAATACACATGTTGTGGCAGGTTCAGTTTGCAGAAAGCTTCAGTCCTATATTGATATATATCTCCATATGTTTTTTGTTATATTGCCATATATCATGGCTTGAGCTATTGAACGAAAACACAAAACTCTTACAATACAGGAGAAAGTGGATGTACTTTAAAAGTAGGATGCTGGAGCATCAGTGAATATCATGTATGCATTGTATGGTGTTGGCATAACTATTGTGTACAACATAAAAAGCAAAAATAGGATATATGCAAATTTTATGCAGCAAGTGAATCTTTCAATTAATCAACTTATTGAAATTACATTTATTTTAGTTAGCTGATGGCATTTGTTTTACAGTACAACAACATTTCTACAAGTAAATATTTCTGTTGTAAGGTTAAATAAAAGAAAGAATTCATAATGGACTTGCTTTACCCTTCATTATGATAATAATTCAAAATTTTCTGTAATCCATAATAGCCTATTTCCCGAGGTTTACAGATTAGAGAGGTTCAAGTGTATTGTATAATTTAAGATTAAATATCATTTTTAATAAGACATTTAAACAAAAATGAATGCATTTTTCTAGTTGTGATATTTTCTAAACTAAAATAAAATATGTGACATTTTTTGACCAAGCATTGTAAAAAAGACACCAGGGAAATGGTTAATCTCTCTACTGCTAATAGATGTTATTCTTCATTACCTCAATGGAAAAATTTGTTAAAATGATTTCTATTTTTTTTTCTTGATTGTGCTATCCACATTTCGACCTTTTATAGCCATAAATTTGATTTTGAGAAAATTTTAGCATGGGATATGCAGCCTTCTAAAGGATGTGGCTGTCTTTATAATAGTAAATGCTTGAGTGGATAGCATTAAAATTACAAATACTTTGTTGAGTAGAATAAGAGTTTACATTGGAAATGAGAAGTTTTGTGGATTGATTTTTCCTCATAGCCTAGTAAGTAACATAAATTGTTGTCATGGGCTGTATACGGTTTGCAGGCTGTATATTGCACATTCAATATTTAAGCTGCTTATTTGAGTAAGATGATAAGTAAATGCAAAGAAATTTCTGTTGGTAAAATTTAATCATTCAAAAAACACAACTGATATGTTTGAAACAGTTAGTTATTCTTCTGCTTAGTCTGATAAGCAAAATAGGATAGGCGTTTCAAAAATGCGTGTCGCTGCAATTACATGACATTTTCTCTCCGTTATTAACCAGTCATCTGGGTATTTAATTTTGCCCTGATGCACAGCTGGTGGATACTTCTTCTTCGAATGAGAAGGTTTTTAAAATCATGACAATTATTAAGGATTTTAATAGATATTTATCAATTAATTGAAATAAACAATAATTAACTATGAATTGCATGTCAAAATCATAACATTTATGAAAAAATATTGTTTTTTATAAATTACAAAATTTTCATAATGAAATATTATAGACATTAAATTATGTTTCACCTCTGTAAATAATGATAAAGTTGATGAAATAAACAATTTCAGAATGCTAAAAATCAGGCAGCATGTTAAAAACAACAAATGAACGTTTGTTGTTCATTAGGGGCATTGGAAATGCAACCCGCAGGACAAAGGCCGGGTTTCGCTGCAAGGCGTATAGCTTCTCAAAATAAGGAAGGAAGTGCCATCTACTGGTGAGACAGTAAACTAAAAGGATGCCACTAGGAGTTAGAACAGCTGCGTGATGAAATATAACGGCATACCCATAACAAATGGACTTAAATTCGGCGTGCCGTGTATTATGGCATACCCACCACCAGAGCGTACGCCCATGTCATATATATATGGCATACCCAGATGACTGGTTAAAGATCTATCATAGATTTGATTTTGTTTCAAATTCTTGTTGTTCTGTTTTCATTATTTACTCACTCAAACTCATCACTGCTACTGTCCTCACTTGCACATGATCTGGTGCCATGAGGAGAAGGAGTCCGCCGAGTCATTAATATGGGTAGCAATGGGTTTACTGAAAATGAAAACATGACTTTAATATAAAATTAAACCATTAGAGGACTTTAAAAGAAAACAAGATACTCATTTAACAGATATGTCTTAACCAATTCCTGTATTAGTATAATACAGAGAGAATCACCAATCTTGAAAGATCAAATGTGGCAACTTTAAAATCATCTGATAATATTTCAGTGAAAAATATAAATAAGTTTAAGGGATGAGCATTTTAGAATTTTGAAACATGGCCTTTCATTATAACGATGACAAATGTATCCATAGATATTTGCTGCATTAGGCCATTAATTGGCATATAAACATTTTATGTCAAATAATGTTAAATTGAAATTTAATATTAAAAAGAACAATAATTATATATCAACAATGTCAATTATCACTTTGTACACTGTAATATTTGTCTAAACAATCTGCAGTATATCATTAAAGTAGCTGACATCTTTTTTCTTTTATTTGTTTTACGCATCAGTGTTTACATTATGTTGATTAAAAAAGATGATTGGTATCATAGTCATCCATATGTTAAAAAATGGTTTTAATTCAGTCAATGCTTCTTTTATATCAGGTTTGTTTTTTAATGGCTCCATATCTTTTTTATCAACTACAGTTCATGCCAACTTCATTATCTTTAATACCTAGCTTTTCATCCAATGTCTGTATTGCAGTGCAAGTAATTAGAACATCATTAAGTATTAAATGCTCTTAAAATATTTATTAATTTATTCTTATTAGTTTCAATTGCTACTGCTGGCTGTCTCCAAAAAAAATTTCTCGGTACATACAATCATTCAAATAAGCCTTCATTCAAACAAAATTCCTTACTGCTCCATTAGGATATTTTGAAAGTGATTCTATGATCATCTAATATTATTTAAATTGTGGAAAAAGTGATGGGATATTGATGAATTTTTGGCATATGATACATTTTGCATTAACAGAAGGGGCAGAATGAGAAATGTAGTCTTACCTGGCCTTGAAAGTGATGCTTTTTCTCCTTTCTGTTTTAAAACTTCTTGCTTTATGGAGTCATCACTCATAACTTCGTCTTGTGGAGTTTCAACTGCCTATATGAAAATAAATATATGTAACATATATCAAATTTTTTAAACATCTACAACTGGAGCTTGAATTGGAAAATTTTGATCATGGGAATGCTAGTAACTGGAACATTCTTATCTGATTTTTTAACAATGGGGACACCGTGGGCTTCATTTTATATTAAGTGGAACATTGTTTCCATGCATTTCTGCCCAATTGGAGCTATACCTACATCTCAAAACAAGAAATTGAACATATGGATAAAAACGATTTCAATCAATTTTCAAATGAAATGAGCTCAAAGTGCAATGTATGTAATTTCTAATACTATCTTGTTAAATTTGATTTTCAATAAAGTTAATATTCATGACTCTAGCATTTGGCATACTGGCAATTGTCTTTTTATTTAAGAAAAATCCACATTGTGGGATACTTCAATAACTCTGCTTTTTCTTTTCACAAGCAAAAGATTAGAAAAAGGTACATTTGGTATTCTAGTGCAAACATCATAATAAGTTTCAATCATCAGTATCTTCATAGTTGCGTTTGTGATTTTTCTTTCACTATGAAATGATCTGTGCATATATTAAAACTTGAGTCTGTATGCTGTAATAAATATCACATTAATGTAAAATGTACCTTATATACATACCTACGTGGAAGATGGTCTTGAATTTAAAATGACCATTGACTGAAAAAAATATCAGGAGAGAAAAGTCACTATAACATTTCCATGTTTTCCTCATTTTGCCATTCACAGTGATTTTCTGTAACATATTGCCCATGAATGTATAGGAATTATACTAGTTGTCCTGAAAAGATCCACCCAATCAGCATGCAGTTCCATGCATAGGTATTCCCAGTCTCAAAGTGAGATGAACTGTGGAGCCCTCCTGTGTATGTTCTCACACATCTTATAGAACAAGAATTTCACTGAGATGTGTCTACAGGGGGTCCCCACTTAACGTCCTCCCACTTTAATGTCCAAAATGTATTGAGGGAAGTTTCTGCTTAGCGTCTAAATTGTTCACCTTAACATTCGTCCTTTTGTATCTTCCCAATGTTTTTCCTCCGACTGGGTGCAAAACTCGTATGCTGTGACATCACATTGCATCATTAAAACATTTAAAAGTTAGTCTAGGTAATTATTAAAAGGTGTTTTAGAAGTTATGGTAAGGCAGGATGAAAATGTGTTTTATAAAGTGTTTCTTTTACAATGTGTTTATGTTGAAATGTTTCAAAAATGTTGTACTTCGTATGAGAAGGATGTAGAAACTAACCCTCCATTATCCCATTGATCTTTATGGGAAAAAATTCCTTGCTTAACATCAAACTTTTCTGGAACGTTACTAGGACATTAAGTGAGGACCCCCTGTATTTCCATCCCCTTATACTGGGCAAATACTTGGTGCACCCATGTTTGTGTTATCAGTTCTGTAAAATTATTGACTTTACTATGCATGCCAATTCAAGGTAACTCTTGAATTCTGAAAATAAGAAAAAGCTGATTTTCCTTTAATTTAGTACTATAGATTGTGATTAGAATTTAACAGAAATATTACCATCTAAAAAGAATGAATTTATTTTTAACAATGTTTTCATTTTCAAATGTGGTTTCTAGAGAAGAATTGCAATAGGTTATTATCACTGTCAGGGCTGGTCTGATATACCAGTGGTCTGGCAAGGCGAAATCTTGAGTGCTTTCCAGGGTCTATTACAATTATTTTAAAGTGACATGCAGAACATTTTGAGAAACATTAAAAAATATTATATATTTGCAAATAATGGTAAATTTAATTATAAAAAATTAGTGTCTAGATCCCTTTTCTGCTGCTTTGACCTCTCCTTTTATTCTCCCTATTGATCTCTATTGTTGTACTCTCTACCTCTTCTTTTACCCACTTGCCATTACTCTTCTGCTCTCACAACCAGGCCCTACGAGAGGAGAGACCCAGAGGGCCATTTGGCCCAGACCTCAAGCTTGAGGGGGCCTCAAATTTTGTCTTGTTCAGCAGCGGATTTTTGCATGGGTGCAACGTGGGGCCTCATCACAAATGTTGATCTCGGCCTTAAACCATATCCTCCATATGTTTTCCTGAGTACCCTATTGCCGCTAGTTACAGAAGCCACTACTAGTATTTGGGTTAGATCAGGGGTGCCCATTATGTCGCCCATGGGCAACCAGTCACCGTTTAGGAGGGTCTATGTTGCCCACGCATTCATCCAGGCATTAAGCTTATATGCCTGAGTAAAGAGTTTTGGGAATAATATCTGACAGTGGGCTTTTCCATAGGAAACTCAATACAGTTTGTTATTCAGTATGTTAAAATAATAGATAATTCGAACTTTACAATCGAAGAATGGTTTGTCTTGTTTGATAATTTCACCAAAAAAACTGGCAAAGAGCAGCTCGTGTACTGCAGATTATTGAAGGTTCGAAGTTGGATTTTAAAGAATGTATTGGCCAAACCTATGACAATGGGTCAAATATGTCTGGGAAGTACAAAGGTGTACAAGCCGTTCTGATTGTATTTTCTCCAGCTGTGGAAACCACATTAAATTTAATAGGTGTGGATTGCACTGAATCATGCAAAGAAGCAATTGCATACTTTGGAACTGTTCAGCAAATGTACAATCTTTTCGCAAGTAGTCCACAAAGGTGGGAAGTTCTGAAGCAACATCTTTCTGTTTCACTGCATGGTATTTCCACAACTAGATGGTCGGCAAGGATTAATGCAATTAAATCAATTCAGCAGCATATGGATTTGTTGAGAAAGGCTTTAAATGAGCTTGAACGTCTCAATCTCACAGCACAGGCTCGAACTGAACTTCAGTCTATTCAGAAGCATATGTTCAGATTTGAGTTTGTGATGATGTCGACCTTGTGGATGAAGCTGCTTACTCTTTTACACCAAACTAACCTAGTTATTGAAGCATGCAATGCTACCATTGATGTTGAGAGAGATAATATTGAATGCCTTATCAGTGACATTCAACAAATTTGTGACCAATGGAACGTGATACTTGTGGAATCAAGATTTGTTGTCCAGAAGCACTATAGGGTTAGTATATTTTTTTAAAAATTATTGACTCTGTTTAAATCTCTTTGACAAATTTGTGAGTTATTTGGATTTCTGTGGCAGTTCAACAAACGAAGTGATGATGATCTGCATTTTGTGGCGGAAAAATTTCAGCAGCAATACGACAAGGAAATCTCAAAAGATTTCAGTGAAGAAATCATCTTTCTCAAGCAAATATACTCAGTAAACTTTAAGTTGAATTGTAAGCCAAGAGAATTGTTAAAAGAAATACTTGTCCTTGGACTCTCCGGAGTGCTGCCTAATGTTACGATCGCATTGCAAATTTTCCTTAGTTTGCCTGCATCAGTGGCTTCATCTGAACGCACTTTTAGCATGCTAAAACAAATAAAGAATTACCATCGTTCTGCAATGGAACAAGAGCATTTGGTTGGGCTCGCATTGCTTAATATAAACTAAGATATTGCTCAAAAATTAGATTTTTCATCAATTATCAAGAAATTTGCAGAAACTAAAGCTAGAAAGGCAGTACTGAAATAAAAAATATTTAATGCATATATTACTACATTCCTGAAATAAAAAGTATTTGTATATATTATTAGTTTATCTACTTATTCATTTTATTCAACCATCCATCCATAGAAATAAGTTGAATGGGACATGGGAAAATAAATATAAAATGCTAATTTCTTAACTTTTTCTTGCAGAACATTCAAGTATTACGTTACCCAACAATTTTTAATAACCGATATAGTCGTGGATAACCCTCAGATTTCTCTCAATACTCTGGGTTATGTAACAAAAATTTTTTCATTTTGCACTCAATTTTTATTTTATTTTTCATAGAACAATGTTTATCGACCTTTTTGGTTTGGTGGACCCTGTAAATTATCATATTTTTCGGATCCTTTTGTAATCTTTTAATATCCACACAAGTTTCTTTTGCCATTAAAAAAAGTAACTGTTGTTCGATTACACATTGAAGTTTATTTTATGGTGTAGGAATTTAGGTATTACAGTTACATAAAATTTCATTCTATTAATAAAATGAAAGTTTTCTGAATCGTCACTTTATCCCAAAGTTCATCATCTGATCCTAATTGAATTCCATGGACCCCCGGTCATAAGTGAATCCAAGGGTGGAAGGTAAAGGGGTGAGGGGCCTCAAAATCTGGAAGCCGCTCTCGGAGGGCCTGCTCACAACAACGTGTCATCTGCACATGCAGCTTACAGTAACCTCTCACCAGAAGTAAAGGACATAATTGGCAACAATCTGCTTGCTATGGTGACAAAAATCTTGCAATCTTGTCCTTAAAGCACAGTTTTGGATTCCTTCAGCCCATATTTTAAATTTGACAGCACGAATTAAAACTTCTTTCTTTTCTCTGAAACTGGCTTCATGTCTTGACTTCATATCATGATTTTAAGTAAAGTGGGTGTTAGTGTTGCAGATCTTCTGGAAGCTTTTCTATAACTTTTATATGCACTTCCATTTTGTAATCTGCATCTTCTTACTCTTGGATTCAAATCTCAAATAAACAGCTTAATCTGTTTTAACCATTCTTTCAGTTTTAAATAGACTGACACCTTAAGAGGCTTATGGGTAAACATCATTTAATAAAAAGGCCAGGGTTCGATTCCATGACTGTTTAATTCCCTCATTTGAATAACATGAGAATTGATGTAGCATATTTTTCATTTGCACTTTAAAATTACTGAAAATAATCATGTAACCTGGGAACTTGAATCAAAGACCACCTAAAAGAATCAAAATTCATTTTCTTACTGTTGATTATCAAATATTTGTCAATTTGAGGCACTGATTTATTTTTAATATAAAAATTTTGTTTTTTGATGTGAAAATTATTCATTGTCAGGGAAGACTCCATTGTTTCTGATTTAGGAAAATTATGTGCAGGCACCATCTGCTTAATGTACATACATCTGGTTAACGTACATCTGCCAATATGTGGATCATATAATGATACCGTGTCCATATGTATGCACAAACTATCCTCTGATACATATTTTGTACTCAGATTGAGTATATTGTTTGGTCCTCCATCACATTTATAATATTGCTGCAAGGTGCACAGTCATTTGCCTTGTATTCTTGCATTTTGCTTGTGCTTTTAAATTTTAAACAATTTGAGTGAAAACTTTAATAATAATGGATGATAAAATATATAAAAGCTAGGGTATATCCTGTCAAAAATGCTGAGAGTAAAGAAACTTCAAAATTATGTTATCATACCGAAATAACATCGAATAATATTTTAAATTTGGTCAACTAACCTATTTAATTATTATTACAGTTGTATGCTGCCAGTATCGATAATCAAATTTCAAAATTTTTAAATTATGGTGCTAAAACAACAATTTCTTTGCATTGCCTTTCACCAGATTGCCTCTGCGGTCACTGTACTGAACACCTGCAATGCTAAAAAGATGCTCACTTTCAACAGATATTGGTTGAGGAAAAACATATTTCTGTGCAAGCTTTGCCAGTGTAGGATACTGCTGCTTTTTTCTTTGCCACCAAGTTGCTGGACATTTATTTTCTTTCTAAGGGTGTTTTGGCAAGGTATTGAGTTATCTCCTGGTCATTTCCAGACGAACTTGGTGGTTTGAATGAATATGCAATTTCATTGAAACAATCCCATGAACTGAAACATTGTACACTAGATGATGAAGTTGCTTTGTGGATGTTTTCAGAGCCCAACATATCAATAGCACTGCTGTTTACTTCTTTTAGTTATAATAACTTTGCTTGCATTTGCTTCTTTACTCTATCATTTGTGAAAAAATTGTTGGTAAACCTAGGATCTGGAAAAGTGGCAATAGAGCAATGTAGTTCACTTTCAATATAACAAATTTGTCTCAGGTTTTCCCTCTGCATCTCAGCCTTCATGGCATGCACACCAATGTTAGTATATTCCCTGGTGTGACAAAAAGCTCTTTACTATAGGTATCAGGTAAGAATACAGTAGGACCTCAATAACCATTGTTAATTGGTTCCTGGAAACCCCGATGATTAGCAAAATGACGATAGTCGAAGCCAATTTTCCCACAGAAATAATGTCATAGGTCAATAATTCGATCAAAAAAATCTTACCCGCATCATATAAAACTGAATTTTTAGGCCTTAGTTTGCTTGAAATTTTAGACTGCATCATTTTCATTCATTCACTTCTAGTTTTATTTGAAGAGATGTCACATTTCTGGATCTTTTAGCAGCATTGTCACTAACACTGCATTTTGGGACCATTTTTATCACTTGAGGTTTAATAATCTATAAAATATTTAAGATGTACATATGTTGGGGAGGTTATGTTAACTGTTGACAAATGAATTGACAGTTGTACTGCAGCAATCCACGAAGGAACGTTTTGCTGTTTGATTCTTAAATTCAAATACTATCATTTATTTTAATTAACTACCAAATATTATTTCATATTTAGCAAAATCTGTTAAGATATCTAATGTTAAACTGAGATCTCTTAGTAAATATTTTTCAATTCTAGTAAGTTCTTTTTAATGCTGTTTTTGATTTATTTTCATATCTAAGATTGAATTACATCATGATTTTTAATATTGAATTCTTAACCCTAAAGGCTAATTCTAACTTGATTTCCACGCATATGGTGCCTAAGAATCACTAGATAACTTCCGATTTAACTATAATCCATTGGCAATTTCCAATGCGGCCCACAGAAGGATTCACTGCCACTAATGTGGCCCCCACCATGCAGAAAAGGTTACCCATCACTGTGATAGCAATCTTTCCCTCTCAATCACAGTGCAATCGTCATTTTATTCGTTTGTCTACTTCGTTCATTTTTTTGTACCACTTGGCGACAAACGATGGTTGATCGAAACAATGATTATTAATACCGACAGTTATCGAGGTCCTACTGTACTTGCACTCTCAAGACATCAGTTCTGTAACTTCTTCAGCAGGCCTCAGCAAACGAATTGCTTTCTCTGCAAGCAATCATTGATGGTTTGTGAGTCCTGCTTTACAGATATTGTTCTCTGCAAAGTACAGGATAATGGCATTCATTTGTTCAAACAGCCTTTTTAACATGGAGTAGCTGCTATTCCATCTGGTTTGAACATCTTGTATAAGCACATGATGAGGCAGTTCCAACCTCTCTTGTAGTAGTATTTTGTCATTTGCAGGGGAAGAATGATGAAAATGGCCCATAATCTTTCTGCTTATAGTCATCAACTCCACTATATTACACTGCTAGATTTGCTTTCTACGTACATAACTGAAGTGTGTGAACAAAGCATTTGTGGTTCCTAGATCGCTCATCGCATTTATCATATTCCATTATCAATGAAGATTATGTGACACTTCCTTAGTGATGTTCCATTTTATGAATATTTCTTCTATTGTGCTAGTTATGCTGTTAGGCGTGTGAGACTCAGAGAACTCTTAGCAAGCCAGTAAAGCAGAAACATAATTAAACTCATCATCAATCCAACATACTGTCAAACTTAAAAATCACTTCAGGTTCTTACTGCACGTACAAATATCCACTGTGCAAGATAAAACATTACTGCTTTTTATATTATCATCAAATTTTTTGTGTGTACGTAATGTACAGCAGGAAGAAGTTTTCTGTAATGTGTTTCTGGAAGGAATTTTGAATCTAAGATTCATGGCCTGAGTAAATCTCAAAAAGCCTTCGTCTTCAACAACTGAAAATAGTTGGCAATCATTGCAATGATATTTCTATTTAAACAATGCTACTAATGTTGTTTATTTATGAATACCACATGCTTTGAATGAACCTTAGATCAGAATTAAAAATGCAATCCATAAAATCACAACAGCAAATGTAGAATGATTTTAACAAGTTGGAAACCAGATGGAATAATATGTCACAAAAGATGGCAGTTATGATGAAACCAAGATATTTGATTCAGTGATGGCAAACGAAAAAAAAAAACATTTTGTTACGTTTTTTGTTATGGTAAAAAAAGATATTGTTTTTTGTTACACCCAAATCTAAATTTTGTTTTTCATTACGTTTAACATTATAACGAAAAATTTTAGTTCACATTAATGAAATTGAGCTAATTGTCCTTTTTAATATATACATAAACTGTTTTTATATTCTGTATGTTTGCAACCTACGTAATGATTTATACAAATAGTAATTGAATTAAACTGCAGATCAGTAGTTTAAAAAATATATATTTCTGACTGGAGAAACTCATATCCTCTGCAACAATCCTTAGGAAGTGATATTTGACAAAAACTGACAATTAACATGAGTAAACCCCCCACATTCAGTTTTTCATATGACTGGCCTAGTTTAAGCATCTAGCATCAAAGCAAATGAAAATATTTATAATTTTAGGTCTGCATCATCGATTGTGCACATCAAACGACTTACATGCCAAATTTCAGCTTCCCATCTCATCTGTATCAGCCCTAGTTTCCGAGGAGGAGTGACATCACCATCTAGATCAATGTTTCTCAACCTTTACTAAACTTGGGAGCACTTAGAGGTAGTCATTAACTTAGAAGGAGCACTAGGACAAACTTTTCAGGAAATCATTTGTTACGTATCAGCTGGAATATCCGTCATAGTACACTTGTCAGTATAAAAACAATCTAGGAAAAAATGAATGAATGAACTCAAAAAATCGAAATGAAATTAAAGACTCTCACATATATTATATATTGGTTATTTAATTAAAAAATTCAAGATGATGAAGGATGCAGAGCACCTACCTAATGGTTACGGAGCACCGGTTAAGAAACACTGGTCTAGATAATTACCTTCTCTTAACAATGTGTTTCATGAAAAAGAATTTTACACAAAAGTAGTAGAACACAATTTTGAGTGATTTGACAATGATAAACATGCTATTTCAACCTAACAGCAAAAATTCAAAAACATATATTACAAAAATAATCTCCTACTTCCATTAAACTGTTTTCAGCCAAAAATCATCTCTTTACATTTTATTAATAATTCCAAATATAAAATTTTATTGATATATATATTTCCAATATTTATACTGACAATGATGGTGTTAAATTTGGTTTGTTAAAAAATTATAAAAGTTATAATAATGGGATTCTACAGGACATTTTTATGCTAGAAACACGAAATGAAAATACATTGGTTGTAGCCATGACTTATATTATCAAAATATTTCGAAAATATTTACACTAAACTGATGGGAGTGGAATTTTTTTATTAGCTGAAGAAACAACTTAAAATTTATATTTTCTTCTTTTTCATATGGTTAGATATTTAATGAAATAATATAATAATTTAAGGTATCAATTTTTATAAAAATTAGTTTATGTCGTTTGCAATCTCATTTTAAGGACTATCATTATGAAATTAGTGTATAATTAAAAAATAATAGTAACAATGTAGTAATTAACTATTTGGTGGATTGATTTAGTCTCAGTCTCTGCCCACGCCTAGGATCATTTCTGTGAAAATATCGAAATAACGGTTTTTATTTTTCTGTTTTCCATTATGTTTTTCGTTACAGCAATTTTGGACATTCGTTAATGTCTATTGTTATGTTAATCAAAAATAATTTCGTTATTTAGTTATGTTACACATAACATTTTCCATCACTGATTTGAATTGTATTGAGTCAAAAACAATTTTTTATGCTTTTATTTTTAATTTTCAATTTGTTTCTATCATGTCCTTATCCAGTGCTTTTTTTGTGATGGTACGTGCCGCTATGGCGTACGGCATCTTTTTTTCAGAGCAATGTTGACCCACTTCTAATTTCAGTACATTTTCAATTTTTTTATTCTTTAAAACTTAAAGTAATAAACGGATTCTATAAATGTTAAACATTTTGATTTTTATTATCAACTTTGTTATTAAAAGTTCATCACTAATTTAGTAGAGAAGGAGGAGAGGGTGCAGGAAGAGGTGGAGGGGGGTGGGAATATCGACACCTCATTTTTTTTACAAAAAAAGCGGGGTCCTTATCCAAAGCCTATAAGGTTTAAATTTGCACAAACACTTTCCAAACACCCTTTATATTGTTAAATAAATAAAATGTATTCCATATTTTTCCCTTTTTTAAAATAAAAAATAAAAATATACAGTCAAACATCTATTTAGTGCCACTATTTGTTCAACACTGATATGGCACTAAAGCAGGGGTGACGGTAAATCGAGTCACCCTCATGAACTACGTATTGAATATAAAATTTTCAAATAAAAATCATTTTATAGGAAAAATATCAAAGAATGATATGATTCAATTGTCTAGAAAAAATAAGAGAGTAAAGAACACATATTGGTACACAGCAATTGCTTATTGTTCCTGCTGAAACTGCATCCCATGACAGTTTTATCATGTACAAAGCATTTTTCAAGGATAACTTGATTGAACAATTATTGTTAATGCTCTCTACTATCTTTTTCACTTGATGTCTCCTATAGTGTGTCTTAAAGCTCTTAAGAGGCTGTAGAAAGCCAGTGCAATTGAGTGGTAAGAACTCGAGCCTCACATTACTATGGTCCAAGTATTTGAGACAAGGTGAATTGTCTAGAAGCCTAAGCATATTATGCTTCTTAATTTTCATCTCCTTGATGAAATTTTGTATCTACTCACAAAATTCAGTAGTAATCATCCATGCATTACTATGGTGTCTGCTATTCACGTAAAGTGATAGATTGGAATTCTTAAAACATCGAGGCTTTGCAGCCATTCCAATCACAGTAACAATCCCTTTGTCACTCCCATCAGCATTTCTACAGAATGCAAGAGTTGCTCTGGATTTTGCTATTTTACATCCTTTCACAGACCCACCAGAGATTGTTTTGTCAGGTTGCATCTAAGCATATCTTTAATGACTCCTCTACTAAAATATTTCTTCACCATATTTCACATGAATCCTGGGATGATGTTCATTATGCAAGTGATGTTGATTCTAAATGGAATGCTTTCATGAAAACTTTTACCCTCTGTTTTAATGCAGCCTTTCCTGTCAGAAAGATTAAACAAAATGTGACCATGCATAAAAGAAAATTATACTCTCCTCATCTTGTCATCAGGTCTCAGTATGTTCAGGATTTATACTTTCAATATAAATTTGTAGACACTAACCTTCATGGTGCATACTTATGTGCTCTAAAGGACTTTAGAATGCACGTATTAGCTGATAGAAATGCTGCAAATGTAAACCATATAAATAATTCCAAAAATATTATTAAAGCATCATGGAGCATTATCTATATATTAAAAGGCTTGGGTATGTTTCCATCCTTAACAACCAAAATCTTGGTTGTTATGTACAATATAATAATTCATCGTATAAGATTTTTGGTAAATGTGCGTTTGCTTATGTGCATTTCATTGGAATACAATTTAAAATAGTTATTGTTATTTACTTCCATTGTTGATGAATATTTTTTTTGTCATTTGGATATATATTATGAATTATTGAACTAATAGATAATGATTTAAGATGGACAAATTAATTATGTGGTATGATGCTTAACACGGAAGACTGTGGATGTCAGGTTTAAAAACATGTATGTACATAGTTTGTTATTAATTTTCCTTCAAAGTTTTGTTGCTTTACTTTCATATGTGTCAGCATTACATGCTAACTAATAGGTATTATTTGAAAAGTAACATTATTTACTGAGTTTTTAATGTTACAGATAGTTAGTGTTTGTATAATGATTCCAATCAGGTCTCACGACCGGTAACTTTTTTTCAATTGCAATGTTATTTTTTGTTGTAATGATATCGTGCGCATTACCTTATTACTGTTGATGCCACGTTAACAAGCAACTTTTAATTTACTTTTTATTTATAAGTTTTAAACATTAGCATTGGTTGAGTAAACAATTCCATATATCTCAAGAACCAGTTGCTATAAATAAATATAGTACACGCCATTATATTGATTTTTAATTATCGTTGAATTACAATATCAACGTAAAATCCGTATATATATAAAACATTACAAGGATTTGATCATGTTAAGAAGTTATAATTGGAATGGTTATAAGAAGTTAAAAATAGCTGAACCGTGCGAAAGAACTCTCAGAAGCCATAGAATATATGCTAATGAAACATTAGAGGAGAGATCAAATAGACTAAGTGAATGGAATGAAATTCTACAACGTCGAAGACGAACAGAGAACATTGAAGAAAGAGAAAAACGATTGGCAATGAGACGATTTGCAAAACACCGTAGAATTTATCAGATATAAGCACCTGATACTAATGATGAACAAGCTGTAATCAACGTGAAAGAGCATGACAAAGGAACTATGTGTTGCAATTGTGAGTATTGCAATGCGAGATATTGGAAAGAAGAATTAAACACATCAAATAAATACACTAAATGCTGCCATAATGGAAAGATTTCACTCGAATCACTGTCTGAGCCACCTGCTCTATTACGAGAGCTCTTAACAGGAGATACTTGTGAAGCAATTAACTACAGAGAACATATACGAGAGTACAACTCAGCCCTGGCATTTGCATCAATGGGCGCCGAAATTAAATCACCCCCTGGAAGTGGTCCATACTGTTTCCGATTACACGGCCAAATTTATCATTTGGTCTCGCCACACTATCCAAACAAAGCCAATAAGCCAGGATATGGACAACTTTATATTTTCAATTCTGCTGAAGCAACAATTAGACGGCTTGGAAATCAATCAAACGAAGGGTGTATGGCTAAAGTAATGCAACAAGTGGACGAGATGCTGCACCAAGTTAACCCATTTGCAGAGTCATACAAACAAATGCATCAAATTGCCCAGACTTATACAACAATGGATGCACGCATGGTATTTATGGAAGACCCATACTTAGACATGAGGCGATATAATGCACCTACAACAAGAACAAAGGTGGCGAACCGCCTGCAAATAGAGACATATGCATATATCCCACAGGTGACTGCTGTAGAATTATATCACCGCTAAACAAATATGGAGACCCCATGGTGTATCCATTGCTTTTTCCATATGGGGAGAGTGGTTGGCATAAGGAAATGCAGCACGTAGCAGAGAGGAGTACTGAAGGCTCGAGATTAAATTATTTACATCAAAACCAGAAATATTTACGAGTAGAAATGTACCAAGGGTTACTGGATGCAGTAGAAACAAGAGCTGAGAACTAGAACATGAGAGTAGGGAAGATGATAATTCTGCCTTCGACTTTCCAAGGGAGTTCAAGGTACCTGTAGCAAAACTATCAGGATGCTATGGCAATTGTCCGAAAGTTTGGGAAACCTGATCTATTCGTTACATTTACTTGCAATCCTGCTTAGCCTGAGATTTTGAATGCAATGGAAGGAAAACAACGGCCTGAACACAGACCAGACATAATTGTGCGAGTGTTTAAAATAAAACTTAGAGAACTGCTTGACGACTTTCTCAAGCATAACCTTTTTGGTACTGTGATAGCCTTCATGTACGTGATTGAATTCCAGAAACGTGGATTACCACATGCGCATATACTACTTACGTTGTCTGCAGATTACAAAATATGCATGAAGGATGATGTTGATAGAGTTGTAAGTGCAGAACTACCATGCCCACAAACAAATTCAAGGTTGTTTGAAATCATCACAAAGTGCATGATACATGGTCCCTGTGGCATACTCAATCCACATTCTGTGTGCATGAAAGGAGGTATGTGTTGTAAGGGATTTCTGAAGGAATCAGAGATACAACAGATGAGAATGTTAATGGATATCCAAAATATAGAAGAAGAGAAGGGTCAGCTGTTAAAATAGGAAAATATGACTTGGACAATAGAAGGGTTGTACCTTATAATGCATGGTTGTCAATGAAATTTAATGCTCACATTAATGTGGAAGTGTGCGCATCTGTGAAGAGTGTGAAGTACCTCTATAAATACGTTTACAAAGGCCACGATGCAGCATCTGTATGATTACTGAGGGAAGATAGCAATGGAATTTTTATCTATGATGAAATTCAAACCTTCTTAGATGGATGATATGTTAGTGCACCTGAGGCAATGTGGCGTTTGAATGAGTTCCCTATGTCAGAGAAATCGCATACCATTACAAGATTGGCTGTTCATCTACCCAATAAGCAGCAAGTAATCTTCCAATAGGGCAGAGAAGAGGAGGCCTTATAGCTGGAAATGTCTACAAAGACAATGCTGGAGGCATGGTTTGAATTGAACAAGACATATGTTCAAGCAACACATTTAAATTACACAGACATACCAAAGTACTACGTATTTGAGAAAACCTCAGGCAAATGGAAATGTAGACAACGAGGTGGAGATAATATTATTGGACATATGCCTGTTGTAAATTTTCAAGATGGCAAGCGCTATTATCTCTGCATGCTTCTTACAAGAGTAGTGGGAACTACAAGTTTTGATAATTTACGAACAGTCAACGGACAACTGTGTGAAACATTTGAGCAAGCTTGCAGAGAACACGGACTCTTGGAAGGAGATAAAATCTGGCATAACACACTTGCCAAAGCAATAGAGACACATGCACTGAGTTACATTCGATTACTATTTGCAATGATATGTGCATTTGGGGAACCAGAAAATGCACTTGAATTATGGGAAAGGCATAAGCAGGTGAAGATTTTATAGGACATTATTCTGAAGAAATTGGCCCTCTCTACGCCCTTGCGGAAATCAAAGAAATGTTGAAAACTTATGGATTGAGTCTTATAAATCTACATCTACCAGCTGTTGAAATACCGTCAGCACCCTTGCAGTCATTTGACGCTTTAAAAGAAAAAGCTAAAGTGATCACAAATATAAAAAAATTAAATAGCGAACAAAAAATGGCATTTGACACTGTTCTTAAGGCCGTGTACAATAACTCTGAGACTAATCAACACTGCTTTTTTTTGATGGTCCAGCTGGAACTGGAAAGACATTTCTTTATTCAATTCTACTGCATGCTATACGCGGCAAGGGAGATAGTGTTACTGCCATTGCATCAACAGGAATTGCAGCAACTCTGTTAGCGGGAGGCAGAACTGCTCATTCTACGTTCAAGATACCTCTGGTCCTGAATGCAACTTCTACATGTAATATAAAGCCGAATACAGAGGAATCTAATACACTTCTACAATCAAAACTGATATTGTGGGACGAAGCACCGATGACACACATCCACGCCTTTCAAGCAGTAGACAGACTACTATGTGATCTGGCAGGATTAGATAAACCTTTTGGATGGAAAGTTATCTTACAAGGTGGAGATTTCAAACAGGTCTTACTGGTGATTCTACAAGGCTCAAGATCTCTTACTATTGCCAGCTGTATCAAGAAACATAGATTATGGACCAAATTCCATGTACTAAAACTCACACATTATATGCAAACAACAGCAAATGAGAAAGAATTTTCGGATTGGCTAATAGAAGTATGTGATGGAAAAAGCGGTACAACAATAACTTTGCCTTCATCCTGTTTTTCAAATACACAAGACCCTGTATAGCAACTCTATGGTGACATTAATTTCAACTCTGCTACAGCTCAACAACTGAAAGGCAGAGCAATACTCAGTGTTACAAATGAAGATTCTTTAGAACTGAATAACAAGTATCCCTGGGGAAAAGGCTGTTTACAAAAGTGTAGATACTGTAATTTGCGATGAACCAAATGACCATCTGGATACCCAGAAGAGTTTCTTAACACCAACATGAATGCCTCCTCATGAGTTGAAATTGAAAGCAGATGCTGTAGTCATGCTACTACAAAATCTTATGCCATCACGAGGACTCTGTAATACAGTGGTCGGCAATTAGGGGTAAATTACCCCGGCTGGGGTAATTTCGAGTTTTCTAGGGGTAACGAGCAATATCCGGATTACAATAGTGTGAACGGAGCTTTATGCCTAGAAAATGTGAGAGAAGCAATTTTTGGCATGCTGACAGGGCTCCCGATGCCGGATGTACATTTGCTATTTTACTTCTTGGGACATCTTTTTGGTGGCACGTTTCATTTATTTTCTTGTAACATTCATGTTGAAATGTAACCTGATGTCTGACATTTATTTTGCTGTGAATAGATCTTATTTTCAACACTCAGCAATGAGTTTTTTCAGCGACATACAAAGTATTAACCTTCTGCTATCCGAATATTAAAGTGAGGAGTTGGAGGAAATTGGAGTAGACTTAACGGAAAGATTGTCTAATCCATGCCACGTCACATTCTCAAAGTTATTCGAGGAAAAGACTGTCTAACTAAACATTGATCTTGACTAACTTTGTGATTGTTTCTGAACTAAGAATGCCGAAAATCCCTTCTTTTATTGCTGTCCAAATATTTTTATAACCAAACATTCACTATGTTACTTCTTTCAGCACTTATTTAGTAGCAAAATTCATACTTTGTCCCTCAAAATTCAATCAAAAATGTAACTAGATGAATAAAAATTACGTTTATGTGAACAAATCATAATTCCGGTACTCGACATTGTGTTTATTTTAATCGAAAGTACAATGATTGGTGCTGTCCGAATATTAAAGTGAGCCAATGTAATTGTTTAATTTATTTAGAAAGTCACAACTCACAGTTTCTCTTTCGTAATTGGATGAGCAAGACGGACATAACGTGTTGTGCTCTGATCCCTGAACCTCAACTCATGCCAACGTATGTTTCGAAAATTGCAGTAATAGAATTTCAATTTCAGTGTTCTACTAATGATTTTATAATAATATTATATACATATACACTATGAAAATAGATTTAATTGATTGTAATACTGATTTTATATATATATATATATACATACAGGGCCACGCCGACCTATGGATGCAAGGGGGGCAACATATTAGGGGCGGCAATTCACGGGCGAGAGCAAGAATATATCATAATTTTGTGTTTTTACAAACGCACAAATGTCCTTTCTGCTGTGTTTGTAAACTCATGTGATAGACCATCTTCTATAACCAACTATTTTTACTTTCTCCATACGTAGTAATGGGAAAGTATTGTGTTCACGAAAAAAATCGACTTCGAGATTTCCACGGAAATATACGTTTTGAGGTCCCTAGAACACGTTTGGACTATTTTCGGAATGATGTCTGTGTGTGTGTGTATGTTAATTTGGGCACTCTTACTCAAAAAGTACTTGCCATATTAATACCAAATTTCATATATAACACTTTAGCATGAGCACAAAGAACTGATTAGTTTTTAGACAATACCGGTTAACCGGAAGTCGAGGTTTATTTGAAACCCGATTCGGTTTTTGCGATATTCCTCCGTTAAAACATCATTATTGTATATGCAATTCTATACAAAGATTATAGAGAATATAATTTCTTACAACTTTCATTTGAAACAATTTTCCATAGCAGTTATTGTTTAGGAATTATTTATAAATAATCGGTTTTTTCGGTTTCCATCAAATATCTCCTTAAAAATGTCCTTATTGGTAATCTTCGTGAGGACCAAAGTTGTAGAGAATAATATTTCTTCCAAGTTTTGTTTGAAATAAATTTTCGTAGAACCATCCATTTCAGAGATATTCAACATTGTCTTAATTTCGAGTATACAGCGCAAACACCATGTAGTGGTGAATTCTGTAAACATTCAAATATACGTAATTTACGGCAATAAGGACGACCGTATTCTTTTACGATACGAAATGATAATTTTGCCTCATAATGCTATTCATAATAATTTAAATATCTATACCCCAAATATGGAGAAAGTCATGTGTTGGCCACATCAGATTTTTACGTAATATATGAAAATGATTCGTATACGAGAAAGTTTGCGCAATGTGTTTTGTACAATTTATTTCTTAAATTAAATACAACTTTTAATCAAAAAATCGAAAAAAATCTGGGCCAGGGTGCTTTTATCAGTGCGTAAGGGGCGGCTTTAACTGCTTGCACCCGGGCGACAAATATGCCTGGCATGGGCCTGTATATATATATATATACCCCCTGCAGAATGACTTTGAAAAGCGTGTCTACAAAGACGAATTCTTGGAGTATGGGTTCATTGCAACAACCGACAAAGGAGTCATAAAGCCGCAATGTGTCATATGTCTGGCTGTGCTGTGTCCGGAGTCCCTCAAATCGTCTCAGCTGCAGAAGCATCTGCGTAACAAAAACCTTGAACTTTCGGACAAGCCAAAGGAATTCTTTGCCCACAAGGGAAGACAAGTGAAAAAAGAGGCTGGATCTCATGGTAAAAGCGACATTTGATCAGAGGGACGTTGCAAAAGGAAGTTTGGAAATCGCATCGCTGATATCTCGTGCAAAAAAGCTGCACAACATCGGTGAGGAACTAATCAAGCCAGCTGCGATAAGAATGACCGAGATTATGTGTGGGAAGGAGCAAGCAGCGAAACAGGACGGTGCCATTGTCAGCAAGGACGGTTTCAAGGAGGTTGGAGGAGTTGGCACAGAACATCAAGGACCACTTAATAAGTGCCATAAAGAAGAGTGGGCTGTTGCCAATACAATTGACTGCATTGTGGTTTCCACTGATGCAGCCCCAGCCATGGTTGGGATTCACAACAGATTTGTCACCCTGGTTAGGAGAGAAAACCCCAGAATCTTGTCTACGCATTGCATGATTCACCGGCAGGCGTTGGTCGTAAATGCATCGGAACCTGATCTGGAACAAGTGATGAAAGATGTGATCAAGATCGTCAACTTCATCGAGGTCCAGCTGCTGACCACCCAACTGTTCCGCCAATTGTGCGAAGAAGCAGAGTCGGAGTACTGCACCTTGCTCTTATACTGTAAGACACGGTGGCAGTCATGCAGCAACACCCTAGAGAGACTTTGGATGCTGAGGACTGAAGTTGAGATTTTGCTGACGGACAAGAAACATTGCCTGGCCACCCACTTTCAAGACACCAATTGGCTATCTCTGTTGGCGTATTTGGTGGACATTTTCGGGCATTTGAACGAAGTCAACATGAATGTTCAAGGTCCAAGACACAACATCATTTCAACCAGCCAGAAAATTTGTGCATTACAAGCAAAACTCGAGCTTTGGTGAATGAGAGCTACGGAAGGGAAGATTGCATCTTTCAGCTGTCTCGCAAAGTACCTCGGAGACACCAAACTTTCTTTTGAGTCAATCAAAGACGTGGTAGTTCAGCACTTGGAAAAATTGAAGCAGCAATTTGAAGAATACTTCCCGGAGGCAGCTATGTTGAAGGAACATGTTGGGTGGGTTCTCTACCCATTCAGATGTTCCCGGCAAAATATTCCATAGAAGCCATCTGGGCTGGCAGAGCAGCTGCTGGAATTGCAAGCGGACGGCGCCGCTCAAGCAGAATACGAAGCTTTGGACCTGGAGTCCTTCTGGATGAGTCAGCCAGCGAGAGGAGGAGGCGACCAAGTTGTTACTACCTTTTGCAACTACCTACCTGTGTAAGGTGGGTTTTTCGGCACTAGTGATGATAAAGACGAAAGCACGAAACAGACAACCTGGAAAGCGACATCAGATGAAGAAATGATCAATAGTAACAAGTGTCAGTTTAGCCATTAGACTAACTACGATTAGAATTAGATTCTGTAGTTTTACCCAGTTAGTCTTGTATATAAATAAAACAACCTGGTTTTTCATTTTTTTTCATCAATATAACAAGTAGTTCCTGTAGGGGGGGTAACGGCGATGCGCTGACCTTTTGAGATGGGGTATTGGTCAAATCTAATTGCCGACCACTGCTGTAATGGAACAAGATTGACAATCACACATCTACAGAGACACATCGTAGAGGTCCGTTTAATAGATGGATTACACTTAGATACTGTTCTCATTCCGTGCATACCTCTCATTCCATCTGATACGAATATGCCTTTCAAATTCAAAAGGTGACAGTTTCCCATACGTTTATCATTTTCTATGACCATCAACAAAT
This sequence comes from Uropetala carovei, assembly GCA_036926305.1. Classification (NCBI taxonomy): domain Eukaryota; kingdom Metazoa; phylum Arthropoda; class Insecta; order Odonata; family Petaluridae; genus Uropetala; species Uropetala carovei. Next base: position 6,509,915 of record JAXCHB010000172.1, on the reverse strand, counting down.
CACAGCAACAAACCTTTGATAAAATCTGTTTATACCTGCCGAAACCAGTATTTAGTCATGGACAACTATATGTGGCTTTATCAAGAGTTAGAACGTTGGACTCATTAAGTGTTGTCTCAGAGACAAGAGATATTTTCAATTGTGTTTATAATGAAATATATGAATAAATAAAACATTATCTTTATTATATAAAATTTAATAAATATAAATTTTCTCTTTTATATTATTAAAAAAATGCATCGTGGTGGTCACCCATGCTTGGTATTTACATGACTAGAACAGCATATGTTATGCTGAGTATAGCTTGTTGAACTAAATTCTAATGCGGCATCCAGCAAATCAATTTTGCAATATTAATGATAAAGCAGCATCTTTCCCTGAATGCCCCTCCAGGAATACCAGTTCTGTTTTCCCAAATTCTGTTTTTCTTCATTCCACTGATCCCTCTGAAATAATAGGTATCGTCAAATCTTTTGAAAGCTCCTTTTCTAGCGGTATAGATGACTGTTATGAAGACAAGCTCCTACATCAGCTCTGGTCAATTCCCTACTAATCTAAAATTTTCTCATATATCTCCAATACACAAAAAAGGTTCACCCTCTGAATCAGAAAACTATAGACCAATCGCTATTCTATCTGTATTATCCAAAATATTTGAAAAATTATTTTATAATCGCATACTGTTTTCCTTGACTCCTTCAATTTGTTAACTCCTAATCAACTTGGCTTTAGGAAAGAGAAATTTACATTTACTGCCGCCTTCAACCTCATCAACAGAATACACCAAGCTCTCAATAACAAACAGCATACTTGAGGTATATTTTACGACCTCAGTAAAGGTTTTTGACGGTTTTGACCACAAAATACTTTCTGCAAAACTTTGTAATTTGGGCATCAGAGGCAAGTCCCTAAACTGGGTTATTTCCTTTCTAAGGAACCGCTATCAAATTGTGAGATATTCCTAAAGAGCTATAAATGACTCTACCACCGCTAATTCTATATTCCTCAAAATTAATACTGGTATTCCTCAGAGATCAATTCTTGAACCACTACTCTTCATAATTTTCATGAATGGCCTTCCCAAAAATTTTCAGATTGCATTCCGACCTTATATACTGATGACACATCCTGCCGGGTAACTGCTCATAGTCTCCCACTTCCAGCTGAGGTTGCTAACAGATCAGTTAACCAAATTATAGAATGGTGCCATCTAAACAATCTTGCTATAAATATCAATAAAACCTCTTACCTGCTATTTCACAATAAAAAAGCTATCCCATATAGTAGTCCCCTTCTTAAAATGAACAATAAAAGCATCGCTAGAACTTCATATACCATTTTCTTGGGCTGCATGTTAATGAGGAGTTAGATTGGTTAGATCACATCAATGGAGTTACTAAAAAAGTTGCCACTGAGTTATTTATGATAAGAAAATTGGCTCTGATACTTCCTGTCAAAAGCTTATTATCCCTCTTCATTGCAAAAGTGCATTCATTCTTAAGCTATGGAATATTATTTTGGGATAATTGCAGACTGGCTAGTCAAGTCTTTTCTTTGCAGAAACAAGCTGTCAAAGCTTTATGTAGAGTATCTTACCATATACATGGTAAATCTTTGTTTTCATCTCAATATCTTAACCCTACCATCCATTTACATTTTGTGTTGTGCAACTTTTGTTAGATCAAACCATCAATTTTTTCCCTCAAATGCAGAATACCATAGCCATTTCACCTGTTCGCTATTTCACATTCACATTAATGACTACAATAATGCACTTTCCCAAGAAGGCCCTCACCACTCAGCCTCTGTAATTTATAATAAATTGCCTGGGGACATTAAACCGGTTTTATCTCACAAAGTGCACAAAAGTAAAATTAAAAAGTTACTTCTGAAGAAAACTTACTAGTGTCTGTGAATACCTAGATCAGTGGTTCTCAGCCTTAATTTTTATGAATTATATATTTATTTAATGCACAATAAAATTATACAATTATTGCTTTACCAATTGTAACAATCTAATATAACTGTGACTTATACTTGCTACGCTAGTTTTTATCTTTAAAAATGAGTATTTATGCAGTGAAATTAATTAGGGGTGGTTTGGTGTGCCACGATGTTCTTAAGCATGAATGAAGGTGTGCCGTGAAGCAAAAAAGGTTGAGAAGCACTTACCTAGATGATAAAGTATGATTTTGCATTTCTTTTTATTTTTTTCTCTTTTATGTTATTGATCATTGTATTTTGTTTGTATATCTGTATTTTTTCCCTCTTCTTGTCTTGACTTGTAAATATTTAATATTCAGTAACAAATCCATGCAAATGTTTTTGTCAGTGGTGAAATAAATTATATTATTATTATATTACTATTATAATATTATTATTATTCCATAAAAGAGAGCAGTCTCATCCATATTGTAAACATCTCTTAGATCATATGTTTTTAAAATGACATAAATCCCTTTTCGACTTTTTTCAACTACTTCTTTGTCAACCTCGACTGTCTCTCTATCTCCTTTGTTGCATCAGTTCACTGTGCTGCTTAAAATGATGCAACCACCTACTGCTTTACACCAAGTCCATGATGCCCACCAGATCTCCCATTAATTTTGCCTGCTCCCTAATCACTTCATAAATTACTGTACCGGTTTTTGCATTCACTTGCCTTATCCAAATAACTAATGCATCCTCCAGATTTTCATGTTTTGCGTCCTTAAGCCATTTCACATTTACTCTTATTTGATTCACCAACTTATCTTTTTCACTCAGAATGTCTCCAACAATGCACCAAGTTATAGGTTTTATACTTTTATTTACAGCTTTGCCTAAGTAGCTATGGCATTAAAATTAACTCACTTTAGATGCAAAACCGTATATTTGTGGGTTCACAAATATGGTGTATGGCAGCTAGTAGAGGTGGCGCTTTAACAAGAGGTTCTCTATGTAATCATAATGCAAAAGTTCTGTTCACAAGGATTCGTTGGTGCAGTGTGGAGGTGGCGCTGTATAGGGAGCTTTAAATCGAAGTTTGACTGTAATTTGGATTTGGACAACACTCAGTTATTTGACCTTGAAGAAGCAAAATGGTAGATATTGGCCAAATTCCAATGCCAAACTATGAATTACACAAAATTACACAAATATTCTAAAAGTGGTGCTAGAGTAGATCCTTGCCCAGGATGCCAAGATGCCTTGGGCCAATGCTGATCATGCCATGACTTACCTTTATTTCCAAAACATCAATTTGGTTTTTTGTTCTTGGAGAAGTTACTTCACATGAGTGGTCAATCTCACCCTGTTCATCAAACTTAGTTTTATCAGATTCAACTTCAAAATTATCCGTTGCAGAATTTACAGGATTTTGCCCCATGGCTTCTGCTGAATCTGAAGTGAAATTTTATATCTCAAATACAATACCACATTTGTTCCTGCCATTCAATTTATCTATATTATTTTATCATATACTATAACATAATTTCCATTAAATGTAGAAAACAGTTTTTGAGATTAGGTTTATGTCCTGCTGTAACATGGAATATATCATATTTACTTACACACAAACTGCCACTGTATCCTTGTTTTTAAAGACAAAAACTAAGAAATAATACACCTGACTATAAGCAGCACCTCATGTTTTCACAAGATTACCTCAAAAATATAATGAATAATACAGATAGAAAGTAAAATTGCTGCAATATTTCTCCCAATAGAAATATCTGAATGTGAGACAAAAGTATGACAATGTTTCAGCATTCGATAGACTTTGGCATTTTTCTTGCTACTCCTGATGATCCATACTGCAATCATCAGCAAAAACTGAAATGTTTGTAACTCTGTTATCAATTATATTACAGGCAACTCCCGAGATTCAACAGGGATGCGTTCCTGAAAACGTGGTCGAATCTCGAATTGTCGAATGTCGTACACCATTTTTCCATAGACTTGCATGTGATAATCGAGGGATAGGTTCCCGCATCTCAGCTCGCATGAGTCATTTGTTACAAACGACTCGTGCAAGCCGGACCGGGCCGTCTGCAGCACATCCCTGCATACATCAATCTATACATATGAGGTCTGTTCAAAAAGTATCCAGATTGGCCGAGTGGAGCGCTAACCGGATATAGCATGGACTTGGGCCGCTAGGTAGCACTAAAGAGCTTCATTGTGAAGCAGTGTGCCAAGTGTCATGATGATACACTCGCTTTTTTTCACGAGCGTTTTTGTGCGTTAGTGATAGTAGTGTTCTGCGATTTTTGCCAGAAGAGAAATTGCACACTTGAAGGAGCAGCATGTGTCCATCAAGTTTTGCTTCAAACTCTGCAAAACCGCGTCGGAGACCCACGAAATGCTTAAACAAGCATTTGGTGATGACGCCATGGGCAGAACCCAGACTTTCGAGTGGTTCTCGCTGTTCAGATGTGGGCAAATGTCGGTTGAGGATTATGAGCGTTCTGGTCGGCCCTCAACCAGCAGAACCGAAGAAAATGTTGAAAAACTGCATCGGGCCATCCACGAGGACCATCGGCAAACGATTAACAACATCTGCAGCATTGTTGGCCTATCGTTTGGTACATGCCAATGCATTCTCGCGGAGGAACTCAACATGAGGTGGATCGCAGCCAAATTTCTGCCCCGCTTGCTGACCCAGGACCAGAGGCAACACCGGCTCACTGTGTGCAGGGACCTCCAGGAACAGGTCAGAAACGACCGAAACTTCCTTTCCAAGGTCATCACTGGTGGTGAAAGCTGGGTTTATGGCTACGACCCAGAAACCAAACAGCAGTCATCCCAGTGCTGCTCCTTCAAGTCTGCAATTTCTCTTCTTGCAAAAATTGCAGAACATCACTAACACTAATGCACAAAAACGCTCGTGAAAAAAAACGCTTGCATGTATCAACATGACACTCAGCACACTGCTTCACAATGAAGCTCTTTAGCGCTACCTAGCAGTCCAAGTCTGTATTACGTCCAGTTAGCACTCCACGTGGCCAGTACGGATACTTTTTGAACAGACCTCGTTCAACTATATATCACAGTGAAATTAATATAAAAGTTATTAAAAAGCACAAAATAACTTGCAGCCTCACCAGTTAATTTAAGGTTATACAAACTTGCCCTTCTCTTAAATCTGTCAAACCAGCCATCAAATTACGTGAATTTATCACACGTTCTAGAATTTTCTCCTTCTGTTTCACATAAGTGCTAATAGTTGAACGACACTTTTATTTCATTCACTTGTATTATCACTATTATATTTCCTTTTAGATATCATGTCAAGTGATAAATTTACAAGTAAATCAATAAAATAAATAAATTTAAATAAAAGATTAACAGAAAAAATAATGAAATCAGGATAAATTCAAACAATTACAGCAGAAATAACTATGTCTACACTGAAACTAAACCTCGCGTGGTTGGTTGGGATGAAAATTACTTCGCATAAACTAGTTTCCAATTCAATTGGCTGTGTCAAAATCTCGAATTTGTTGAATCTCAAATTGTCGAATTTTGGGAGTCGCCTGTATTTCTCTCCCATTTTAATGTTTTGTAATTATTATGTATTGTTTTAAATTTCAAATACTGCATAATCATGAAAGTCATTTAATGATTATCTCTAAGTGTGAAAATTAAAAAGGGGGTTTGGAGACTACGGCGAGATGGATATTTCAAAATTAATAAAACCTCCTTAACCATATAAGGTAGAATATTTAGAGATAGTAAATGGTAGAAAAGAATAAAGAAAGAAAGAAAAAAGTGTACCTACAAGTTTGTTGTTGTCACTTGTTAGTCACCTGGTGTCATATACTCACTCACTCTCACAAGAACTGTTACTTTTAGAAGCACACTCATGCATGCACACAAGTAACTGACAGGAACTCTAAATACCCTGTGGGTTGCTATATACGTATTTCAATAGCTAAGCTACCATCATCAGCAGCTGATGAAGAATGAAGGTATGGCATGTGGTTTGGGTATTTAAATGGTGGCATGTTTTTGTGAAAGTGAAAGGAGGAGGAGGGTTGACGGTTAAACAGTAGAGAGGGGAAAAGGGGAGAGGGCTGCGGTCGTTGTTCAAAATGGTCTGTTTATGTTTCTCAATAAGCATGCTTTCATAGGCGTCTAGTTTGTTTTCATTATGTACTGATTTTAAAAATGTTAAATTTTCAATGGTGATAGGATGGTTGTATTCATGTATGTGTGTTGCTACACTTGAGTTATTAAATCTATTGTGTTTAAAATGTGCAATGTGTTCTTTGAGTTGTGTTTCCAATTTCCGTTTTGTCTGTCCTATGTATACTTTGTCACATTTTTTGGATGATATTTTATATATGCTTGATTTCAGTAAAAATAGTATGGTCTCTTTTGGAATGTGGAGGTTGGCGAATTTATTGTGGTTGACTTGTACGGTTTTAAAATCGTGTTTGGAGAAAATGTTACAAAGTTTGTTTGTGGTTCTTGGGGCAAAAGGAATTTGAATGTATTTTGATTTAGCAGAAAAAGTGTTTGTGAGGGTAGCATGTGTTTTGAGAAAGAGTTTGTGCTTATGTTTTCGTAGTATGTTTGTATCATAGCAATTCAGTGTTGCAATGTTTTTTATGTGAGTACCATAATTTTCTGATTATAATACACATTTTCTTCTCGAAATAGTTGACAAAAAGTTAGGGTGCGTATTATATACGGTTATAAAAGCATACAACTTTCTTCAGTATGGAAATAATTTATATTTTCGAATGTTTTTACCAATAAATTGTACATTTCAATGCATTTCGATAACGAACATGTTTTTACAAATAAAGCATACATTTCAATGCATTTTGATAACATTCCTTTAAATATTGTTTTAAAAAACAAAAATAAAAATATTTATTTATTGACTTTAGCTGTCAGAATTACTAAAGCCTAGGAATTCATTACCACTCACCTCATTATCCTCAAACAGTTCCTTGGCGATCTTGTGTTTTCGCTCATCGTCTACGTGAATTGCATCGCCAAGGACATTTTACACACCTCGATCGGCTCGTATGAACTGGACTTGATGTTCACGTAAACGATGTCGCTGGGTGGCAAAGGTCGAGCTGTTATTCCAATGGACCAGGTTGTACAAAAGGCAACATTGAGGCAGGTTTTTATACATTGTATTGATCTTTAACAGGAGTCAGAACGTAATGTGATGTTTTCGTAAACTCTCTCAAACATATCTAGTATGGCAACAAACCACGAACTCATATTCCAACTGATCAGATTAGTACAAAAGGCGACATTGTGACAAAATGTTTTCTATAGCGTAACGTGATATTTTCGTAAATTCTCTCACACATATCTAGTTTGGCAGCAAAACGCGAACTCGTATTCCAACTGACCAGATTAATACAAAAGGCGACATTGAGACAAAATGTTTTTATACAGTGTAGCGATCTTTAATGGGAGAGTCAGAACATAACGTGATATTCTTGTAAATTCTCTCACACGTATCTCATTTCGCGGCAAGGCGAGAACTGTCCCGATACTATACATAGTCAAGTAAAATTACATTGATCTTTTACAAATGATCTTTTACAAAAAATAGGTGCGTATTATACATAGTGATAAGAGAATTTTCACATTTCTCTCCTGAAAACATGGCTGCGTATTATATAGGTTGTGTATTATAATCGGAAAACTACGGTAAGTTGTTTTTGGAAATCTGTTTTGGAAAGTGGTATATGTAAGAGTCTGGTTATCATGGAATGGAAAGCTGCTAACTTGTGTGAAATGTAGTGGTGGGAATCATTAGGTATATATTTGTCTGTGTGTGTAGGTTTTCAGTATACGTTGAATTTTAGTTTGTTGTCTTTTCACTAATTGATCAAGGAAGGGTAGGCTGTTGTCTTTTTCTTCTTCATGTGTAAATTTTATGGTTTTGTACTTTTTGTTTGGATATTCTAGGAAATCGGTAATGTTGTTTTTTGACATGTTTAAGTTGGTAAAAATGCCATCAACGTATCTGAACCATGTTTTTGGGAAGTTGGTGAAGGTGTCTTTACATTGTTTTTGAAAATTTGTCATGAAAAGGTTAGCTAGGAATTGAGAGAGGGGATTTCCCATAGTTGTGCCAAAGGCTTGTTGGTATATATTATTGTTTATTTTGAAGAAGTTCTGTTTCATGCACAGGCATGTTAGGTGAATGTAATCATTTACTGTTTCTTGGGTTAGGTTTTGTTCCTTGAGCAAAGTTTCTAGAAATTTCATGGTTTCTTCTACTGGGACATTAGGAAAAAGGGAAATGATGTCGAATGAGACTAGAATTTCATGGTCATTGAGGGTTAAATCTTTAATTTGGTTGATGAAGTGGATGTTGTTCTTAATGTTTGAGGTCTGCCTAAGAGGCCATTGTTTGTAGTGTTTATTTAGCCATTGAGATATTTTGTATGTTGGAGAGTTTATAGCAGAAACGATGGGTCTGAGTGGGATGTCTTTTTCATGTATTTTTGGGAGACAGTACATCCTTGGGATAATAGGGTTAGAGATGTTTAGTTGGAGCTGGAGTTTTTTTCGTAATAATCAAGGTGCAGGTTTTGAGGATGTTTTTGGTATCTGATCATCTTGTTTAGAGGGTTTTTGGGAGTTTTGGTGTAAGGTCCCTCTTCTAGCATTTTTTCGACTTTTTTGTCGTATTGTTGTTTTTCCAAGATTACTACCGAGTTACCTTTATCTGATTTTAAGTAAAAACAATCTTTATTGTTTAGTGTTTTTATGGTGTTGTAGTTCTGATAGCTGTGGTGTTTTCTTTTGGAAGTTTTGGAAAGATTCTCTTTAATTTGTGCAAGGGTGATGTTTCTAATTATATTTTTCGTGTTTTCGGGTAATGATTGAATAGACTATTCAATGTCTGCGACTAGGTCTTCTATCGGGGTTTTTTTTTAAGGAAGGGTGTAGTTCAGGCCTTTATCCAGTAATGTGATTTCTGCATTGGTTAAAGTTTTACCCGAAAGGTTGGTAATCAGTGGCATAGTGGAACCATTCTGCCCCCCCCACCACACACAAAGGTCGATTTACACCGTACCATACCATTGCTGTCTGTGCTTTCTGACCTGAGTCTACAATTTCCATGCATCGGCCTTGCCATATCCATAGTGTCCGTATCTTTCTTTACAATTTTCACTTTGCACTTTTAGTGAAAACCTTATTTTACTATTCACTTCATATCAAGATTTTGCTAAAAATGCTAAGCAAATATTTTAAGCAAAAGCATTTGTTTGGTTCTGTTAAATACACTAGAAATAGCACAATTCGAATTTCAACACAACACGCAAATTCACTGAAAGCACTTTGCCGGGTGCCACACACATCGCCAGTCCAATGGGAACAGTACTGTCAATGTCAGTAAAATGACCGTGAAAACTTGAAAAATAGCCAACGAAAACTTGCCAACGATATCTGAAAATACGGCACGGACACTGTCATTGGATGCCATGGTGCTGGATATGCGTAAATGCATTGGAGATACATTGGACAATAATAGCTACACGGTGCCGTCACAAACAGCACCGTGAAGTTTTATTAACTTATCTGTTTCAATGCATAAAACTCGGAAAATTAACATAGTTAAATTTTTGGTGGCAATTACCTCTAACAAGGCTTATTATATCAAAAAATATAAACATGAAAATATAAATGCATCATTTTTTCATCTAAAGATACACTAAGGGAAAATGACACAACAGCTCGAAATGATGGCTATGCAAGCAGGCTTCATTAGCTTTGTGAGTGGATAACAATGTACCTTTATGTGATGTTTACAAAGCTGAAACCTTCTAGAAGCAATAGCATCCTTTATCTCTCAGATAACCCAGTCGGCAGAGCCTAGTCCAACGCAAGCGTGCATATTTGAGCACGCTTTTCAATATTCCATATTCCGGAGAGTTCTCGATCGCTTTGAATCTACCTCCTAATATTACTTTTTCTTTGTCTCCATTAGCCATGAAGCCTTTTAGCCATGGTTGGCTTTGGGCCCCCATTCGGTCCCGGGTCCCCCCCACCATGCTACGCCACTGTTGGTAATATTATTGTTGTGTGATTTGGTAGCATTTTGTCTGTCCCTTTGTGGTCTATTGTTTAATGAATTGAGTTTTCTGTGGAGTTTTACTGTTTTGTTTGAAACTTTCTGTTGTATGACGGAGTGTATTTGGTTCAAGTATTGCTCCCAGATTGTCAATTCGAAGCCTGATAAATTTTTGGTAAGTTTAAGGTGTAAATCGTATGCTCCTATTTCAAGGGAGGTGCATTTTCCATAAAGTTTTTTGACTTTGAATTCAATCCATTTTTGTTTTGCTAGGAGAATGGCTTTGGATGCTGTGTGATTCATGGTGTTAGGAAATATGTTTTTGACAGTCTTTAAAGAATTTAATGTTGGCAGTGATGGTCTGGATTTGGGTGGATAGTTGGTGAAAACGGCTTAACTCTAAATATTCTACCTTATACAGTTAAGGAGGTTTTATTAATTTTGAAATATCTGTGTGAAATTATACTCCCAGCCACCCTTAGTTTTTTGGACAGCCAGCCCTCACATTCCCTCTCCTTCTCTATATAACTTTTGTATGTCGCAATGTTTTATTAAAAGTAGTAGAATAAGTAAAGGCAGAAAGACTTGTATTAAGATTTTTGAAAATGGCATCAATTATGTCAGTCTGCCCCACCACTTGCTCAGATAAGACAGCGCTGCAGCTGATGATGTAAAACTCACATATTCACACTTGCCTACTTTACCTATCAGTAAATCTGCCCCCTATCATCTCGCATTTTAGATTAAAATTTTTTCCTTGTGTAATTTTGTAAACATAAAATCTGAAAAATATGTTGTTTATGTGCAGGGCCATGCCAACCCGGGGTGCAAGGGGGCATGGCACCCAGGCACCAACTAGTCGGGGCTGCCTTTCAATCAAGATATTTTTATCTATATATTATTGGAATGCGATGAATGTGCGATGGTTTTTATCCTTTCACTCCGGATCTTTTTCCCTTCAAGCAGGAAGGGATAGGCAGAAATAGCAGAGCAATACAACATTTCTGTCAAAATTTACCTCCAAACCCTCGCAGTATGTATTCGCATTGTTCTATCCTTGGAAAGGACGTATTATTAGAGGTGACCGAAAATCAGAACCCAGAGTCAGCAGGGGAGACGAGGCGCTGCCCTAATTGCATTCTCCATCCTAGCGAGGGTCTGTGGCAGTATTTTGTTCATACACTTCCCACGACCTTTAGAGGCGATTGTAAATCGGTTCTAAAATAGAATAGTAGTCACTTTGGGGGAAGGGAGGAGATGCCAAACACCCTTGGTGCGGCCCTGCTTATGTGCGAATAAATATGGCTTGACTTTATAAGAATACATAGATGTCTACATAGATACTGCCTGCTGGATATTGTAGTTTATGAATAACAGCTTAATTGCCCATAAAAAATTAGAGGTATGCATGAATAAAGTATTAATTTACAATTAACTCACTTCCCATTCTATCCTCTCCCTTTCTCGTCCATCTCTTCTCTCTCTCCCCCTTCAAAAAAGTAGTTCTCTCAGTGATAGAGGATATGTTTACCTGAATCTTATGCACCTGGTGGTGCCTATAGTTGAGCATGGTGGAATTACAGACATAGCTCATTATTTATATAGATCAGGGGTGCCCAACCTGCAACCCACTAAGAAATTTTACATGGTCCAACGTCAGTGTTTCATACTTTTAAATACCTTTTTCATTTTTATTTTTATTTACCTACCAAATATAAATTTTTATCTAGATAAATCTGTTAATATATCTAGCGTAGCCCTTGGTAAATATTTCTCATTTCAAACAAGTTCTTTTTAATGTTTTTTTATCTTTTCATAAAATTATTTCTAAGACCAAATTCTATCATGATTTGTAATATTGAAATGTTAACCCTAAAAACCTAATTTTAACTTTACTTTCACTCATATGGTGTCTAAGAATCTCTAGGTAACTTCCAATTTAACTTTAATCCAGTCTACCAAACCATTAGCAATTTCAAATGCTGCCAAAAATGTGGTCCACCATACAGAAAAGTTTGCCCACCCCTGATATAGGTGAATGCCCTTTTCAATATCTACCTCATAGTAAATGTTTGCCATAGTTGTAAATTAGAAAGGCAAAATTCAACTGGAGATGTTTACATACCTGGACTTTCCGTCATTGAGTGATTAGCATCCAAGATGGGAATATTATCATCAAATTCATTCTCTGGAAATACATTATTCTCAGCTGCAGAATCTGAAGATATAGATTCTGAATCACCAGAAGCTGATGATGATGATGATGTTTGAACACATGGTCTCTGAACTCTTCTCACTTCATTCCATTTATCATCCTCACTGCATTCTGAGGCATCAGAATTATTCTCTGCGGCAGCATTGGTGGGTGGGTCAGGTTGCTCATCAATAGTCTCATAAGCTTTAGTAGATGCTAGAGAGTAACCACCACCTTCTGGAGTTCGAGCCTTTGGACTACGTTCTTGAAACAACCAATTATCTTCCCATGAATCCATTCGTGAAGGAGGCTTCTTTCTTGTTCCTGTAGCCAAACTTAGCTCACACCCTATTGCCAATGAAGGAAAATTGATGTGTGTTACAGACGTGTCCAAAATATCAAATTTATGATGTAGAGCAGGGATGCAAATACATGGCATGCGTGCCAGAAGTGGCACGTTTGCAAATTTATTTGGCATGCATAAGCTTGTATTTTCTGTATAAAATATGTTTCTTAGAGAAGGAGTAAACTAGTGGCACACGAAAAAACTCAGATAATTCACATTACTTTCTTGGCACATGAGACAAAAATCATTAGCCATCCCTGTTGTAGAGGAATGATTTAATTGAGTTATAAAATTTTTTACATCGCTTTTAGTGCACATTTTACCTTCACAAGAACTGAGAATGCCATGTAGAGTCTAGAGATAATTGTATCAATTGCTGAATAAATTGAGATATTCAAATGATAATACATGTTCAGCTAAATATTTTTGTTTCTCAATTTCTTGGGCATGATAAATCAAAAGATGATGCAATGAAAATATTTATTGATAAACATGGTTTATCACACAAGTTACCACTGCCATCTGTATCAGCTTCATTGTCCAACAGTTCAAACTGAAAATCAGGAAATGGTGGCCTGCCATGTTCCATGGAGAGCTTCTGAAGATTAGATAATGCTCTTTTGTCTTCATCCAATTGCTCATTGGAAAATTGTGTTGTTCCCATTCCCTCCCATGGCATATTCTGCAAGTGATTTTCATCTTTATCCTACAAGACAATGAAATGTGTTACCTAATTTTTGAATTAGGTAGTTGTCTAATTTTTGAAACCAATTAACATATTCAAATAAGCTAACATAATTTGATGAATATGAAATGCTTTTTAATTAATGAGGATTATACATTATTACATATCACAAGAAATATTAATATGGGTTTTAAAAATTAACATGTGAATGTACAGGGTTTCAGTGAAAAAAGTAAACTATTGATATTCAGCTAATGCCAGGGTTTTCAACCAGTGGTACACATATGTCAAGAGTTTTAAAGGGATACACAAAAGTGTTAAAGATTATAATTTTTCTTCTTACATTCTCTTTTGTTCATGACTTTGGAATCAAAAATTGAAATGTGACGACTAAGAATAACGCCGTAAAACAGAAAAATATGCCAAAACTGTGAATTTGAATGTTATAAACATAAGTTATCTATCTTAATACAAATGTAATTTATCTTATTGCTACGAGGGCGAGTCAAAATGTATCCGCAATATATTTATTTAAATTCACATAACAACAATACAGAATTCACAACTGCATCATTTTTCAACATAGTCACCCTGCTTTTCAACAAACTTGGTTCAGCGTTACACAAGGTTTTGTATGCCTTCAGAAAAAAATGTTTTCGGCCGAGCGGCAAACCACCTATGCACCGCCTCCTTCAGGTCATTGTCATTGGCAAAACGATGGCCTCTTAAAGCAACTTTGAGGAGTCCAAACCAGTGCTGGAAAACATTACATGTAACGTAACGAAATAATGAAAAAATGAAATAATTTTGAGTTAACGTAACGAAAAACGTTAACGAAATTTTTCAAAAAGCTGTAACGAAAAACAACGAAAACCAAAAATTTAATTTCGTTATTTCGTTAACAGATTCGTTACTACTTGCTCTAGCTGGCTATAAAGCTTGTAGGGACATTCATACACGGCATCTGGGCGAGCGAAAGTGGGCTGAAACCCTTTGTCACCCACTGAGCCATTTCTACCGCCTTGTCGCGAAAGGAGCCCTACCCCGACCATCACCCATTGTCCTTTTGGGTTTTTCTACATTTATGAAAGAAAGGATTCCTTCAGGAAGCATAAGAGAAGAAACAAGGAAGATAAAGCATTGATCTTAAATGTATGTGCCGCTTTCACATTCACTGTTCCTCCTCCCAGTATATCGTCCTTTCAATATTCGTTAGGATTGGGGTTTTCCACTTACTCGTTATACTCAAGTTCCTCTTTTAGAGGTGGGTGCTCTCCAAGTTACTGTCTCACCCTCTCCACCCCTGGATCCTGAACTGTGTCATTTGTTCGTCAGTCTAACTATTTAAGCTGTCGAAGAAAGATCTCACAATCAGTGCTTTTACGATTCAAACACTACCGGCCAAATTCATAGATTTCCAGTTAAACCCGGGACTAGGTGGTTTATGCTAGTGCCGGTCTAATTATATAAAAATAGTTATTAATTTTACAGCAATTAAGTAGTTTACAGAAAAAACCTCGACAAACATAATTGTATCCCATTTAAAGCATTCCATAAAAATTTCATAATAAACTTTTTATCGATTTAAATTTAGAATAGGTATTTACTCACGGAAGTGATTGAATACCCACATTCAGGGTTGGTTTTGGTTAAAAAATGTGTGTAAGTGAGGTAAAAATTTTCTGCCCATCTGGATATCAAAGACATGAAATAATATTAATTATATATTAAAATAGGAAAATAAACATTTTACTCAGTTTTGTTTTTCAAAAATATATTCAGCTGAATATTTTTAGAAAACAGAAATGAAACATTCACTGACATAACAAAATGACTATATAATGATTATATTACCAAATATTTTTGTATTGCAACTTTACGATCACGCTTTTGCACAAAGAGACAAACCCTTGAGTAATCAAAATCTCTAGTATTGAAGGTTCTCTGTATTTGGGGCAGGAAGGTTATTTGAAATTAGGATGCTTAAACCTTAAAGCACATGAAACCCCCCCTTCAATCCCCCCCTTTGAAACCCCTCTTTGAAACCCTCCCTTTGAAACCTCCCTTTGAAACCCCCTATTAATCCTCCCTTTCAAAACCCCCCTTCGAAATCCCCCCTTTTAAACTCCCCCTTTGAAACCTCCCCTTTTGAAACCCCCCCCTTTTGAAACCCCCCTTTTAAACCCCACCTTTTCAACACCATCTTTTAAACCCCCCTTTGAAACCCGCCCTTTTAAACCTCCCTTTCGAAACCCCCCTTTTGAAACCCCCCCTTTGATACCCCCCTTTTGAAACCCCCCTTGATACCCCCTTTTGAAACCCCCCTTTGAAACCCCCCTTTTTAAACCTCCTTTTTAACCCCCCCCCTTTTAAACCCCCTCCCCTTTAAAAACCCCCCTCTTATTCCTCTGAAGAGGTTAAGTAAAGTTCACAGTGCATCAGCATGTTTTTTAGACAATGTAAAACTTTAAAACGTTCGTCTTGCCGTCCTTCTTAAGTGACACCTGTAAATGGTAGGTTTACGTCTCATACACCTTGAACCAACCCTGAATGTAAATAACTTATCATGGCGTAAAATATAGTTTTTTGCGATGTTTTGAAGTTCTATGCAATACACCTTTGGAAAAAATGAAAATGTAAAAATCTGAAATATTGATTTAGCCACCCCTCTGAAGTGGTGCCTGTAAGCGACCACCTACGTCGCTTACGCCTGAAACCGGCCCTGCTCACATTGGGTAAAGGTTCCATATTTTTCTGTTTTACCTAAAAAATTACCTATATTCATTGTTATTAACAGTGGATTAAAACTTTATCAAACTATGCACATTTCTCTTTCTCTTCTTTCATATATATACTTAATAAAACAATCCTTTTGTTAATATCTAAAATATTATTAAATGCAATATTGTAAACCCATGGATGATTTACATGTATTTCTTATAGGGTATAAGAGAAGGAACAAAGCTATCAAAAATAAACCCCAGTGAGGAAAACTTGAAATTTCGACAATTTTCTTTGTTTTCGTCGAATTTTAGGTCTGTTGCAAGAATTATAATTGGTACAGCCTGTGTACTTTCCGAGTTACTTATAAAAAATTCTATGATACAACATCAGCATTGCAGTATTTTATTATAATTATTACATTATTTTTGTACTTAATGTGGGTTAAGGCAATTAACCTTGATTATTAAATGTTGGATATAAAAATCCTAATTTGTATGAATGATTAAAAAAATAACGAAATCTGTTGCGACAACTTAGAAAACTTAAAAATGTTCCTTATCTGCAACATATGTTTAGAAAAACTTAAACTTACAAGGTATAAATATCAAATAAAAAGTACTCATAAGCAATTATTTCGTTATAACGTTAAACATAACGAAAAATGAAATGTAGATTTTATCGTAACGAAATTGCTTTTTTGGTCGTAGCGAAACATGCAACAAATCGATTTTTTTTGTTTGCCAGCACTGGTCCAAACGAATGATAGTCTGACGGGGCAAGGTCAGGGCTGCATGGTGGGTGTTCTAGGACCTCAAAGCATAGCTGCTGGAGTGTTTCAACTTTGTGGGCAACATTATCGGGACAGGCACTATCATGCAACAACACAACACCTTGGGGCAGTTTTCCTCGACATTAACTCCAAATCGCCGGTTTCAGCTCATCACACAGCATCTCACTGTACCGTACACTGTTTATCATCATACCCCTTTCCTAGTAATGTTTAAAGATTGGTCCTTGTTAATCTCAGAAAAGTGTGAGCATCACTTTTCACAGTCGGCTGAGATTTGAACTTCTTTTTGATGGGGGACGTAGGGTGTTCCACTCCATACTCCGATGTTTGTTCTCCGGCTCATAGTGGTGGACCCACATTTCGTCACCAGTGAGAATACGATCAGGAAGGCATCACCATCCTCTTGATACTGGTACAAAAGTAGGTTACAAATGTCCAAACGGATACGACTGTGCTGTTCAGTGAGTTGTTTGGAAACCCATCTTGCGCAAAATTTATGGAAGAGAAGTCTGTTGTGGATAAATTCATAGGTGACTAACCTGCAGGTGGTTTCCCACTTCATCTCTAGTTACGTTTCTGTTGGCAAGAATCAGTGCGCGGACATCTTCAATGTTGTCATCAGTCGTCAATGTGAACGGGCGCTCTGACCGTTGTTTGCCTGTGACACTTGCTCGGCCATTTTTGAACATGTCTATCCACTAGTACATGCTTCGTTGTGGAAAAGCGCTGCTTCCATACTTCACTGATAGTCTTCGATGAAATTCTGCACCTGTTACACCTTCAGCCCACAACAATCGAATGACTGCATGCTACTCTTCTTTGGTGCATGTGATAAGCAGAGTGGCCATGTTGACACTGCTGTTGTTGAAAGTCAACTGCATGGCCAAGGTCAAATATGCCTCTACAACAACAGAGAAGCTTCGTGCTTAATATTGCACACTCATTCAGCAGTGGTGCCAATCTCAACAAAAAAATATGAGCACTCTGCGGATACTTATTGACTCGCCCTCATGCTTTAAAATGTACTTGGGGCATGCAACCATAAAAATACTGCTCTAAGGGGTACGTGACTAGAGGTCTGATAAAGCTGAAATTTGTGGCCCGACCCAACAGTGGTGCAGCCCTGTCCTGGCCCAAACCCGAGTGTTGTCAGCTTCGCTGATACCCGAGGCCTGATTATTTTTCCTATTCTTACCTGCTAGGCCCAAACTTGGTCCTAAAGGCCCTTATGTTCAGGATAAGGATAAGGGCATTTATGACAGCTAATATGAGAAATACCAGTTTTAACATCATTGCAGCTAAAAATACAACTACATGATTTGCACTGAATAGAACCGTCTTCATTCGACGTCACAGAATCACACACTAACACAAATTTACACCAAACTTCACTTGACCCTCCAGTTTTCTCCTTTTTCACATAATTGCCACTTTTTAGCTTTGATTTAACATTGTTTTCACTCATTTTAAAACAAAATAATAATGGGGTCTTCACAAACTGTCCATAGTATAAAATAAATACCATCCAAGCAAGAAAATACTTAAAAGATTACTCAGAAACATTCGTTAGAACTATCGGTCTATAAGCGCAAAGATTAACTGAACAGCTATGCTTTGCTTACAAGAGCACAACAGCACAGGGATTTCCCAAAGACACAAGCAGGGAAGGCCAACTTTGACGTAACTAATGAGAGAAAGAATTTATTGGGTTGCATAAATATGTATAGTTATTATGAAATTAAATATTTTTATTAATTAAATCGTACGTTATTCTTAAGTAACAAACATTATAATTTTATCTAATAACGGAGTTAAATTAATTTTTTCAAGTGGCAAATTGGCCCGAAAAAAGCCCGAATATTATGGAAGTCATTGATCACAAATGATTTTTCACAAGCCCTAGCTCGAGGCAGCCTCGCATTACCCGTCCCTTTCAGACCTCTATATGTGACCATTAAAAAAAAGCTCTAAGGAGCACGTGAGTAAATAAAGGTTGAAAACTCCTGAGCTAATGTATTTATTTATGTAATAGGTTACATGTTTCTATGGTGAACTATGTAAAAAATTTTCTTTTATATGTAGTATTTCTACATGTATTTATGATATTTTTCTCTAACATGCTCTATTTCAGTGTTGCATGTTATTTTTAAAAAAACAGTAAAACACCTTTTGCAGTACCTTCCCTTTTTCGGGGTGAACCTGTACATTAATTAAGCTTATATGAGGCACAGAATATGAAATTTTGAAGATTTAATGTAGTTGCTTTGGAATAAAATCTTATGAAGGCTTACCTCATATGAAGCACCATTACTCAAATTTTGCCACTTTCTCTGAGAATTGTAGTTTGCAACATCTTCATCCAAGCCATCCTCGTCTTTGGTTAAACCATCCATTTCTTTGGTATAGCTATACTGTTCCCCTCATCTGAATTGTTGACAACCCTTCATCACATATGGTTCTCGTTTTTAAAATGTCCTCTGTAACTACATTACAAATATTACAGGATCAGAATTTTTATTCATGATACATGCAATTCAATAAAGAGAAAGCCTTCTGACTGGAATAATATTGATAATTTAACAACTTTTTTGTTATGCCCATATCACATATGGGCACTGCTTTACGTGTCTCTATTTTGATATGTCAGTTTTCCCAGATTATAAATTCTTGTGGAATTTTTGCATTACTGCATTACTATAATATTTCAATTGAACTTTTATTATTGTTTTATAGAAAAATATCAATTGAAATTTTGGTCATAAATTTAAAATTTACAAGAATGTTAAGGGGTTAAATAGCTATAGCAGGGGTGGCCAACCTGTGGCACGCATGCCACTAGTGGCACGTGAAGCTCTTGTCAATGACACACCTCCCGATTTTGAAAAAATAAAATAAAATGTATAGAAATAAATTGAAAAATTCTAAGTTTTACAATGTTCTTGGGCAACAGACTGTTGTATGTGCGTGCGGCTACATCAATCCAACGAAATGAGAATGTATTATAAGAAAATTGAGTACACAAACGTCACTGTTTACAAGACTGATTTGTACTTCTCTTGTTTTCCAGGTAGTTGTCTATACATTTAAAAATAACTGCCCCACTCCTATATAGTATACAAGTATACCTCGCTTAATGAAGCCTCTGGGAACAAAGCTCCTTTATAACAAAGTCGGAAATTCCGCAGTGAATATACAAAATATTCTAAATTGTTTCAAATTAGTGTTCGCGTGTTATACGGCTCAGGTGGACGAGAGAATTGATACAGGCGCTACATACTTACATTTCGAAGCTTCGCTAACATAGTATCATATGTTCTTAAAATTACAGCTACTATATTAGAAAGTTACTATATTCTCGACCTAGATCCTTTAAGAACCATGAGAATGAGTTGGTCCGACTCTTTATCTCGAAGTAGCCAGTTCTGAGATCTTAAGAAACCTCTCTTTTTTGTATTGAATTGGGGCGTACGTTAATTAAAAATTTTTCTATTTTCTGATTGGGATAAAGTCAATGTCAAACTTTAAACCAGCAACCGCAAGATACACAGGCGGGCCCATCTTCTCAGCAGGAATCGTGACTGATCCACCGTGAAGCTCTTGCCGTCTCGACTACTAACAACATGAAAACGGAGTAGAGCCACAATAATAACGACATTTTATTAATATATATTATTAACCAATTGAAATTGTACATTAGTATGTTATCGGTACAGGCAGACTTCGTCTTTCGCGGCTTTATCTTTCGTGTGTTTCGATCTTTCGCGGTTCCGCATTTGCGACCAGTTTTGTCTTTCGCGGTCTTATGTTTCGCTCTTTCGCGGAAAAAATCACGGAAAAGGCTGCGCGAAATTTTCTATATATGGAATGAATCGCGTTTTCCTCACATTTTCTCTCATAATCAGGCCTGAAAAATGTTGTTACGTTATTCTGATATGTAAAAATATTTACGTAATTTAAAAAAATAGATACGTGTATCTATTTTTTTAAAGTATATATAGAAGACACGTGTATGTGTCATTTATACTTTTAAATATTTTTCGGGTGCAATCCTCCCACACTTTTGTGTCCCTTCGTACGTGAAAAGTTGGAGAATATAAGCTGGCATCACCGTTCAGGAGCCTTCTGTCTTTATTACGTCAGGAAGGTCCCGAGGCGAAAGACTCAACCCTCAACTCTTGACCCTTCCGATTCAGGATCATTGGGTTATTTGCTCAGGTTTGACATTGTTCAAATGCTTAAGCTTTGCGTATCATTTATTATTGGTGGAGTTTCGCAGTTTTTCAGGAATGTAACCCACAAGAAAGACGCAGTCTGCCGTATTTGGGGAATTAGCCCCTGCAAGTTAGGCAACCTCCGTTCATTTTTTTCTTGATTCTACTACGGAACTTAAATAAGACTTTATTTTGTGATACTCTTTTCGTCTTCTTTTAATTTGTCTCATTTTCATTGAAGTTAATTTTTCCATCTTTCTCTATTTTTCTGCGGTCACCAATGAGGACAAATGATGATGGGATGGGAACCAAACCCTGTATTTCCCGTTGCCTTAATTACTTCTCTTTCGCAATTTCGTCTTTCGCGGTGTTTTCAGGAACGTAACCCCGCGAAAGACGAGGTCTGCCTGTATATATGTTTCGAAAGCAGTTGATAAACTTTTTAAAATTTCATTTCACTTTTGCCGGAAATCTTGGTTTAGTATATCATATTCATTTTTGATAGTATTAATGATCTTAAAAAAAACTACCAACCTGCAGTCAAAAGGACCATAGATAAGTCCATCTTCGAAACAGGTACAATGGCTTCTTCCCTCTGCCTTGCCCCTGCCACCTAGACTACCACTAATGCAAAAATATTAGGTGGCACGTGACATTTTCAGCATAATATGTGTCACCTTACAGAAAAACACTGGCCACCCCTGAGCTATAGCGATAAAAATTTTGGTAAAACTACATGCAGATTATGGCTAATATCAAACCTAATTAGTCTATTATTGGTGAACCATCATTTGTGAAAGCTGCTTTTTGGCCAAAATGCATATCGTATTTTCCCAATCCAGTTATGACTATTAGAGCTACATAATTTATAAATCGTGGTGACAGTGATTAACAATTAAATTTAAAATTGTCACCGGATTCGCTGATTTTCTAGGTTAACGGTGAATTTAGAGTCAAATGACATTTTCTAAACATCTTTATTTAATTTGACCAAAATTAAATATAATGATAAATTTTCCTCGCGCGCATAAATTCTCCCCAAATTAATATTACAAAGGAAAGTATTTTACTGAACTTTTTAGAGGACAATTTAAACTTTTTAATTTAAAACTGGTTCAAACGACTTACTATTAGCTGCCTGTGGAATCGGGATCGCTCCTTCTTCGCCCGATCGGGGAAAATGACTGCCTTTCCTCGACCTTTATGTTATCTCCTGCGTAGTTAGGCTTCCTTCAGCGCAGGAAATGACAGTTTGTGAGAGAAGGAGCCAGATGAGGGGCGGGTGGCTTCGGAGGGATAGAATGGGGTTGTGGTGGGGATAATTCCATAAGATTGTTGAATTTTCAGGGCTTAAGGAGGCCATATATATGAGCTCATGCGGATGCGGGTTGTTTAAGAAGCAACATTTGGGAAAATTTTGCATTGAAGTATTTTCGGGATATGACTAGGGTTGCCAACTCGTGAGGAGTTGATTACGGGACATTTCCGCTTCATGAGTCGGAAATTCCGGGAGAATCCGGGAGAAGTTTCACAAAGCTGAAAAAAAAACCTTTAAGCGAACCATGAAACTTGTAATATTATTTGACGAGAAAACATATAACAAATAGTTAATATTATTTTATTTTTATAGCTAGCCAATTCTTCATATTCCGTTCTAGAATGATTCCCTATTACAGTGATTTGAATCTGAATAAATACCCTGCAAGCCACTGCAATTTGTGTATGGTGATGGCGAACCTCCTATTGCCTGCGCGCCAATATTACTAAAATTGTCGAATCTTTTCCTCCTTGCGTACCACAAAAAGTCCCTGATTTTTTGCTTGCCAACTAAATTAAATTCGTGATCAAGACATAAGAGATATAAATTTGTAACCGCAAAACAATAGTTAACTAAATGACACAAATGTTTTTGCGGCACTAAATCAATACGATAATGCTTTGATTGATTTTCGTCTTTCGTTGACGTGCAAACCAAAATCCTGGATGAGATAGGGCAAGAAGTTAAAAGCGATAGTTATTATAATTTAAATACGTTTGTCACTAGTCATGCGGAGAAAATTTAATTCTATGTATATAAAATGCCAGTGTACTTACTAGAAGGTCTGCCGAGTTAGAGAAAGAGTTAAAAAGAGTTCTGATATCATTGAAATACCGATACCTTATCTGTAGTCAATCTTATTGACTGGCTTATACATGCATACTGCTCTAGGTACGAATATCAATACTTTTTTGCTGCTGCATGAAACTTGGTGGAGCTATCTTCCAACTTCCGCATTACGCACTTGTTATATTGTATATGTACACATGTAGAGTTCCTCTAATTTTGTAATGCACATGTAAAGTCAATTTAAATATAAAGATGTATGAGACCCACCAAGCTCATCGTTGCCAGCTCTTCAACAGCATTGTCAGGTCAAATATGTAACCCGCAAGGCGATTATCTTATCCAGTGAAAACAGGAGAAAAAGGCCTCAATCCGTGAGAATTTCTGGAATCTTGCCCTATTCCGGGAGACTCCCGGCGAATCCGGGAGGGTTGGTAACCCTAGATATGACACTACTAGGGTATGGTCAGAACTCTATTCGAGTGTAAATGGTTTCAACCTGCGAATAGATTTACGGTTTTAAACTATGCAATATACGTTTCGCCATAATTTTTCTTGGGTCAGCCGCAGAAACGTTTATTTCGCAAATACGAGCGGATATCTATGAATTCGTAGGTAGTCGAATTCGCGCATCTATGCTGTGCTTTGTAGTTTTTATCCTTCTTTATTCTGAGAAATTATCGATTTTTTCGATTCCATAACAATTTTTAACTGCCTATGGAAATGTGTATATTTTTGACGTGATGTTCATCTAATAAATAAAAGAGGATGTCTGTATGTTTGTGGCCGCTATAACTCATCAGAGAATAAAGTTAGGAGCTTGAAATTTTGAAAGCAGCTTCAGGTTGATCATGGGAGTTGCAGTGCCGAATATAATTCAAATCGGCCGACGGGGTCGTGACCCCAGAGGGGTCACGGATCGGTCGGTCAAAATTTCAGTTTCTTGAGGATATCTCAGCAACTATTGGACCGATTTTGATGAATCCTACACCAATATAAATGTTTTGATGATATGCATTTTATAGCTGAAAATGGACAAAATCAGTCTACTGGGTCGAAAGGTCTTAATGTAATGGCCGGTTCAAATTTTGGTTTTTTGAGTATATCTCAGCAACGAATTGAAATAGCCTTAAAAATATACATTTTTCATCAGTCATTTCTGTAAAACATAATTTTTGCATTTATGGCATTATTGAAGTATAGAAATTTACTAACATTCCATATCTTACGTAAAATTGTTGAATTGTTGTTTAAATTGTTGTTTATTTCATTGAAATATTTGTTGTTTTTGATTGAATTATCTTCTAATCTAACATATAAAGGAGAATGTTTGTAAGTTTGTTCGCTTTGAATGCTTTTAATACGAGATAGGGAGGGAGAGAGATGGATGGTAATGGAAGGGGGAGATGGAGAGAGGGAATTAGAGGTAAGGGATGGAGAGAGGGAGGGGGAGGAAGGGAGAGAGGGGAGGGAGGGGGAGAAAGGAAGGAGAGGGAGGGGGAGGGAGTTTATACATTATTTTCCTAAGATTTTCTTCCTTCATTCATCTAAATAGGAAAATGCAGAGTGGTTTTCTTCATTTTAGCTTTACTCGATGGGTATAACTGTGTACTATCTTATTCTTGCGATGCTTACATGTTGCACGGTTGAGGTTTTAGATTCACTAAATCCATTGAAATTCAACGGGCACTCCTGCTAGTATTTTAATATATGCAAATGTTTTAGGTGTGGATATTAAACTTAAAAAAATAAACGGAAAACCGTATTTCTCAGATCTGTTGATGTGTTTTCTGGAAATCCTACCGATTGGATTATTCTTTTACTTATACTTTTCACAAATCTTCCACTATTTGTTTTTTATATTGGTTTTTCTTCGAGGTAGACGAATACATTGAGAAAAGCAAGCCAAGTTTGACTCAACGAAAATTAGTTATTTCTCAGAAAATACATAATAAATAGTGCTGTAGTCGTAAAAAAAGCAGAGGGTATACTGTATACTAAAGTAAAACGTTGAGGGAGGGTTCTTATCCCGTTTTTTAGAGCATATTACATGACTGTAATGTTACGATGCCAGGAGAAAACGTATGAGCTGTTTTTTTTCAATCGACCTGTATAATTGTTCATAAAGGGTGAATATATGCTATATGTTTGAATAAGAGCAGAAGGTACTATTCGGCGTATATCACCATATACCCTCCACTACAGCACTGATAAAAACTGTTTAAGGAAGTATTTTGCAGCGATGAATTACTTATCAATGAAATTTGGTTCATATGGTGAAAAATGCTAGAAGCTGAGAAATTTAGACGTAAAAACGGCAGAGATTCATTTTATATATTTTTGTAAGTTTTCTAGGCTCCTTAGAGGTAGTATAAGAGTACAGTATTGATGGCAAGGGAAAAAAACACGAAAAAGTTTTTGTGCATTGTATTATATTAGCAATAACATAAGATATAATAATGTAATAAAATATTTTGGGAACAACATAACATACTGACCATACACTGTAGTTTACTCAGTAAATACACATAACATTTCGTCATATTAACATGTAAAGAAATTAGCACAATCATAGACTGATACACTGGATTTACACAAAACAGTTACGCCAAAAACTATACTTAATTATTATTAGGGCCCACTCTTCTTTAATTCAGTAGTATCACTCGATTTATTTCTTTATTCCGAGGACAAGATAACACAAGAAGAGAAATACTGCTATCCAGACAATTGTAGACGCAAATCCTATGAGTACAGTAGAATTATATATTCCCCAGCCTCGTATCAGAATGTGCCTCAATGCTGTATTGGCAGCCGTTGTCGGCATAATATGGCAAAGCCATTGGAAGAGCCAAGGCGTTCCTTGCAGAGGCCATATAGAACCTAAAAAAAGTAGAATGATATTTAAAATGTAAAAATACAAATATCCTTGAAATAAATAGGAATTTTAAAGGCTATTGGAGAAACATTTTCCAACTGGAATAGTTGGCCTATTGAGTCTAAAGACCCGAAACGTAATTAATCGCAAATGTGTGTTTTTCTAATTGAATTTTAAATCACTGGTGTCTAACCATAAGACAATTTTGCTTATTCCCTGCTCGACAGTCCTGTTTTTTGATGCTTGGATTATTGCCCTTCGCTCGATGAACACCAAATTTACTATAATTTTCATTATAAATCTTAATATATCTTCACAAATTCGTGACGTGATTAAGTTCCAGAAAATGAAAATATCCTTAATAAGAGAAGCTGGTTTTTATGGAGTTTGACGTATATAAACATCCGTTATGAAACCGTACCTTTCTCTCGCCTCCTTCAAAAAAAAACGTGACGCTTTCATTCTGCCACTGCGTCAATCGTGGCGTCAGCACCTGGTGTTTCTACAATCATCCCCTGAGAGTTACACAACAACCCCTCAAATCACTCAAAAACATTCTGTATCGAATGTTTACGTATACCCACACAACGGTATTGTTTCCTATGTAGCATTAGAAATTAATAGCTCGGAATTCAGGCTCCAACAATCCTTTTTGCGATGAATTCGCACAACTATTATTTAATCCCAATCAGTATTTTCTAAAGTACATATCTTCCTTAAAACCATTACATGTACAAAACTTGCCTCATTCTCAGATAGACTTATCATTCAAAATTCTAATGAACTTATACAGGAACAACGAACATAAAATTTTGAACAGTGAGTAAAAGTGCAAAATGGAAGGAAAATTCTGCAATCACAAATATTTTAGTTTTCCAAGAATTTACCTCAACCTGTTGTTTCTTTCATTTTCATCGTAAGGAATTACTGAAGTCAATGTAGCACATTTAAAACCGTCATAACTGTTACAAAATCGGAAACTGAATAGGTATACCCATGAAAAATGAAGCATCATGCATTTTTCAATCCAAACACTTCTCATATAATTTGAAAAATCGTTTTGTAAACCAAAAAATGAAAATGGGTACTAATAATGAATAATACAAATAGTCCATTTTTAGATACTTATATGTGAGCAGGGGCACTTTAGGACATTGTGTGCCTATAAGCAGAGTAAATTTTTGCACCCTCTCAAACTCATACTTTTTGCCATAAACTTTAAAAAATTAAGCACCTTTTTTTTAATTTGGCGCCTCCGCACCCCTTAAAATTCGGCGCCCGTAGGCAGTTGCCTACTTGGCCTGGTGTATAAAGCGCTACTGTATGTGAGCGAAATCTTGGCATATTTGATAAGCTTATTGATAATTATAAATGTTATATTGGTGTGTATACATAGGAGATGCATTGATAAGTGTTTGTGTTATTCACTGTCAGTTATAGGATTAGTCTGTGAGGAAAATCTTTTCAAAATATGAGGTAACAATAACCTGTTGGCTACAGAATGAAGAAAATTTCTCATAGTATTATAACTTAGGAATTCCAATGAAAGTAGATTATGAGCACTGTTGATTTGTTGTATAAACATGTGCATTTGTTTATATAATAAAATAGTGTGGATTCTCTTTTTTAATTATTCATAATGAGCCAATTTAGGTCGTTGTTTTGGTTGCATAAGATGAAGGATGTTGAGATTGTGCATACATTCTTTCAAGTTTATTCATGAAATGATTATCATCGCTCTAATTATCTTTGCTGTCGTCACGATATGTATCCTGAAATTTTGAAACCAATGGGCTTTATTTATCCTTCACAAATTATCGGAGAAATTCCCTTGCTTTTGTATAGAAATATATTCCTTACATGCTCGCCAATCTTTTCAAGAAAAATAATATATCAAAAAGATTTATTTTTGTTTTCGTCTGTATTTGAGTTTATGTGCGTATAACTATGAAAAACACAAACTCTTTGTCGTATTTCAATACAAACTTGTTGGCACTGATGTTTTTAATATGGAAATATTGATTAATCATATAATATTCTCCATTTCTAAATTTCATTGATGGTTCCATGGTTAGGTCAACTGTCTATAAATGTTTAGGAGTTGAAATAAGTGATACCCTAAACTGGGAACCTCACATTAACTCTGTTTGTACAAAAGTGGCTTCTGGATGTTTCATGCTGAGAAGACTTACTACTGTTACAAATGAAGAGACTGCCCTTACTGTTTATTTTGCTCTTATTTATAGTAGGCTTAAATATGGCATTGCTGCTTGGGGCCACTCTCATCACGCTCTGTGACTTTTCAAGCTCCAAAAAATGGCAGTTAGAATCATTGCTAAAGCTAAAAGCCGAGCTAGCTGTAGAGGGATTTTAAAAAAATTTAAATGACTGACTTTACCAAGTATGTATATATTTTATTGTATTATGTTTATTAGAGAAAGTTATAAATTATTAGAAATTAAGTGTAACATGGATGTTCATAATCATAATACTAGAAGAAAAAAGGACTTGACTGCAACCTTTCATAACTTATCAATATATGGTAACAGTCCTATATATATGGGTTGTAAACTTTTCAATAAGCTCCCTCCCTCTGTTAAACAAGAGACCAGCATACCTAAATTCAAGAGATTGCTGAAGAACTTTCTGTTAGACAAATGTTTTTACTCCATTGCTGAGTTTGCCAATTAATAATGTAATGCATTAATGTACATGTTAAATGTTTTCTTTTCTTTTTTTTCTCTTTCTTGACTTGTCCTATATTTGTATGTACAAATCCCAGGATGACTAAATTATTATTATTATTATTTATATGTTGTTTTCCTACAAAACACTGCATACTTTTAGAATGCAGATTATACTGAATTACTTCATCAATTTACCATAATTCAATTTTATGCATTAGTGAAATATATTTTTAAATATTGATTGCGAGTTATGGTTGAAATAGTTAGTTTGTGGAATTCAACTCACCTCCCATTAGTACAATTGTATAAAAGCAACCAGTGGCAAAGTAGTTGCTCTCAGAAAGAGTTTTACTTGACACAGATATAAGGAAACCTAGAAAACAATGAAAAATATTGAATTAAAAAGTATAGTTTCATGTAATAGCCAGACATGTGGAGGAACGATTGTTATTTATTAAAGAATAAATTCCCATTATTATGTGAATTGAACAAGATATATTAAATATCTTGTAAACGCGGTAAAATTATGACATTGAACATTTCGAAACGAACAATTACGGAGGATTTATCCTAACGAATTGTCTAAACACTTTATGAAATATCAACATCTCACCACAACACATTCCTGAAATCCCTTGTAAGCAAGTAAGCAGCAGAGAAAGTATCATAGGACCTTTACATGGAAAACCAAACAGCACGAATGCAACGAACAGTGCTTCGATTGATTGGAGGACGACCAGAAGAGCTTGCAGCATGACGTGACCCAAGAGTAATTCCCATGCAGTCAAACCTTGAAATGAAACAGAAACAAATTCAAGATAGGATGGAGTGCAGAATAATCAGAAAAAATAAACCTACAAGAAGAAAAGTGTGAATGATTAAGTACCTGTGACCAGCGTTCTGTCCCAAAGGCCTTCATATCTTTCGGTTACCATCACGGTCGATGTCATGGCAACAGCCATGAAAAATATTGTTCTGAAATGCATAAAGATAAATGCGATTATTTTGTGAGGATATTTTTACTTTCTCATACGAAGTATCGAGAAAGTATTGTTTTCGCGAAAAAATTCGACCTCGAGATTTTTACGGAAATACACATTTTAGGTGTCACTGAATCCGAAAAAGTGGTTTTCGCAATGCCGTCTGTCTGTTACTGGCTCTGGAGCCTAGACGGTAGAACGAAAATGAACGAAATCTCGTACTTACGCATTTTATCATACTGAGCAGAGTATACTTAGAAATGGTTGACATTGATCAATAATTAAGAGTAGTTTATTCTACGCATTTTTAACAACAATCCGACTTTCTCGAAAACGGCTCTAACGATTTTGATCAAATTTCGTACAGTTACTTGAGTATACATCTACAATAATACTACGTATTTTATTTCTCTCAATGAATGAATATAAGGCTTGTTTATTATTGGGCAACTTTAACAAAAATCGGATTTTCCAAAAACAGGCTCATACGATTTTCATTTTCTAAAGATAACTAAACGACGCATTAGTAACTATATAAGAGAAAGTTTGTACAATGTATGTTGTACCGATTTTTTTTATCAAATCGAATCACGTTTGAATGAAAAATTTAGCGTATATTAACAGAAACTTCGAACGAAATATGTAAAGGCCAAAATAATATGGATGAATGGTGAGTATTTTTTAGACCCGTAGGAACTGAAATATTAACTCATGATCAATGAAGTTTTATAAAGGTTTTCTTTATAAGAAACATTTAATGAAAAGTAACAGCCTTACATCAAAACAGTCCAGACTTGCTTCAAGATTCATTATAAATGATTGAGTTAATACCGCGATAAGTCAGAGGCATTTAAATAAGTTTATTACATACTTAAGTATATGCATCATGGTCCCGTTAAATGTCCATACCAAAAGAGAATTATCGAGCTCACTCTTTGACTATAATGAGGTGAGAAAATCATATGCTCATTCAGGTCACAAAGTAGATCACAGTGGTAATTAATCAATCGTGAATACCAAAAAAATATCTAAATATTCTTTTTAATTAACAACTAGCCGACTACCAGGAAGTGCTAATTTTAGCACGTTTTCTTACAATAAAAAAAACATGCTTTCGTGATCACGCTCTCTACCCGTATGCCTATGAACAAGGGATATTTGAAAAATTGTTTTTGAATTTTCCAAGTAATCCCTATATTTTCCGCTGGATGGCTTCCATTAGGAAAATTCAAAAATTTTAAAAGGTATTGTAGGCAAACTACTGAAACTAGAGGAGTGAAGTTTTCACGGACGGGAAGATCTACATTCCAACGGTGCGGGATGTCTCCTCCCGAAAGGGGGAGGCAAACCACCCAGAAAATTTAGGAGAAAACGTGCTTCCACCTCTTACTTTAGCAAAAGTATCTTACTTGTTTTTTAAAGCTATAATGCGCATCTGATTCACTCAACACTTTTATGGCCACAGAGGCTATTTTGATTATCAACGATGTTTCAGTCTAATACTCACATAAGTATTGAAGGTGGAGCAGAGAATTCCTTGAATGTGGAGTTATTATCTCCGTAAACTGGATCGCCGAACTGAATTAATTGTAGGAAAGATTTTAAAAAATTAATAGGTTAAAAAAACGCAGAAAACGAAATAATTCTATTCAATAATTTCTTACCCTTATCGGAATTTGTCCCATTTTCTTGTTTATGCCACAGTCGTGCATTACATCGATGTTGAATGTCTCAAACTCTTTTATCAACTCTCTTTTGAGTATCATTCCGATTTGTTCATCTATTTCCAAGAGTGAGACAAAATATTATTGACAATTTATCTTCAAGTAGAGACTATATATATATATATATATTAGGTGTTGAAAGAAACCCAGTGAGCACTTACCAGAAGGATAGCCGCTGGGGTGTCGGAGAGACACATTTGTGACTCTTGTGCTGACGAAGGGATCATCCCGAAAACTCCATCATCTACGTCTACAAATGTATCTCTCCGACACCCCAGCGGCTCTCCTTCTGGTAAAATACCATGGGTGCCGATCATGAACATATGAATGAATGGATATGCGTTCGTTCCATACAACATTATGTAACTGGATTAATTGTTTTCTATATTTGTTTTATAAAATATTAACTTATAAAGTATAGAAACAGTCATCGTCTTCAGTTAATTTCAATCAAGATGTAACATTTATTAATGCAGTATTCAGTTGGAAAGGTCCATAACACCGATATTTTAACGACTAAATTCCTCAGTAAAAATATAATGCAAAAATTCACTCCCACAAAAAAAGAAACAAGAAAATATTGCCATATCCATATTTGTAATTATAATGAGAAACATGAAATCCGATAACAATATAATATTATCGGGCTGTCACAATTTTTAATTTAAAGCCATAGGTCGCAACGATCTTGGTTAAGATAATATTTTTAGTAGTTTATAGTTAAACTGAATACATGCGGTCATTATCTTATGTCTCTCGATTTTGGTTTAGAGGGGTCGCGCCGAAATTTAGGTTGTGTCTAATGCAGGAGTAGGGAAACTACTGCAATCGGACCGAATGAGGCTTCCGAGAATCTTTTATGCGGCCCGTGAGGAAATTCTGAAAGCGAAACACAGAATTTAATACCGACTCGTTCATATCCCGTTACTCAAAATATGGGTCGTAAAAGCTTTTATAGTGAATTTATTATGATATACCTAGATTGTTTATTGATTTTCATTACTACGTTACCATGAAATTTATCAAATAACGTTTGATATGTATTCTAATGTGGCCCTCGTAAATAAGACTTCTAATGAGAAAATATGATACAAGAAAGTGGCACAAGCTGAAAAAAGGCAGGTTTCGAGTGTCGAATATTTTGGTGTATGCACTTTGAGTTTCGATTCCAGTTGCATAAAAGAGCGTCTTACAACGTCTGGAGAAAGATGAACGCCAAACGTTTTATTTAAAAGTTTAACTATAGCCTATCATATTTTAAAAGGTCTCGATTCTGTAGAGTCATTTATATCGGACCTTTCAATAGGTATTTAAAAATATTAAAAAACGAAAGTAGTTTCGTTCGTTACGACTCATTGAATTAGCTTGAGATCAAAATTTGAACAGCAGACTGCGTGCCAGAAATTAATGCCCTACACGTTGGTTTGTTAACTCACTCGACATGTCAAGGTACACGTTTAAATTTCCAGTTTCCAAAAAGAATTCGTCCATGTGTGTTCCGAATTCCCTCCTGTCTGTCAAGGCTTCGGTGAAGTTCTCGGGGAACATTACCACTCCCCACGACTTTCCCCTTAGCACGTTTTCCATTGCTTCTTCGAGGTCGCTCTTGAAAACAATCTGGAAAGGAGAGGTGAAATTAACTCATTTCGGTTAATACTTTTATATTTTTAGTTGTCCCCATCAGCACTACTATTTACCTGCAATATCTCTATTGCATGATGTATAAAATGAAAACAAAATAACATCGAAGAGTTCCCCAAAAGCTCGTTCACTCCAGGTGTTGATATTGAGCAGCGGATATGAAAGGTGTATGCTATATATATTGTTATATTTTTGGTTAATTAAGTAGTTTCAATTATTAATATTGATGAATTTGTGTCCCCATTAAGTTCCTTCACCCGTGAGTATAGCGTAAATTACGCTATTGATCTTGGCGTGCGTTTTCTTCATTCACTTGGGTATTTAGCAAAAGTTATTTCACAATATACCTTCCATATAGTCGCTCCATTGTCAAATTTTTAAGAACCTATTACCCTTCCAATCTTCTCTGCACTTCTAATTCTATTATCTCACCTCTCCTACTCTGCCTCTTAAGCTTATCCTTATTTATTCTCCTTCAATTTTCCTATGCATGAATGCTTATGTTTGTGCGTGATTATTGTTTATTTAGCTCAGCACCTGGCGATGGCGGTTCTCAGTTGAAATTCGGGATCGCTCTAGAGTTAAAAAATAATAAATCTGTTAAATGAACAAAATTTAAAGTTTTGAATATTTTCAATGCTTTGAATTCCTATCTCAAACGATGTCATCTCCACGTTTGGATGCAAGAACACGTTATGTCTGAAATAAGTTTTAAGGACCACATATAAATCATACAGAATGCGTGGTTAATAAAAAGAAAAATATTATTATCTGAAACTGTTTTAGTTCCTATTTGATGTGCTAAATAATTCACATACCAACTAACCCTTTTTACATTTTTTTCCCCGGTTATATTTTATAAAGATTTGACGCATGGCGCGTCTACATCTACGTTTGAACATTAAATACTCAAGGTGACCGGATGAAAGTGGGTGTATGACACCAAAATTTCTCTTATGTGATCCAAGAGATTCGTAGGAAAAAAGAATCTATGCATCGATATCGATTTCACGCAATTTATCCCCATTGTCATGCATTCCGATATATCGTGATTAGCGATTTTTCATAAATCCTCCTCAGAAAGTCCCATTAGATTTTACTCAATCTTGGATAGCAGATAACTTATAAATCTTCATGAGTCGTAGAACCATTTTATAACGAAAATATATTTTAATATATTATGTTATTATTGCACTCACTTGAAAGTAATTACTTTTGGATAGCAAGTCGATGTATCTGCAGCTCATGTTGGGATCATCGCAGCCCGCTTGAACGTAGTCTGTGCAGTTTTCCGATATGTTTGATCCTTTGATGTCTTGATTGATAACTACGAAGGGTAGATGCTTCGGGTCGTCTCCAATTGCCAGGAAAAATATGGCAATTTGTATGAGGGGAAATATGAAGTTGAAGGCTACGTACCTGTGAAAAGAATTCCTCTCTACAAAATCTCACCAATAATTTCAAATTATTTCATTTGATCTTCTTAGGAAGATCAATAGTTGATTACGATCTTTCTTAAAATTATTCTGACATTCAGACTAAGAAATTTTGATTCATACAGTGAACCTCCTCAACATACTAGCGTTCTGAGTTTCAGAATTATTTTAATATTAATGTAATAGTTTTCAACCTTCTACTGCCAAAGAAAACACTTTTTAGAAAAAACGAACGTCTTTACTAATACGGAGTTCATTATCCCAGTTTTAATGACGACGTCGTTTTCTTCCCGAACCAATATCGTGAATTTAAGCGGTCAAGATTATAAAAACTACGTCAAGTCAACCTAAAACTGGGCAGTAAATGGTGAAATAACCGATAATGAACGTGATGGATGTGGACTAACTCAGGGTTTCGAAAGAATCTTATCCCGTTCTTAAGGAGCAAAGCCTTCCATCTCCCCATCTTCGCCCTCTTTCTCCTTTTCATCTCCCAATCTTCTCCTTTGGAAATTTGGATTATCTGAAACATAAAAAAAACTTTTATTCAAAAATATTTTCCTGGACGTATTCACGCTCTAAATTAAACATAGTCAAAAATCTAACAAGGCATGCTGTATAAAGCGAATATCTATCGATTCTAACGGAATATGTTACCCGTTTGCATTGCACCATCCAACTTTAAATCTATATTTAGAGACTGCTTCAGAAAAGTCATTTTGACCCACGTGGTAAAGTTTAATTGATATGCAGGGAAAGACTTAGGAATTCATCAATTATGGCTTCAGTAAAGTTCTCTTCCACGACGATTCTTAATTATTTATTATAAAAAATTTGCTATTATAAGAATTTAATTACTCATGACCCGATAAAGCAAATATTTATGAGTAAGAAAACAAATATAAAGCTAGAGAATCAAAATTAAATAAGTAAATTACTGCGCATTGAAGAACATTTATATTTGTTGTATTCACTGTTCACCTGATAACACCTGATATCGGATTAGTGAAACGGCTCGTCATTTATAGCTCGTAATAGCAGTAATGACTATAAATATTTATACAGATTTCAGAGTAAATAGACTTACGTCACTGTTAAGTACACCTCCGTGGGAAAAATGTCTATCTTCGATGGCTCTGGTTAGGCCACAATCGATGCAATTCGTTTCCTAAAATAAAGTCCTTAATAGATTATTGCCAATTAAAATTATTTAACAGCTCAAGCATTTGTCCAAGTTAGTTTTTTCGAGCGTTGAATTAAATTTCTAAAAGTTATTAGCAAACATAATGTTGATTCGGTTAATAAAAGATTTCCTTATTTATAAAATAGTATTCTAAACAGGTTAATCTTTAATAAAAATGCAGAAACAGTTTATTTACTTCTGTTTTGCGATCTCTAATCTAAACATTAAGTTCTCGGTCGACGACTTCACCTGCATAGGGATTACGGCGTCTCTGGAGTTCAGGTCCGCTTTTCTCTCCTGTCTCATGGAAAGCTCCAGGAACACGTCCTCCAACGAATCGGTATTATGCAATGTAAGGAGTCTCTCGGGAGCGTCCTCAGCTAGCAAGCGACCTCCTCTCATCAGACCGATCTTTTTAGAAATAAAAGACAATTGAGGAGCATTAGAAAGGATTACTTAATCTGTTAAATGTAACATCATTTGGAGACAACATAAGATTTAAAAATACGATAAAATTTTTTAAAAAAGTTACTGATATCTTTTAGGGTTTTATCTTACAATTAGATGACAATGGCTTTAATTTTCCTCTTCCAATCTATTTCCCTAAATACCCTCCTGGCATAATATTGCTAGATATCTAGTTGATTTGGAATTAAATCAGAAAATATTTTAATATAAAAGAATTCATCTAGCTAATTTTTTAAATAAATGGTTCATATAATTTACGATGATATAGTACACAACTGAAACTAGCAAAGGCATTTTATTTTGGTTATTGCAAATACATTTTTGCTTAATACCAAACCTAGAGGGGTCAACGTACTACATACAGTATGTATATCCACCAAAAATTAAGCGTAGTCATCCTGGCATACATTTAGAATTTAAATTTACCATGTTGCTTACCTAGTTTTAACAGATTATTGGTGTCTTAAAATAACGAAGCCCAAGGTTTCGTTTTTGTCCTATATAGGCATGTTTTATGTAAAGCCGTTATTTTTGGATTCAGGAAGATTTCAACAATGGATCATTTGGCATCGTTACAAGTATTGTCTCCTTCCGAAATCGAGAAATACACGTAAAGCTCACTAAATTTCCGCCCGTTTGTATTCTAGTTGAAGCGGGGAAATTTACCAAATATGGTTTCACAATCCTACTAACAATAAGCAGGCGTCTTGGAGAGACAACAAAACGAGATGCGGCGAAAATCAAGTTTCTCTGAGTATTCCGCAACTGACGTTCAGAAAGTGTCAATTTAATCGAGAAAGATACTGTTAAATATAGAAAAGTAGAGTTATATTAATGTTCCATCAAAATTGATGGGACATTAATTTAAATTTTCTCGAGTTAAATCATATTTCACTCTTTCGTACACATATTAGGATTGAGAAAACAGTGGGCGCTCGAGTTTTGACAATGACATGGTTTTCAAGGCAGCAAAGGCAATGTCCCCCCCCCCCCCCCCCCCCAAATATCTATATCTATAATAGCCGGATGTCCGTCCGTCCGTCCCACCCTGTATCTCAAAAGCCGTTCGTCGTAAAGATATGCGGTAAACTGCGTTTTGTTTCTACAAGCTAGGAAGGCCCCTCGAAACTTCTCATCTTCATAAAGTCCCGGGTTCGAATCCAGGAGACAATTATATTTTCCCCTAAGTTTTTTCGATTTTTCAGAGTGCAAGGTTTTTTTCCTTCATTCATTAAAACACGTAAATATGGCCCGATTTTCTTGGTTTTTGCTTTATTCGACGGCTAAAACTCTATACTATCTTATTTACATATTACACGGTCAAATCACTCAGAAATAAGCCATTGTTTTCGAAATTTTACGGATATTTCGTACTCTTTCCGGACGTTGTCAAGGCGACCGTAAGTGTTGCCTCCGATTCAATTAATGCCAATTAAACCTTCAAATAGGTGAAAGAGTAGCCTTATTCGCTTCGCACTTTGTTTAAACATCGAAATTATTGTTGTAGCAATGTCCACATTTATACATAGCTACATAAATATTTACGGATAATTATTCAGTTAACTGCGTATGGTGCTCATCAGTCCTCATTCTCTAGCGTTGTGTCGCGAGCGTGGCGTATGGGAAGCAGTTGAATCTTCCTATCATCGTTTGAATGCTGGAATCTTATCTCTTTTTAAGTAGAACCATTATATTATACATCCATAATGTTTATTAACGCAAATAGGCTCACGCATAAATTTTAAATTAAATGAGAATAGGGACACGTTATTTTTTTTAAACACATTACATGGTTATCTTCCTTTCATTGATAATCTACATAAACGGTTGCATTGATTGTTATATAAAAAAGAAAGGACATATTTGAATAAAAAGAAAAACATAAAAGTTCGCGATCAATTATTGTGTAAGGAAATGCATTTTTAGATTTAAATGTGAATTATTGAGATCAACTTATTTTACATCTTCATCATTTTTTATAAATCAATTGAAAATTCACCGCGCAATCTTTGCGCGGGATCAGCTAGTATTATTTAAACCAGTGGTTCCCAAACTGGGGGTCGTGAGAGAGTTCCAGGGAGGCGCGAGACCATGAGAAAAAATCGATTTTTAATGTGAAATTCAGCTGAAATATTTTAAGCGTATTTTTAAATCTTCCCAATATGTACCAGTTACACGGGTTAAATAATTACGAGTTAGTTGATCATGAATAATGATGTAAATACGAGTGAAAAGGGTTATATTTATTTCAATCAAAAACATGGTGGGGCACGACCGCTTACAATTAGTGAAAACCAAAAGGGAGGCGTCATATCAAAAAGTTTTAACGATAAATTTGAGCGATTTCGAATTGATGGCAAAATTCGACCATAAAAATAAGAAATTTTATTCATTCTTCTTCTTCGGTCCGAATATCGATGATGAGTTTTTTATAATTTTAAATTGCAAGAGAATTAAAAGCTGCTTTTTACGCGTTATCTTACTGGAAAAAGAAATTGTATCCTGTAGCCGAAGCCGGGTATTTTTCGAGTTTTTTTCTTTATTGACTTTTTAATATGTGATTGAAGCATTCCTGACTAATTTCAGTCTTCTACCTAGTGGGGATATTTGTGAAAATCACATTTAAAAAGCGTTACGCCGAGTGACAAGAAGAAAGGTTTTATAGCGAGAGATACTTTTGCCGTTGCATAAGATGAATTTTTCTTATAGAACCTATTTGGAAGACTCTTTCATGCTGTCTGCAAAATGAGCGACATATGAGAATTTGTTTAACATTAAATACTTCAGTTGTATAATTTTTTATTGTTCGCCTTGATATTATTATTAATAAGTAAAAACGTCATACGGTGCTTTCATTTTTTAAACGGTATATAATAGTCGCATTTCCGTATTAGCGAAAGAAATAACGTAACTCTCGGGAAGTTACTATACGAATTCATAACATACAAAGATTATTTGTTGAATTCATAAATTAACAGCAATATTTTATATGATCGAAAACGCAATAAAATACAAACAAAAATGAAGTGGCTGTATGAGTTCGTTACATTTGGAATAAGAAAAATGAGTGTACAAAGGTAAATATGTGGGACACAACAGATGTTCAGTTCACAAGAGAGTTATCGAGCTCGTCTAATGGCTGAAAAAATTCAAGAATAAACACTTCAAAATGAAATGATTAAAACAAGTTAGGAAAGTACTGCGGAAACAGATATTATATGGCGATTTTTTACAAAAAAATTTAAGATTCAAATTTTAAGGGCGCATTTTGGAAACATTTGTTAGCGGCATCATCAAAATAAAAATGGCATATTTGGAGACCAATTTTACCAAGGAATCTCCTGAAAACACTTACTTGTTAGACTGGTATAGAGTCTTCCCCATTCTGCCTATTTTGAAGGTACACGGTACAAATAAAAGCATTGAGGTTATTGCAATGGTAGTTAAGTATTTCCTTTGTTGAAATCCAGAAAACCCCCACTAGTTTTCGATAAAAACTAAAAATGTACGATTAATCAACAATCGTAGTTTAATATTAATGGCATTAATCCCATTAAAAGCTTACCCATATAAAAGAATTGAGCTCGTTATCATGATAGTCGATTGTTGGGATCTAGCAAAATTTCCACCTTTTTCCGATAAAAACTATAAATTTACGGAAAATCTACATGGATTTGTATTCAGTCTTCCAAAATAAGTAACCGCAATTTTTAAACTTTCCGATAGTTCAAGTCCCAAGTTCGAATCTTGAAGGGAAATAATTTTAAAAAGCAAATATAAAGTCCTTACGTGTTTTTAGCAAAATTAGCCTCTGAAAATTGGAAATTTTAACAATTCCGGATTGCCACATGTAGCTCTCATATGTAGTAACTTATCCTGGTTACTCTAGGTTGAAGCGTTTCAAAGATATCGCCTGCACAGTCGGACGGACGGACAGACAGACAGACAGGCAAAGTGAATACATAAGCGATTTGTAAAAAAAATCGCTAAAAAGTACTTGTATCCGATATGTCCAATAGCCACAACAAGGTTATGGAGTGTTTCATAACCTTTTCGTGACTATTGGAGATACCTGAGACTAGTATTTTTCCAATATTTTATTTTTAAGATGTTCAGTGCTTTACTACAGGTTAGGGTACTTATGCATTAACGGGGGACCCAAGTTTAAATATTAAAATAAAAAAAATGGGTTGTCTTTGGTTGTCCCGGACCCCTTTTGAAAAATAATTTTTTGAGATAACCCTTTCACGCAAAACGAAATCTTGCAAACCCATGACTAATCTGTCTGTGGCGACATTTACCCACCAGATCACCGACCAATGTTGAGGGATAGTTTCGTTCCCGAGAGGCGAAGGGCGCGATATCTAAGGCATTATAATCTAAAAAGAAAGCGAGCCGAAGGCTCGCCAATATCCTCGGTTACTCGTAAATAAATTTTTTTTTGACAAGTTGTCATTTTCTTTGTTTGTTTTATTGGATCTCCCGTTAATACATAAGTACCCAGGTTTGTATCCTATTATGCACGATGGAGATCGATTTTGAAGAAAAAACTGTGAGCTGTTGTAATCATTGAAAATATCACTATGAAATGCCACGAACTTGTTAGCACTTCCAATCCTTCATTCTGAGAAGTATGAAATCTCAAATAATGGCGTTTTTATTGGAATGAAATGTTGCATAAGAGAACGGGTCGTACGTGTAAAAGATCGCACAGGTGCACTGCCCATAAATAACTCGCATTACATCCTATGATTACAGTAAACAAAGTCTCTTAAACATATGTCTAGATCATATTATTGCGTCACGTTAATTAAATAAAGGAACGCTCACCCGTACCATTGTTATTTATTGCTCAAATAGTATTCATGAGAAGTGTTGTAATGATTAACTGACCGTTTTCTTTCTCCAATTATTATCGGTATATTAATACCTAACACGTGACACGTGATAAATATAACGTGTAGTGCCCTCGAATACATATATATATATATTAATTTAACGAAAAACGTAGCTTTCTATTGAGTGCTGTGTATTGTGTCACTAGAGCATTCGATGCGTCGCTCAAAATCCGTGTTGAAATCGTTATGACACCTTTCCTATGGGAATTAAATGTCATACCGTATAAAGAGACTTTCGGGGATGAAAGCGAAGTGGAGAAACAAATCCTTCGCAACACGTCCGGCCGTAGATACACGCTGTGTTTCAGTGACCTAAATCATTTCATTGGGATTTATGTTGCTTGTATTCACAAATGTCATCAAACCCTACCTCCCTCTGCCGATGAGAGGATTTCTCGTTGAGGTGAATGGGGGCCATCGTAGAAGAGAAGCTCACAGACTCATAGAAATGTCAACACTATACTCAATTTCGCAATACTTTGTGAAAAAATGGAAGAATAGGGTGTGGCGATTGAAGGTGCTGGGTATTAATCTCTTGAAGTTAGTTGACATCATATTCACGTAATCAATTATCCGAGCTTAGTAACAAGTGGGAGTGACTCTGAGACGATATTAACTAGACAACAAAAGCCCCTGAGAGATCTAACCAGATACTTATAAAAATGATTAATAGGTCATTGAAATCGATTTTGCTCGTTAGCTAAAGACAGACAGACAAATGACTTTATTAAGAGCAAAATTGAGTGGTAATCGTCAAGGAGTAATTCGAGCAAAATGTAGCGGCAGAGACGATCATGTAAAAGAGTTATAATCTGGCAACATTGCTCCTCTTTTCACTCCATATGTCAAATTGATAAAGGTTCTCGTAG
Organism: Uropetala carovei; assembly: GCA_036926305.1. Lineage (NCBI taxonomy): Eukaryota > Metazoa > Arthropoda > Insecta > Odonata > Petaluridae > Uropetala > Uropetala carovei. Next base: position 6,468,058 of record JAXCHB010000172.1, on the reverse strand, counting down.
AATTTTCAGTCCGTAAAAATTCGTTAACATACTAATAACAGGGATACATATAATACGCTGCCCTTACTCTCAAGCTAATAGGCAACCACCTTCGAGAAAATCTAATATTTTTAAATTTATATATTCGATTCAAACAATAATACAACTGTTACGTCCTTACGATGTTCGCTTGCCTCGCCTCTTCTATGTAGTGAGTGGTGATGATCACTGTTTTGCCGAATTCTGTCGTCTCCTCCACCAGGTGGTCCCACACTCTGTCGACAATAAGAAAAAAATAAATTTTATACATCAATTTCCTTCCGTTTAGAAACTTTTATTTCGTAATTTTTCCTCGTGACATTCAAAGGAGAGCAAGGACTGATCTAGAAACTTCCCGAGAGGGGGGAAGCGATTATTGCCTTTTTCCATGGGGGTGAGGGATATTTTTAATTTGTACACTAAATCCAGTACTATTCTATTATACCATCTTCAGTAAATCTTTAACGTAAAATAATATATTTAAATGAAACTAGATTAAAATATTCAATATAACTTGCACACAACTGTTGTGCTTGTCAAATATTTCGGACACCCACCTCTCCCCCTTTCCCCTTGAGAGAATCCTGTTTGCGCTACTGTGTGTCTATATATATATATATATATTTTATTATACTTTGTCTAGCATATAATTTATAAGGTCGCTAAGGAAACGTGAAATATCCTTCCCATGACTGATTGGCCGGTCTCTACATTTACAAACCCAATCTCTCAAAGTTATATCCTCTTGACTGTTGCGCCGCAAATGGAAGGATATATTGACGAGCCTTCGGCTCGCTTTGTTTTAATAGGTAGTCGTCTCCGGGCGCTACCGCGCCCTTCGCCTCGCCCGGTACCACAGAAACCCTCCACGTTGTCCGGAGATTGGGTTTGTAAATGTTGAGACCGGCCAATCAGTCATGGGTTAGGAAAGCTACCGCATCTTCTTCACTATTTGGTAACGGTGGATGTATTACACGGTGAATATCTTACACATTGATCTAATATAATTGATTCCACTACTGCGGGTGGTATAATAGAACAGCTACTGCGGGTGGTATAATAGCACAGTTGCGGGTGGTATAATAGAACAGTTGCGGGTGGTATAATAGAACAGTACCCTAAATCCTTGGCATAATTATCTTCTACTAATTAACCATGGTACACGACAGATAGTATGATAATTATCACAGTGAAGCCTATTGGGGAAAACTTACTGTAGCATGACAACCCTCTCGGCTTCCGCTTTTGCTACCCCTAAAGAATATCTCCCCTCCCTGGATCTGCCACTGAAGGAGAGTTTTTGAATAATTTATATATATGGAGTTCATTTTTGCGAACTTGTTTATTTTGTACCTACGAATTATTTAACTGTCAGAACGATTACTCCGTAAATTATTCCTGCTAGATTTGTTGCATGAATTACCTTGTTGGTTTACGTAGTAAGATTGTTATCGAGTAAGGCATGTCTCCAATAAAAGTGAATATGTATACCATGCGGATAGGTTGCCACTGGCGTGAGGTAATTAAAATTTTTCCGAAAGGTCCGTCTTCAGTGATGCAATATCATGACTGTTACAGTAATTTTTCAAATATATTCGATCCTTTTTTCTAATTATATTCTCAGAATATTTTCTTCAATTATATGCTATTTAATGACAGAAAAGTCATATAATTCAGAGGGCCGGATTAAGCGGTACGCAAAACCCGCAAGTGCGTGGAATCCAGGAGATAAGGGAACCCACAGTGGGCCGACCCTATCTCGCCTCGCCGAAACTCTTTCCAAGTGTTGCCGCGCAATCACAAACCTTGCAATAATCTGTTACTTGTAAAAAATGTACGATTAAGCGTACTTTGCCTGGGGTCCATGAGTCTCTTAATCCGGCTCTGCTTACACCGTGGTGTCTGGAATCACGGGACATGGACAATGCAGTTCGTACGCACGCGGTGAAATGTTTATGTTTGAGGTTCATGCATAAAATTATTAGTTAACGCTCCTGCCTCCTAATCCATTCCCAAAATCGCTTTAGAAACCATAATTTTTTCTGTTGGCCGAGCATTTCTATATTCTGTTTACCTCAAATTAATGGAATACTACAAGGTATCGACTTCTTCGGCATTTTCTAGTAAAGAGGTGTGCAACCGTTTTACACGTACCGTCAAAACTTCATGAGACAAGTTTGACAGCCATAATTTGATTTAAAAGAATATAAAATTACCTGTGGATTTTTCGTCAAAACTTCGCGGGCATTATAAAATTTCCTCGGATTCAGTTCGTGAAAATGCTCTCGAGCAAAGAAAATAGAAATAATTCTTATAGCGTTAGACGGTATATAATAAGAAGTCAGACAGGATCCATAAAATACGAGCGAAAGTGTTGCAAAAAATGACAACGGCAGCCGGTGTTTCCAGGCGGTCACCCATCCAGGTATTATCGTGGCTTAACTTTTTATGCTTATGCTTAACTTCGGTGATCAAACGATAACCGGTGTTTTCATCGTGGTATGGCCTATACCGCTGCATTTCCAGTTTAAAATTGGATTTATTTCAGCTTAATTGCCCACAGGGCCGGATTAAGTGAAATTCACAATACGCAAGTGAGTGTGGCCCAAAGAACAAGGGGTCAACCCTATATCGTCTCGCCGAAAAACTTTACAAGTGTTGCTGCACGGATGAAAAACCTTCCAATAATCTGTTGCTTGTTAAAAATTAACGATTTGGGTGGGGCATGAAACGTGCTGTGCTTGGAGCCCATGTGTGTCTTAATCCGGCCCTGAATTCACATTAATGAAATCAGATTCAAAATTGTGAAATTTACTCATGCTACACAGAATAAAAACACTTTTATCTTCTGCTAAAGAAGACACAAAGTTTTTTATCCTGTGCATTAAAAGCCATATAATTATCCCATAAGAACTTCATATCCAATTTTTTATATCCATAATGGAAAAAACGCTTACGATTCGTATTTTTTATGTTGAGTATTGAGTAATTACAGACAATATCTAGAAACGGTAATTCATATATGTATCGCGTGTCACCGAGAGTTGTAATATATTATGAAGTAACCCAATAAAAGTATATATAGCTTATCGTTAAACCAGCATTTTCACCGCAAAAAGAAATGCTAACCTTTGGCGGAGCATAGGGTCCACTCCAACAGTTGGCTCGTCTAAGATCAACAGTTCAGGGTCGTGGAAGAAGGTAACCATGAGGGAAACGCGTCTTTGCTGACCTCCACTGTAAGAAGAATAGCAAATGTATTTGGTTGAGCCTTTTTATTCAGCACGCGTTTTATAAATAGCTGCAGATTATCCTCCTAAACGGATGCATCTTTGCACACAAAAATTCAGATTTTTATGCTCTCCATCTCTGTAAATGCAAGATTGAACGAGAGAGCAAATGATTATCAAGTTCGTCTTATGGCTTTCGGAGAATTACGATTTTTCAGGGAGAACCTATATTATGGCTAGTAACAAATCAATCAATCTGATTGTCATAAGGCGATTAAATATGTCGTATTTCCATATAAAATATATAAATAAAAGACTTCGGTGGCACTATCAGTGTCAGTATGAATGATCGGTTAATTAACACTGATGACTTTTTCTTTTCCGCTGAAACGCGGATATTTTTTCTCGACAACTGTATGGCTACAAGAGCTTTATTTAGTATTTATGCCTGTATTAGTAGGATATTTATGTTCATAAGTCGTTCATCGGATTTGTTATTTTCTACTATTATCCATCAAACTCAGGAAAATTACTTTTGTTTAAAGAATATTGAATTCTATTTCATTCATCTGCAATAAAAGTTACTAATGTCATAAAATAACTAGCACTAATCATCATCCGTAACAATTTGGCAAAATAGTCAAACTCAAATTTATAAGTAATTAATATTAGAGTTGCAATGTACATGGCGATATTTAAAGTTATTTATTTAAGGGATGTTTTACCTAAGCTTTGATATGAGACGTTTCCCCTTTGGTAATTCCAACAATTCCAGATAAAATAATAATTTTTGTTGGAAATCTTCGTCTGGCATTCCGTAAATCCACGAGAAATATCTCGCTGTCTCTTCGATAGTGAGATCTTCCATCAATGCTATGTCCTAAAAATCAAGCAAAAAATTGAATTATTCCGTTCATAAGGTAATGAAAAAGATAGAAAGGAATTGATTTTGATGTCTGTGTATGTTATATCAGCAGAAGGATTTGTTACTGCAATAAGTTTAAAGCTCCGATAAATTATTTTATTTATTTTATGAAGGTATTCAAACTTACAATAAGTTGCTTTTGCAAAATGTCCTGTGAGCGAGGATAGATTCCATGATTTTGATTTTACTTCAAATAATTTCATATCAACCTTAAAAACAGCATAGTATGGACATTGTTTAAATGAGATATTACATCTTTGACATAAATGATAAATTCCGTACTAGTTATGCTGAATTCACATGAGTTAAAATATTAACTAGTCTTCTACGGCTTCAATGGAGGTGCTGGAATTATTTAATCGTTCTCAATATTTGCCATGCTTATTCGACCAAATAACGTATTCTAATAAGACTGGAAACCAATTTAAAAAAAGAATTATGAATTTAATAATTTGTAAACATTTAAAGATTATTACATTGCAAAATAATGGGGATATCTCATAAAACCGTAGTATTGAATCAAATATTTACACCATGTCTGTTATGGGCAATCAGTTGTCTCCTAGCAGCACGTTTAAAAAATATATAAATACACTTCTTAAAGGTGGTAAACATTAATTACTAAGATTGATATGTGATTACCTGATGTATTAAATTTTTTACTACAATTGGGTTGTATTCATATTTTAGATGTATTCTTGATTAATTGAAAGCGTAACGATATTTTGATTACCTGTGGCATGTACCCAATTCGATGGACGTGGATGTCGTCGGCCTTCTCTCCAAGAACTGTTAGTTCGCCAGAATCCAGAGCCCTTCGACCTACGATCGAACTCAATAGGGTCGTCTTGCCGCAGCCGCTCGCTCCCAGCAAACCGTAGCTAATGGATACCAAAATTAGTGTGATCGTTTTAAAGAGAATAATGTACCAATTTTAACGAATAAATAATGTTATACAAGGAATCGATCTCAGAAAGAAGACCGTCCCCTTAATTCAATGACGACATCCACTTTTTAATTCTCCACTTAAATATCGCAGTTTTATTACGAGAATTATAATGTAATCAAGCATTTAAATATTTATTAAACCGAAATAGCAGAGTAATCATTAAAATATTATGGTATTACGTGGCATTTTATATTTATTTCATTGGAATGTTTTTGGACTAGGATTTTTCGTCTACGAATAGTAGAAAACCTCGTTGAGAAATTCGTAGAAACTCGCTCTATACATAGCGAAAATAATCAACGGTTATCACAGAAAATCAGCACTTGAAGTTCCGCTCATACTCACATGCATCCCCTGGGGACAGACATATTGAAATCTTTCAGTATGACCGCTTTGTTTTTTCCATTCCCATAAGATTTATACGCTCCGCGGACACATATGGCATTCCTCAGGTCAGCCATCACTCCTCCAAGGAATGATCTGTGAAAACAGGTTGTTCTGTTAACGTTTATCATAGCAGTAATTAATGTTTCAATTTATTTGACTTAAATTACGAAAACTTATAAATAATGCAAGTCCATTTAGGATGGCCGATCCCAACATTGTTTCGTCTCGAGAAAGTCTCTCGCTTATTGATTTCATTGTAACTATAGCTGGATACATACTTCATAAGTTTTTGGAGATAAAAAGATATTCGAATTAAGGAAGAACCGTATCGAATCTTCAAAAGGATTGTATTTATCTTCAGCTCCTCTACTTTTATAATTTCTGAAACAAATAGCACTTTCTTGAAGAGAGTTATTTCTTGAATCTTATAATCCTAGGATTTGTAATGAAAACAAAAGGTTTGGCATAGCAAATTTTATTTTTTTTTAAATGTAAGGACCGTAACTTTGTCCAGGTATGTCGTTGCCATGAAAATGCGAAAATGTGTTGAAATAATTTGTATTGAATTCCGTTAAAACTTTGATTGCAAGAAACCCATGCAGTAACAGAACAAGTAATGCAATAAAAAGTTTTTATTTCACCATAAACCTGTTATAAGTAGCGCAAAACATAAAATCTTAGTGTTTATTCTATTTTTCATGAATTAGCGACAGTCTCTCAGGTGTAGCCGTTTCCTGATAACGATGTTTGCATTGTGGACGTTAATAGAATTTCTGACAATAACGGAATCTTTTATTTTTAAGAGCTGAGTCATACTGAATTTAGCCAGATTCGTCAGATAAATGTATTAATTCGTTTTACGTTATCCGCTCTTATAAGCATATGTTCACTTTTGGATTGAATTTAAATAATCAAGACGGTTGCATGTTTCTTAGCTACGGATATCACAACCGCTGTCTGATTTCGCCACATTTCTCTAAATGTATGTTGATCTCCTGAGAAAAACTGTTTTTCTAACAATTTCCATTCATTTAACCTTTGAAGGTTTTAGTAATAGGGCGAAAAAAATGGCCGATTTTCAGCTGTAATAATAATAAAAGGAAAAAATGAGCAGAATATGGCCAATGTTACAGGAAATAAATAAATTCGACAAAAGGAGTAAATAAACGAGCAGCTGGTTCTCTCCTAGCCGTAAATTTAGGATTCGACGTCAGACAGAATGGAAGAGAGCATTAAAAAAACGAAAGGGAAGATTTCTTCGCATCAACTATGGCCGGAATTATATACGTAAATATTGCACACGTTTCCTCCGTGTGCATAGCGGTTAGGCAAGGAAAGCGTACTAGGAATCTTCCTTTCATTTGCTTTGTGAAAAAAAAATATGGGATACTTTTTGTGAAACGTTTCGTCTTTGGTTTTCTTAGGAAAATTACGATTCGAGAGAATATGATTCCATGTCACGAAATACACTCGATGCCTTGGGAAGGAGCAGACATAACAAGACTTTCATGTTTAAGTGTCTCGTGTTCTATGACAGAGAATTCCAAAATTTCTATTCCCGCGGCACACTTTAAACCAATGGGGGACAAACCACGGTCCGTGGGCCACATGCGACCATCGAGAGCATTTCACGTGGTCCGAAAAGCTATAATAAATTTTCGATCTATAAAATTTAACACGAAAATTTTCATAATTCATATATGTAATTCAAATTGTTTCTCAAAAAATTTAGCAAAAACTAATTTTTTTCCTTGATTTTTCACCGAATCTCTGTTTAAGATTTGATATCCATTCTTATCCTGCCCATAGAAGCAATTACAATTTCAAATGCGACCCATCCATATTTCGTGTAGAAAGTCTGCCGACCCGTGCTGCAAACGATATGTAGATATTCGCTGCATTTAACATCAAAAGTAAGCATAAACATGTATACGCACAATAAATTTGTGACGCATTCAGTTAGTAATATTTCAGTGTCTCTATCGTAATAGAGGAAACAATCGTCAGTAGCAAATTAGACACGCTAGCTCTACATGATGAAATGGAAGGACATAAAATCGAGTTGCGCAGTCTTTACTCGTTGGTACGACACTTATAATTCCACCATATAATAATTCTACGGAATCATGCTTCTAATATGCGAGAAACGCGGAAATACGAGAGCGTATTTACCTATTACTGTTCATACGGTATTAGAAAGTTTGTTTTAACCATATCTCGGTTGCTTGTGCGCTTGCATCCGTCAATTCCTTTTCAATGGTAGTAGAGATAATCCTGATAAACCGAAATATATATATTTTTATTTAATGGTATCCTAGGATATCGTATTATACTCTGAGCGCAGCAAATTTATTGTTATCGTTAAATATCCGTCTGTAACAAAAGAAAAACAAGTAAGGATAGAGCAGCTGAAGCAGACATGGTCAAAGTTTAATATACCCTAATGTTTTTCTTTTTTTGCAACAGTTACTATGCTATTGTTTATTTAGTTTGTGTTATTATTTATGTATTTGGGATTTAACAATAATATTTTACCCTTTTAATACTCTTGAGCAATTTATGTTGATGTTCAGTAATAAACAAAAGAGTTTACAATTCCTAATTGACGAAAATGTCATCGAAAACAACTGGAAATGTAAAAAATGTGGTGAAATAGCATCGATTAAGCTGACAAGACAAACTTATCGTTGCTCAAAAAAAATTGTCGGAGTGAAGTTTCTATTCGTATGAATACCTTTTTTACACAATCAAAACTACCAATATCAAGGATCTTATTGCTTGGATATCTCTGGCTACATAAAGGTACCAAATTCTGCGGCTTTTGTACTTCATTTTGGATACTACTGGGTTATCCCGGACCCTTTTTGAAAAATAATTTCTTGAGATAACCCCTTCACACAAAACGAAAGCTTGCAAACCCATAACTGAGCTGCCTGTGGCGACATTTACCCACCCGATCACCGGCCAATGGTGAGGGATAGTTTCATTCCAGAGAGGCGAAGGGCGCGATAGCGCCCGGAGACGGCTACACCCGATATAAAAGGCATTATAATCTAAATATCCTCGGTTACTTTTAAATAAAAAGTTTTTTTTGGCAATTTCTCATTTTCTTAGTTTGTTTTAATGGTTTTTTCCGGGAAAGAGTTATCGCAAAAAATTATTTTTCAAAAGGGGTCTGGGATAACCCAGTAGTACCTCATTTCATATGCTTGTTTATTTATAGTTTTTATGATATTTCCAAGAAATATGTTTTCTAGTGGCGCCATTTTGAAGGGGTTGGGGTATACTACACCTCCTTTGCAGACAGTAAATGGCGGTTTTTATTTTTTTAAATTAGGCAGATGTACAAGCCGAGGAAACGTGCATGACGAGACAGAATACGGTTATTTTTGGTTATATCCTCCTCCCCCTCTTATTATTAAAATAATGTTTACCAACTATCTTCAGTACGCAAAGCCATCGATATTTTTAGCTGTTTAAAAAAAATATGCTTCTGCGTTTGGTTTGTCCGACTGTCTGACACTCTAACTCCTCTTAAACGAGAGCAGCTAGAGACTTCGTTTTTTCGCCAATCGATTCAGTGTTCTGCCTCATTGTGCACGTTTTCTTGTGGAGGTTAGTCTGTCCGCCTGTCTGTCTGTTTGACAAGCTAGCTCCTAAATGAAAGCAGCTAAGTACTTCTTTTTGTTTACAATCGATTCGGTATTCTGTCTCCTGCTCGTTTTGTCGGATTCTGTGTAAATCTTTTTTTAAAAACCCGATTTACTGTCTGCTTCAGCAGAATTTTCCCTATTTATGTTAACTGCCTTTTAAATACGCTTTTCTGCGCCCTCTAAAAGTTAGAGGTGGACTAACCCATTTATAAACAAAATACATACCATGGAGAAGGAGAAAATTTGGCTCTAGAATCAATGTATTTTAAAATCAAGAAAAATCCAAAAAGGATGAAGAATTGGATAAAGGTCACGGAATAGTATGAAATTGAAATGTAAATAAGTCATCTCTGCGCATATGTAAATGTTTATGAGATATATTCGACGTAGGCAGCATACTGAGAATTTCAAAGGAACCTTTAGTTATTCTTTAAGCCCTTAAATTAGGAAATTTTGAGCATTAAATTATAAAATGAATCAAAAAGTTGGCAGCGATGCACTAAGATATTCTGCCGCGTACCTCGTTGAAGTTGTATGACCATAAATCAAAAAGTTCGTTCCGCTGGGTTAAATCGATAAAACAACTACATTTATTTTTTGGGTGTAAAGCCCTATAGATGTAAAGCAGCCGATTAAACAAATACAATTTAAAATACAATGTTTAGAGACGATAATCGGTGAATACTCCCCGAGAAAGACACTAATTTGTTGTTTGTTTTATAGGTTGTACCTATACCATTCATCAGATATAAGCCATATGCTGAGCACGCTGCTCCATTTTTTAAACCAACGATTGGATATGATCGGCTGAGTTGAAATAATTGGGAAAAATTAGTATTACATTCATTACAGGGTTTCGCTGCGCTAGCGTGATACATAATGCTGGACGTTCTGCTTTGAATTAGTATATGGTTTCAGGAGACATTATTTTTTTAACCGAATAATCAGTTACTAAAACTACCATCATCTGCATGACCCTATGGATGATAAACATTTCACTGGAACTTTCTTATTGCCAACCTTATTGATCATACGATTCCTGCCAGTCAGATTCTTCTACTCTTAAAATTTCTTTAAAATGGAAGCAAATTATACAACAAGCAATGTTTATAACGGCGAGGCCAATTAAACAATTGCTATGTTTGGACAGTTTATTGCGCTGTTTCAGAATAAACACATAAATACTATTTTTATCATGTTCGCACTCATCCTTCCACTTTTGAATGTACATATAGCTTTAAAATGGAATGTTACTCCGACAAGCCGAAAGTGAAAGTTAAAAGAGTTATCACAGGAGTTTTAATTTTTTATTTCCGGGGATAAATTAATGACTGGATTTTGTTTCAATTTCACCATCCTACTCAAAATGGAAAGGCCGTCATTCTCATTGCGCTGAACTCATACTGTCTAATAAAGTTCTTCTTTCAAAATTAACGCATATAAAGCTATGACTTCGAGCCAATCTCACTTTCATATGGAGTATATGGAACTTACAACTGCTGAAACTCTCCATGGAAATATTTCACTACTATCTAATTGACTAAAAAAGCCGATAAAGCCGCCTCTCATGCAGACTACGTATAGGATCTTTTTTTACGGTTAATATCTGCATTTTCTCTTTTCTCACAGTGGATGAACAAAATAAGCGGAGATGTAAGGTAAAATTTTACAACTGCGAGTACAGAGGTGCCACAACGTTTTTATGCGCGTATATCCTGGGATCTTCCACATTTAAACCCTTTATTTTTATGCCTAAGACACTTTATTGCGACAATCGCTAATCTTATAAATATTTTAGAGTGTGTGTGTGTGTGCGTGCGTATGTCTGTGTGTATGTGTGTGTGTATGTATGTTCTTTATATGTTTTTACACCGTTGAAGCTATCGAACTCAAAAGTGTCATGGGCCATCCTATGGACCAAAGGAAGAACTTGGTCTAGGTTTGCAGACCGTGGGGTCTCTTATACCCCATGGGGTCAACAAAATACTATTTCCATAAGAATTCATGGGAAATGGTGTGGAGAAACCCCAAAATGCCATGCAGCCCTTCACTGATGTGGATATAAATATACCTAAACTAGCATAAGTGCCCGTTGAATTTCAACGGGTTTAATGAATCTAAATTTTCGTCAATGCAACATGTAAAAATAGCAAGAATAAAATTGTGCACTCTTTTAACCATCGAATATTTGTATATTATGTCTGTTTAAATTAATTAACTAAAATCTCATAGAAATTCCTTGTAAATAAAATAGTACCTTTCTTTCTACTAAAATAGCCATTCTTATTAGTTTTAAATTGATTAAGCATTAGGATTTCAATTTCATTAAATAAGCAGAATTCCGGTTCCAAAAAATTGGTCCAATCTTCAATTGCCTCTGATAACACTTTACATAGATTTTGGAATATAATGTACCTCAATATCGTTTATCGTCTGCTCAGCACTATTGCTTTCTCATTTTCCGAAACAAACACATTCGCCAGTTTTAAATGGATTTCAAACTCAGAAGAGAACTTGATTCAATTCAGTTAAAACAACCACATAACAAACTTCTTATTCCAAAGAAAATCCTTTTATAATATGCAATGTTAACCCAGAATTCATTCATTCTGAAAAGTGAATAAAAGTACCATGTACATATATTTCTTTCAACTAAAATAGCCACTCTTAACAGATTATAATGGATTAATGCATTAGCGTTTCAATTTCATGAAATAAACAGAATTTCGGTAACAAAAAAATTTGTTCAATCTTCAATTGCCTCTGATAATACTTTAAATAGATTTTGGAATAAAATATATCTTAATATCATTTAGCGTCCGCTCATCACACTGGACTTTTCAGTTTCCGAAACAACAACTTTCAATAGTTTTAAATTGATTTTTGCTTTGAAATATACTTGAGTCAATTCAGTACAACTTCCACTTTACATACTTACTGTAAATTCCATAGTAACTCCTTTTATAATAGGCAATGCTAGCCTAAAATTAATTCATTCTGTAAAGTGAATAAATAAAGTTTTCTTTAAACTATAATAGCCACTGTTATTAGATTTAAATGGATTATAAGCCTTAGAACTTACTCTGTATTAAATAAGCACCCAAATTCCTTTTATAGAAACAAATCAAGTCATTAAAAGATCCACTGTTGTTTCTTCGAAAATTGCCTGTTAACAGTTTTAAATGTCCTTTTAATTTTAATTGAATTTTAATTTATATTCGTTTCCAAACTTCGGCGATTGTTACGAAATTAATTCGAAGAATAACAATATAAATTCGTAAGCACGTATGGTTTACAAAGAATTTAATTTAAGAATGCTTTTTATTTCCATTTTTTCTAAAATGACACTGTTGATACATAAATTTCTCTTTATTTACTTTAATATACACTTATTTTCCACAAAACACGCCAATCTCTCCCCTTCCTCTCCCTCGTATTGAAGCATTCAAGGCACGCTTATTCCCAGAAGGACGTATACAATAATAGTAATTTGAGGTGTAACAATGATAATGGTCGACATAGCAACATCACGTTAAAATGGAGAGATTTCCACAAAATATGCAAATTAAACGTTTAACATGGAATATTTCGAACTGTGGGCGAAAAAAGACGAACGGGATAAGAAACTATAAATTTTTCTTGAAAATGGTTCAAATCCGAAGGTCGTCTGTTAATTTCTTCTAATTTTAATTTCCAAATGGATAAAACCTGCAGGTCGAAAAATCGCGTTTTACATGTTAAGTAATGGGAAATTGAAATGCCTCTCTTGGAGACGAACCAAGAAATTTTTTCGCGATTTAAATTTGTCATTCTCTGAATAAGTGCTAATCAAGCGTCCCTGCCAAATTTCGAGTTTCTATCATTATTATTTCTCGAGTTATTAGCGTTTGCATAGCGTGACCAACCAACCAACAGAAGACGGCTATTATTATATAAAATATTAATTTACGATCACGGGAAATGGATTATTTTTCGCCCGAAAGACTGAATATTTTAATTCTGTTCATGTTTCATGGTATTACATGCTAAATCGCTCCAAATTTTCCTTTAAGCGCAAAATTTAGATGACCATTTTCCAGGCGGCAACAAAGCTAAATTTCTTAATCGTTGTCCTCTTCAAAGGGAGATATACACGTAAAGATTAATGTAAGGAAAATCCACGCTGTGGCGCGCCGTAGAGGAAGAATAGCTAACGCGAAGATATGCCTAAATATAGTCTAAGAATACTTTTAAAGTGAGTCAAATGATTTTTTAGGAATATTAGAACATTGTTATCTTTTACGATTAACATTGAAAGATTTATCGCAACATAAATCGATACATCTACTTACATTTGCTCGATAACCAAGATGTTGTTTATTGTTTCGTTTTGGCTAATAGCATTGACATAATCCACGCAATTTTATTACCGCTTTAAAGGCTTCGGTGCATCTATCCATGTGAATATTAAGTAAGACGTTAATACGTACAATACAATACATAAAATAATAAATGATAATGTAAGCATCGCTTGCGTAATTCAGGAATGGGGAACGTTTGCCCCGAGCAATAAAAATCGTTTGCCACTTTTTCCCGAGCGAAGTCGGGCGTTTCAGCTAGTGTCCAGTAAAAGTTTCTCCGTTGTAATAGCCATATTTATTATCTATTGTAGTGCCATAAGGTAAGCTCGATGGTTCATTTTACTTACTTTTCATTCTACGAACACCATAGGGAATTTTTTATTCCTGAATTGATCGCATGCATAGCTGGCTCTCAGCAACGCCGGTTAAGCAGGCAAAATTATACGCAAAAGTAAATATTTCAGCGAGGCATAATTACACAAGAAATGAAGCTGGATTTGGTGAAAGTAGTATGATAGGAAATAAAATTATCGTTATATTTGAATGCAATAGGCTCGGAAACGGATTGTTACAAGCAAATATGATTAATTGTTAGGAAAAGCTAATTGTAATTTAAAAAGTATCTACTACGTACATATATATTTTAAAGAGTTTGTATGTTGTCCTGTAGCAGCATCACTAAATCCGTTAAAATTCAACGCGAAATTCTGCTAGTAGTAAAATAGTTCAAGAAAGGCACGGACATTAGTTGCAATTTATTAAATATCGCTCACTTCATGTGTTTATCCCTCTGACATAAAACAGCTAAGTTTTGCATTCAAATCACAGGTTCACAATTAATTATAGCTGCATCTCTTTGGTTTTTACTGCTGATAATAAGAGAAATTATTATCTTCAAACGATTATCCAAAAATGCACAATTCTTCTCGTAGAGTATTCAACTAATAGCGATCTCTCTAGTTGGCTGAAGAGGTTTCTGAGCTGGGTTTTAGCGCACGCAACTTTTAGAAAGAGAGGAGCTGAAAGGTTTTGTAAGACCGATTCCGCATATCCGATAGCGAGATGTCTGAAAAGAAAACAAATCTTTAAGAATGGATTCGGCATTCGCCGGGCGTATCTAACGTCGTGTCGTGTCGATGAAAAAGAAGCAACGTCATCGCAAAGGTGTTATGAAGTAGATTTCTCGACGCGTGCCGAGGAATGCGAGAGCAGCAGAAAAAAAATCGCTAGAGGAGTTTTGGTTGGTCAATTCGACGAGCGATTGTATTTTGTCAAAGGGCCCGAACGATATGAAGCGGATCGCGGTTTTTTTGTTTGTTATATCGTAATTCTTCGGGTCGCTAATAATGGCTAAGGAGAATAATGTGACGAAGATTTTCGCGACGGCTGTGATGACGTACTTCTACTACGACGTTTTTTAAAAAATATATCAGTTTACAAAATACTCCTTGCTCTAACGATTTAATACTAAATTAGTGAATTCAGTCGAGTCTTAAAACAATGTATTAGATTTAAACATACAGGTTGTAATGTCATTGTCAAAGGTATTTTGCAGCCGTTTGATGGATCCTGGTAGATTATCTTATACTAGCAGAATTTCCCGTTGAATTTCAACAGATTTAGTGAAGCTACTACAGCACAACATACAAACTTTTTAAAATATATATATAGTAGATACTTTTTAAATTACAATTACTAGTTTTTATTAACAATTAATCGTATTTGCTTGTAACAATCCGTTTCCGAGCCTATTGCATTCAAATATAACGATAATTTCATTTCCTATCATATTACTTTCGCCAATTTCATTTCTTGTGTAATTATGCCTCGCTGAAATATTTACTTTTATGTCTTGTAAGCAAGAAACCCGTGAAAAAGCAACGTAAAGTTGTCCACGATTGAACATTGACTCCGGTAAATGTACACCAGATACGTGAGCTTATTTACGTTAATAAACATTATAATATAGAATATAATGATTTTACTTACAAAAAATGTAAGAATACAGTATTCAATAGACGAAAGAATGTTCAATTACTTTCATCAATCTTTATAAACGCTTCCTGAATAATATTCAGTATCTATTTACATCGATCGTTTCGTTGCTTAAACAAAAGTGCGAATCGAATAACGCTAAACTTTCGTCTATTTGTCAGCTTCATTGAAGCTAATTGAACTGGAGGTAACAATGACGGCCGCCTTGGCGACGCCCGGAAAGAGTACGAAAAATCCACAAAATTTCGAAACAAATAACGTATTTCTGAAAACTTCGACCGTGCAACATGTAAAATTCGCAGGAATAAGATAGTATAGAGTTTTATTCTTCGAGTAAAGCAAAAACGAAAAAAATCGGTCCATATTTATGTATTTTAATGCTTGAAGGAAGAATACCTTGCAAGTCAAGAAATGGATTCATACGTGTTATCTTATGGAAAAATGTTAATCCCCTATATTGGCAGTACTGATTGCTCCCGGTTGACCAAGCCTTGACCATTCAGTAAGTTAGGATGTAAGGAAGAATCGTACCAAATTTAGTTATTCTAGCTTTTCCGTTTATGAGGTGTTCCATGAAGAAATACACAAACACACGCTTCAAAATACATTATAGTAGACAATAAAATTGAATGTCTGTTCCTTATACATTCCCACGCCCTTTGAGCTATCGGGACCAAACTTTGCAAATTGACTTCATATGACTCTACGAGTAACGTAGGGTACCCAGGATTTCCAAAATCGACCCGGGTTCTAATCCAGGAGACTTTTATTTTCCCATAAGTTTACACGGGATTTTCGATTTTTCAGAGTGCAAGGTGTTATTCCTTCATGCATTAAAACATGTAAATATGCATCGATTTCCTCAGTTTTTGCCTTATTCGACGACTAAAACTCTATACTATCTTATTCTTGCGATGTTTACATGTAACACGGTCTAATCATTCAGAAATACGCAATTGTTTTCGAAATTTAAGGATATTTCGTACTCTTTCCGGATGTTGTCAAGGCGACCGTAATTGTTGCCTCCGATTCCATTAAACCTTCAAATAGGTGAAAGAAAGCGTTATTCGCTTCGCACATTGTTTAATTGCAAGCATCGAAATTATTGCTGTAGCAATGCCAACATTTATACATAACAACATAAATATTTACGAATAATTATTCAGTTAACTGCGTATGGGAAGGGTTTATAACTATTGAATCAAAGCAGTTGAATCTTCCTATCATCGTTTGAATGCTGGAATCTTATCTCTTTGTAAGTAGAACCATTATATTATACATCCATAATGTTTATTAACGCAAATAGGCTAAGCATAAATTTTTAATTAAGTGAGAATAGGGGGACACGTTATTTTAAACACATTACATGGTTATCATCTCTTCATTGATATTCTACATAAACGGTTGCATTAATTGTTATATAAAAAAGAAACGACATATGTATTTGAATAAAAAGAAAAACATAAAAGTTCGCCCAATTCATAGGTATCGGAGATATCTCATAATTAGTTTTTTACTTTCTCCAATACACGTAGTATAGTAAATTATTGTTTTCATGAAAAAATTCGAAATCAAGATTTCAACGGAAATACACGTTTTAAGGTGCGCAAAGGGAGAAATGATTGTATTACCATATAATACATAATTTTATTCGCCAAAGACTTCGGGCATAACCCGGGCATCGCTGGGTACTTTCAGCTAGTAAGATATAATGGCGCAAGTCTAACATGAATGATGCTGGTAACGAGCTTAATTGTTGAAGGTCCTTAATGATATACATCGACCCTATTGGATTTTGACAAGGCCTGGATTTCCTCCAACTGATAACACAATTAGACTTTTACATAAAAAAAGTACTAAAACAAAAATTTTGATCGAAATCGTTAAATTATATGCGTCATTACTGGATACGAAAAATTTCTCTGACCTTGACGCATGAGTCCCTCGCCTCGCGGGAAACATTTCATACGTTTCTGATACTAAAAATATTTTTTTAAATCATAGAGTAAAATTTTTTGATAGGTTTTACAGGAAGCGGAATAAAAAAAAATTTCATTAAACACATTTTTGGTAAGTAGAGCGTGCCTTTTTAAAAATGTCAATGCTATTGTTTACAAGCAACCAGAAAAATATACTGCTAACGGAACCTGCGAATTATCGTTTAATCCAAATAAATTCTCTCCGTGTAGCTTAGGACAGAAGAATTTATCTTTATACGAATTTCAGATCAGAAAAGAAGTAACTAATTGGTGTATTTGCAGTTTTTTTTCTTTTTTCGTAATGGCATTTCTGCTTTGAGTTATTACATTGCTCGAAGTGCAAATGGTTAAAAATAGAGTACTCAGAAGAAATAACTGCGAATATTGTTGCTACGAAATTTAATACAATGAACCCTTTAGTATGAAATCAATTCCTGCTCAAGTGGATTCACGCTTAAAAGAAAGTATTTTATAAATATATATCTAATATTAAATGAAGTCTCCATTAAAAATAAGAGAAATTACCATAATTATATAAAATGTTTTATTTAGGTATATAAAGCGAGTTGATACCGTGTTTTAAAGCATAGAATCGATAAAGCATTGATAAATCAGAACAAGGAGAATACTTATTAATAAATTTATCTTTGAATAAATGCGGTAAAACGGAGTTCGTTAAAAAATATTTTTCTAGTGATTTTTTTCATGGTACTGAAATTAGCTCAATGAATTTGATCAAATGTATTTTAATAAACAGGATTTTTGATAAAACCACTATATAATTGTTAATATTATTGGGAACGAAGAAAGACATTAGAACATAGAACAGTATTTTTCTGAATCAAAGGCTTATGCATTTTAATACGACATTAAAAAGGAAAGTCTTAATTTTTCCTCTAAACGCAATGCGACATCATCTGTCATTTTCAGATCTACGGTGGGCTTATATATATTATTACGCACAGAATATTTACCCCACTATAAGAGGAACCCGAATATGAACCGACTCCTCTTTACAAAAGCTAAATTTGAGGAAAAATATTTTAGAAGAAATTCTGAAGCAATTAAATTAAACAAGGGCTTTTTTCATTTAAATCTCTTAAAAATTTCATCACAATATGTAATGTAAAAGCTAATGTGATTTAAATCGTGCTATGATAGCCATTATCACTGTCGCTATTTTAAACTTATTTCTTTGTAAGCGAATATAAGGCAAGTCACAACCTTCTATTTAAAAAACAGAAGAATCTACATATTGTAGTCGATTAAATATATACATGAAGAGAAAATTAAAGCAATAGCAGCAGAAATACAATTAATGGAACCATAAAAATTGCCTACTTACATGACCACAGGAAGGCAAGTCCAATCTAGCCTCGCAGAGCAGCGAAACGTTTCTTTAAATGTTACAGACAACTCCTTTCTGAAGAGGATTTAGGTATTTATAAAACGTCGATATCCCAGAGTCCGGCCGAAGTCCACAAGTGAGAAAATACGACCTATTCTACAGTTTGACCAACCAAAACAATCGATATTTCGTGGCGGGATTTTAACCGAGCGTTTTTTTTATTTCAAAAAGCCGCCTATATAAAAATCGATCGTATCCCGACGGAGAAGGAGATCCCAAACACTTTCCGTCGAAGACTCGACTTTCGTATCCTCTATCGACTCCGATGCACCGCGGATGTCATAACGTCCAAGAGACTACGATCCTTCGGAAGCAGAGGGATGAAAGAAACCTTTTCGCGACGGGGCTGTGCAGTGTGTGCAGGAGGAGGAGGTGGAGAGGAGGAGGGAGGTTAGGAGGAGAAGAAACCAACTCAGCGATCGTTCCAAGCGCCCACGAGGAAAGAGACGGCGCTGGAAACGCTTCCGTGTCGAAAACAATCGTCAGTGGTTTCGCGTGCCACTCCGTGCACGCAAACAGAAAATAAAGCGAAACACCTCCCACACCTGCGCTCTTATTATTTTTCTTCGGTGCAATCGCCGCGAAGGGAGGAGGAGGAGAATAGGGTGGTTAAATAACTCTCTATCGATAGCGTAAGCGCATCTGGTGACATTGAGATTTTCCGATGAGACGAAGAAATATAAATAAAATACGGACGCTTTAGAGATAGCTAAGGGGTTAGAAAACGTAGCAAACGTCCTGTCTCGTTAACCGAAGGGATATCGTCCGAGCAACGCGTGGAAGTGTCCCGGTCAAATGAATAATGTGTCGTTTTCGACGACTTTGACCGTTCGCGACGCATTTTCAAGATTTAAGCACCTTAATCGCCTTCGTTAATATTTTTTTCAAATTACGTCATTCCTGATGTGTTAACAATCGATATATATTAAAAGTCATATAAAATTGAAAGTAAAGCATTATCGAAAAATCGCAGGGGATCTCTTGCATTGTGCAATTCAACTGCTATGAAACATTTAATTTCACGGAGTTTCGGCATGCCCGCAGGACCGGATTAATCGGTACGCAAAACACGCAAGTGCGTGGGGCCCAGGGGATGGTGGGTCGAGCCTATCTCGTCTCACCGAAAGTCTTTCCAAGTGTTGCCGCGCAGATCACAAGCCTTGCAATAATCTGTTACTTGTAAAAAATGTACGTACTTTGCGTGGGACCCATGAATCTCTTAATCCGGCTCTGTCGAGAATCACGGGAAAGGGACAATGCAGTCCGTACGCACGCAGCGAAATATTTACGTTTGAGGTTCGTGCATAAAATTGGTAGATTTTTAATCCACAAAATACGGGTGTAAGTTTTGCAAAAAATTGAAAACGGCACCCGGTGTTCTCATCGTGGTATGGCCGTTGCCGCTTTATTGTCAGTTAAAAATTGGATTTATTGCAGCTTACTTGACCACAGGGCCGGAATAAGTGAAATGCAAAACACGCAAGTGCGTGTGGCCCGAACACCAAGGGGTCAACCCTGTCTTACTTTATAACATCGTCCCAATCACATGTAGTAATCATAGGGAATTTCTAATTTAACAAATATCCTTAAAATCCAGGTGTCCAACATTTAAATTTCATGTTTTTTTTTTCGCATCGCCATACTTCTGCATTTTTGATTCAGAAGATTAACAAACGCTATGCCTTGCACAGTGGCGGATCCAGGAAATTTTGACAGGGGGGGGCACATAATAAAAAATCTATAAACAAACAGACATTATCATGTGTTCTTGTAAGTTTCAACATGTGTTGCGGGGAAGACAAGCACCTCATATTCACATACCATAGGTAGCCACGTAACAGCTGCACAACCTTGAAGAAAAAGACTGCATAAATTTAATGGGAGTCCATTGAGCGTTATCATTAAGAGGCGGGGCCGATTTTACTATTAGGCGAACCTAGGCGATCGCCTAGGGGCGCCAAGATACGGGGGCGCCTGTCTTACTCATAAACAAAGAAAAGATAGATCGTTAAATCTTCGTATTTTCAGAAATAATACTAAAAAAAACAACTAAAATGTCAAGATCTTACAAAGTTAACGGTTATGTTATAATTAATAAAGCAACGAACGTCAATAACGATACGTCTATGAATGGCGTATATTTCGATTTTCATTTTAGATTTTAGGCTGCGCTTACATTTATTTACTTTTTTATTTTAGTCTATCACAGATACTTGTAAGTTACAGTTATTGTACATTGTGGTTAAAAAGAAATCGGGGTATCAATATCGCAAACGTAAAGCGGAAAAAGAAGAAGAATTGAAAAAATAAGGTGCATTTTTAAAATATCTTTGCCGAGAAGATCGTAATCGCATACAAGAAGAAAATCTTCAAGATAATTCGTCTATAGTTTCGATTAATGAACTGGAGGAGAATTCTACAGATACCAAAATTGGATTAAAACATTGGAGAGCATGAAATTGCATCTACAATCGATATAGATGAATGAATTCAAAACTTCGCCAAAGCAAAAGCCCGAAAAATTAATTTTTCATAATTTTTGTATTTAAGATGTAATAATTTTCTTGCTATACAGATATTAGGAGTAATCATATATGTATACAAATGTATTAGTGTTAATTAATAAAAAATTTAAAAATGTTCATAATGATATTATTTTTATAAATATCCACATGTGTAGGTGTATGTGTGTGCTTGTGTATGACAATATATATATATAGACAATGTATAGGGGCGCCTAAATTTTCTTTGCCTAGGGGCGTCAGATACTCTTGCGCCGGCCCTGTTAAGAGGTCATCATCTAAACTAGAATTCTGTAACGAAGACCTATTCTTAGATTTAATTATATTCATAGCACTGAAACCTCTCGCACACGGTGCCCTTGAAGTTGGTAGAACTGCTATTATAGATATCAACTTTTTTCTCCTTGTAAAACTATTGATTAAGGAATATCACGTAGCTTCAATTTCTTACATAATACTTTAAATTCATACCATTAAATAAGAATATTTTCAATAACTTACTCAAATTTCAATATTACCTGCTATATTTCAGATAGCTGAATTCCTAGAAAATTTCCATTAATTGACATGATCTCAGGAAATGTTTTCTCCGTCAGTCCTTAATATGTTCTAATTATTTCACAGTATTGATTTCACTTTCAAATAAGATACTGGATCTAGTGAGATACTAATAAAATAACAAGATACTTTAAGACTCCCGACGATACGAGGTGAACGAGACGCTTTTTTAACGGCTGAGAGCTAACTACGTACTTCACGCGCGTTCCAACGACAATTGCGACAGGAGAATGTATTTTGAATAGCAGGGGAAGTTGGTTTGATCGGCGGAGAGCTAAATTTACAAATAAAAATTGTTATTGCGAAAAGATTGTCGCCAGCTGGTAATATCAACTCGCCACTGGCGAGCAGGCGACCGTATTTTTCGAGCCGTCCATAACTACTAGTAGCAATTTGTAAATTAAATAACTAACAAAATCCACAAATATACGTTAGTCTAATGCAGTGGTCTTCAACCTTTTTTGAGTCACCGCCCACTTTTATCATATGTTGTCCTTTGAAATAAGTCCACCGCCCACCCAGTGGCATAGTGAGGATTTCTGGTGCCCAGGGCAAAGAAGAATTTTGCATCCCCAGTAGCAAAGCGATTTACAGAGGTATGGTAACCCTAATACTAGTGTGATTGACGTTAGATGAGATTACCGAATATGGTCTCAGTGGTAATAACAGTGTTTAAAAATTTATGATTTTATATATTTGATAAAATTAAACTTAAACGCTTCGCTGCTTGTGCGAGAGACTCCGACCACCCTCATGGGCCTTTCGATTTTACCTCAGCATGGATACATTTTCACTAGTATAGTATGATATGATACTATAGTTAACGACAAACGAACTGTAATAGTTGTACATAAAATAGTTGTACAGAATATGTGTACGTATCATTAAGCTTTTTTATAGAATTTTTCAGTGAAAAAATTAGAATAGCATTTGGTGAGTTCTTTAACGCCCACCAAAAATCCAAAAACGCCCACTGGTGGGCGCTATCGCCCACCTTGAAGACCACTGGTCTAATGCATCTTAGCACAAAGAAGAAGTTCGTCAGCCCAAAGACATGACGCAGATCTGGTCGAACTGGAGCGGCCAGTTTCGGCCGGCTTGGTACGGAGAGAGATGACCATATATTTAAAAGTCAGTACGGAAAGGGTTAACTTCAGTTACTCTTTTGTTACCCATACAGAAGTCTAAATAACATTTATACTACGTTGGGCATTGGGAATGAATGCTGTGAATTAATACTAATATATAATTTAATAAATTTTCAATTGAATATTTGTGAGTTTGACGACAGGGGGGCACTGGCCTTGCATGTCCAAAGATACGTAGTTGGATGAAAAATATAGCCAAAATATATAAAACACCACGAATGTTTCTCGTTTTTCAGTGAAAATAGCGGTAGAAAAAGATAATACGTAGAGCTATGAGATAAAAAGTAGGTAAATTATTTAGAAATCGAGTAATTAATACCAATGAAAGGCCTTAATCATTATCATTTTAAAGCATAATAACCCATAGGCGGTTATAATGGTCTGTAACTTTGTAGTATTATTCATTGAGGAAATATATACTAGGGCTGGGAATTTTTATGGCAGTGCACTGATTAAATATTTTCAGTCTTAATATTTTTTTATCTACGGATTGAAATAAGGGCAAGTATATCATACTCATTTGTTGTCAATTTACTACTACAACTATTAAAAATAAAAGTATTTTTCAGGCTCAGATTTGAATGATTGATGGAAATTACATGTTAGTTTATATAAACGAAGAAGAGAGTGTAACATTAATGCAAATGAATGAATGAATTTTAGTAAGTGAAAATGCCGCAACGCAATTGCGTGTTATTCATTATAAATGAACTAGCGGAATTTCCCGTTGAATTTCAACGGATTTAGTGAAGCTACTACAGCACAACATACAAACTCTTTAAAAAATATATATAGTAGATACTTTTAAAATTACAATTAGCTTTTCTTAACAATTAATCATATTTGCTTGTAACAATCCGTTTCCGAGCCTATTGCATTCAAATATAACGATAATTTTATTTCCTATCATATTACTTTCGCCAAATTCATTTCTTGTGTAATTACGCCTCGCTGAAATATTTACTTTTATGTCTGTAAGCAAGAAACCCGTGAAAAAGCAACGTAAAGTTGTCCATGATTGAACACTGACTCCGGTAAATGTACACCAGATACGTGAGCTTATTTACGTTAATAAACATTATAATGTAGAATATAATTATTTTACTTACAAAAAATGTAAGAATACAGTATTCAATAGACGAAAGAATGTACAATTACTTTCATCAATCTTTATAAACGCTTCCTGAATAATATTCAGTATCTATTTACATCGATCGTTTCATTGCTTAAACAAAAGTGCGAATCGAATAACGCTAAACTTTCGTCTATTTGTAGTCTTCGTTGAAGCTAATTGAATCGGAGGTAACAATGACGGCCGCCTTGGCAACGTCCTGAAAGAGTACGAAAAATCCACAAAATTTCGAAACAAATAACGTATTTCTGAAAACTTCGACCGTGCAACATGTAAAATTCGCAGGAATAAGATAGTATAGAGTTTTATTCGTCGAATAAAGTGAAAACGAAAAAAATCGGTCTATATTTACGTATTTTAATGCTTGAAGGAAGAATACCTTGCAAGTCAAGAAATGGATTCATACGTGTTATCTTATGGAAAAATGTTAATCCCCTATATTGACAGCACTGATTATTCCCGGTTGACCAAACCTTGACCATTCAGTAAGTTAGGATGTAAGGAAGAATCGGACCAAATATGGTTATTCTAGCTTTTATCGTTTAGGAGGAGTTCCGTGAAAAAACACACAAACACACGCTTAAAAATGTATTATAGTAGAAGTAGATAAGTATCTTTATTGTATGAAAGGATTTACCGACGTAGTATATGAATCACTCATAACTAAAATAAAAATGTATCTCGATATTAAAAACCGACTTAATTAGAAATTTACTATGAGTAGAGAATTAAGGCTTCGATTAATTAACTTAGAGATTTTTTTAAGAATTGAAAGTTTTGGGAAATACGAAAGTTACGCATTCTCAGGAATATATTTATCAGGTAATATTTGGATAATATTATTCAAATTTATACGTCGAATTTCTCATAATATCATAGCGAACACTACTCTTATTATTAAAGTCGATTTCATTGAATAAATACAACGAATAAAAAATATTTAAATTTTATTTCAATTCAGCCATGTTATACAGACACATACGAGTATAACATTATGAAAATATTCGTTTTTATAAAAATCAACGTAAGAAACCGAAATATCCGAATATCATTCTCAAGTCGATTTCAAAGAAAAGTTCTATGAAATAATAATACATTACATAACAATATGTATTACCCACGACTTTTTATAAATATTCTTCGTAGAAATATATCATTAATCAATCACCCATTTCCATGAAAATGTGGAAATAATGATTGACGGAGCACGGCAAGTTCGTCAGCTTCCAAATAATTCGATGAAAATAATAGCAATTTATCTTCTCTTGTAAGAAAAGAAATTGAAATTAAATGACATGAAATGCATCAAAAGTGCACTTGAACCTCGAATTTGGTCCAAATAAAAAACTAACATAAAAACCTAATCGCACATTTGGTTATATTATCCAGCCACACTTTCGTTATAATATGACACACGATAATTCACAAACATTTAATCATTTTTAATATGTGGAAAAGGTTGAAATCTGTAAATCTAGTACAATCGATGTCATTCAGCACATTGATTCGTCACACGCATCCATTATAAATGGAGGGAACTAAACTCAACCGAAATCTTCCGTATCTTCCTGTCCGTCTCAAATTCAATGCACTGCTAGTACCAAATCCAGAATGCCCTGAGGGTGATTGCATCTGCTCAGTTCGTGGTACATCCAATCAACTTTGACTACTAAATGGAATAAAAACTTAAATACATGAGAGAAAAGCCCATATAGGAAGGCCAAGAAGTCATACCTGACCTAAAAAATACAATAGTAACATATAAATAATCCTCGTGGCAGTTAAACACTTCATTTTCGTCGAAATCAGCAGGAATGTTTTCAGCAATCGCTTAAACCTCTTGGTCAAAGTGACTGTTTACAATACTGCATTGACGATCGCCAGGCGCACCAAAAGAATGGGAAACGTGGCAGGGATAGGATCCATAGGATTTATTCCGCGCCCTCAAGATTTCTTGATCCTCATCAAGATATAAGAAATGGTGAAGTAGATGAGAGTCCAGCCGATCGTTGACAGGTATCCAGCGTAGACGGAGGGCCAGGATAGACCCCAGCCTTTTACCATTATATCCCTCAGAGATTTAGTTGCCATAGTGAGTGGCAGGAAACGGCTCACGTGGTACATATACCACGGAAATCCCTCGAGCGGCCAAAGGATTCCTGCAATACGAGAACGAAACGCTTCAGTTAAAAAATTCCAATTAATACGATGGTTTTAAACGATATCGAATTGTCTGTTAATGACTGTGGATAAGCATTTCTATCATTAGCGAACGCCGACCAGGGTCTAAGTAAGTAAAAATTTATTTTTTCATTTTCCTTTCTGATGTTCGTGAAACCAACCAGTCTGAATACACTCAATTATAGTATAAAATGCGGGAGAGAAAGAAAAAAGGATATTTTTACCAATAAATATATATAAAACACTTAATTTCGTGGCGATCATACATACGAAAGGATTAATATTAATGAAAAAATGTTAACATGAACTGCATTGTTGCAGCTTGGTAATTTCGCTTTTAAAGAATTTTTTACTCACTACATCTACATAAAACCCTGCAAATCACCAGACTGGTGGGTGGCAGGGGGTGCAGCGCACCAAAACCTACCTAATAACGTCCCTCGTGGGAATAACTCTCCTATTATGATCCCGTATGGTCCTTGGGAAAAACGAGCCCTGTTATCGCTCGGTCCTACAGTCGATCTCTCGTATTTTATCCTCGTGATCGTGCCTGCCCATGTACGTAGGTGCTTCTAATATTCCTGAGACCTCCTCTAAGAGAACTTCCGAACTACATTTCTCCAGAAGCCTTAACCTAGCGCTAATTCTTCGGTCCTCTATGATATCCAATTCAACTCCTTCAAGAGTGATGTGACGCTTAATTTTTGCTCATATTTTTGCTTAACGAATCTGGCTGCTCTGCGTTGGATTCTTTCTAACTCAAGTATCTGTCCCTTTTCGTACGGATCCCATATGCTGGAAGCGTATTCGGCCTGAGATCTGACCAATGATAAATAACATGTTTCTCGTACCTGTTCTGTGCTACTTCTTACTATTCTGCCTACGAAGACCAATTTCTTATTAGCTGCGCCTACGATCCTTCGAATATGCATATTCCACGATAGATCACGACAAATGGTGACACCTAAATATTTAACATATTCCGAATATTGGATATTCAATCTATCAATTCTGTACACCGAGTCTAATTCATTGTTCTTACTCTTCCAGAAACTCAATAGGGAACATTTGCTGTGATTAATTTCGATTTTCCAATCTTGACACCATGCTAAAATGGCGTTTAAATCTTTCTGGAGCGATTTTTGGTCATCCTGGCTCATTATCTCCTTATATAAAATGATGTCATCTGCGAAAAGTCTTATTTTGCAGCCAACTACCGAGCAGATATCGTTTATATATATCAGGAATAGTAGTGGGCCTTTGACACTTCTCTGTGGAACACCTGATGCGACTTTTACCGGGTATGAAGATTTCCCATCAATAACTATTATCTGTTTTCTGTTGGAGAGGAAGTCTTTTACCCAACTCACGATATTTGGGTTTATGCCGTACTTTCCTAATTTTCCTATTAATTTATTATGGGGTACTTTATCAAACGCTTTTCTTTTTAAATCAATGAAAATGCATCAACCTGAGTGTTTTTCTCTCCGCATTGCAACAAATCGTTTACGAACAGGGCGAGCTGCGTTTCGCATGACCTGCCTTTTGCTTAGCGAAGAACGACCATCTAAATAACGCAGAACAGAGCTAACGATTATATGTTCTAGAATCTTACACGATAATGACGTCAAGGAAATCGGTCTATAATTTTCGGGGTTCACTTTATCACCGCCTTTGTGGATGGGCGTTGCGTATGCTAGTTTCCAGTCTTTCGGAATGGTACCATGTGCAACGGATTTTTCGAATATTATTTTCAAGTAAGGTGCGATTACCGAGGAAAGCTCTTTTAACACACGCGCTGGTATGCCCTATGGCCCGGGAGACTTATTTTGCTTAATCGACTCTCCCATCGAATTTCCCTCATCATTCAAAGCTGGTTCCTTATATTCGTTGCTCTCCGAAGTAAACGCTTTCTGAAAGTGTTCATTTAACAAATTCGCTTTTTCCGTGCTATCGTGTACTACATCACCTGCCTCCGTTCTCAATGACGCTATGGTGGGGCCTCTACCATGAACCTCCCTAACGTACGACCAAAATGCTTTCGGATTTTCTTTCAAATTATTATGCAAATCTTTCTTTTTGTAATCATTAAAAGCTTCTCGCATGGTTACTCTAGCTCTTGACCGCGCCTTTCTATATTGATGCCGTATCGTTGACCTCTGTTCGTCTGTGACTTCTGAAGAATTAGTATTTAAGCGAGAGTGAAGTTTTCTTTGCCGTCTAAGAGCGCATCTAACTTCCTGGTTGTACCATCTTGGTTCCGCACCATCACGTTTAAGTTTATGTGGAATGAATTTATCCGTACTCTCTTGCATGATATCTCTGAATATGCACTATGATTTCTCTGTACTAGCGTCAATTGATGCCTCGCAGAAATTAGGGAATTGTGTCTTTAAAGAAGACCTAAATTTCGAGAAATCGCCTTTGTCTTACATATATACGCGTCTTCTAGCCTTAACCTGTTTCTCCTCTTTTAGCTTAAATTCTACCTACACGGCATTATGATCGCTTATTCCTTCCTCTATGGAAAGCTTGTTCATACTCTCAGGGTATTTCGTTACGAGTAAATCTAATATATTGTTCGATCTCGTGGGGCATCTTACTAGCTGACACAACGAGTGTTTAACGAAGGTTTCTGTCAGTGCTTCGCACTATTCACCCTCTCTACTACCGGGATCAAAGCAATTATGATTCCAGTCTATTGAAGGTAAGTTGAAGTCTCCTCCAATTATAATGGCCCTCTCTTTAGTTTTCGATATTTGCGTTGTTACTTGTTTCTCGAGATTGTGAATAATTTCTAAACTTGCATTGGGAGGCCTATAAAATGTGCATATATTTGCTATTGTATAATCGCTTCCTCTAACTTCACACCAAACACTTTCCATTTCGACGT
This sequence comes from Uropetala carovei, assembly GCA_036926305.1. Lineage (NCBI taxonomy): Eukaryota > Metazoa > Arthropoda > Insecta > Odonata > Petaluridae > Uropetala > Uropetala carovei. Next base: position 6,438,740 of record JAXCHB010000172.1, on the reverse strand, counting down.
CATTAATCGGTAGTGGAAAACTTTCGTATGCCTTGCTGACTGCTATAAATACTCCACCTCCCGTCCGGATGCTACGATCCTTTCTAAAAATTCGATAGTCTTGAGGGAATACCTCCTGACTTGCAATCTCGTCAGTGAGCCAACTCTCTGTACCGATCACGACATCGACTTCTATACTACGAATAATATGCTCAAAATCGGCAATTTTCCTACGGATGCTGCGGCAGTTCAATACGACGACATTTAATTTCTCACTATCGCTTCTCAGATAAACCTCATCCTTACCATTCGTAATCGTTTTAGGAATACATGCATTCTTCATACTATAATTCCGCCAATTGGTTGATATAGCATTTTCTCTGTGATCGCGCTTTATTTCACCATTTTAATCGAAATCCCAAGCGTATTGGCCGGATTTCTCGTAGTGTTGTTCTCTGTTACCCTCTCAATCACACCTATTCCCCTAAGACTCCTACACTCTACTACTGTCATACGTACCCGGTTGTCTTTTAGTCTACTAACAACCAATTGCAGCTGTTAGCATAATCATCGTCCTCTTAAGATGTTGATTATGAATCCCTAAAAATAACTTTCGAAATCTTATAGAACGATATCAAAGATTAAAATATTGAACTATACCTGTGAGTGTGTGTGTATATGTGTATATATATATATATATATATATATATATTTTGTGTCTCTCTTGTGCTGACGAAGGGATCATCCCGAAAGCTCTAACCTCTACAAATGTGTCTCTCCAACACCCCAGCGGCTCTACTTCCGGTAAGTGTTCACTGGGTTTCCTTCAACACCTAGTTGCCCAAAATATCCTTACTTACCTTTCCTCTTCCTTAGTATTTATATATATATATATATATATATATATATATTGTGGCGGTACAGGTTCAACCTGTAGCACTGTTCGCCACATTAAAGCCTTGGTTGCAAAATTGAATAGGAACGAAGGAGAAATCGACGTCAGCGTGACCTTCCAGGTTCGTGGCCTGCGAGTCACGTTGCCGGAAGGGGGAGTGAAAAACGCAGTGCATCACCCGCGCCCTATATAAGAAGGCGTCTCCGACGCCTAGAGGAGGAGACTTCACCTGGGTCGTGTCGGTGTAACAGTTCGAGTCAGTGGTATAATTTTTACAAAGAGTGCTTCAAGTAGTCGGCTGACGAAGTAATACGCAACCTAGAGGACTTCTGTTCGTAAACGGAGGAGCAAGTACGCTGTGGACTGGTCTTGAGTTTTAACCTCAAAATTTGAGGACTATAAGGTTTTCTGGAATTACTTTTGTTGAAGAACTTTATATACCTTTGGTTTAAGAAACTAGAGTCTACATAATTAGTAGTGTATTATTAGATAATACGTGTGCGATCTTTAAAAATGTTTGTGAATTAAAAACAATAACTTTGGAATGTGAACTAAATGATTGTGACTTTGGTTGTTCTTGAACTATCTTGTGCACTTGCGACACGCTCGGCTCCGAACCTTGTAAATTAAATCGAAGCGAAAAATTTCACCTTTTCGGCTACATTGGCGCCCAACGTGGGGCCCGACTGTACGTGAGTGCATAAGTTTAAGTGAGAACGATTAGATAATTCATTTGAGTGACGTGTAATTAGGAGTTTTTCATAAAGTGTTAATTTTTTTGTTGTAAAATGGCTGAAAAAGACGCTTTCCGGTCGTATAGAGAAAAAAAAAGGGACTCGGACGAGGAATCAGATGTAGGGACATTGTTTCGCACAGCCCCATCTTTTACTCCAGATAAGTGTGAGGGCCCGGAATTAGGAACGATGTCGGGTGCTAGTTCTAAAGCCGTTACCCCGAATACGACGGAAGAAGGGTCTAATTCTGATAGCCCCGATTTAAAAAGTTTTATGGGGACAATAATGGAACAACTTCGGGAAATGAAGGATGAAATTAACTTAAATGTCGCCAAAATGAGCTGCGAGATAAACGGAAACCTAGGGAGATTGAATAGGCGACTCGATGACCTCGAGCGAACTGCCGCGGAACGCTTGATGGAACAGGAAAAAAAATGTATCCGCTCTCAAGAAACTCTTAGGGTAGAATTGGAAGCCAAGTACGACCAGATGATTGCCTCTTCCTCGTTAAAATTGGAAGAGATGGGTCGAACCATCGAGGGACGTTTAGTTCAAACTGTGGGAAAAATTGCAGAAAATCAGTCAGAAATAATGGAGCTTAGGGCCCAAGCTGAGGAATCGAAGAAGAGGTTAGATGTTATGCAGTCGAAAAGCCTTCTGAATAATTCCGCCATGGGTTCCGCAATACCGAATAATTGCGTCTCCAAACCAAAATATAGGGGTCGTCAGTTTGAGCACCCGGTTCAATTCATCACTCCAGCAGAGAGTTACTTCGAGTTATATGGGATATCCCCTTTCCAACAGGTCATGATTGCCTTGCAAATGTTAGAAGGCGACGCGGAGTTGTGGGTGAAGAGCCTGAGAGAAAAAAACATTCTTCCTATCTATTCAACAGTGCGTCACCCGCAATCAAACCCAACGGAAAGAATAATGATAGAAATTTCTCGCGTATTTCGAGTCTACTGCAGGGATCATCAGGACTGGGTAAACTTTATTCCGAAACTGAATATGTGGTTTAATCATACGTACCACGAGAGCATAGGGATGACCCCTTTGGAAGCTCATTTCGGAACAAAACCGGAACGAGATTTCGGACAAATCGTGCCGTTACCGCGAATTCCTGCGTTAAGAGACACATCGAGACAGCGCATTGTGCTTCGGAACTTAGAAAGGGCAGGAAACAAAAGACGGGGAAGACAGAAATCGAAAGTCCATAATCTCAAGGCCAGTGATCGTGTGTTGTTAAGGACGCCGCGTGTATCACACACGAAACTAGATTTATTTGCGAAGTTTTTCTATTTATACAAGGGTCCGTATATGGTGACTCGAATACAGGAACCTAATGTGTGTGTATTGGTGAACGACAAGGGAGAAGAAGTGGGGAAATATAACTTTTATAACTTAAAACCCTTCTTTAATTAAGTTAGGGCTGTATGTGTTGCTTTAGAATTAGGTGCATCAGTATGAGTTTTCTTTTGATTGTGTTTATGTTTTGGGTATGGGAGTTATCAGTGTTTATGTTAGGGAGAAGCATTCCCTCAACTATCCCTTACTTTGCGGATGGCTGAATAAGTCGTGAGTTCACTTCGGCAGTGATTCCCCCAAACCCTTCATCCCTCTTCGTAAGAAGGACACGGGAATTGCGGCCTTCGCCGACCGATGCAGCAGTATAGAGGCGCCATCCGACACGCAACGTGTGGGACGGGCTATGACCTGCACGGGAGGCTCTCTATCCTCCAAATTCACCACATGTTTCTTGCGGAATGCCGAGGACTATCGGTGTTTCCCAAGGAGGAAAATTGCAAGCTGATGTTTATGTTTTCAAGATACGTTTTGTTTATTTTGTTTGTCGAACTTATTTGCGTTGAAGAAAAAAATCTCCCACTGCTCGATTTTTTTTATTTTTACAGGAGGGGTATGTGGCGGTACAGGTTCAACCTGTAGCACTGTTCGCCACATTAAAGCCTTGGTTGCAAAATTGAATAGGAACGAAGGAGAAATCGACGTCAGCGTGACCTTCCAGGTTCGTGGCCTGCGAGTCACGTTGCCGGAAGGGGGAGTGAAAAACGCAGTGCATCACCCGCGCCCTATATAAGAAGGCGTCTCCGACGCCTAGAGGAGGAGACTTCACCTGGGTCGTGTCGGTGTAACAGTTCGAGTCAGTGGTATAATTTTTACAAAGAGTGCTTCAAGTAGTCGGCTGACGAAGTAATACGCAACCTAGAGGACTTCTGTTCGTAAACGGAGGAGCAAGTACGCTGTGGACTGGTCTTGAGTTTTAACCTCAAAATTTGAGGACTATAAGGTTTTCTGGAATTACTTTTGTTGAAGAACTTTATATACCTTTGGTTTAAGAAACTAGAGTCTACATAATTAGTAGTGTATTATTAGATAATACGTGTGCGATCTTTAAAAATGTTTGTGAATTAAAAACAATAACTTTGGAATGTGAACTAAATGATTGTGACTTTGGTTGTTCTTGAACTATCTTGTGCACTTGCGACACGCTCGGCTCCGAACCTTGTAAATTAAATCGAAGCGAAAAATTTCACCTTTTCGGCTACAATATATATATATATATATATATATATATATATATATATATATATATATATATAATAGTCACTCCGTAAAATCCAAATGGTATTTCCAAATTACTGACTCATTTCCAAATAATATTATATTCAAGCAGATAATCAACAAATTCTTATTCTCGAAGTTACTTTCAGTAGCGACATTCTCCTCCTTTATTCAAACCGCAACGATATCTAATTGTAAGAGAAAGAAAATTAATCCTTCATTCACGAATACGAAATGTAATTTCATGTCATAGCAGGTTTTACTCCTTTTCTGACGCAGTCTTGGACGTCATGTATTATTTCTCTTCGTGTAACAGTTCTTCCTTTGAGAAAGTATAGGAAAACGGAGAGTTTCTTTTGTTCTTTTATCCTTTCTTTTGTTTTCAAATAAGAAATTATAATAGGAGATGAGAAGACACGACAAATATTAACCTGAAAATCTCACAATGGTTCCCACGGAGGGATACTTCCGGTAGTAAATGAATCTCCGTTCTTATGATATGGAGCGCGCGACTAGCAATAATTAGCATGAAAAAATACCAATCTTTTGGAGTAAGAAACAAAGATTACCGTATTTATCTCTAATTTGCAAGTTGATGGCTTACGAATGTATACGGCGCAGTAAACTATATCACGTGATATAATCATTATGCTAAGGTACTACCGTTTTGATGACATCTACAAAACATTACGTGGCCATCGTTTCGCTTTCTCCATTAACAGCAGGCCTAAACTGTACATGGAGAGTAATAAAATTTTAAATAAAAAAAGGCCTTTATCTTATTTTTGTATTTGGTTGCCATGGCAACGGAAAAAAGCTATCAGCTGACGATATTCAATGTATTGAACATAAACGCAGATGGACAATCAAGAAATTATACCTCAGATATAACCCGCTTTATGAAAAAATTATAGAAAACTAGCAGAATTTCCCGTTGAATTTCAACGGATTTAGTGAAGCTACTACAGCAAACATACAAACTCTTCAAAATATATACATAGTAGATACTTTTTAAATTACAATTACTAGCTTTTACTAACAATTAATCATATTTGCTTGTAACAATCCGTTTCCGAGTCTATTGCATTCAAATATAACGATAATTTGATTTCCTATCATATTACTTTCGCCAAATTCATTTCTTGTGTAATTATGCCTCGCTGAAATATTTACTTTTATGTCTTGTAAGCAAGAAACCCGTGAAAAAGCAACGTAAAGTTGTCCATGATTGAACACTGACTCCGGTAAATGTACACCAGATACGTGAGCTTATTTACGTTAATAAACATTATAATGTAGAATATAATTATATTTACTTACAAAAATGTAAGAATACAGTATTCAATAGACGAAAGAATGTTCAATTACTTTCATCAATCTTTATAAACGCTTCCTGAATAATATTCAGTATCTATTTACATCGATCGTTTCGTTGCTTAAAGAAAAGTGCGAATCGAATAACGCTAAACTTTCGTCTATTTGTCAGCTTCATTGAAGCTAATTGAACCGGAGGTAACAATGACGACCGCCTTGGCGACGCCCGGAAAGAGTACGAAAAATCCACAAAATTTCGAAACAAATAACGTATTTCTGAAAACTTCGACCGTGCAACATGTAAAATTCGCAGGAATAAGATAGTATAGAGTTTTATTCGTCGAATAAAGCAAAAACGAAGAAAATCGGTCCATATTTACGTATTTTAATGCTTGAAGGAAAAATACCTTGCAAGTCAAGAAATGGATTCATACGTGTTATCTTATGGAAAAATATTAATCCCCTATATTGGCAGCACTGATTATTCCCGGTTGACCAAACCTTGACCATTCAGTAAGTTAGGATGTAAGGAAGAATCGGACCAAATTTAGTTATTCTAGCTTTTATCGTTTAGGAGGAGTTCCATGAAGAAACACACAAATACACAAACCAACAAACACACTTCAAAATATATTATGGTAGATTATATTATCTACAACTTTGATAATAATAAATATCTACATAAATGAATCCTTTCAGGAAATATTTGACAAAAACGGAAAAATGACAATAATTAACCTCTACATCAATTTGGCTAATGTTAACCAAAATCTAACCAGAGCATGAATAAAAATTTAAATAAAAAATTTAGCGTCTATCTGATTTGTCGGTTTTGATTTAGAGCGCCGACAAAATTCCTATCATTAATACCGACTTAAAGGCAGAGCAGATGGAGCACTTGCTCTAGGGCCCATGCCCACCGGTGTTCTCCATAATGCAGTGAAATAGTAAATAATATGTCAATTTGAAGTTCAAGTTGCTCTGGGGCACCTTAATCCGACCCAGATAGAAATCATCGAAAAAATTCAGAAGACCTTAAAACGTGTATTTCAGCTTAAATATCGAATTCATTTTTTTCACGATAATAATACACAGTATAAAGAAAGGAAAATAATACGCAATATACAGAAAGTACAGATATGACCTTAGTTACCCTCAATGGTTTGGGAAAGTGTCCAGGTGTCCTTTCTAAACGTATAAACCTAAGGGTCTTACTTAAAATGAAAAAATAGCCCTAAAACTTAAAAAAATAGTTTGCCTATACCTCTCTATCGTAAAAATGTTTTCAAGAATTTTTCAAAAATGAAAACTGTTACAAGGGAAGTACAGGAAAATCTATGTCATAAGCACGTCTTTGTTAATAAGCAAACGCGACAAATTCTACATTTCCAGCTTACCGCAAACAAGCAGATAAGGGTAGAATGAGCCAGTGCTCAAATAGTTTGCCTCTCCTACGTTTCTGGATAGCAGCGAAACCAATAACCCTAAAAAGAAAAAAAGTGATTTAATATAGTAATTCCTTGATACCTGAAATGAAAAGCGAAGAAGATTTTCGAGTCAATTTATCATGTGTCATAAAGATATTTAATTTCAACATGCAACGGTAAGATGGATCAACACAAACCCTGAGAGGTATTCCTGAGTATTTTTGTTCTAATGAAGTGAACTTAAAATGAGCATGGGAAACATCATATTGATGGATGGCACTTACCGAAAGCCATCCCGATAACTCCGTTGAGGAAAATATGTGCGGCGAGGAGTATAACAGAGCCCCGGCATTCTACTCCGAGGATGAAGAGGGACAAAACGAGGATCTCGACGGTCTGCATGGCTATCAGCACCATGGTTGTCATCGCGTGCGACACTAAGATCTGCCAAGGAGTGATTCCTGAAGAAGAAGAAAGGAAAACTCGAACACTTTGAAATGTGCACACACAGCCCATGTTTCACAGCTGCACACTTCTAATAAGCATGCGACTATATAATCGAATACAAGCAGCAAATTAAAAGAAAATCGCCATTATCCAACCATGGGGTTTAAGAAGATAATATAATAATTGTGTAAGGATAACTTTTGCGAAAATATATTATCAGGCCGATGAGTCAGGAACGTAACCCCACTTTATAATATTTTCAGGAACCAATTGTGTCGTAAGTGCGAGGGCTGCCTGTATATCATTTCTGCCAAATGTGGTTTTTTAATATTGTTATTTAGTTCATTAAAATTATTGATGGCTTTGTAGCAGTGAGGGGAATTTAAGTATATCAAATAAAATTTGGCTGATGATCGATTCAAAAATATTGTAGAAGATATGAAAAAAATAGGTAAATAATTAAAATTTGTTTTTCTCACCTGCAGCCATCATCCGGTCCCACAGGCCTTCCTCTTTCTCCTTCACCATGGTAATTGCCGTCATTCCAACCACGACAAAATATATGATTCTGTAAACAAACAAAATTCTTTCAATTCATTATTTGAACAATGCTTACGTATACAATAGTATATAAATCAAACCAGTATCTAATGTTTTAAGAGCACAGTAATAGTTACTGCACATATTCACATCAACATAATTCTAAAATACGATTATATGAATCGTGTATTTCAGTTTTTATCAATTAACTATTTGGTATGACCCCAGATCCACAATTGAGATCCGGAATAAGACGTGAAAATATTTTTTTAAATAAATGCGCTCCTTTAAGATGTCTTTCATTTTCCGAGTCTGCCTCAACATTTAGCATCACTTTCTAAGTTATCAGGAAATGTCCATCTTAACTGGAAAATGAACGCTCGAGACAAAAACGTATCACTTGTTATTATAGAACGTATATTTGAAGAAAAACATGATCGGAAATTTTTGCGATAGAATTTAATTTGATAGACCCTTCGATAAAGTAACGCGCGCATTATCTCAGGGTTCGGATATTTGGTCATGGATTTCCATAATTCTTCACTTACGAATTTAGCAGCCCAGGTGCAATGAAAGCTCGGTAGGTAGGATTTTTACTTCCATATACAGGATCGTTGAACTGAAAAAAGAAGCATAATATTAATTATTTATCGTTTCACCGCATTTGTGATAGTACCCCTCGTTATATACGAGTTCGAAAAATGCGATTTTATTTTAATGCGCTCAACGACAATTAATAGCACTCGCTTTAATGCGAATTGCTTGCTGACCGATCGAGAAAGGTAATGAGGAATGGGGAGCAGAGTATTTTGTGTGTGGCTGAGAAGGAATGCGAGGGGAGAAGGGAAAATTTGGCCCAGCCGCACAGACTCTTCTGCACCTCTACTACTGGCACTCTTTGAGGAGATAAAGAAACCTTCAACATTTCCTTGTTACCGTTCGAGTGTCTTTGCTACCCATATTCTTTTATATTTTTGTGTTTTATTTCATTACTAGCAGAATTTCCCGTTGAATTTCAACGGATTTAGTGAAGCTACTACAGCACAACATACAAACTCTTCAAAATATATACATAGTAGATACTTTTTAAATTACAATTACTAGTTTTTATTAACAATTAATCATATTTGCTTGTAACAATCCGTTTCCGAGTCTATTGCATTCAAATATAACGATAATTTGATTTCCTATCATATTACTTTCGCCAAATTCATTTCTTGTGTAATTATGCCTCGCTGAAATATTTACTTTTATGTCTTGTAAGCAAGAAACCCGTGAAAAAGCAACGTAAAGTTGTCCATGATTGAACACTGACTCCGTTAATGTACATCAGATACGTGAGCTTATTTACGTTAATAAACATTATAATGTAGAATATAATTATTTTACTTACAAAAAATGTAAGATTCCAGTATTCAATAGACGAAAGAATGTTCAATTACTTTCATCAATCTTTATAAACGCTTCCTGAATAATATTCAGTATCTATTTACATCGATCGCTTCGTTGCATAAACAAAAGTCTATTTGTCAGCTTCATTGAAGCTAATTGAACCGGAGGTAACAATGACGGCCGCCTTGGCAACGACCGGAAAGAGTACGAAAAATCCACAAAATTTCGAAACAAATAACGTCTTTCTGAAAACTTCGACCGTGCAACATGTAAAATTCGCAGGAATAAGATAGTATAGAGTTTTATTCGTCGAATAAAGCAAAAACGAAAAAAATCGGTCCATATTTACGTATTTTAATGCTTGAAGGAAGAATACCTTGCAAGTCAAGAAATACGTATGAACCGATTATATAAACGATTTACCTAATTATCAACGAAAACAGTTTTCTTAGTAACTGAGGCAAATAAGATCTGCTATAAATACGGGAATGCGTTTATTTTCTTTACGTGTGCATGCATAATTAGAAAATAAATCGGTAACTAAAAATTTTATATTTTCCTGACATTATTTGTAATATATTATTTTGCAGTATTTAGTCATTGTACTAAAATTACGCAAATACGTTTATTTATGCATCACTGGCAGGAAGAAAAGTTTAGTAGACAGACATAATCTCCGTTTTATAATGTGCGTTCATTCAAACTATATCGTTTAGTTTCAAATACTCCATCGCACAAAACGTGCCTATTTCTGACTTCTTTTCTATTATAATGTACGACATTATCCCAAAGAGGTTACCTTGAACTTATGTTTGCAATAGGGTGGTCCCTGCATATTTCATTAGAGCTTCATTATGCATAATTATAATTCATACAATAACTAACATTTATGATATTTATCAAATTACATTACTTAATCTTGAGCTTGTTTTTTATTTTTTCTTTGAAATCCACATTGAGACGTGTTTTATCAGAAGCAGAATGTTCTAATTTTTCAAGACCAAGAATTCAAAATTATACTAGTATCTGTTATATTTTATTTACATTCGTTGTTATAAAATGGACACTATTATTTATATTATATCTGTAAAGAGTTTGTTTTACTTTATATAGTAATAATATTAATATATTACTACTCACCATAAGGGGGGTCTCGCCGAACTTAGAGTTGTAATCGCAGTCCACTAACACATCGCGAAGAAAGTTTTGGAACTCACTCTGCAATTTCCTTTTGAGCAACATTCCTATGATGTTACCTGTATCCACAAATAATAAATGAAACGTTAATACACATGTATTGCCCCAGTACATATTTTTCAATTACTAGCGTTAAATTTATACATTTATTTTCTCTATATAAACAACCTTTAAATTAACTTCTCTTGGACAACATATTTATGCTATAGCTAATGTGCGAAGCTGAATAATATAAGCCTTAGCTAAATAAGTCCGTAGAAATTCATTTATATTGATTTTAATGTTTAAAATTTATGAATTTTTAATGACCACAATAATAAACTTTATTGTAATTTCCAATGTTAATTACCGCTGGAAGGCCAATCTCTAACTTTTTAAAAAATTTCAGGCCCTAGCTCGACTGAAAGTACATAAATATTTGTCTATTTGTGTAACTTTTATGAACTTTTACGGCCAAATAAATAAATAAATTTAAATTTCTATAATCCCGTTTTGGTTATTTAGCAAATTCTACCGTTAGAAAAAATTTCAGCATTGTAGCACATTTAGAAATACCTAAACAATTAGATATTTGTTTAAATTTTGGGATTTTTAACGGCCAAAAAGTAAATATTTTTGTAATTTTTGATTTTTCTCGTCGGTTTTGCCGCTAGACCTATCTACATACCAAATTTCAAGTTTCTATTTTAATCGTGCCTCATAATTTGTATACTCCTCATCTTCCTATATCCTCCTATGTCAGAAGGGTCAATATATTATAGATATACCAATATGTATTTCACTAAACTTTGAAACACTATAAGTAACAAATCCGAGCAAAAATTCTCGAGAATAAGAAAACTCAACATGGCATATAAATTTCCCTTAGAAATTTTTCTTTGCGATTAGGGTTTTTTTATCATTGACCCATAAAAATTAATGCCTCGACCGCTATATGTTGTAACCGTTAAATTTTAAAGGTTCATTGCCTAAAACATTCAACTAGAGATTTTATAGCTGTTCATGACTTCCCGAAACGTTTTCTTTACAGAAATTCTGACGACGACATGTCGCTATGCATAACTGTACCGCTTTATTTGGCCTAACAATAAGTGTTCTCACGTGAGCATTCCGTAAACATAGATAGGCTTCGCTTCGCACTCACTCGACATGTCGAGGTAGACGCTTATCTCTCCGGCAGCTAGGATGTCGGCGTCCGTGTCTTTGCCGTTTTCCCTCTTCAGCTCCAAGGCAGTCGTGAAGTTCTCCGGTATGACAACTACGCCCCACGCTTTGCCTTTCCGGACTGTCTCCATTGCTTTCCTCTCGTCAAGAAAGTATTCTTCCTGAGAACGGCGACACATTAAACTGATGTATCACATTCGCTTAAAAACTTGGAAACCACATGAAATGTCGGGATTACGGAATAACAAATGTTCTTTTAACTGTTAGTATCATATGAATTCTTTTATCACCTCTTTCCCAACTCCTAATATTTTTTCAACTGTGACGTTTCTTTTGAAAATACGTCCATTTTAAAACAATATTTCGTTTTAATCCTCAAAAAAAAAACATTTGATACTTCAAGCAATTTTTATTTTTATTTCACAACGGTTGAAGATAATATTTGTAATTTGTTTGGATTAACTCATAAACAGCATTACATTGCCTTCTAAAAGAAATGCTTGTATATTAAAAAGTAGGACCACGTAAAACTATTTAATTGCTACTACGCCTTTAACAGGATTCGAACTCGTAATCAAAGAAGCTTCTTGCCAACACGGTAAAATAAAATACCGCTCGTGGGACTCGAACTCACAAACGCCGGTTTAGGAAACCGATGCCTTATACATTAGGCCACAGGGGTCTAGTCATTCATTCCACGAAATTCTGCCAATATTTATAAAATAATAAAATTCGAAAATAATGTAAACTAAATGTATCCTGTACGCTTGAGTTGAACAGTTAAATGAAGAAATTTTAAAGCTACTATTCTAATAACAAAAATATCTCATTGTTTCTACAAAATGTTTTTTAAAACCTGATAAGCATTCCGGCTACTAATCAGCCGTCATGATTGGTGATTCATTTATAAAGGATTATACAGAATTTCATCGGTTGAAAAAGGTCCCGTAGAAGAATTGAAAAGACACCTTTGTTCTCGACTGGTTATATGGGCTCGAGACTCACCAGAGGTAAATTAATATTTTTGCCGGTGTTTATAGAGGGTTGTTTGTATCTTCTAGGTTCATTAGTTCGAATCCTGCAGTGAGCATGGTCGTATGGGCTATTATTCGTTATTGTAAAACTTTCGTTGAGACAGTTAAAAAAATAAGAGAATGAAGTACAATTGTCAAAATTTCTTCATTTAAGTACTATAGACCCTGTGGCCTAATGGATAAGGCGTAGGTCTCCTAAACCGGGGATTGTGGTTCGAGTCCCACCATGGGTAAAAATGTTTCTGGCTATAGCTAGAAAGATGTGTGTAGGGTGTTCGTCTCCTCATTATAGGTTCGTTGGTTCGAATCCTGCGAAGGGCTATAAAATCCTACTTATGAGATGATTTACGTGAAAAATAAATAAATCAAATTTTCATTGACCATTTAATTTAGGAGATAGGTCTCTTTTAAAGAAAATACAAATCGTTAAATACGCGTGAGAGAATTGTCTCACAGACGTTATACCGTTCGGTTCGATTGTCTAATCGGCACTCTTCATTCTCAATTATTACGGTTGTGATATACATAAAATCTAAAAAGGGCTAATAATCGCAATTTATGTTTAAGTTTAAATAAGACAATTTCCATCCATATTAACTATCTTAAAAGTAAAAAAAATCTATCGTTTACTGTGATTTCTTTCGTATCTAGATAAGCAAGGATTGAAAAAACGAAAATAATTCAAGACAAAAATGAAACAATTAATGGGATAAAATCTGTTAACCGAACGATCGACTGAAATTCAAAGAATGAAGGAAGGCTGGTTTTATACCATTTTTTCGAAATTTTCGGTTACTAAACAGTAAAAACAAAAAAATTCATGACCCGAGAAAAGCTGTAACATGTAGCAAAACTAAAAGAAAGAGCGTCCTCCTATAAAGTGGTTGATTTTTCGTTGTGCGAGGACGAACCTCAAATGCGTTACCGCTCCCTAGATTCTGCAAATATCGACAGCTTAGCGTGGTGTCGTTGCAGCCAGCAGCTTGGTAGTCGAGACATCCATGCGCAGTGGAATTGGCAAATCCAACCTCTTTGTTGACAATAGCGAGCGGCAGACCTTCGGGGTCATGTCCAACGGCTAGGAAGAACAACCCCAAAGTCGCGAGAGGGAATCCGAATACGAAAGACAAGGACCTGTGCGAAACAGTCAAAGAAAGGAATGTCGATTATTAGTCCTGATTCTTTGACTCCCACAAAATATTATACAAAAAATGAAGTGATGAGATTCACAAATGAATTGCGAACTCTATGGCTGAAACAAAAAAAATGGGGATCTGTTTCGAATGGAATGCTTGCCATTTTAATTTTTTAAGCACTCGCATTAAATTAAATTTAAAGGTACTTTCAGAAAGGAGAAGTTCTGTTAAATAAAGCTTTCGCTTGGATAATATCTTTGCACGAAAATGTATTTTATTCACCCATTTGCTTTTTGCATCATCTAAATTATATTTTTTGGTATCATCTCTTCACAATATTTAATACCTGTTATTAATTAACACTCATCGCTTGGCACTCTTTTGAACTGAAATGCATTAATTATGAACGTTCATATAATCACATTTAATTTTTTTAATTTCATTTGCAAAATTTATGGGGAGTCATGCACTAAGATATGTTGCATTTACCCAAGATTTCGGCTTATTTGAATGAAGTTTTTCATGAGAAGCGCCTTCCACTGGCTTATAAAAAGTGCTTTCCTCTTCTTGGATGACTGTCTGCATTCGACACGTTTATCCTTCGAGCATGTGCTTTGTAATGCCTCCTAAAACAAAAAGAGTTTTCGTGTGTTATTTTAAATTATGTAAAATCCTTACTATTCCTTAAATGGTTCAAAAAAAACTTATTTGCTACTTAAGAATGTTCTTGAATGGATTCAATTTATATCTAAAATGATCCAATTATAACTGTGATAATGAATAAGGATCCATATTTCTGAAATTTGAATCATTCAACGAAATGTTACTTCTAAAATCGATATTTCTGACCTCTTTTTTGGATTTGTAAATATTCCCAAAATCGGAATTATGCTTCTCACTGTTCGGTTGAGAGTTCTTGAGTGGGGTCTCTCCAATGGCGACGTAAAAATATTCCTGAAAATTATAAGAGTTATATAATTGCTAAATTTTACAAGACAACTTTATATCTAAAGAATATATCAATACCATTTTTAAAGTACTTTGTCGAATCTAAAGAAACATTATACTCTACACTGAATCCTAATGCATCCGATTTCAGCACTCATGTTTTCTATTAATAAAAAAATCATATCAAGCTTCCGTAACTTCTAGGAAAAATACCTTTGTATTGATATTAAAACTTGAATATGACTTCATTAGCATTTACAAAGTTTAATATGAACAGTAAAATTATCGCAACTTTTATGTTTTACTCTTCGAGGTTATGAATAGAATTAAAATTTTTTGTTTGTCCTTATAAAAGTTGCACGGAGGAGCATTTATGCATTCTCTATCTTTTGAAAATCGATACTTATTATGATAGGTCAATAATGGCACACTATGAATATGAGGATAAAAGTGACCTAAAAACGCTTTTGAGGAATAGGCGAGAAAATTAATAACAAATTGTTACAAATTAACAAAATCATTTCGCGCAATCGACATGAAAAATGAAAATATATTCTGAATTTCATTTGTTCAAACTGGAGACCGTACAAAAAAATCGCGTATCGTGGAATTTCACTTACCCCAACATCTCCGTTTGAGTATTTATTGAGATCGGGAAGCTTAGAGGCGTTTTCCTGTCGACGGCTGAGATCTAGGAACACATCTTCTAGCGAGTTTGTTTGGTGCAAACTCAGGAGGTTTTCTGGGGTGTCTTGGGCTAGCAAGCGTCCCTTCCTCATTATACCGATCTGTTAATTTTAAAAAAATAGTTCGAAATATTGGAAAACAAGGCTACGTTATAATGCAACGATTAATCTCTAAAATATACACAGCATACTATGCATCCTATTTATTATCTTCGAGGAAATATAATTTAATTTAATATTAGAAAATTTTTGCAGCTGAGAATATTTTTAAAAAATATATATTATTGCAAAAGTTTTTAGGAAAAGAAATTAGACATTTCTTATTACTTTGAAAGCTTCGTGAAATAACGTAAGTAATACGTACAGTATGAGCTTGCTTGGCTTCTTCTATATAATGCGTAGTAATTACCACAGTCTTGTTACCGTTTTCGGTGATTTTTTTCAAGTAATCCCATATGCTAAAGAAAAAAGAAAAAATATCATTATTTCCCATTTTACAGACAGAAACACAAATGTTAAATAAAAAATTCGAATTTCTATATAAACTCCTAATAGATAAAAACATAGTTTTTCAATTTATCTTATTTAGATATGTTAAATAATTCAATGTAATAGATCCGCTAATGGCTATTTTTGGATTTATTGAAACAAGTAAATAAATAAATTGATGGGAATGATTGATCCGAAGATCCTTATGCGACAGGCATAAGCTGTGATGATGGGAAATGTGAAAACAGGTGAAAAATAAATAAATCCTAGAGAACGTGAAAGTTGCGTGGACAAAGCATAACTTCGTACAATTTTACATGATATTAACATTACGATTATCCATTTCATTTCAGGCGTGTTCCGCTTCCAGCGCGAGCGCCTATTATTGTCTGTCTGTCTTTTATTTTGGCCATCATTTACGTCGACGAATTGCATCATAACTGGTCAAGATTAAATTATTGTAATTAAAAGGTTAATTAGTAATGCGTAAGATAAATTTGGAGCGAAGCGATTAGCTGAATTATAAAAATGTACAATTTTGATAAATTCACCGATTAAATTATTATTTCGAATATCAATCAATCGATTTTCAAGGAATATTTTTTTGTTAACTACTGGGTTAAGACAGTACTTTAAATGGAAAAAAGACCTGCCTGTACTCTTAATACTCGGGACGCGACGATGAACAACGTTTAAAAACAATATAAAGAAACATTCAGTCACTCAGCTCTACGTAAAAATTAAATAGGCAATGCAATAATAAAATTCAAAAGAAGCAAAAAATATATATATTTTGTTACGAGTTTCTATATCGATTGGTGTGTTTTCCTTTTCCTTTCGTTCCTTTTTGCGACAAACCATCTCGCCTGTCAATATTCTTCCTTTCAAAATTCACGATTCCACGAATAGTTGAGGACTGAATAAGTGCAGTGGCGGTCAAATCTAAAATTTCAAATTAAAACTTCCGGTACATTAAATATTGATATTAAAATGTTGGTAATGCGTACCGGACATTACCGACTCGTTTAAAGAACCGGGATAAGTAGGTTATAATTAAATTAATCAATATATTTAACAAATGCATATCGGGTTATCTAACAGTTCTAGGTCCTTGCTTAAATGAAAAATATGTATATGAAAAATGTTATAATTCTAATTTTGACCAGAGAATTATCCGTCATCCTTGATTATATCCTTAAAAACTTATTTGTTTCTCTTATTTCAGTTCGTTTAATATATTTATTTGAACTCGATGTTTTAACACTAACAATCACATTCGAGGCTCTGCACACATTATACTTCGTTGCAAAAGATTATCGTGGCTGGAATTTGGTTTTTAAGCATTCCTTCTTCATTTTCATACCAACCTTTGCCTAAGTTCCGGGTCTAGTCCAACTGTAGGCTCATCCAGGATGAGGAGTTCTGCGTCGTGAAGAAGCGCTGCCGCGAAGGACACCCGACGCTGCTGCCCCCCGCTGCGAACAGAAAGTACGTTAACTACGTAGCAATTTCTGGCCCGTGTCTGTTATGGGCAATTTTCTTTTTCTCTTTCAACGAAATCGAGCACGCCTTGTGCCACTTTCTCTTACTCGCACTCGAGAACCACGCCTGCTTTAATACCATTCAATACTCTCTCGGCCTTCACCTTGCATGACCAAAAATGAGTGGCCATGTAAGGGCGGCTCTTTTAAGATCCGTCAAGGCCTTGCACTCCTGCAGAACGTTTTGTTCTCGACTGGAGGCAGTTCAATCCGATTTTTCTTATATGTATGGATAATTATGTCATCACCATAAAAATTAAGCAATTTCTAACGTTACAAAATATCCAAACAAAGTAAATATTCGTTATATTATGAAAATAAAATGTCTTGGAATGTTTCAAAATATATAAGGATAAAATGGAGGTATTTCTAGTTTAATTTTATGATAACTTTCTACTCATCGCCGTTATTTAATTTATGACTTTGGAAGATACGAGTAAGTTAAGCGTAATAAAAATATTTCACATGGTTACCATTAACTGCGGATTACTCTCTAGCTTGGAGTAGGTAATCATCCACTTCTATCTCACGCTTTCGTTCAACCGAATTAATCAAGATGGCTGCGTAAGCTGAAATTCATTTATAACGACGACTACTTAACAACCATTGGAAATTGAAATAAAGGAAATAACTAGAAATGACATTTTAACAATCAATCATGCAGAATACAGATACGAAGGAAATTATTTCCGTAAATCAGAATTAGTCCAGGCAAAACATATTAAAAAAAAGAAAATTAGAATATCTTATAATTCAGAGAGACCACGTGGAAGTTGAACGAAGATTTAAAAATAATACAATGAAAAGAATTGGATTAAACCGTATTGTTTTCAGACAGTATAAACATTTTTATATCACATTCTAATCACGACCGCTGCTTCACGCTGCTTGGATTGGGCCTCAGAATCTATCCCATAAAATTTATAAAATAAATTAAGAATAGACACCCAAATAATGTTTGTGATTAGAATATAATTGAAAATAAAATCGTTTTTAAAAGATGGTGTAGCGAAACTTATGCGCCGTAGCAGAAAAAAATTGATCGCTGCTACGCACCTCCTTTTAAATGTGATAGTGAGTAGGTAAGAAAGGTTATGTCAAAACTTAGTCGTAGTAACTTAAACTAAATCTTTCAGCATTTAAGTATCATTAAAATTGGAATTTATTAATCGACATTTTCCAACTAAATACAGGATGGCAGAAAAATTATGCACTTAAGACCTAACATACATAAATTAACAGTTTACAGAAGCGATCTTTAATAAAGTTAATAGGGGTGCTGAAATACAAGTTCATGCTGGGTGTCATTAACTATATGTTTTGGTTCCAATTCATACGAATACACTTTATTTTTTATCTAAATTTCGATATATTCACGGCAATTATTGATGATTGGGTATTATCACATTTTATTTTTTAAATATCTAATAGTAAAAATTTAAACAATTAAACTTCTAATACACTTTAATACAGCCTGCATGATTTCGGTACAAATACATTAGCGTTTCTACGTAATTATCGCAAGTCTTTCTGACGCAAGATAACGTACATGAACAATGGAGCGATGCCAGCGTAGCATATCTATATAGAGCAGGGGTCTCCAACCAGTCGATCGCGATCGACCGGTCGATCTTTGGCCCTTTTAAAGTCGATCGCTGAATCTTGCCTCCTGCGATATTACTTTTTATCGAATCAAGTGAGAAATGTTGAGCCGATATAGATTTTGAACTTACAGTTTTATCGAGATATGCAGGCGTTTTTATAATCGTTCAAATATTAAGAGCAAGTGGAATGATAAGTGAAATAATACAGATATCCCTCGATATTAGTTCTCGCAGCGAGAGACGAGTGTATCGATGATTATCGACCTTGAGTATGCTGTAGCTCGATACGTGGTGTTCCAATCGCGAATTATTGCAAAAGGCAAAAGTTTGAGGTTAACAGCGACTTCATGTGTAACTTGATTCACTAATTAAGTTATGTTTTGGTTGATTTCTTCCGTCTGTATATTTATTTAATAGCCTTTCTCTTCAACTTATAATTGCTTAAAGGTTAGTAATACATTGAATTATCGTAGTGGATCAAATTTTAATAAATTTTATTTGAACTAAAATACTCTCTTGTATGTACAGAACGAAAACTCGAATAAAACTTTATTCGAGCTTGTTTAACTCGAATAAAAAGTTGTTTGCGATTAAATTGGATTGACGTGTTAAGCAGGATATTTCATGTTATGATGCTGGTTTCGATCTACCTTAAAATTTGCGAGAAATTTACGCGGATTCCCCCTCCACCTCCTCCTCCCCCCCTGTGCTCAACATAATTTCTCGTATCAAGGCTCACTCCGCTGGGTCGATCCTCGGTAAATTTACAAATGAATAGTAGATATTGGGCGCTGAAAGGTTGGATACCCCTGATATAGAGTAACTGCTCCCAGGTGGTTATTTATCTGTCCGAATGATGTGAAAAAAAAAATGATTTCGCAACCGTCCTTTTCCATCGAAAGAAGTGAAAATATCTCCAAATGCAAGTCACGTTGCAGAAATAGCGTATTTACTCCCAGCTAGTTTTCATGGTGGATTGTTCTGTATAGGTAATATCGCAAAGATTTTCAAGTTTGAATTTAATGGACGCAACCAATAATTCGGAATAATGCGCGTTTTTCGGATAAATTCAAGGGAACTGACAAAATTTTGATTCGCAAGGACGATGAAATGATTAATTTTATATGTCAAGAGCCTTTTCGGTATGACGTAGAAAAGCGTTAGATATTTTTTTAATGGTGATAAAATTTTCCAGCCGCCTGGTTTTTTGTGCGAGACGACATTCTGATTTGTCTAATTGGCGTGCTTTTGAAACCCGTGTCAAAAATTCTCGGAGCGATAAAATCAAAACTTTACGCGCATAAAAAAGTTTAAGTCATTATTTAGATGTTTTGACACTTTCATACAAAAGGTAGTACATTTTTGCATATTTTTACGAAAAAGTAGGACTTTTGTTAGTAAAAAGTATGACATTTTTTACAAAAAGTAGTACACTTACAAATTTACAACCTTCATTAATTAATATTATCTTACAAAACAGTAATTACGTATAAATTTGTATTTGAACATATTTGCTTAAGCTATATATCGTCTGTTGGCAACTTCTCATACATTCTTCATTAATTAATATTATCTTACAAAACAGTAATTACATATAAATTTGTATTTGAACATATTTGCTTAAGCTATATATCGTCTGTTGGCAACTTCTAATACATTTCACTGCATCCAGGCATAATTACATTTCACTTGTAGCAAAATTTTAACTGTTTCAATTTTCTGTCTGTTCCTATTGCCAGTCCATGTTTTTTTACACAAAGAGAAAACTCGCTAAACATTAGCATTCGACGTTGGAATATCGAAAATTATGTACACTAATTTCTTTAGCTCAACGAAATTATCATTTTAAAATAAAGTGGCCTACTTTTTATCAAATGGAAATTTGTTAAATTCTTTTGAGGTATTTATAAGGAATCAAATCAATCAAGTCAGTTCATCAAACAAAGAATCCTTTGCAGTGATTTCTGCAATTAAAAATTCTGCCGTTTTTCAAATTTCATCGTATTGAATATCTTCAATACTTTTAAACATTAACCATTTAGTAGACGAAGGATAGTCATTACTCCTGAACGTATATAATTAATCACCATAGAATAAAATTCAAGAAATTCTCTTTTTAACTGAACAGTTATATTTGAATCTTTTAGAGTTTACAACATTGCATAAGGTTTGCACAATTTAAAAAAATATCATTTCATTGATTTTTCTCTGAAATAAAGATATATTTGCTCTGAAGATTACGATCTCCACTTCAGTTCATTGTCAATGAACCACAATGCAATGAGCAAATTGCTGTTGAAGGACAGCTTTGGAGGGGTGGAGAAAGATAGTAATCCGTGAGCACTTTCTACTGTTCTCCAAAAGATCCAAAAAGTAGTACAAAAGTACAGAAGGCGAAAAAGTAGTACTGTACTACCAAAATCAGTAAATCTGGGAGCCCTATCATGCATATGTCACTGTATCATCTGCTACATCATAATTGCTAGAATTATCATTGGGACAATTTTCAGTTAAATAGTTTTTGACTCTTTAACATTTCAGCAAGAGGAGAGAAAATAGGAATTTCGGATAGATTAGAATAACGAAGAGAGAGATTTTAGATTATATCAGTTGGAAACCAATAGATAGAAACCTTGAAGTCGGCTGAATTCATTTCAGAGACCTTTTAAAACTATCACTACAAATGATATCTTCATATTTTAGGTAGCGAGCTGACTATGGCATGTGTGGGCTAGAGATGTACTTCAATTAAGGAGTATTTTTTATCGGTGTTGATTGGCCGATTTCTTCTAATAAGATTTTTAGGAGCAATGTGTGTATTACCCCGGAAAACAATTTTTTAACTCACACGGTTTGCACATTCGGTAAATTGTACTAAACGTTACCTATGTCATTCGAATTAAGATAGTCTGTGCTCTCAGGTATCAGTATGATACACAATAAAAATGCGCGTTTTTTGTATAATACGTCATGCGGCTAATGGAAAGATCGTGTCTATAATATAGATTGCGCGGATAAACGAAGAGTTGGCGTCAGATCAGATTAATAAATTCATGCATTCATAAGAGAACAATGACGAACGTGCTAAGATCATCCCACCGTTATGCGAATACTTTGGCTCCAGAGGCAACCCCTCACCTTTTAATCATTTCTACATAAATAATGTTGAAATTTAAGTTTTTTCTGTGTACAAGAAATGGCTTAACCGATTATGACCCTTGATTTATCAAGAAATTAATGCAGGTCGATTCCAAGCTCAAAGGTGCCATCGGTTCGCATTACTGGCAACAACGGGCAATTTTGTTTCGGAGATGAAGAAAAGAAAAACCTCTGAACTATAGACCAATTCTTTCTAAGACTCGTAAAAAGAACTTTAAAGTGTCTATTTGAAAGGTTGTTTATGGGGAAGAATCGGATTAGACGAAAAACATTTTTAAACTGACCGCTTTGCGCTTCAAATTCGGTGATAGTGAAATCCGATGCTCCGGTGGAAATGGAATGACTCGCCAAATTTCCCGTGACCTTAACAATAGCCGTTCAATCAAACGACAACATGAAAAATATTAGCGTGAAAGTTCATTGATCTTTTTCCCGCTAGATTAGTGTTTCCCAACATATGGTCCGCGGGCCATTTGTGGTCCACGAAGGTTTTTTTGGTGGTCCGCCGAGATTTCCAAAATGTAGTTTTTTTTAGACCGCACCTCATATTTTGTTGAATTCTTTTGGGAAAAGTTAATCAATTTTTACACAATCATAGATATTCAATACTTTATTAATGTCGCTAACTTAAAGATTTTCCCACTTTCATATTTCCCGATTCCACCTCTCTGCCATCTATAACTTACACTTAATGATCTTAGTGCGAATTCTATTGATGTTAAAACAGAAGAGTTATTTGATTGCGTTTCGTCTCACATATTAACCCTTCAAGAGAAATTTGAAAACTATTTTCCTGACGAATCTGACCCTCGCAAAGGTCACTTATGGGTTTTGGATCCATTTTCTAATAATGATGATAACCAGTTGTCACTTGAAGAGGGACTGTCACTAATTGATATAGCATCAAATGCCCAATGCAGAATTAAAAAAAATAACACTATACGACTCGAAAATATTTTGATAAAGATTAGAAATGAATACCGTGTACCGAGTGAGGAGGCCTTGAAGATTCTCCTTCCATTTAGCTCTACGTACCTATGTGAATCAGGATTTTCAGCTGTGGTCGCTACAAAAATAAAGAAAAGAAATCGTTTATTAAACCTGCTATCAACGTTAAGGTTATCCCTGACATCTTTAGCTCCAAATATTAATGAACTTATGCAGGATATTCAACACCAAGGTTCTCATTAATACATTCATTTTTGTTCTTATAAAAATAAATGTTTTTTTTGTATTTTACAATTCTTCTGTATTACGTATGTACATAGTCTCCTATAATAAAACGCTTCATATCTTTGTCGGGATATCTCTAGGTAGTCTCATCAGTTAGTTATACAAAGTGGCAGGAGTGGGCAGCACTTGCCAGTACAGTTAGTACTGCCCTCTCCTTCCACTTTGTACAACTAATTGCGGCCGCACCTATATTTATTTACGTAAATTGGATGGATGGTACTTACGTATTAACGGGGAGCCCAACTTAAAAATATAAATACGGAACAAATATCATTTAAATCATGTTTTCATTTTTAAGAACATTAAAAGAAACCAATTAATATTAAAATGATTTGTTATAGATAACAATTGAAAAACAATCACATTTTAATTTCTGGTGGCCAATATTTAGTAATTTCTTCTAAAATGCTATCCGTCTCGACTGATTGCTTTGTTATAGATAACAATAGAAAAAACAATGACATTTTAATTTCTGGTGGCCAATATTTAGCAATTTCTTCTAAAATGCTATCAAAAGCGTCTCGACTGATCGGCCTGTGGTGACATTTACAAACCCGATCACCGGACAACAGGGAGGGATAGTTTGGTTCCAGCGAGGCAAAGGGCGCGGTGGCGCCCGGAGACGACAACTAAAATAAAAACAAAGCGAGCCAAAGGCTCGCCAATATCCTTTCCATTTGCGGCGCAACAGTTAAGCGAGATATAATTCCTTTGTAGACTACAGATATCTTGGTAGAAATCAACCGGTACTTACGTATTAAGTTGGGCTCTCTGTTAATACGTAAGTACCGGATGGATAAATGCGGTAAATTACGTATTTTAAAACATGCTAAAGTTTGAAATAATTCGACGATGTTTTAACCTGCCTTCGTTGTCTTATTGAAGTCTTTCTGCATATTAAAGGCAGTTGCTTGCGCTGTGCCTTCGCATTATCTGAATATAACATATTATGAAAATAATTTTTTTCGTGCTGTTTATTTTTAATTCGCGTCAATCCAATTATAGGGTAACCAACCAAACAACGATTACATTTTTATCTAAATAAATAAGGTATATGCGCTGATTGCCTGTGTATTGAGATATCTATTGAGATTGTTCTTAACTGCTGTTTAGTGGACTTGAACGATTGATTGTGATTACTTACTAAAAATTGCTTTTCACATGGACAGCTGTATGTAGCCATAACTAGAACACGTGACAAACATAATTTGAAATTTTGGGTTAAGGATAAAGATAATCAAGGCAATTGCTGTTAAACGAAAGAGTATTTACAAGGAACGTCGTTATAAGAGAGCTACTGAATAGCTAAAATAATATTATTGAGGTATAAGACCGTTTTCCTCTTAATTTTTTAAAACTTCCTTTGTTTTCATTTGTACCCCTTTCCAACCTTATTCAGATAAGTATTATAATTTTATCATTTGTTTTTTGGTTTTATTTTTATATTATTTGTTTTCAAAGGCCATTTTAAACGGGCTCATTCGTCTAGTTTAGAAATAAAAGGCATATTGTAATATGTTTATTATGGTGTTGTTTGTAAAACTATTTATATTTCACGAATTTCTCCTACAAACGTTGAAAATAATTCTTGGAATAAAACAAAAAATAATCAGGCCCCCCTCAAACAGACAGAAACGTGTGCAATATATTTGAAAACGTTCAAAGAAACTACGTAACCAATTAACCCCTTTTCTTAAACGTAGTTACAGTAAGTACGTTAGTGTAAGTAATGAGGTGGTCCGCAGGGCCTGGAGGGTTCCTGAAGTGGTCCGCGGAGTTCATAAGGTTGGGAAACACTCCACTAGATTGAAGAAACGTTCAAACGATTCACAGTTCGAGGGCACGTGTTCGATATACGTATTTAGTGCCACCTATTTAGTATACGCATGTACGGATGTTTTTAAAAACCACCTCAAATAATAATCGTGACTTATCTTGGATTAGATCGAACTTGTAACAACTTTTGGTTTATCATCTTCTGAATAACCATTTAATTAGTGAAACTAAACGGAATCAACTATCGGATGATAATCAATTATGGCGGCTGCTTTGTAACTGAAATGCTCATCTGTTTAGCGGACAATGTGCTTATCGTCAAATAGATGAATCTGCTTATCAATTTTTGCGAATCTATTTTCTATGCGGAATTCATTATAATCAGATACCGATGGATTACCGCTGAAGAACTCTCTACTTTGCTGCAGCTAAAGTGCGCATGCGGTTTACTCAATCTTCTATATCATATAGTATATGGTGCAAACTCAATGAGTAACATTTTTACTCGATGATAATTTTTTAAGTCGATATTAAACCATGTATTGCTTCACGTAACGCAATCACGCGTTTTTTCAATTAAAACAGATTAATGTGGTGTTTATTGTGATAATGGCTCACGACATATCTAGGAAGGCATTTTACTTGATTGCTGTTGAGGAATAAACAACGCGGAAAAGTTTATTTTCTAAATTGGATAATTGGATCTATCCTTTCACTAAATTAACGTTTTCTTGATCTTTCGCCTTTTATGTCATCTTAAACGAAACATACCAAGGATACACCGCGCGAGAAGGAAAATTAACGACTTCCCGTCGAGGCAAACATTCTATCGAGTTAGTGAGCGAAAACTAGTTTTGAAATGGAAGCGCGGTTAGTAAGCATCCGAAGGATAGGATTCCCCCGCGTACCGAGTGCGCGTGCACCGAGACGCGTCAAATGTGAGGAGGGGTGGGAGTAGGAGGGCAAAAAATAATCGACGAATCTATTCATCGTTCGCTATCACGTCTCCGTATCGCATTCGTAGACGAGAGGGGGAGGAAACAATAAAAGTAAAGAAGAAAATTTCGGGACGAGGTTCAAATGACGAGCAGAGGAGGAGGGAGGAGGAGGAGGAAAGGGAGAGAAGAAGAAGGAGAGAGAGGGAGAAAAGGAGAGTAAAGCGGGAGAGAGAGAGGCAACGAACTCGCGTCACCCCCCCCCCCCTCCTTCCCCCCATCGGAATCGCCGCAAAAGACATTATTTCCGCCTTGTACCGAGCAAAAGCTACGTCACGTACGAAACCGAATGTCAGGTTATAATTTTGCTGTAAAAAATGTGCAAATATAGTAAATAAAGTAGAATGCCAAATCTTAGATGGAATAAATTAATTCAAACCGTAGGGTTGTTATCGATTAATAAAGGACGACATTGTTTTCTGAAAATCAAAAATGAAGAAGCTCTAGTTAAAGAAAACGGCCAATACAGGCGAATGTGACAAAAACTGGAAACCTCAGGGCCGACCCAATTACGGATTCAGAATATCTCAGAATCCAATCATATATGGGCAAAGTTATTTAATTCTAGAATTGCTGGTCGAATACATATAAGGTGAAATTAAACAAACCAAATAACCGATAAGACTCCGTAGTGATATCGGTTAGTGTTAACCGAAAGGTTTGTGATTCGAGCCCACTCGGGAGCGACGTTATCTTATTTGTCTCAATAGAAGAATGACTAACAATTAAAAATGTACTATAGCTTCTGCGGTTCAATTCTAATTTTATTTTACAATACTATTTAGGGCACTCATATTCATTCTTTTCAATTTGGTCTATGCATATCAATAAAATACGATAAAAATATCAAGATTAAAAGTTAATACATTTTAAATTTCTGAAATAAGTGTGTCATGGCCAGACACAAATCTAGGTTAGGAGTTTTTTTTGCAACATTCGAACATCGATGCTGGAGTGTCACGGCCGTGAGATAAGCTAATTATACAAATGCTATGTAGAGAAATACCATTAACGAATGAAGCAGGAAAGTTTAACGGAATAAAAACTTAGAGGGGAGTTATTTAACCATGTTTAGGAAATTAATTATAGTTAATATTCATATGTCAGTTCAATTATGAATCCTCCTCTGGTGAATAACCGACGACGAAGTATACCTTGTTGTTGAAACACATTTATTGCTTACTCAAACGTTTCATGTCAATACTATTTATCTCTTTCGTTCATAACAGAAAAAACTATAATTGAAACTCGATAACTAAAGTTTTGGACATTGAAAAATATTGAAAATCCAAAATTTGGAAGGAAAATTCGGAATATATTCAGGAGGAAAAGATGGGAAAATACAAACCTGAGATGTTTTATCTGTTCCTTCCTCTTGGATGTGAGCTGCAAGAGATCTAGAAGGAAGTCCGTCCTTTCATTCAGTTCTCTCCCCGATATTCCAAATATCCATCCAAAGTATGTAAGAGCATTTTCGATGGTGAACTCCTGTAACAGCGATAATTCCTAAAAGAAATCCATCCCCGAACAGAAGATAAGGAAGTCAGAGATTAATTTTACGTAAAAATTGATGAATCGCTTAATTATACATACAAATTGTCTTCATACATATATTATTGCATTTTACCTACACAAATTTAGGTTTGAGTTTGTATGGAAGCATAAAAATTTCCAGAAGGCAGCTAAGAGAGGTAAATTATGACAGTTTTAGGATCAATTTGGCGAATCATTTGTCTTTGGTGAAAGGAAATTTTATCATTGAGGCAGACACCATTCGCTGTTACCTCGAAGAAAACACGGACTTGAAACCCCATGAGGCGTTTATTACTAAAATAAACTCACATGTCCTTAACTTAAACTATTTGCAATAATAACACAACGGAAGCTAAAACACGGAATTGCAAACTGGTTGACTTTGGTGGGCGCTGGGAGCATCGCTTCCGGTGTATTGGCAGGAGCATTATAAATGGTGTCGAGTTGTTGGAGATTAATGATTTATTATTATCGTTCTTGCATCAGCCACTAATAATATATCATTGTTTACAAGAATGCTCATGCTAGATTAAGCGTTAAAATCACCAAAAATACGCAATTTTACGTATTTTAAAAATTCTAAAGGGCAAAATACAATAAAAGATCGCTAAATTAAAATAATTATAATTTTGGTCGTCTTTTAGTTTTTGTTTGAAGTTTTTAAGTTAATATTTATGTATTTTAATGAGCAAAAGAAAAAATGTCTGCACGGTCAAAATCGTTTTTTCCCATGCTTTTAAATGGCAATACGAAAGAATATCTTGAGTCGAACCTAGAACACTTTATGTAAAAGTAATAACATTTTCTAGTAGTTAATGTGGTCATCTGAGAACACACCAAATTTCATATCTCTTCAGTGCTGAGATATATTGAAAGATTCTAAGAGCGTTATACACAGAAAGAGAGACAGGTTTGGAAAACTATTTATATTCATCATAGATAATTTTCAGTTTTCTTATAAAAATCATTCAATTCATCACATAATTGAAAATTTTCCACATCGCATCCTTGTAATGAAGTGTTGAGAACGTTAAGCTACTCAAAAATGTCACATAAATAAGCAAATTTAATTGAAAAGTCAATGTCGATGAACAAATTAGCAGTCATGATTATCTTCAGTCAAATCTTGATACAGTTCGTTCTTCAGTTTTAGTAGACGTATTTAAAGCGTTTCCTCATGATGCTAAAATGACAATGTTAAGACACGGTCCATAAAATTACTTAAGTTCACAGTTAAGTATTCATAGCCTCTATGGCAGTATATCCAGCACTCATCAACATCCTTTATATAAATTTACAAGTGTCCGTCCGTCTGTCCCCATTTGTATCTCGAGAACCTTTTGTAGTAGAGATATGCGGTAAACGGCGTTTTGTTTCTACTGGATAGTTTTTATTTCCGCTCTGTAAGGAAATAGAAATTTGGGAATCTAGTGAGGCACGCTAGACAAGAAGCCTCCGTGGCGCAATCGGCTAGCGCGTTCGGCTGTTAACCGAAAGGTTGGTGTTTCGAGCCCACCCGGGGGCGAAAATATTTTATTTCCGCTTTTTAAGGAAATAGAAATTTCGGAATCTAGTGAGGCACGCTAGACACGAAGCCTCCGTGGCGCAATCGGCTAGCGCGTTCGGCTGTTAACCGAAAGGTTGGTGGTTCGAGCCCACCCGGGGGCGAAAATATTTTATTTCCGCTTTTTAAGGAAATAGAAATTTGGGAATCTAGTGAGGCACGCTAGACAAGAAGCCTCCGTGGCGCAATCGGCTAGCGCGTTCGGCTGTTAACCGAAAGGTTGGTGGTTCGAGCCCACCCGGGGGCGAAAATATTTTATTTCCGCTTTGTAAGCAAATAGAAATTTCGGAATCTAGTGAGGCACGCTAGACAAGAAGCCTCCGTGGCGCAATCGGCTAGCGCGTTCGGCTGTTAACCGAAAGGTTGGTGGTTCGAGCCCACCCGGGGGCGAAAATATTTTATTTCCGCTTTTTAAGGAAATAGAAATTTGGGAATCTAGTGAGGCACGCTAGACAGGAAGCCTCCGTGGCGCAATCGGCTAGCGCGTTCGGCTGTTAACCGAAAGGTTGGTGGTTCGAGCCCACCCGGGGGCGAAAATATTTTATTTCCGCTTTTTAAGGAAATAGAAATTTGGGAATCTAGTGAGGCACGCTAGACAGGAAGCCTCCGTGGCGCAATCGGCTAGCGCGTTCGGCTGTTAACCGAAAGGTTGGTGGTTCGAGCCCACCCGGGGGCGAAAATATTTTATTTCCGCTTTTTAAGGAAATAGAAATTTGGGAATCTAGTGAGGCACGCTAGACAGGAAGCCTCCGTGGCGCAATCGGCTAGCGCGTTCGGCTGTTAACCGAAAGGTTGGTGGTTCGAGCCCACCCGGGGGCGAAAATATTTTGTTTCCGTTTTTTAAGGAAATAGAAATTTGGGAATCTAGTGAGGCACGCTAGACAGGAAGCCTCCGTGGCGCAATCGGCTAGCGCGTTCGGCTGTTAACCGAAAGGTTGGTGGTTCGAGCCCACCCGGGGGCGAAAATATTTTATTTCCGCTTTTTAAGGAAATAGAAATTTGGGAATCTAGTGAGGCACGCTAGACAGGAAGCCTCCGTGGCGCAATCGGCTAGCGCGTTCGGCTGTTAACCGAAAGGTTGGTGGTTCGAGCCCACCCGGGGCGGAAATATTTTGTTTCCGCTCTGTAAGGAAATAGAAATTTCGGAATCTAGTGAGGCACGCTAGACAAGAAGCCACCGTGACACAATCGGCTAGCGCGTTCGGCTGTTAACCGAAAGGTTGGTGGTTCGAGCCCACCCTGGGGCGAAAGTATTTTATTTCCGCTTTGGTATGGAAATAGGAATAATGGGAATCTGGTGAGGATGGTTATAGAAGACAATATTTTATCCCGTCCTCGGTATAGCAATGGATATAATGCGAATCGTATGAGGGGAAATTGGCTATTGCGTTCTCCTTTTTACCTTTACGTTTTTGTTTTTACTTGCTTTTGGCGTGAATCTTTTTATCTTTTTTAGGCGCGTTTCGCTTACAGCGTGAGCTCCTATTATTGTCGGTCCGTCCGCATGTTCGTTCTCGGCTTCTACAGAACGGATTTTCATGAATTTTGATATTAAGGACTTTCAATCAAATATAATAAGAAAATCGCAAAAATGAATCACGTAAGCCAATCAGGGGTACCACTTTACTAGGGACAAAAAATTAAATTTTCGTCATATCTCGTAAAGTATTCCTCAAATCAAAATAATTTTCAAATAAAAGTTATAGAACTGGTAAAGTAGAGTATTTCCTTTGCTATACATTTTTATCGTAGGAGTAGCCGTTATCGAGAAAATCAAACAAGAAAGTCTTATATCGAGTTGAACTTGGAAAATTTCTTGCATGGTTACTTCATTGTTGCTAACATAAACAATCTCCCAAACAAACGTTTAATTTCCTTACGTGTGCATGTAATATTATTAAATAGGAAGAAAATGGATTATTTATGATGAAGAAAAGAACTATAAAACGCTATTTCCCTTACGTACAGGTATATAATTGCTTTCTAATACTCCATTGCACGAAACGCGCCCATTTGTGATACGTTGTACACTTTCCTAACTTGTTTATAGTTTGAGACGAATATCGCTCATCGACGATTATATAATTACCAAGGAGTTTATCCGGCTCAATATTCTCACTTTTTGAGGTTTTACCTTAAAAATATTTTTTTGTTATTTCGAAGTGGTCTCGTGAGGATCATTGAATTTGCGCTAGATTATAAGATCTTAATTTGCATGAAACAATGTCTTTTCGTAAGGTATAATTTGATTCTATTTCCGAGAATTTTATTTCTTAATAAACGCACCACGCATCTTGGTATGGATTTATTCTGATATATTTAAGTATGTATATATGAAAATGCATTTTATATTACTTGGAAGATACCGAAGTTTCTATCTCTCAGATATTCGGTTATTTTTTTAATTCTCGGTAAGATCGATGACACAGACAACAGTTTACCTTTACGAATGAATATAAACGCAGCAAATGTGTTTAAATTAATTAATTTTACATTTGTAAAAAATTTCCTCGATATTTTTTTTATCTATTCAACCAAATATAACATGACATTGTGGAATTTTGTATTAAATATATCTTGTACTACTATGTCTGTTTCTAGCATATTCGATAAAAAATCTTATTACTGATAATATGGGGTAGCAGCTGAAACTCTATGAAATGTAAATCTTCTTCTTGTACTTCATTCTTTACTTCCGTAGTAAGGCAAACTATTCGCTTATTGTTAGTCATACTTCATTTAAGGCGGAAAAAGACTAATTTGTTTCGAGCGTGTCTTTACGGTATGCTACGCGTAATACTTTAGCTCGGCGAAAAACCGATTGAGATTCTATTCGCAACGTAGTCCTCTATTCCGTACGGTTAAATGGTTCGCGGTTAGAATACTAATACCGCTTTGAGTCACCATCAAGTGTCTGTGCGTACGGCACACATGAAGATGCGTCGTTATGCAAATCGGAAATACAATGGAAATTTGATCTTTATGCTTCAAGATAAAGTTCTGAACAATAATAGAACGACGTCGAAAACTTTCTTCCTTCATACCTCTTCCTTAAGAATACGTGTGTTGCTCATGCTACGTAAACAACGCCGCGCAGATTTCCTCTCGGAAGCAAATATTTTATGGGTGTTGTGCAGCCTTAGTCGCTATTTCACAAATGGTATCAGGTTAAATTTCTACTTCCACCAAAGCTTATCAAATTTTCAATAATGTTTTCCACTCATTGGAAATATTCTTGTTCCTTAACGTATTGTCTTATTTTATTTCCAGATATAGATGAATTTTTACCGTTGGCGATAAAAGTTGATGCTAGAAAATAATTAGTTTCTCAAATTTTAAGTTCTTTGCGTGTTGTGAGCCTTATTATGCCTGTTTTCGAAGCGTGTTTGGAAAACGCCACAAAAACCTTGAAAAAAGAAAACAGTTAAACCTCGATAATTCAAACTCGGCTACTACAAAATGCTAGTTTATATGCAGTGCAATTCAGCCACCTACGATAAATTAGGTATGGGCTCCTTATAATAACGAAGTCATTTATACACACCTCGTTTTTACTAATCATACTAAAGAAGTTTTACTCTATTTTCTTAATCGAAGCCAGTCGCTGAACTTAGATCTTTATATAGGTAAATATGGAATAAAATATTAGATACCTCGCAAATGTTTTCATTATAGAGATTTTTACTTGGTGAAATAAAATCGATATATATTCCCTTTTGCATCGTTAATTCTCAAAACTCCATATTTGTTTTCAGTAATGTCAATCAAAATTAATGGGATTAAATTTCTTTATCGAAGCTAATATCACAGATCATTATATTAAAGAACTACTTTGAGGGGCGTGCCAGCGTGCTAATGCACAGATTGGACAAACGTCAAAAATATATACTATTTTTTTATTCTTAATGAATCTAACATGAAAAACTAGGATAGAGAAACTTTTAAGGATCATATCTTTGTTAAAGTTCTCAGCAAATACGGCGACTCATGTCATAAGACTCATACCGTCACTCTCCACACTGCATATAGCCCGAGGTAATCTATATTTTACGCTGTATTCTTAACATTTTCACGTTGCTAAGCAATAAATACCTGAGGCATGTATCCTACGCGATGGCCGGGCACGCCAGTGCTCTCCTCGCCTGGGATTCCACCCAGCACTGTGAGTTCGCCGGCGTCAAGCTTGCGAAGGCCAATGACACAGTTGAGGAGCGTGGTTTTTCCGCATCCGCTAGCACCCAAAAGACCGTATCTGAAAATCCAGTAGAACGTACTTAATCATGTGTCTCGGGAACGTTAATTGCGAGGGGGGCGGGGGGTAAACAAGCCTGAATATATTTGAAACATTTTTCTGTGTGTATAAAAAGTGACAAACTAGATATATTTATCGATAAAAGTCGCGCTTTTATTTTAGTGAGTGGACTAACAATATATATGCGTCGTGTTTTACGGGAATATTGAGAGATTATCGCTTAGAAAATTTTGTATAACTAAATACTCGACCCTAAAATCGTTACTTCTAATTTTATTCTAGTGTTTCGGATTAAGACATCTCTGCCTTAGACGGAAATTCCGCATTCTTTCATTTGAACTACACTTTAATTGTTTATTATATTCATAAATAAGTATTTTAATTTTCGTGTCTTAAAAAATTATGCGTCACGCTTCGCCAAATATTTTGTTAACGAACCGTTTAACACACTGATTTAACCAATCGAGGATATTTCAAAAATTAACAAGCTAGGTTTGGATAAAAAACGAAGATACATTGCGTGTAACAATAAAAATATATTAATATAATAAAATCTCATTTTCTCTATATTTACGTTGTCTTTTCTGTAATTATTTAGGCCAGTGTTTCCCAACCTGGGTGCCGTGAAGTTTTCTGAAGGGTGCCGCAAAAATATTGTTTTCCCATTTTTAGTCCCATTTTTCATCGTCGGCTTTCAAAAACGCAAACCAGAGTTAAGTCGGCCTTCATTTCGTTGCAAAGGCACCTCGAAATGAAAGGAGATATGGAGATTTGGGTTAGAGGTTCAACTTCACCACGATTATTACTGATGGTGGATAGGGAGGGGTGCCGCCAAATTCTGAAAAGTCTCTTAAGGGTGCCGCGACTCTAAAAAGATTGGGAAACACTGATATAGGCAATTATTTCAAACAGAATATCCGTCGAAATTTCAGAATTAGTTTCTTTCGTCTACTTTAATAAATATTTATAGCAATTGTGAATTTAATATGCAATTAACTATTTCACTGGGAGAATAGAAATTACTTAGTGTTCATAATTTCTAACATGGTTTGGATAACGGATTTATAGACAATCGCGATTCTGCTTTGAGTATTTATTACTATTATTTAATTTTTGCATCTGCGACTTTTTCCGAGAGGAAATTTTCCAAAGTCTTAGTCTCCAACATATTTTAATAGCGATTGAATTTTCTCATTCGAGGAAAAAATAGACAAACCGTTCCAAAATTCAAAACCATCGAAATGCCCTTATTCCAAGCGTTTTCGATGTGGCGAGCACCAAGTTGTATCCTAGAATATCAAGCGAGCACCACTAATATTTATGAAAAAATAGAAATGATCATGAATAAAATCAAACCAAAATCAAAGTTATTCTTAATGATCTTGAATGCGTTAGGAAAGAAATCAACCGAGCAAATTAAATTATTCGTCCTAAGAAATGGGATACTAAGCACCGTAGAAGAGCACAGACTGACAAAGAGCATCAGCAGGGATCCAAAGAGCAGAGCGGTGCCCGCGAACACCAGGTTTGGAACCCCTACCTTATTCGAATCACCCGGAAGAGATAATTCCTCACTGGCGTTTTTTGTTCGCGCGCGAATCTTAAACATGTGGCATTATACCTTCGAATGAGATTCGGCGAATGGCGCAATGCGCGCGACACGGCGGAGGATGAAAAATAGGTTTCACCACTCTCTTTTATCAACCTTTATTTTCGCATTTCATATTTCCCACTAGGCCACTTTCGATGGGCGTTGCCTAGACCAGTGTTCTTCGAAGTACGGGTCGCGACCCATTACTGGGTCGCGAGGCTCAAAAGGAAAATATGAGCACTCAATGCACAACCAGCTGAA
This sequence comes from Uropetala carovei, assembly GCA_036926305.1. Taxonomy (NCBI): domain Eukaryota; kingdom Metazoa; phylum Arthropoda; class Insecta; order Odonata; family Petaluridae; genus Uropetala; species Uropetala carovei. The sequence continues at coordinate 6,403,269 of JAXCHB010000172.1, read as the reverse complement.
ACGTGTCAAAAATTACAAGAAAATAAATGCTCTTATTATATAAATACCAGTATTTTAGTATGAGTTACTTTTTATGGAGAGTCAATGAAAACTCAGTTAAGAACGTACTGGGTGTCTACAATGAAACACCCTGATTTCGGCGACTATTTATAAATCGGCAAATACTGTATTTTCTGGTCAGAAGTGTCCCTGTTGTATTACAGGAATTCAAATTCCCGCCTGAATTTTTACAGTATCTCACGGACCATTGTTGGGGCGCTGTCGTAACTTCAAGCAAAAGATGGCGTCAGCGCAGGAGAAGGCGCAAGTTGTCGTGTGGTTTTCCGAGTTTAAGTTCATTGTGATTGTGCAAAGGCAGTTTCGTCGTGTTTATCAGAAGGCAGCACCAGATGCCAAGAGGAAAAGGCATGGCACAAGAAGTTTCTGGAGACTGGGAGCGTGCTGAAAGGGAACGGAGGAGGTCGGCAACGTGTCTCCGATGAGCAAGTAGAGAACATCCGCCAAGCGTTTGTCCGAAGTCCACGGAAATCAATCCGTTGAGCTTCACGGGAACTGCAGATACCACCTGCAACTGTGCATAAGGTTCTCCGAAAGCGATTGTGTCTGTATGCGTACAAGGTCCAGCTTCTGCAGGAGATAAAGCCAGATGACAAGCCACGGCGAGAGCAATTTGCCCATAACATGCTTGACCGCATCGACACAGACCCCAACTACCATCGTGTTTTCCGACGAGGCTACTTTTCATGTCTCGGGAGCAGTGAAAAGGCATAACGTTCGAATTTGGGGATCACAGAATCCGCACTGCGTAATGGAACACGTGCGAGACAGCCCGAAAGTGAATGTTTGGTGTGGCCTCATGTCCAACATGCGGAGAGCACTGTCACAGGAAGCTTATACCTGTACATGATGCAGCTCTACGCCTTTCCTCAGCTGGAACACCTGCAGCCGAACGTCTTTTTTCAGCAAGACGGTGCTCCATCCCACTGGTCGCAAGGCGTGCGGCGAGCTCTGAATGCAACATTTCCAGTTCGTTGGATTGGACGAGATGGACCGATGGATTGGCCTCCACGTTCCCCTGATATCACGCCGTTGGATTTCTTTTTGTGGGGCTATATCAAGGACCGAGTTTACGCCACTAAAGTGCGGAATCTTCGAGACCTCCGTGCCCGGATTGTGGAAGCTGTCGGTACGATCACTCCGGACATGTTACAGTGAATCTGGATGGAAATCGAGTACAGACTGGATATCCCACGTGTTACCAAAAGAACACACGTGGAAGTCTATTGATTTTTTTCATTGTAGACACCCTGTATTTCTGTTCATGTTGCCTTCCCACCGACTGGGTCGCGAGACATTCTACTGGGTTGCGATGGAAAAAGTTTGAAGAACACTGGTCTATACCAAGTGAGGAAGAATAAAAAAAAGAGAAACGCACCACATCGCATTCGAACAATGCATCCGCATTCTGTGACGCATTCGCCGAAAAATCTTTTCAAGGACCATCGAAAAGTATTCTTGTTTTGTGGAGAAGACAGGAGAAAATAATAATTTTGATTTTTTTCATTTCTCAAGTAAGGGTTGTGGTTTTCTTAGGAGTTCGATATATTAATTTTTGTTTGCGATTGTATGGATATCGTTGCAAAGGAAACTTTTATTGAGGTCAAAGGAAAAAATGTCGTCTCTAGTTCCAGTTACCGCTTTAGAAAAGAGAAAACTAACGGTACCGTTTCGTAAACTGATAAAATATGAGGACCGGCAGATAAAATGCGCCCTTATAGCGCAATTCGTTAAAAATTAGAAACGAAATTTTAAAGAAGGAATTATTTTCACTCCGGAAATTTTCTGGAATTTATCATTTTCTGATTAAAATCGTTCTTGTTCCTCTACCTGTCTGCCCTGCTCTGTGTAAGTGCTCAAGTTTCTGTTAATTTGTTTTCGGATGCTTATGGAAACTACGTTTTTGACGGATATATCGGAGTACAACGAATACTCAAAATTTAAGATTTCCGAACATTGCTTTCATACGAGCCTTGGAAATATTCACAGATTTTGCGTACTGATATTTTTCTGACGAACCAAAACATGTTCAAGAGCGACTTTCACTTCGATTTTTTACATCACTTCGTTATATAGGTAATATCCAACTTCAGTTGTTAAGGTATATACATAAGTAGTTCTGCACTTAATAGCATATAGTTGAAAATGGATCGCTAAGAATTCAGGGACTTCGACTAAAAATTCTTTAAAAAAACAAATACAGGTGCGGATAAAAAACGTTTGTCATCTTTATTTTATGTCCTCTTCATACGAATCTAGCGTGAGGCAATACGATTGTGATTTCTCGTATTAATCAAGCAGAACCATCGTGGAGGATAGATGGCGCAGTACATTTCACCATGATTTTCATAGTGAGAATTAGCAGATACGAAATTTATGAGTAAACATTACACATTGTTAAATTACGTTTGTCTATAAATCAATTATATATATATATGAGATAGAGTTATCATGAGCAATGTCTGATTTCCGGTGCACAAGTGAAATAACTGCGATTTCACATAATATACAGATATATACTTATACATATAAATGTTTTATATATTAATTGAATGAAAATTTCGAGAGATACCTTACAAGTAGAGATAGATTGTTTATCTCTACACATTTTCTTCATTATATTTAGAATATATATTTCTCTAAGATTAAATAAAAAAATCATGAAAATCAAATGTTAAGTTTAGGTTGAATGTCCGCAACCAGTGGCGATTCCCCGAAATTAGATTTTATAATAGCCTCACCGTTGATTCTTGAGTGTGATCTGGGTTTCATAAAATTTAACGGTTTTACGAGACAACTAACCTGTAAATCGGTGTTATAGGCTCGAGTACAAACAGGGGTGACATTATTTGATTCTAAGATTAGTAATCATGTAAACATTAGTACCTCCGAAAATTCACTACATAGCAAGCCTCCGTGGCGCAATCGGCTAGCGCGTTCGGCTGTTAACCGAAAGGTTGGTGGTTCGAGCCCACCCGGGGGCGAAAATATTTTATTCCAACTTCGGTAACCGAATAATTGGAATTGAGTGAAATACGCTAGATAACGGGATCGGCTTGAATGGTTGGTGGTTCAATAAAGAATATTATATGAAATATAATATAAAGAATATTATATGTCTTCGACGTGTTATCGAAATGACAAAACTCATCTTAAATGCCGTTTTCATAGGCTGGGACCATTTTCATTTATTTTGCTGCGTTTTTATGACAAGGAGTCTTCTACCCCAAATTTAACCTCCTTCCAATGTTTACAGTTTGGCCGTACTAAATTAATAAGTTCTGTCACGTTATTTTGTTGATAATTACTTCCTTTTACTTTCATTTTTTTATCATTATAGACAAGTGTGAGAGATAATTAGCGAATATTCCATTAATATTCGAAGTTTATTTTTTAATACCAGTTGTATAATTTCATTTTAAATTCGGCGTCTTCAAATCATTATTTATACTCACATTTTTCGATTAAATAAAATCAATGCTATAAAAAGCAGCAAGATTAGGTTTAGTTTGTGCAATTTTATCTCCCGTCTTAAGAAATGTATGCGTTCGGAATCGGGGCTCTGCCGTGACGTAGCTCTTTCCCCCTTGGCGCGGTGATGACGTCGCTCGCCAAAAAACTTTCAGTCGACAGACGAATTCTCATCTTCAATGTCAAAAGCATTCGGATTCAAGCGGCGGACGCAATCCTTTTTTTTTTTTAATCCTTCCGATGCCTCTCCTTGCCCCTTATCGGGAGCTCCCGCCGCCATCTTTTCCTCCGTCGTTCATTTCTTTTTCAAACGATAATTAACGACGGGTGCTCCCCGTTCGAATTGCGCAATTCATTCGAACGAAACAGTTTCTCCACGCATCTTTCTTGACAACCCGACACCTCTCGTCACTTCCAGGTCAAGGGCAATCTTTTCTCGTCGGTTCTTCCGACCTTCCATTCTCCTCATCGATTATCCCCGTGCGCACACACGCACCCATACACACCCTTTTGGGTCATCTTTATTTTCTCCCTTCGCCCCCAGAACCCGCGAGCACTGAAGTGCATCTGCACTCGTCCCCCGGAAAACAAACAGAAACTTCGAACCACGAGTTAATGGAATGCACTCAAACTCCACGCGTTGGCGTAATACTGTTTCGACGGGAATTCAAACACCGTTTGCTGGTGCTTTTTCTCGGCCCAACCGTCGTGTTAAGTTCTTAAGCATCGATCGTGTCAATTATCGCCTTTGCATTCCTTTGTTTCCCCTCGCACGCCCTCTTCAACTTCCTTCGCCTGCGCTTTCCTCTTCGGGAGGTCGACAAGGCTAATAAACGCTTAACGTTTTTATCGAATCTCCCTCCGACGTTCTTCACGCGATCTCTGTTGCGTTCCGCACCTCCGCGTTCTCGTCCAATTCTTTTGAAATTTTCGTTTAGCAGTGTCATTTGATGAAATATCCGTCTTTCGCTCTAATAACATCTTGGATGCGTTTCATGTTGGTTATAGCTTATTCATTCACAGCGCACACAGGTAAATGAAGAGCTTTCGATGTCTAATTCCCGTGAATCTATAACTCAGATAACCTCAATCATCTCATTCTACTCTTTCTTTAACCTCGACACTACACTATTCATTTGGTATTAGATTTTTACCGTGTTTAGCTTTTACCAGCGCAGTTATAGCTGAAGGAATATCTCATAAATTTTAGTATTTGAGATTCTTAGTGAAGTCGGCCAAATGTAATCTCTGTCCGAAACAGACTATTTGGAATGCTTTATTTTAAGCCTCTAAAATATTCCAAAATATAGAATTTCCTTTGTATTGAAACTTTTTACGACGAGATATTTGTCTACCGTGGGTATCGATATATTATTCGATCCCGCCGACAAGTTCACCACACCACTACTTGCTTTTACAAACTTTTTTAACCTGATCAGTTGAATACAAGAAGCAATAAAATCGTTTTTTGTCAAATAATATACTTAAAAGTCACATGCCAATTTGGAAGGCTTAACTCACTTTTCCTATTCTGTCTTCGCTTGCATCTCAGAATTGCCTTTTGTAATATTAATTCAATAAATAGCTCTAACTCAAGTGGGGGGTTGAAGGAGAGTCACAGTTGGCGTGCGCCAAGGGACCCAAAAAAATATTTAAAAAAATATAATCTCAGTAATATTAAATAAATCGATTTAAAGATAGGTAGCTAAGAAAAATTAGTTTTTGCGCCGCGATATTTTATTTTCACTGAATGGTGCTTCTGTTGGTTTGCTATTGGCTGCCATGCCTGTCATATACGTGCACATCCGGTGCACACCATTACGGTGTGAACGTGCACGCCCGTTTATTATTTCGTTACCCCGATATTGTGCAACTTTATTATTTTCTTTTCGGCACAGATATTTATTATTATTATTATTAAATTTTAAAAATTTGATTTATATGACTGCTATGATTGACATTCGGTTGAATTGCTTGGATTTACTTGAAAGTGGTAGTTTGAGTAATACATTTATGTCAAAATCTAATGACCGATAATTTTGCTAACGTTAAGTGCAGCAGATGGCATTTATAATTTTTATTCCGTTTCATATACTTAGTATACCTATTATATATTATGCTTGCGTTTGATTTATTTTGCATTTATGTAATTTTTAATGAATTGACGTTTTTATTTTTCCTTAAAAAAAATAAGACGCTGAAATGTATTTTTCATCGAGAATTGTTTTCATTTTTTCGTTGCCATTTATATTTTCTGGTGTTTGATATATCAAAGGAACGTTGAAAACTTCCCATTATATTTGTGGTTGGTTATTTTTGCCTACTTACTGTGAAATTTCTCTATGATCTCATAGAGAGAATTAGACTATCCCTTCTATATATAAATAGGTAAAAATCCAGGATGGCCACCAGTCGCATCAGGAAGATATAAACGTCATTTCCGCATGGTGAAAAGAATGGCGAATTGAAACTGATTACATCTATAATACATCTACATAATACCCTGCAAGTCACCTTATTGATGGATGGCAGGGGGTGCAGTGTACGAAGGTTCCCTAACTTATCATCCTTACCTATTTCTATTATGCGCCCTTATCGTCTTAGGGAAAAACGATCTTCTGTATCGCTTCGTCCTACGATCTATCTCGGGGATCTTATCTTCGCTGTCCTGCCTTCCGATATATGTCGGACTTCAGATAAGATCGACTACCTCATCCGCTAATCCCTCATACATATATTTTTCTAGCAGATTAAATCTAACCTGCAGTCTACGTTCCTCTAACGAGGCCCACTTTTTTCTATAAATGACGTTACGCTTTGTTTGCAATCGTAATTTCCCTTTACGAATCTAGGTGCCCTGCGCTGCACCTTTTTTTAAAATTTCATTAATGAGTCCCTTTTCAGAGGGAACCCACACAGCTGACGCATATTCGACCTGCGGTCGAACCGAGGATAAATAACATAATTTATTCACTTTTTCCGTGTTATTTAGAACTAATCTCCCTATAAAGGCCAGATTTTTGTTGGCGGCACATATCACTCTGCGAATGTGGGTGTCCCACGAGAGATCCCGATGAATTTTAACTCCTAAATATTTAACCGAATCTGAAATAGGAATAGGATTACGGTAAATTTGCCGCAGTAACGTTCAGAAAAGGCAAAATCGACGGAATATGAATGAATAAATATTCAAGCAGCTGAGTGTGTTAAATATTTAGGAGTAACCATTTGTCGTGACATTAGTCCAGTTATAGGCGCAGCCAACAAGACATTTGTTTTCATTGGCAGAATAATACGGAACAGTACAGAAAAATTAGGTGAAAAGTGTTGTTTATCACTAGTTAGACCACAGGTGGAATACGACTCAATCATATTGGATCCGTGTGATAAGGGTCTTATAATTCAATTATAAAGAGTAAAACGCAGACCAGGCAGATTCGTAAATAATAGAATAATTAACTCGATGCAGTATTGGGATTTTTATAGAAAAAAATTATTATTTGGGCGAATAATGTAAACTTGGAAAGTAAGCTAACCCTACACCGCCACCGTGATTTTTTATGGGAGAAAAATCTGGAATGGTAAAGAAGTTATACAACAGCAGCATAAACACACTCTGAACCGTAAACATTTCCTTAATCTTTTCGCCGTTCTCAAGCTTCACAAATACTCTCGCTGTTTATATTTTAATATTCACCTACTTAACGAGATTTTCTCTCATTTAATCTGCCAACTATGCTCAACAGCTCCTTTATAGGCATTATCATTCCTCGAAGGCATCAACTATAACCTATTGGGAAATCGCATTAAGAAGAAACACATACGCAATTTATCGATATCACTCCTTCCTTTGCATGGAACTCTTCTCTCTCTCTCTCTCTGGGAACTTTTTCCTCCCTTGTAAAACCTTCGCACTTCTGTTTCTTCTTTCTTCACATTCGCGATTTCTTACCACGCCTCTTTCTCTTTCTTCTTCTTACTTGCGTCAACATCTGCGTGCGAGCACCTGCCTTACCTCCTTAGGAAACTTCTGGTATTTTTTTATAATATTTTCCTCATGTCATTCGAGTATATGATGAAAAGATCAGATATATATGGCACTCACTTCCCTCTCTATGTAATCAGAATCGACGCATCATCTCTTATTAATTCACTTTTCCATGCTATATATTGCGCTGTTTGCCTCTCAGTTTTTTCCTGCTTTTCTTTTCCGTCTGCCTTTCCTACATTCAAAATTGAATAAGCTCCGAGAGTTACAAATTTGGACGTGTGTGTTGTCCCGCTTTGTTATACAAGTGCCTTTTTATGGGTTTTACTCTAAAATATTTATGAGAGAAGGGCATCCCATACCTAGGAAATCGAAATGATCTCATGGTTCGTATCGAAAGATCTTAACAAATTGTGGGGTAAAAAATGTTAATCTACATGAATACATTAGCTATTCGTCATGTCTAGCATTAGTAACACTTCCATTAATGAAGTACATACATTCTATGACGTCACTCCGTTATCAGAAATTTTTCTTTTAATCGCATATACGGGAAGGCGAAATCCAGGAAACCATGAAGGTTTGATAACCTTCGTTACCAAGTGTAGAAATGACATTGAAGGCATAAGGATGCGTTTCAGGAGTCCACAAAAGGGGAGATGCAGTGAATTTATCATCTACTATAATAAAAGGCAATGTCTGCGTGTCTGTCAGCAAAGGCTGAAGCTTAATATCTCGCAAATTAATGAACCGAATTTGATGTGATTTTCAGGATAGCATTATGATATAATAAAATTACGTTTTAACGCATTAAACTTGAGATCAAAGACCCGGGTTCGATTCCTGGAGACATTTTCTATTTCCCATAAGGTAACACGTAAAAAGGGACATTTCGACGTGCAGGCTTTCATTCCTTTTTAGATTAAAATTAGAAAGAATTGATCTACAATCTTCGGATAAAAACCATTTTTAAGAAAACATTATAAATTTTCTTATCCTGTTCATCTTTTTCCGCCTACATTCGAAATTTCTCAATGTAAACGTTTAATTCACACAGTTTGAGGAAATCTTGCCATTTTAAGGGGATGTAGCCTTGCCTACCAATTCCATTGTTAGACCTCTATATCATATTGTTAATTCAATCCTTATGGGTATAAACGTGCTTTGAATGCTTTTAATACGAGAGAGGAGGGGGGGAGAGAGCGGTAGAGGGGGGAGCGAGAGGAAGGGGGAGAGAGGGAAGTAGGGGGGGGAGAGGGAAAGAGGGGGAGGGGGAGAAATGAGGAATGGGGAAGGAGAGTGTGTGAGAGGGTAAGATGGGGGGAGGTGGAGAGAGGGGGAAGGGAGAAACAAGGTGTGAGAGGGGGGAGGGGAGAGGAAGGGAAAGAGAGGCAACTATTTTAAGTTTAACTAAAGATAGCCCGTCAACAACAGAATATTCACTAGAAATGTTGTGTATGACAAAATATTTCATATGTAAAAGTGTGATATTAATTTTTATTAATGAAAATAATAATAATCTATCTATCTATCTATAATTCTTCCGTTGATATTTCAACGGGCATTACACTATTTAAGTACTAACAAAAGTAATATCGGATGTGTCTAAAAACATGAACCATTCTAATTATTAAAAAAATAAATAAAATCTACTATAATATATTTTGAAGCGTGTGTTTGTTGGTTTGTGTGTTTGTTGGTTTGTCTGCTTGTTCATGGAACTCCTCCTAAACGATAAAAGCTAGAATAACCAAATTTGGTACGATTCTTCCTTACATCCTAACTTACTGAATGGTCAAGGTTGGGTCAACCGGGAGTATTCAGTGCTGCCAATATAGGGGATTAACATTTTCCCATAAGATATCACGTATGAATCCATTTCTTGACTTGCAAGGTATTCTTCCTTCAAGCATCAAAATACGTAAATATGGACCGATTTTTTTAAGATTTTGCTTTATTCGACGAATAAAACTATACTATCTTATTTCTGCGAAGTTTACATGTTACACGGTCGAAGTTTTCAGAAATACGTTATTTATTTCGAAATTTTTTGGATTTTTCGTACTCTTTCCGGGCGTTGCCAAGGCGGCCGTCATTGTTACCTCCGATTCAATTAGCTTCAACGAAGATTACAAATAGACGAAAGTTTAGCGTTATTCTATTCGCACTTTTGTTTAAGCAACGAAACGATCGATGTAAATAGATACTGAATATTATTCAGGAAGCGTTTATAATGTTGATGAAAGTAATTGAACCTTCTTTCGTCTATTGAATACTGGAATCTTACATTTTTTGTAAGTAAAATCATTATATTTAACATTATAATGTTTATTAACGTAAATAGACTCACGTATCTGGTGTACATTTACCGGAGTCAGTGTTCAATCATGGACAACTGTACGTTGCTTTTTCAAGCCATAAAAGTAAATATTTCAGTGAGGCATAATTACACAGGAAATAAATTTGGCGAAAGTAATATGATAGGAAATAAAATTATCGTTATATTTGAATGCACTAGGCTCGGAAACGGATTGTTACAAGCAAATATGATTAATTGTTAATAAAAACTAATAATTGTAATTTAAAAAGTATCTACTATGTATATATTTTGAAGAGTTTGTATGTTGTGCTGTAGTAGCTTCACTAAATCCGTTGAAATTCAACGGGAAATTCTGCTAGTTATCTATAAAACCAATAACAAGAATACGTAATTCTCGAAAGATACTCGGATGCTTTGATAATATCTTAACTCTTCTTACTTGTAGTGTCAAAATCTATTTTTTTATAAACTTCAATCACAACGGTGATGATTAATGTTTTAAAATTACGTAACAGAGCCTAATTGTAGCCTGGATACGTAAATAAATAAATAAAAAATAGGAGGAAACGGAGCAGGCTATGCGGCATGTATAATATATTAAAAAATGAGGGAGCTTGGGGTGATCTAAGAAAGGAGGCGGAAGAACCAACTTTCGTGGGGAAAAATGATCATAAATTTAAATTCAAGTGTAGAGTTCAAAAAACTAATATTAAAAAAAGTTCATATTTAAATAAGACCGTAGTCGATTGGAACGAGTTGCCTGCAGAACTATTTAAGCCCTCCCCAAGGAATGTAAATGTTTTTAAAAGTAGATGTAAGGTAATGTTAAGATAATTGTTTATGCTATACTTATTTTGTCATGTATTTGTTTTTATATTATGGTTTGGTTTTTTTTAGTATTTTATGTACGATAGTTATGTTACCACCTGGCAAATTGCCTATTTGTAACTTATATTTGATAATAATAATAAAAAAATAAAAAAAAAATTGATAACAGAAGCCGTTGAGAAGCGAATAAAAACTGAGTGAGTGACAAGAGGTGATTTGAAAAAGTATTCTTTCTCATAAGTTATTCGTAGTGCACTTCTAAAGTCTAAAGCTATATTTCTACAGTCGCTAAGTCTTTGTTTTTTCATTTGATTTGTTTATTTAAGCGGTATATCCGCAATTTTGACTTAAGAAGCGCACACGCTTCGGCTGGTTTTTAACTGGCGTATTTGCAGTAATAGACAACTTACGTTTGGAAAAAACGAATTACACTCTATATTACACGATAAATTTCTAGATATTCTTAATAAATCGAAATTACATGTTGCTGCGAGAAGTGAAATCGTTGTTCGAGTCTTAAAATCCTTTTGCTTTGTTCACTAGAGAATTATTATCTTGCTCGTCTTGTAGCTGAAAATAAATTCCAGAATAAGCACCTAAGAATCAAAATTTGGAAAATCAAATTCTTGTCTTAGATATCTCAATAAACCTTTTATGGCCGTAGGAGATGGCTAGGAGATGCACTTAATTGTTAATTTTTTATATTTAAATGTTTATTCTGGAATTTGTTACTTCGGTGATGGACGCTATAATGTCGGTTGCACTACATAATCTTCATTCTCACAGTACAAGCGTCAGAGCTACGCCTACACAAATCCATGGAACGTGAAGAAATGACACGCAACAGCACGTTATCTTATCTCGCTCAATAACATTACCAGGCTTGTTAGTTTTAGTGTTCGGGTAATAGTGCTAATTGTGATGCATTTTCGAGATCGCATTCACTCTTCAAATAAGAAAAGGGGCACAAAAGGGGTCGCGCGACCTTGACTCACATCGTTCCTTTGGTCACTGTCATATCGAGGCCGTCTAAGATTTTCACTCTCGACTTCCCTCTGCCGTAATGTTTGCACGCGCGGCGGAGCTCAACTGCAGGGGCGCCACGAGACGACGCAGCTCCTTGGACGGACGACGTCCCAGAAGAAGCCATTCTTTCCAGCCAAGAGAGAGAAGATTACGAAGAGCGTCGGAAGAAGCCCCTGCAATAAAAAAACAAAAAAAACACCGTCACATGTTATTCCAGTTCCAGCGACAAGCTGAATACACGAGGCCAACGACGAGGTCACCGGACCCATTCATACCGGAGCGTACACATTGCGCACGTAGGGAAATGTTATTTAAAAAAAATACTTTCGCCAGTTTCAACTAAGCCACGCTGTTAAAGGAGATAGGAAAAAATTGATAGGCAGAATTCGGTGCCATGGTAGTTTGTTCAAGAAAGCATTTGTAAGGGTAATGAAAATAGTGTCTTTTACCCCCCCCCCCCCCCCCCCCCCCCCTCTCCCTCACTCTGGTAGATACGTATTGTCGCGAGAAGCATGCTGCCTTTGCCAGAATCAATTTCAGTACAGGAGACATTTGTATTTTGCCAGTGTACACTGTCGCGAATGGAAAATTTTCAACGTAAGTAGACTGCTTGATTTCAGGCTTTCAATATTACACACAGCTTTAATGAAATGTATGCGGACCGAGGAGAAAAATTGCATATTGGATACATTGATATGTGAAGCAACTTTCTTTGAACACATTACATTAATATTGTTTTAATCTTTACATTTTTAACAAACAATATATGCAAACAAAATGAATTCTCCTCCTCATTGTGGTTTCATTAATTATGTTTCAAAATTTTAATTAATGTTTGGTATAAGCACCGGATAACGTCTACGCGCCGAGCGGTGATGTTTATGTAATTCAACAAGTTATTAAATGAATACGGAATGTCATTATTCCACTGAAGAAATGTTAACAAAGAAAATGGTGTAAAATAATTTCCTATATCATAAATGTTTTTAAAAAAAACATATTACTGCGCGATGCCTCTAGCTTTATATATATGAGGAAAATATTTTCGGTCTTTTAAGTGCTAAGCAATATACACATTATCGGCCCATTTGTTTTTATGACTGAATTTATATAATTATTTGACTACGGATATTATGACGTAACAATTGCAGTCATGTACTAAGGAAATTCGTTTCGCGAGCCAATTTGAGCACACGTGACTGATGCTTTACCAACCTTAGCGTATTCCATGATTTCAAGGAATACATTTTTGTAACTTTGTTTTTTGTCAGATACTTTGTTTTACCAGAAATATAAAATTCTCTAGAGCCGTTGCAGATCTTGTGCTACAAAATTAATTCATATCCAACTCTGTTAATTTCAGATAAAATTAGATAATGTATAATATTACGATAGGGGCCTAAAAAGTAAAATTCTTGCCTTCCAATCATCCCGCCATTTCCTTTAAGGCGGGAAATCCAAACTCAAAGACATCATGACCACGTTGACACGATAGTTATTCCGAAAAGATCTTATTGGCACCGTTGTTGTTAAAAATGTAGACATCATTCTTCGGCTTGAATTAATATATACTTATTAAGAACAGTAACTGAGAAAAAGCAGATAAGAGAAAAACAAGTATGTACTCCGCAGAGAAGCAAAGATAGGACCTCCGGTTTGACTTTTCCTGTCTCGAGGTTAAAGGGGAAGTTGCCTCCGATGCAACTGTTAGGTCTAACGCACCAAAAGCTCTGATTCTTATGTCATTTGATTTTTAATCGAAGTATCATTTCAAAGATTGGAGTTTCTGTACAATCTCTAATCAAAATTTTAAGACCTTTCCAGAGAATTAAAAAAAGCGAAAATAGTTCTTTCTCGAGATCAACAATGGCAAGAAGTCTGATTGTATGTATAAAAAAGAAAGTTGAATGAAAAAGGCTTAAAGGTCAACAATCAAGTCGGAGAGACAATAATGTCTTCGGGAGGTTTTCTTAAGTAAGAGCACGTACATTTTTTAAAGGAAGAGCACAAAATATTAAGAAAATTTTAAATGATAATAAAAAATAACCACGTCACACTTAATCGATCGCTACGAAATAAAGGAATTAGATCAATCTCGGCCTCGCCGTCAAGATGTATCGGTGTCATTCACGCCGTCGAATGTTACCTAAGCTCCAGGATGAAAAATGCGTCCCTCCATTGTGCACGGAGAAATCCACGCACCCGTCTAGAAATTTAGGTCGCTCGGAAAAAATAAACAAAATTAGCCACAAGAGCGTTCGCGAATGGGCGACCTATCTCAATTTTTGCCTCAGCCTTCTGACATTTCGGAACAAATGATTATGAATAATGTTGGGACAACAGAGACGCGTGATTTACAAGATCTACGTGGCTTCTCGTTCCCTTCGTAAGGCAGTCGCTTTCCGTTAATTTTCTAAGTGCCCACATACACGCGTGAATAAATGTATTGACTGCAAATGATAAGGGCGGTTTACACATAGTGATACTAAGCTTAAATTTCTTATCTGGTCTAATTCGGAGAAGATATGGACTATATCTATTTGAAAGTTGACAAAGACTCAAATGTAACGAGGATGAAGCTTTCCTCTCCATCTTCGAGTGCTTTAATGAAGCAATAGCCGGAATCCAAAAAACAACAGCTGACGTCTGTGCATGAACACTTTAACTTCTGTAAACAATCTGAGAATGAAGGCATTACTATTGAAATCTTCACCGTGAACGATGTTACGCAAAATTGTGTATTCTTCCGCTCGCGTTCGTAAAATGTATTAAAAAGCACGCGAAGAATAGAAAAAGTCCTCGCGCGAAGGTTAAGATATCCTTTAAAATTGGATTCTTTGTAAAGAGTTCAAATTTACTTTCCAGCCGATGAGCAGCGAACTAAATATGTGTCTGTAACTATTCTCCACCCCGACCTCTAAACGTCTGCGGACGGAAAGGACGAGATTTATTTCCATTCTAGGAATAATTGCTTACATCTCGTGGTGTTGTGCCATCTGCATCTCGTTGAGCCATTTAGTGAAAGATGAAAGAGAAAAAAGAAGGAAGTGTCTACACGCCCGTCGCGTTGCGTTCCTCCACAAATTGGTCTTATAAAAGTTTGCTTCATTATTTTTTGGTTTATTTTATTCCATAGGCCATAAACGAAACTAAAGATGAATTTATTAGCGAAAGTAGTGTGATATTATGCCAAAAGATGCTTTTATTATTTATTTATTGTGCGCATTTTAAGTCAATCTCAAACTATGCTGTCGGTTTTGCCTAATGAAATTTCTAGCTGACGCGCATTGATTAGCCACATCTTCGTTTTCCGGAGATATTGTTTTTCTAATTGCTAGAAAAAATATCGTTGGCTTAAACCAGGGGCGGGGAACCTGCTGCCTATTGTAACCCTCAGTGCGACCTTTTTGCATACTCATCTGCTTATTTCCAAAAATTGCTTTATTAGTTCATCAATTTCATTTTTTTGTTTCAGATGCTACAATGAAATTGTGTTTCTTTATAATTTTTATTTCATTTTGGTATATGTTAAAGAATGCAACATTGTTCTTTAAGAGTCATTAAATTGTTTAATTTTTCGTAATTTTCTAAAAATTTTGGTAAATGTGAAGGAATGAAACATTACTTGTTTGATTATGTACATATGCATTATTGGGAAAATAAAATCACTTATTTTACATTGCGCATATAATTTCCACTGTCCACGATAAACTGCGGCCTTATGGGGACTCCTTAGAGCGACTTTTGGCCTTCTAATGAAAAAAGGTTCCCCTCCTCTGGTTTAAACAATATAAATTCTAAATAATTTATTCCTTGTTGTTGTTGAATTTATACTGCCATTGAATGTTTCGACGTAAAAATGCGCTGAAAATTTGATCGCTTTACATAATAGTTTTACAGATACGTCTTGCTTCGAACATAATAAAATTTCTTTAATCATAAATTTTTACATCTTTCTCTAACCAGTCATGATATGATTTTATTTACGACACTAAAGGGTCATGTTATCACACCGATAGTTTAGTGGACAATCAACATTAAAAGAATTTTACAAACTGGTCTTTTTGCTTATAAACTAACATTAAAATCAGTGCTCATAATGGAAAATACGTTTTTGCAATACCTACTCTTAGGTAATTTTCTAGGTTACTCGTTATCTGCGGAAAATATTTTTAAATTATCCTATGGGCCAAGTATTTTGGAGTGCCTTTAATATTCGTTTGTTAGATTGAGGTTTGGTGAAGATATCATTACAAGGTTGGAAAAACAATTTACGCATTTAAGCCGCAAAATAATCGTCCTCAGTGGTGAATCTCTCAATCTGCAGAACAATCAAACCCTTCTAATATGCCAAGGCTGTAGTCCAAAGATAATAGATTCTAAAAAAAAAAAGAATTCTGTGATTTATTCAAATGCTCATCAACGAAATCATTCCGAAACTAATTTTCGAATGCTATCGTCGTTATAAATCACTGTTAACTTGAATTCAAAAGTGTACAGATATAGTAAAAAAAGTTTCCTTCCGTTTTTCAGCCTAACAGCTATCATTTTCTATCCACGCTTTTATTCAGTGCTTCGAGCCAAACTATTCGCCGTTTTGAGGTCAGATCGAAAAAAAAGACAGTCGCACGTACTCAACGGTTTTGAGTAAAATCTTCGTTTGTGCATACATCAAAGTCATACATCGTCCGTAAGACCATCTATTCGCGCAGTTCGAAAAGGGATCCCTGGTAAAGGATGTCGAGGTATGGTGATTTCCCAATGTAATTTTATAGAAACCTTAAACTGTTAACAAAAGACGAGGCAAGTGAGAAAAACAACTAGACATTTTGAAACGGCTGGCAGTTTTTTTTCAGATTTATTTCGCCTCATGTCCTAATCATTCCGAAAACTGAGAATGCACTACGCTCATGATAAAAAAGCAAACTGAAATTCAATACGTGCTATGGGTTGAGCGAGAGTTAATGAGAGGCACGGAAAATCATATGAACTATTTTTCGGCGATTTTTTTTATTCCTATTGAAAATTTCAGTATTCTTGTGCATTATACTGTAATTTTTACAACTGTATTAAATTTGGTACTGGTATATGTTCATTTTTTATGAATTTTTTAGTTCCTACAGAGAGTGAAATATTTTAATTAGATCCCAGCTTGGATATCTATCTAATTTCTGCTAATCTTGTCTATTTAGCTCCTTGTTTTTGCGTTCGGGCGAATAATGTCGTTAACCTAAATAATATATCACAAAAATTAAATATCTAGTTTAAATTTAATAAATGAGCTAAAAGACATCACTTTCAAAAAGTTAATTCTCTCATCGTTATGGTTACGTACAAAAAATAAATAAAAAGTATTTTCAGAATATGAATATATACGTGAAGTTGACTGAAGGTGTTTCGTTCATAACGTACGACTTAAAAAAATCACGTTTGCCAAAAAATGAAATTTATGTACAACAACCACTCACTAGCTTACAGAGATTTGTTTAAATCGCGCCTTGTAATAATGCATCTTCTATGCTTAAGCAGTAAACATTTACATCGAAAAAATGATTGGAGGGATTTTTAGTATTCATTACCCGCGAGCTGCCTTTTTACAAACTAAATTGTCGATTTTATAATTTAAACTCTGATTTTTTAACTTATACAGTCTTTTCTTTCTGCGAATACCATTTCTTCTTAGCGTACGCCGTTATCATTTTGTGATTTATTTTGACATATGTATGCCAAAGTAACGCAAAAGAAAATAAATAAACAGGAAAACTTTCCGATGGATACAGAAAAATAACTAATTTTTCCTCATTATCCTCTGATCTTCAAGAAAAATTCCTTAAAATTTTATTTGTAAAACGACTTCGTGTTCACTGCGGTGCCTTTTATATATTTTCCAATTACATTAGAAATAGAATTTTTTGTGATAAAACTATTTCGTTGACTGTAAATCTACTTGTATTAACATTAAATACGGTTATAAATTCTTGATATATTGAAATAATAAAAATTATTTATTGGCCGAATAATGCGTAGACAACATTTAAAAATAGGTTTCATAGCGGCAGAGTTGCTACGTAAAGGTCTAAGATTTATGATTTGCCTAGTAAAATAGACAATTTTTTAAAACGAGTTTACGAAAGCTGATTTAGAAAGAAATCTTTTTTAAAAAATGGAAAAATCTTCCACATAAATATAGCCTGGCATTGAAAGAGTTTGAGTCCTAAGCCATAAAACAGGATATTCGTAGAAACGGATAAATAAGTCGGGCATAGTAAAAAGCATATGACAAATCGAATTTAGTTTGGGAAGGAAAACGTTATTTATAAAAGACAGAAGAAGCCATTAAAACGGAAACGATAAGATGCTGATAGAGGTTGGCGGAACGAAGTGGCTTGGAAAAAGTGTAGAAAAAGACGGGGTAGAGATTTTGGATAATTTGAGTAAACTAGGAGCAGGAGGAAGAATTTTTTTTTTAATGTTCGCTTAGCGCAGTGTTTTTCAACCTTTTTTGAGTAGCGGAACACTTTGGAATGGGAAAAAATTGGCGGAACACCATGCATTTATATATATTTATATATATCCTTTATTTTATGCACTTAATAGAAGTACTTTCTGCTTCTGCGATAGATGGAGTTATGGTGTGAGAGCAAAATAGAAATACTTTTTATTTTTAAATTCATTAAAATTCTAAATTTATACAAAAGGTATGTTCGGTAGAATATTTTGCGGAACACTTAGGCAATGCTATCGGAACACCGGTTGAAATACAGTGGCTTAGAGAATGATAGTATTTTCTCTGAACTTGTTCCGCAGATACTAAGTAATTTATTTTCCAGTATTATGTCCATCGGTACTGAAAGAATGCAATTCTAATCACAAAAAAGGATTAATTTATTTGAAGGCAGTCAAGATCAGTTAATTATCGTTTTGTAAATGAAAGGTCACATGCAATCACTTACTAAATCATGGCTTTCGGTAGTCAATGCTCCTTTCATTCGGAAGTGACCCTCGTCAAAATATACCAATTATATCCTAATTACGAACAACTCGCGATACTGTAACAATTATTTTCATCTTTACATATTACGCTCGTTGAAAACTCGATGGCTTTCTTCATTCCCTGTATATAATTCTCGCCCGTAATTATTTTAAAAAACGTTTCGAATAGGAAGACTATTTTATTTCCTTAGCATAATAATCACTTCGCCCATTAATATAGAAAGTAATGAATTTTTAACTTAATGTAGGGCAATTTCTATTTCGGACCCCCTCGATTATTTGGATGTATTCAGCGAACAGTAAATAAAATTTTGAGAAGGATCCAGGTGAAATGAGTTTCAACTTTCAATTCTGCCAACCTATCAGTTGCTCATAAATAAGGATTTTTATTCCAATTATCAAGTCACACACTGACGAATCATAAGTCATAAAGTGTTTGTTGACGTTGGTTTTCACGACCTTTTTATGGATTTTGGAGATTTCTGATGTATTGCGGCCTTTTTTAATAGCTCTTTCTAGAAACGCGGAAATTATTTTTATCTTTACCGAGAACACTCGTCAATACGTGCGATCTAAATGAACGGATTTCAGCGATATTTTGCATGTGAAATTTCATGTCGCTTTTAAAAGAAATGTTGCCTTGATTCGCAAATATTCACGGAGGCGAGCATTCTTCCATCCGAATAAGAAACAAAAAAAGAAAATTAACATCTTAGACAGATTAAGTTGTTTAAAGCCTTCATATTTCAGGAAAATGGCGCAAATTGTTGAAAACGTATAGGAAGCGCATTCCGCTCCTTACTTTTATAGATAAAAATACTTTTAAAACAAATCTCATTACGGAATAGAGAAATTTATGTTCTATAAACAACTATCGTTTGCTATAGAATACAGGAATTTTGCCGCCCCGGGCGAGAAACAGCTCCAATGCTCCATTCCGTAAAATTTTGTTAATGTATTTTAAAAAGAACTTGCTAATGTATTCATTGCTCATTAATACAGTTGATAATGAAAAGTAAAAGGAATTTTATCTAGGTTCTATCCTGTTCCACCATATAAATGGGCATCGAACATTTATTCAATAGCAAGTAATGCTTATAAAGATGGTAGGGATAGCGCTCCCAATACTTTGGAATTAGACCTGCTAACAAAATTCAGTTAAAAACAAGAGTGATGATCACTTAACCCCAAAGAAAGCCGTTTAATTTTTCCTTACCTTTTTTCCAATTCGTCAGTTCTTCAACGACGGCGCGGATTCGTCAATTTCCAGATCTTAAAGCAACTCACGAACACATAGATAAAGAAAACCTTCTTTGAGCACGAGTTTATCCGTCGTCTGCCCTCCTGCGGTGCGCCGATGTCAGGAGCAGAATGAGCCCGTGCCTCTCAACGCTTCCCGTTCGCGTGTCCCTTTCTTAGAGGTGGAGGAGAAAGGGAAGGGGAGGAGGGAGAAAAAGATGGGTGGGAGGAGGCGTTGCGGGGAGACGTGCCGATGGCCCATAAGGTGTGGAAAGGGGGTTTAGAAGTACGTATCAAAGGAGACAGGAGAATAAAGAAACAGATGACGGGGAGAGAAGGGGGAGGAGTCCCCCACCCACCATGGACAATAACCCCATCGGAGGAAAGCGACCTTCGCCGCCAGAATATCGGTGCTTCCCTCTCTCTCTCTATCTTGCACACAGGCACGACTAGAACACATGCACTCATCTTAACGGCTGTTTGACTCTTGAGCGGTTCACTTGCGAAAGAGTTCCGAAGAGGAAAAAATTGCGTTTTTCGTGAGAAGGTCTCGCGTCCGGCTCTGAAATCGCCGTGATCTTAATCTCAATTTCCCGAATGCAAAATAAGTGCGAAGCTTCCTCCCGCGATTGACGGAAGCAAAGGACGACGTCGGATTATGTATAAGGATAACAAGGAAAAAGCGTCGGAGCTCGATCTCAGGTGCGTAGGAATCGAGAGTCGCGGATCGCTTCCTTTTTGGGTGGGGTCAGTAACGCTGAAGCCGGTCGAGGGCAGCCGGGATCTTAATCGCTAACGTGAAGCGGGAGCGAGGCGATGCTTTTTTTTATTTATCCATTTTTCCAGATGCTAGGCAACATTCCTGGCGTTGTTTCTTCCCATAAAACGTTTGATTCAACCGCAAGCTCGTTTAAGCTAAAGTGCTCATCCTCGTCACAGGTTAATTTGAGAATGAATAATACGTGAATTACCACAGATAGCGGATGCTTCATGGCAGATCCTCGTAAATATTTTATGATGAAAAATTTAACGACAAAAGCTATAAGCTGGGCACGCCGATAAAAATTTTAACTTGGAGGTAATGCGCAAAATTAGCGTTTCGCAACGAATTTTTGCAAATAGTGATGTCATATATTCTATGAACAACTTATAGAGATTTTTCCTACTTATTTAAAAGCGAGTTTTGTCAGACTAAATTGATCGAAAAGGCCATGTGCATTAGTTTTCTCATAACAGCCATACGCTCCTGTAATCTTAATAAGTTATTCATATGACGAGTGCAATATCAAGGACTTGACAGTGACTCACGCTATACAGGTAAAGGAGGATATTCGTCGTAAACCACATACTCATAGTGTTCACACTCTCTGAATTCAAAACTCGGCAGGTTTGAATGCAACGATCGAAAGCGAATGATTTCTCTAGAATTTCCTGCAGCAGGATTCCTTAGGCAGGAAAGAATAATAATAACACTTGGTAAATTCCATTTTCCTGAATATGGAGTTTCACCATGTGAAGGCTATATCCGCCGAGTTTAAGATTATTCCTTTCTTTTCGAATCAAAAGACCTAAAAGAGCGAGAGTCATTTAAATCACAGCAGTAAAATTTAATTCCTGCTCTGCTTGCTGCGGTACTTCACAAGAGAAAACAAACTTCCGTTTGCAAGATGTAATTAGCTGGTGTGAGCGAACATAATCGATTTTTACAAAGCACTGATCGCTGTTGTTTAGAACTGGATTCGCTTTGCTTATATGTTTGCGTAGAACAGCGCTTCATTATTTCAAAAACTTAGCCAAGAGTATGGCAGTGCACTGATTATCCATTTCACTGTATATTCTGAACAAAAAACAAAACAATCCGCGATGCAAAGAATTCAAGGACATTTTCCACCGAAGGTCAGAGTTGAATGATAGAATTACCATTCACTTTACCATATCAATATTCACTAGCAGTAATATTGAAGATATTTAACTCGAGATTTTGAAGAAATTTAGATGTGTTCGGAGATTTATATTCAAGCGGAAGATTTGTTCTTTCGTGAAAATTTAAATATTTTTGCTAAGAACCTTTTCTTAGGAGAGCCACCGGGAAAGAATATGTACATTTAAAAAAGATTTAAAAATCTAAAATCAAGTGGCAAGATTAAAAATCAACCCTTTATGCCTATGAAATTTGTGGTTGGTAACATTGACACGTATCGTAGTTTGTAGAACGGGATTTGAAAAATATATCCGTCCATAATTTTATCGAAACATGATAAGGAGTAAATATATTTTGATTTTGAACACGAAATCCAATACTATGTCCAAAATTTTCCTAATAATTGTTAAAAATTACTGTTAAAACTCGGAAATTTCAATTTTAAAAATGGTGAGCAGTTAGGAAGATCTCCTTAACTATAACCAATGAATGGTACAAGGGTTTTAACAAAATATTGGATCAAAACAACGTATGAACTTTTAGTGTAGATACGTCCTAATCTCATAAAAAAGTCAGACAAATTGTTTGTAAGATGGATAGTGCGGACGCAGATACTTATACGGTATTCTCTACGTGCTTTCAATTTGTGCAACGCGTTCAAATAAGGCATTATCATTTACCTTAATTTATGTAAATAATTAGAAAATATTTTCTGTTTTAGTTCTACTTTCTAAATAACCTGAACAAAAGATCACGTGATCTCTCCAGTTGTAAATTAAGTTATTAATAAAACACGCCTTTTAAAATAAAAATGGTTTGCGAGAAATCTTAAGATAATGCTTTTTAATAAAAATGAATTATAAAAGATGGTGGACTACCACTGATGAGGAATGATATGAAGTCGAAACGCTCTTATGTTTTTCCTAACTTTTATATGGTTATCGGGAAGACTGTTCAACAATTAGTTTTTGGGTATAAATCGAGCTTGATAATTCCCCTTTTAGTATTTTGGCTTAACTCAAAAAACACTTTTTGTAACACGAGCGATCATATTTGAGCAAAATAGACTAACCATTCAGCCCACTGCGCATAGCGAAGAATATTATTGTAATTAGACACTGAAATACTTGAGAGAATCGTGTATACGATTGGTTAAATAGCAGTTTTCTATCGATGTTGAAACAGATGCATCTTCCGGGATTATTTCGAAAAGTGTTTCTCCAACTGCGTAATCCTAGTAAGCGTCAGAGAAGAGCATAGTTTCTTGGAAAACTCGTTGATAACGAAATCTGGTGAATAGGAAAAAAACGCAAAATTAGCAAAACATATTGCTTATCACTAGGGCAACCAGCCGTCATGGCTTTCCGTCATTTACGTAGAACACCTGATGATTTAATTACTTGACGGCGTTATTATTTCTTTGCGTCACATTGTATAAAGTCGCAATATTGCTTCTTCTTGAGTAAAAGTTAATGGCTATTTATGAACGTCTCGACTAACGGATCGTGCAGTAGCTCGTTTACATATTCCGCTTATGCGAATTAATCGTAAAATAATCGAACTCGAAGCTTATTCAATCAAATTTTCCGCAATTTAAAAAACTTCGGATTTATGCGTTTCGATTCCCAAAGACTAGAACCGTAGAACAATATAAATATTTCTTGCGCGTCAAAAGGGCGTCCGAGGGAAAAGTAGCAGATTTGATATCATGTCAAAGGTGGCAGATTTTAGGGGGTGGGGCCGAAATTTCTCAATATATCGACAAGAAGATTAAGATTCGTATTTTCTCCCGGTATTCCATCCCCAGAACACTTAATGTCCCATAAATCTAGTCAAAACTCGCACTTAAAAATCAAACGTTCTCGGGGATTATTTTATGAGTCACTGTTGTGCATTTAAGCTATGTCATTTAACATTATGAGGTGTTATGATTTCAACAAAATTCCTCATGTTAGTGTGTTTATAAAAATATCAACGACAAAATGCGTTGTTCGGTACATTTACTAACAACTTTGTTTTGAGATGGATCATGTTTTCAAAGAAGGCGCTATTATTGTTCTTCACGTTCAAGGAGTAATTCACCGGTTATTTATTCTTTTTAGAATGAACCATTGACGAATTATTATTGGTAACGGATAATTTGTTGTTGAAACCTGCATCTGATTGCTCAAACTGTTTATGTCTACGAATGTTATCTAAATTTATTGTAATAGTAGTCTTGATATGTTTGTCTGGAACGCTCCCCTCTCTGGGAAGCACTTGGGGGACCCTCAGTGGAATAACTCGAGAACGGATTGTAAGATTGCAAAGATTTTTTCGCGATATACTGGGATCTACATCTTGCACCTTTTAGGAAAATCATCGTCTATCTTAGGATTAAGAGCCCGATTCCAGGAGCGTTTATTTTCTCCATTTGATTAATGCGGGCATGAGTGTAGCATATTAAAATTACTTATAATCATCTTAGGAATTCGGAACTTGAAACAAAGAACGTCTGAAGTAAGAAGTTTCATTTTATTACCGTCAATTTTCGAATACATGTTGAATCTGCCCAGAAATTATAAACACACCTATTACAACGACTCTCTGACCCTCCGACCAACAACTGCGTTTATTTTCAGATGTATTTTTTCTTGTTCTTGGCTGATTACAAATGCTGCCTAAAATATAATTTTACCTAACTTGGTAGAGATATTGTTTGCAAATAAAATTGTGCAATATGCTTCATGCTCATTCTTGTGATTTTAAACATTTTAAATACCTTTTACAGATAATGATCAAAATGGTAAGTTCTTTTAGATTTTTATGCTGAATTAACACCATTCAATTTACTTTAATTTTATTCCAGTTCTGTTTAAAATAATTTCCGCTATAAATTGTGATTTGCAGCAGAAAAATATATAAAAATTTACGGTTTAAAAACATTGCATTTTCATTTTAACAGAAACAAGCGACTAGGACCGGTTTATAATGGAAATAATTAAGCAATTCTGAATGAATGAAGAAATTGAAAGGTAGCGTAATTATGCAATTTCAGTAGGTCGAGAACTTAAATTTACAAGATCTATATGCGAAACGGAAAGGTTTTCCAAAACTGAAAAATGAATGCCGATCACCAGATGTCCCTATTGCGTTTCAATAAAACTTTTTATGAACAAACTTGTATTGCTTATGCATAGGGTTACCAGACATCTTTTTAGAAGAAGTTTTTTTTCTCCGTTTCTCAAATTTTCCGTCTTTTTTCCTCCATTTAAGCTCGACCTATTGAAATTGCATAATTACGCTACCATTCTCTTTCTTTATTCATTCAGAATTGCTGAATTATTTCAACCGCTTATGGTCGCTTGTTTCTGTCAAATGAAAATTAAGCCCTGTGGACTGACCTGCAAAGACTCGCATACCATAAAATGAAAATATAAGCACTTACTTGTTAGTAATTTTCACTATATTTTTGCGATTTTTCCACCATTACTGGAATAATTAAAATCGCTTATGCATTCGGTTGTCTGTCTTTCCGTCTGTCTGTGTACAAAATATTTCAGGAACCATTCAATATAGGATTATAAATTACTTATAAACTAAATTTTCAGGATAGATTGATCTATATGAGTGCTAGACATGTAAAACATTGGAGATCGTTTTTTTTAACTTATGCATGTTTATCTCGCCTTCTACTAAACTGATTTTCGTTAAATTTGGTGGACATAAAAATAAGATAACTTTGTAGGTAAAACAGAGATATCAAATGTATTCGTTAATCAGCGCTGCCAATATAAGGGATTAAGACCGTTTATATCATTTCTTTCAAATACTACAAGGCATGAAAGATTTCATTATCAAATTAGTTCTCAAATTTGATTTTTATACGAAAATTCTAACATTTTTCGGAATAAAAATAAGACAATCTTATTGCTGTCGACGAGAAGAAAAGCGTTTCACGTAATTTGCTCTGCAAATTTATTTGCGGAACAAAGCGATTTATAGAATGTTCTATGCAATTCTTTCCTTTCTTGTTATTAATGCGACCGGATTCACCTTAACAACTGCGTCGTCTGGTGAATTTAATTGCCTATAATGGGAAATATAGTCAAGAGAACAAAAAGAAGGGGGTGGGGAATTGTGGGAAATTAGGGCAGGAAGAACTTAATATGAAAAATCAAAATACCCACATATATTGAGAGACAGGATCATCCCGGAAAAATACCCTAGAATGATTGTAGGACCGAAATATATCGAGTTTCATTCTTTCTTTGGAAAATTGGGAAGCACAACAAGAAATTTATAGTTAAAAGCGAGAATGACTAGGTGTGCGTAGGTCTGATACCTACCAATTTAATGAATTGCAGGGTAAACTGTAGATGTAGGAAGGTGAGGCTACAGCTCATAATGGTTTTCGTAAGCCATCGCGCGAGCGTTGGTAAAAACAAAAGTTTAAATAATTAAAAAAAACAGTTTATTTTTAGAAAAATCCTATTTGAACGAAGATCATGTACGATACGAATTACCAAACCGACCTAACCCTTTTGAACAGATTGCAGGCCATCGCGCAAGCGTTGGGAAAAGTAGAATATGATCTATTAGGTTTTCCCAAACCTATGTGGTAATATCTAGATTTGTCCAAAACTATGTGGTCACATCGGGATTTGCCCGGGAAAATCTCGAAAATGTGCATATTCTGAAATTATTTCAGATTTTGCCCGGGCAATTCGTGAAGTTCCCGATTTCGGGTTTTGACCCTATCATATATGAGTATACACTATAATATACCTAGTAGATATTATCCATTAATTATTTTAAATGTAAATATTTATTTGGAAAACATTGTATATCTGTTTTATTAAATGCATAGGTGAACAGAAAAGTTTATTTTCTTCGAAAAAGAACATTCTACATTCGCTCGAGGCGATGGAACATTCTTGTTATTAACATGCTGTCAACGCATCCATGGTCGGATGCCTTTCTGGAATTTTCTTCATCCATCCCAGGTCAATGACAGTGCAAGAGGTAAACTATAATGCGGAAAAGGAAAATATATACGACAAAAAAGGAAATCATCTTCTTCCAAAGGAGAAAAGGTTGGGAGAATCTTCTTTTTGCGGTCGAACCATTGTTAGACATTGGCAGCATGTCTCACAAGTTCTACAGAATGTAATGCGACGGAAGCGCCAGAGTGTTATGCCACCGAACTCGTCCTATACGCCGGCAAAGCTCTCGGCGACCTCCTTTGACCTTGACCTTTCCCAGGGTGACTCGCATATTTTTTCGGGCCACCGAAGAAGAAATACTTCAAGAGACAGATTTCACTCGGAATGAAGTACCATCGGAGGGCAAAAACAGTTGGTTTCGGAATCGCTTTCGTTTGTCTTTCTTGCGACGAGATTTTAACCACGCTTAGGTGGAATAAATTAAAAATTTTCAAAATAAGTTATTCCGCAGAAATATAATATTTTTCGAGGAAGGGTTAAAAATTAAATTTTAAACTGAGAATTTTTATCTCGGTCCTCGTGAAATTTGCGGGACACGGGAGAATGTATGCATTGTCCACCGATTCACATTTTTTAAATTCTTAAGAGTGACGCATAAACTTTTTTGATTACGGGAAATTTCGCGTCCATAAGAATTAATATCACTTTGCGATATTTTCCTGGATCTAATTGATTATCATTTTCTTTCGCAGTGCATCAGCCTTGAAGCAAGATTCCTATTTATTAAAACGCCTCTTTAAAAACTTGTGGATGCATCCATTTGCTGGTACTACACCATCATAATTTGGTTAGAGAAAAATATAGCTCTAATTATCTATAAAAATATCCTAATTGTTCATTTATTTACTTAACAAAATTTTTCGCGGCATTCCTAAAAACCAGCTGCGGCACCCATTTTGGGAACTGCTGGTTTATATGAAAAAATAACGTTAATAACTATACTGCCGACGCGCGTATAGTTGACTCACAGGCACAGTCGTTACGGCTTAGCTTTAATTTGTATAATGCAAGAAATAGTATTTTTCGCCACATATTAGTTATTTAGGTAAACACGTAAAGCTGTTCCATAGTTTTTTATACAGAATAATACCATGAATGTAGCAACGATGCGGTTTTCCTTAACGACGACGAAAGCAAGAGTCTAAGAGTGATATTTTCAAAGAAATTGCTCTTTTATGGGTTTCGCATGTGATCCAATCAATATTATCTATCCTGCTCTAATTTGTATAAAGTATTACAAAATATTCCGATTTTTACTTCATCGACCACACGAGGCCATTCTCAACAGTTTTCCACCCTGAAGCTAGTTCTAGTTCCTCCACTTCAAAGACATATCTCCGTCTTTATAACCTTCTCTTGAAATACTAATTCTTTCTAGTTGCCTCATTTACAGAATTACAGCTTCGATTTTCCCTTCCATAATAAAAAAGAATAACAAAATATGACACTTTCTAAGGATAAATCACCCAAGAATGAAATGGATATTATAAAATTCATGATTATTTGCTATTCATTCTTCATTAAGGAATAATTCCACAAACAAACCCCCTCTAATATTACCTTAGTTCCCTCTCTCCGCAAAAAATGTGACAAACATTTCTTCCGTCAAACTTTCAAAATTAACCTCTTGGATACCACTTTGGACACACTATCACTTCTACAAAATTAATCTTACACAAATGTGAAACTGACCTCTACGATGCGCCTTGTTTTTATAAAAAAAGAAATTCTCGGTCATTTACAATGACCATATTAAAAATAACAAAGAGGAGCACATATGACCTTGTTTATCGAAGGGTTAGAGCCTGTGATATATCAAACAAAAATGTATCCGGATTGAAGCGTAACGAAAGAATGAAAAGTTGTGTGAATTTCATTTTCCTGCTTTCTGATATTATATCGTGGACTTATAAGGAAAACGTACTATCCAAAATCATAATTTTGAGAAAAATCAATTTAAAATTTTTGTTTTAGGAAAAATCAGAACTTTCTATATAAATTGGACAATCCATAGGAGCCTAACGAAATTTTTCAGGACTTAGTGGATTTTACTAGCGTATAGAGCAGAGGTTTGGAATTAGTGGTTATAATAACCACTAATAACCATAACTAGTCTAAAGTCTCATTTTAGACTAGTTTGGACTTGGATTTTCTTTGTTAACTCACGATATTATTTAGAAACCGAATATAATATGCTACGGAAAGTGCTTCTGCAAAAATAGATCGAAGGCCATTATCAGCTAACAACCTCCACGACTGCTTAACACGCCAGCCTCTTGACATAAATGCACGCTGCGTATGAACTCGGCATTTTGATTGCTGTTTTCTTTTGGAGTAATCATTTGCTGATATCTGCATTGTATTTACATGTGTCATTCGTTATTTATAATCAGATACCGTTTAGCTTTATGTAGTTGTTAGGCATCTTTATGTAGTAAGTGAATTAACTTAAAGCGAGATTTGATTTAACAATATAGTAATACATTGCAAAGAATAATAAAGTGAACGACGTTTCATAGTATTTGATTCGTTCCGGTTAGTTATAAATTTCTAAGGCATGAACATAATTTATTCCAACTCTTGATAACCAATGCGGTTTGCTCCATGAATGAATGCGAAATCTCTCTGGGAAATCGTTTGTCCTTTGTAGTTTACCTTATAAGCGCAATATGCACTCATTTTCATTGGATTATAGCAAATTAAAGTATGCGTCATTCAAATTCTTTCATCTCTTCGAAGTGGAAGGTCAAGAAAAGGTGCTTCAAAGAAAATGCATTTGGCATAGGAAGCTATAAATTGCTCACGATAATAAAAACAAATTACACATTCGATAATTGAAAATGGATTGGCATAGGATAAAATACTAAAAACAGGTACAGACAGTGTCCGCTTAACGTACAAGTTCCGTTCTTGTAAACGCGTAGGTGCAGATGTAAGTTAAGTGGACGACGATAAACCATGTAAACACGCGTTGTAAATGGAGATGCGTCTTCGTACAAGTCCATGAATTTTTAACTGAAATTTTAGCTGTAATATTGTAACACTTCATTTATAAAGAAACAAAAACTAAATTTAAGCATGTGAAAATAAACGAAAATATAGAAACGTCGCAAATATGAATAAATACTGGCTTTAAAATAATTTTTTACGTGAAATCACATTTGCTTGCTATATTTGATGAGTTTTTATAGTGGAGAATAAATATTATTAGCAGGAGGAAAGGGGATTGTTATCAGAGGATTTTGAAAAGGATTTACCTGGAGATTGATTTTGTTGGCGATTTGGAAGTTGTTCGAGGAGTTGCCATTTTATATATTTTATCACCCGTTATTATTAAAATGTTCACTCAAACTGTTTAAAGTTTAAAAGCATACACAAAATCCAAGAATGCAAGGTGACTGGCTATAAATTTCGCAGCGAAATTGTATATGTGATGGAACGCCAAACAATATACAGTAGGTCCCAGAGTTACGAATGGGTGGCCTTCCAAAAGTTCGTTCGTAAGTCTTTTGTTCGGAACTCGGAACCATAGATAACATTTTAGAAATGGTGGTTAGATTCCAAAGTCAATCCAAAAAAGCCTATTTAACCCACAGTTAAACTGAAATGTTGCATAATTTCTGTGAATAATGGTAGGAAACATTACTGTTGAAAATTTCCGTTTTTGCTTTCATTTTCCTCCCGATCGTCGAGCGAACAAGTAACTTACGAGTGTAATGGACCAATGTGTCGAAGAACACTCCCGCGGAGGGTTGACGCCACGCTACGCCGTCGCAAGTAATTCCCGAGAGAAAAGACTGATTCGTACGTGTTAGTTGGCGCTCGTATGCCCGATTTATTACAATATTAATATCTTATGGAGCATCTTTCTTAAGTATGGATGTTCGTAAGTCGGACTGTAATTTTCCTAAATCAGCAACAATCAGCTTTCCCCTGACGACGAATGATTCTTATATCAAAGATCTGATGTGGCCAACACATGACATTCTCCATATTTGGGGTATAGATATTTAAATTATTATGAATTGCATTATAAGGCACAATTATTATTTCCTATCGTAAAAGAAGACAGTCGTCCTTATGGCCGTAAATTATGTTTTAAATATGTTTACAGCATTCACCGCTACATGGTGGTGGCGCTGTACACTAGAAATTATGAAAAAGCAAATTATCTCCGACATGGATGGTTCTACGAAAATTTGTTTCAAACAAAACATGGAAGAAATATTATTCTCTACAACTTTGGTCCTCACGAAGATTACCAATAACGACGTTTTTAAGGAGATATTTGAGGGAAACCTAAAAAACCGATTATTTATAAATAATTCCTAAACAATAACTGCTACGGAACATTGTTTCAAATAAAAGTTGTAGGAAATTGCATTCTCTATAACCTTTGTATAGAATTGTATATAAAATAATGATGTTTTAACGGAGAAATATCGCAAAAACAATCGAGTTTCGAATAAACCTCGACTTCCGGTTAACCGTTATTGTCCAAAAACTAATCTGTTCTTTGTGCTCATGCTAAAGTGTTATATGTATATGAAATTTGGTGTGTTGTGTGCGTGTGTGTGGGGGGGGGGGGTGGATGGATGCATGGATGTATGTTATTGTGGGCGAACTAACTTAAAAAGTACTTGTCATTTAATACCAAATTTCATATATAACACTTGAGCATGAGCACAAAGAACTGATTACTATTTTTACAATACCGGTTAACCGGAAGTCGAGGTTTATTCGAAACTTGTTTCGGTTTTTGCGATATTTCTCCGATAATAAGTCATTATTGTATACATTGACCATTACAAAAAATGTAGAAAATATAATTCCCCACATCTTTTATTTCAAACAACTTTCCATAACAGTTATTTTTTAGGAATTATTTATAAATAATCGGTTTTTTCGGTTTCCGTCAAATATCTCCTTAAAAACGTCGTAATTGGTCATCTTCGTGAGGACCAAAGTTGTAGAGAATAATATTTCGTCCAAGTTTTGTTTGAAACAAATTTTCGTCGAACCATCCATTTCGGAGATATTTTGCTTTTTATTAATTTCCATTACACAGCGCCACCACCATGAAGCGGTGAATTCTGTAAATATATCCAAAATATAATTTACTGCAATAAGGACGACTGTCTTCTTTTACGATACGAAATAATAATTTTGCCTTATAATGCTATTCATAATAATTTAAATATCTATACCCCAAATATGGAGAGAGTCATGTGTTGGCCACATCAGATTTTTTAAACTGAGCAATAGTTCATAAACGATCGACATCGTATTTCAGCTCCCTCGTGCGAAATTCCCAGAGAATGGTATTCGCATATCGTTCGTATTACATCGTATCTCTCCAAACTATCGACAGAACATTATTAATGGTTAAGGAGTCATTCGTTGTGTTGTGTTCGCATCCAAGTGAATTATGTACGATGAGCAACATGCAAACAAAACGGCATTTTACATTAATTCTAAGATAAAGTCTGCCTTGAATCATTTTTAGTGCGATCCTAATACAATTTACAGGTGACGCTCGTTATACACCAATTCGATTTACGCACTTTCATTAACATACATACATACATACCAATCAGGCTGTTCCCTTACGGGGTAAGCAAGCTAAATATCTCTGCCATTCACAATATTTCTCCACACCTTTCTATCCTTACATACTTCTTTCGCTTCAAACACATCCATGCATCATTTCATACATCGTCTTCCATTCCTTAAACTTCTGATCTCTCTTTTCTTGAGAGTCTCCACCACATTCAGCCAGCTTTTTCTTGGTCTTCCTCTCCCTTTTGATCCGCATACTCTACAATCATATATCAATTTAGTCACCCGGTTCTCATCCATTCTCTCCACATGCCCAAACCATCGCAGCACACCCCTTTCATACTGACCTCTTAAAGTTTCTTTCATTCCACATTCATTCATCACCCAAGTATTCCTGACTCTGTCTCTCCTGGTTTTCCCACACATGCTCCTCATATAACCCATTCCAACTGCATTCACCTTACTCATGTGTTTCTCCTGACACACCCACGTTTCGCTACTATACAACAAGGTGGGTACAAGCACACTTCTATACACAGCCAGTTTTGCTTCCTTAGACACTTCTTCACGATCTAGTACTGACCACATGCTACCCACCACTTTTCTACCCTCATTCACACGCCTTTCTATTTCTCCATCTATTCTTCCATTCTTAGAAAACATTCTTCCCAAGTACACCTGTTCAACAACTTCACCATTTATGCGCAGCCTACAGTCATTCAATTCATTCATTCTATCAAACACAACAACCTTTGTTTTTGACACATTGATCTTCAGATCCAATCTCTCTGTAACTTCAGCCATACTATCTAACATTCTTTGCAACTCATTCGGCATTTCAGATATCAACACAACATCATCAGCATACAACAGCACCCGCACATTCACTTCCCCAATCCTCAGACCATTCGTATTTGCACAGGATTCCCTCACACATTTATCCATAAACACATTAAACAACCAAGGAGACATCACACACCCTTGCCGAACACCACCTTCAATCTTAAACCAGTCACTCAGCACACCATTTATTCTTACGCGAGCCTTACTTCCTGAGTAGACTGCTCTCACTGCATTCACTAACCAGTCATTCACTCCATACTCAGCCAGAACATTCCACAGGTCATTTCTGTTGACTCTGTCATAGGTCTTCTCCAAATCCACAAATGCACAATACGCTTTCTTTCTCACATTCTTGCACTTCTCGATTTCTTGTTGGAGAGCAAAAATCTGATCAGAACACCCCCTACCTGGCATGAAACCACACTGTACCCCCAAAATTTTACTCATAGTAGCCATTCTAACCTTTTCAATATGTACTTTATCAAACACTTTCCCAGGTATACTCAATAAACTAATAGCTCTGTAATTCTTACATTCTACGTTACTACCCTATCCTTTGTACAAAGAAACAATGATGGCATTCTTCCAATCATCTGGTACAACTGAAATGTTAACACACAAATTAAATAAATCGCTCATCCAACTCATAAGTAAGCTACATCCATATTTCAGCATTTCACCCGTAATTCCATCCACGCCTGCAGCCTTCCCATTCCTCAACATTTTCACACATGCCTTAATCTCACGTTCGTCAACTCTTTTTTACTGGACACATTCATACAGTCAGTATCACTTTGGATGCCAGACTCTTCAGAATTACCTCCATACAAGTCTACAAAATGCTCCTTCCAACATTCTGTCACTTCACGTTCATTCCACACTGTTTCTCCATCGTTATTTACAATCCCATTCATTCCATTGTTGCTGCCCTGTGTCGCCCTTTTTATCCACTTCCAGAATAACGTCTTATTCCCTTCAAAATCATTCTGCATCTTTACAGCCTCATTCAAACGTACTCGTTCTTTGCTTTCCTTAACTGCATTCTTAGCAACCTTATTTTTCTTCCTGTAATCATCATGCAGTATCCTTCTTTCATTATCATTCCTTGCAGCAGTCATCCTCTTATATGCCTCCTTCTTCTCATTAACTGCTTCACTCACTGTTTCATTCCACCAAGCATTCTTTTTCATACAGCCCACTAAAGTCATCCCACACACCTCTGGAGCACACTGTGTAACATTCTCTTTCAGTAAATTCCAAGCATCTTCCACATTTCCTTTCCTTATATCCTCATCTCATTCAGTCTGCTGGGCAGTTAATTTACATTCCAACACATTCATACTCTTGATCTTTACCTCACACTCTTGCAATCTCTCTACTTTTACTCTAGTCTGTTTCACACCCTTACTCTTCCTCCAGGTCTACTTCCTTCCAAGATCCACTACAGAGACAACTAAAAAATGGTCTGTTCCACATTCAACCCCTCTCATCACCCTTGTATCCTTCATCAGATCTCTCAGTCTTTCATCACACAGAACTAAATGGCATTTCATTAGCGCCATTTATAATGATGATTATAACATTCACTGTATTTCTTGGCGGATACACTTTTTCCCCGAAAAATTTCAACTAAAATCAACCTGCATCTAATGCGCCGAGGGTAAACATTTGCACGGTCGTATAGATCAGTGATTCTCAACATTCCACGGCACGTCTTCATGAACGCTTAATAACATGGCGGCACATCAATCTAACTCTATGTAATACGTGTTTTAAAAGAAGGATAACATATTATTATATTTTTAAATTAATTAAACGTTAAAAGTCAATTAATTCCTCTCGCAGTTTAAGGATAACTTCCTTGGATGATGACATTTATGCGAATTTTCTTTATTTAATTTAGTAACAATTAAAAATCATCGGAATTTGTGGCACACTAATGCGCCGCGGCACACCGGTTAATAAGTTGGTATAGATTTCCCAATATTCTGTTAGTTTTTTGACTGAGAAAAGAAAGATTTCCTAAGCCAATATACGAGATCGTTTATTAAACACACAATACATATTTGGTGAGAAATAAGACTATCACTTTGTGATTGCATTACGTATCAGTATTGGGAAAACGATTTTGGCGTTGGCTTTCCAGCTGTAAATGTTACTTAGTATGCAGCTGAATATGATCAGCTGTGCGAAGATAGTGAAGATTCATATGAAAGTGCTAGTGGTGATATCTATAACAGCAATGATGACGATTTCATTGGCTTTTACGATGAATAAACTTGGTTATTTTTATGTAGATCAAACCTGTTTTTGTTTTTGCCAATTTGGTAAGATAAAATCCATGCGTATTATTTTCTGAAGTTTCTCTTTTAAAATCGGGATATTTCTTCGATTTTATAGATTGGAATCTCTTTGCAAATTGTATTTAAAACATATTGTACAAAACTAAACAAAAAATCATAGGTATAATTTGCCCAAGTTGAGGAACGGAACTCCTTTGATTTCCATGTATCCTATGCGATAATTACTTTACATTTACGCCGTCATACTCACAATCAGAAACGTTTCTATGGCGTAAACCGATTGTCACTTGAATTAATAGTATGAATACTATTTTGCCCCTAAAATGTATATCACCAATCATGCATACATTGCCCCTTGATTGTATGCAACCCAACTTGCAACATGTTCCCGTGAAACGTATGCCACACAAAATTCCATCGTCTTTCCAATCCGATCGCCTGTTCCTGCAAACTATATCCCCGAGCATACACTACTGTCCGCGCCAAAATTATGTAGACTCGAGTTTGAGGCTTAATATCTCAAAAACGGCTCATGGGATTTTCGCTCAATGCATATTACCGTGTAGATAATTTTGTTCTGCGTTTAGTTTAGGTAAAGCAGAATTTTTAAAAATTATTGTAAGGTATGTTTTTGGAGTGAGAATGAACAAGTTAGGAAAGTGTACAACGTATCACAAATGGGCGCGTTTCGTGTAATGGAGTATTAGAAAGAAATAAGTATATACCTGTACGTAAGGGAAATTGCGTTTTAAAATTATTTTCTTCATCATAAATAATCCATTTTCTTCCTATTTCATAATATTACATGCACACGTAAGGAAATTAAACGTTTGTTTGCGAGGCTGTTTATGTTAGCAACAATGAAGAAGTAACCATGCAAGAAATTTTCCAAGTTCAACTCGATATAAGACTTTCTTGTTTGATTTTCTCGATAACGGCTACTTCTATGATAAAAATGTATAGGAAAGGAAATACTCCTCTTTATCAGTTCTACAACTTTTATTTGAAAAATATTTTGATATGAGCAATACTTTACGAGATATGACGAAAATTTCATTTTTTGTCACCAGTAAAGTGGTACCCCTGATTGGCGTACGAGATTCATTTTTACGATTTTCTTCTTATATTTGATAGTAAGTCCTTAATATCAAATTTCATGAAAATCCGTTCTGTAGAAGCCGAGAACGAACATGCGGACCGACGGACGGACGGACAGACGGACGGACCGACCGACGATAATAGGCGCTCACGCTGTAAGCGAAACGCGCCTAAAAATGGACCCCTTTTTTGAGCGTTGCGGCGACTGGCGTCACTTTGCCGGTTTGTAATAACAAAACGGAATCTTAAAATGAAATGAAAATTTAATAGAATCTGAGTCGTAGCCTTATAATTACGTGTGCACAATTTCAAGTGTTTAACTTGATTAGTTTACGGTATTTTATTTAATTTATGAGACCGTGTTTTCTCCGTAAGTATGCGGCTTGGAGGCACGCGACCTACACTGTCATCTTCCTCTCGGTATTCTTATTCCGAATCAAGTAATGTCATTAAAATGAAATATACAGAATTTTATATTTTTTGAATGCGAAAGCGGGGTGAACGCGAGGCACAGTGGTCTGGAAACCCAGTTTGTCTGGTCAAAATTCGGTTTTCGCAAGTTCTTTAATTCGGATCGAAATGGTTACAATAATGAAGGAAAAGGACGAAAGCATCATAAACCACATGAATTTTCGCTGTCTGGTAGCCCGCATCCCTTAAACAGGCTCCAGACCACTGTGCGTCGCGTTCACCCCGCTTTCGCATTCAAAAAATATAAAATTCTGTATAAAATATTGTGTTTATTTCATTTTAATGACATTACTTGATTCGGAATAAGAATACCGAGAGGAAGATGACAGTGTAGGTCGCGTGCCTCCAAGCCGCATACTTACGGAGAAAACACGGTCTCATAAATTAAATAAAATACCGTAAACTAATAAAATTAAACACTTGAAATTGTGCATACGTAATTATAAGACTACGACTCAGATTCTATTAAATTTTCATTTCATTTTAAGATTCCGTTTTGTTATTACAAACCGGCAAAGTGACGCCAGTCGCCGCAACGCTCAAAAAAGGGGTCCATTTTTCATTCTCACTCCAAAAACATACCTTACAATAATTTTTAAAAATTCTGCTTTACCTAAACTAAACGCAGAACAAAATTATCTACACGGTAATATGCATTGAGCGAAAATCCCATGAGCCGTTTTTGAGATATTAAGCCTCAAACTCGAGTCTACATAATTTTGGCGCGGACAGTAGATCAGTGTTTCCCAACCTGTGGGTATTTACCCCTCCGGGGTAACTTCAGGATTTTTAGGAGTAATGGACGTTTGTGGG
Organism: Uropetala carovei; assembly: GCA_036926305.1. NCBI lineage: Eukaryota > Metazoa > Arthropoda > Insecta > Odonata > Petaluridae > Uropetala > Uropetala carovei. Next base: position 6,365,354 of record JAXCHB010000172.1, on the reverse strand, counting down.
AAATGTATCACGGTGAAAGTGGTAGTAAAGGCGTAAAAAAACTACCTGAAGTGGCAATAGGAGAAGATAGGCTGAGCCATTTAATTGTTCTCTGAAAGTGAGCCAATCAGAATCATCTTAGTTCGCGCTAGCCGTACTGGATGTATAAAAAATGACATGCATAAATCAATCGCTGTAAAATTTTTCGTAATAATATTAATGATTTTTGATTTTGTATTTCGGAGTCCTCTTTCTTTTAATGTTATCAAAATAAAAAAATTGATAGCAACTGAATTTTGAAAGTTTTAATACCCCTACAACTTGTAATGAAGGCTGGAACTTATAAGAAAAGGCTGAACTCCTACGGTTTACCGAATGACATTAAGTTAGTTTATTTTAATTTGGACATTTGCATTTGGGGTAATGGCAGCTTTAAATGATGGAAAAATGGGTAATGGGATGAAAAAGGTTGGGTACGACTGGACTACTCCTAGATGCTCCCTTATTTTAGGCCGCCCAGAATATACCGTTGGCCCCTAATATTGTATATCACCAAACATACACCAATTTCCTTTGATATTATGCCAACTTTCTCTAGCCTGCCCCCACCTCCCTGATCTTATGTCGTCCAAATTACTATCGGCTTCCCCTATAACGTATGCCACCAAACTTACACAAAATGTTTCCTGATCTTATGTTAGACGTTATACAAAGTATCACTCCTTGTGACAAAGGCTGGAAAATTATATATTGTACCAGAAAACTTAAGCCTACTGCAAAAATAATAGTATCCCTTTCGAGTTAGTGTTCAGCATTGAATAACACCCATGTTTGAAGATGTGGTATATCAGCTGTAGTAGCACCTGCATCAGAACCTGTACTTATCGCTCAAACTTGAATCCACCGATATAGTGAGAGATGCTAACCTACTTACTTATGCCAGGTATGAATGTACAGGGGAAGTACATGGAGAATTCTTCTTCTGCCAAACTCTGCCCACCAACCCAACAGGAGAAGCACAACTCGGGCTTGTTTCGGGCCGATATTCCACTTTAAAAAATGTAATTTAACTAGTTCATTAGATTACATTATAATTTTGGTTACTTAACAATAAAATTTTATTTTATTTAAATCTCCGGGCTCGAGGGGATATGAACACGCGCACATCTTAATCATCTTATCTCCATCTTGCCTCCATCCTTATCATGAACGTCAGTACCTTTAGGGCCGAGTTCGGGCATAGCGGGTAAGAACAGGAAGAAATCGGGCCTCGGGTCGGGCTCGGGTATCAGCGAAGCTGACAACACTGGTTCGGGTCGGGCCAGGGCTGAACCACTAGGGATACTAATTCGAGAATTCCCGACAAAAATTTCCCTGGATATGGAAGAATTTTTCTTGTCTTGAGTCCCGGGAAATTTTCATTCGGGACATCGAGAATTAATTGGAAATATTCTTGATATACGGTATAAGAATTAAAATGCTCTTGTGGAAAATCTATAATTTGAAATACGACAATTCTGTTACTAGTTACTACGTAGTAACAACCTGCATACTCGTTATGAAGACACACTGCGAACTCCTGTAAAACAAATTTATTCAGCATGTACGGTGCTCTCTTCAGTACGTCTTATCAGTAAAATATTAGACACGTTTCTAGTGATGCAAGCCAATATATTTGTATTTCAAGTAATTTAAATTTGCGAATGAATAAAAGAAATCGATTTTTACGTGTTATCTTATGGAAAAATGTAAATCCCCTATATTGGCAGCACTGACTTATCCTGGTTGACCATACCTTGACCACTCATAAAGTTAAGATGTAAGAACCATGCCGAATTTGATTGTTCTAGGTCTTATAGTTTGGGCGTGCATAATGAGAGACACAAACTTTCGGAAATATGTGTAAGATATTATTATGTATATTTTGTATGGTATTATTTAGTAATTGTGTTGATTTGAAGTTTCTTTAATATACTTGGCCAAGTATCAGCACAATTTTAAAATAATACCCTCAAAAATATCAAATACAAACTGCTATACGGCGTCCTATTCGCGTTTGTTCAGCACATTTATCGCTGTCATCACCCGCACCAAACAGTTTTAAGAAAAATTATGATACTATATCTCTTTTTTGGATGTACAAATACTTATGTTTTGTTTGATTGGTAATAGACTTACTAGCTGTCTTTAATGACCAATCATTCGCTGGGTAGTGAATATTTTATTTGTGCGTTTATATCAATTCTGGCGTTCTATATAATTTAAGTTCTGTAAAAAATCCCCATGTTTGCAATTATCTTCACATGTAATTAATACGTGTGAATCACATTAAAGCGAATTTGCATTTTGAAAATTTTACCAAAGTCAGCTTCATAATGATTTTTATGGGTTTTTAAAAATCATTTGAATAAAACATTTCAGCCTAAAATGGACAGCGATCACTCTGAAGTGTTGAAGCACCTTAAAAATATAAAAACGAAGAGTCAGCACAGTGTAATCACTACCCAAACGAATTTTAGTTGTTTTCTATAGCAGGAAATATTGTTATTAAAATTCCAAACAGGCTGGCATCAGTCAACGCTATTGTATTTTTGAGAATCTTTTTTGAAAAACAAAACTGAATATGCTTATTTAGCAGTTCTTTTGACTACACGTTTAAGAAATAAAACTATTAAAATATATTTTCTGTTTGATTTACTTTGAAAAATCGTTACATTTCTCGAGTCCCGAGAATTCCCGGGACTTTTCAGAAATTGTCTCGAGTCCTGCGAAATGGAAAAAGGTCGGAAATTAGAAACACTATGCACCACTCTCGGATCGGGCTGGGCCCGGACCAAAAATTTTGTCCCTATCAGACCTCTAACTACGACATTCAGGAACTAGGGCTGTTGCAACATTCCGTGTGTTTGGCAAATTTATTTCAACAGCTCTCATAAATTATTCAGTATTTAATTATATTTATAAATTCAAACCTCGAGTTCTAATTGACGTTTTAATATTGCCTATACTGGAGGTGCACAAGCTGGTGGGGGCGCGTCCCCTCAGATGGGCGTGAACGTTTTTACTTTCTCCATACATAGTATGAGGAAAGTATTGTGATCACGAAAAAAGTCGACTTCGAGATTTCAACGGAAATACACATTTTGAGGTCCCTAGAACACGTTTAGACTATTTTCGGAATGATGCGTGTGCGTGCGTGTGTAGGGGGGAGGGGGGAATGGATGTATGTGATTGTGGGCGCTCTAACTTAAAAAGTACTTGTCATTTAATACCAAATTTCATATATAACACTTGAGCATGAGCACAAAGAACTGATTACTATTTTTACAATACCGGTTAACCGGAAGTCGAGGTTTATTCGAAACTTGTTTCGGTTTTTGCGATATTTCTCCGATAATAAGTCATTATTGTATACATTGACCATTACAAAAAATGTAGAAAATATAATTCCCCACATCTTTTATTTCAAACAATTTTCCATAGCAGTTATTTTTTAGGAATTATTTATAAATAATCGGTTTTTTCGGTTTCCGTCAAATATCTCCTTAAAAACGTCGTATTTGGTCATCTTCGTGAGGACCAAAGTTGTAGAGAATAATATTTCGTCCAAGTTTTGTTTGAAACAAATTTTCGAAGAACCATCCATTTCGGAGATATTTTGCTTTTTCTTAATTTCCAGTATACAGCGCCGCCACCATGTAGCGGTGAATTCTGTAAACATATTCAAAATATAATTTACGGCAATAAGGACGCCTGTATTCTTTTACTGTACGGAATGATAATTTTGCCTTATAATGCTATTCATAAAAAGAATTTAAATATCTATACCCCAAATATGGAGAAAGTCATGTGTTGGCCACATCAGATTTTTTTAAATCTAAAGGACAACGCCCTAAAATAAAGGTCGAATGGTCACCGTAATTATAGGGGAAGTCTTCCACAAGCATCTAATGTAGTCTGATAGTCTTCCATACTCCTTACTTTTTTCTTGTCATAATGCATTTTATTCCCTCGTCGTTATCTTCCGCAAAAAGAACCGTCGAAGATATAATTTTTAGGCCTAAATATCCACGTTCCGCGAGTTTTAAAATTCCCTTTCCATTTAGATCATCGCGAGAAGCACATGGGAGATAAGCTCCACCATGTATTGATGGAGGTAAATTTTCAATCTCGGTCTTCTAGGCAGCTATTCCGACCTCTTTTAACCTCCCGAGTAATCTTTAGCTCTACTTATTGAGAATCGCGTCGCTTCATCAGCGAATTACACCAAATCGCTCGAGCATTTTCCTCTTTTAACTCGCGGATGATCGCAGCGCTTGAGCACGCTTAGTATACGAACGCTTGCCGTTAGCACTTTAACTGTCGGCCACTGACGGTTGCTAAAATCGTTTTTCCGTAAACGAGATCACGAATCGAACGAAATTATCAGCTGTCGGAGCATCATTCATCGCATTTGCACTTGTTCGTTTTTAAATTCGCCAGTCCAACCACTGCCGTAGGAAGACGTTTTTGGCAGCCGGAGAAAGACTAAATAAAACCGCCATCAAGCACCTTGGCCAAACCGGAAGAAGTTTCTTATAGGAAGACTTGGGGATAAAATAATAAGCCATCTTTATTCAGGTCACTATTTAGACATTAATGTTCATTCTTACATATAAACCTGACGAACACAAACATCCATGCCCTAGTCGGGATTCGGACCCGCGACCTTAGTAACAACCATTGGCAGATACACTAACCGTCCGTCTACCAAGCGGTACTTTCAAAAATTTACATATCTATTATAAATAGATGCTTTTTACATAGGATATAGAAATATATAAATGTTTAGACACTTATAGAAGGGTTATAAATCTGAAATTTAGCAGGATAGTAAAGTAGGCTGAAACGTTTGCAGAATGTAAGCACCATATATGTACTCGTTTACACCTAAATATTTTTAAAAAATTGTTTTGTGCATAAGAATTGCTCAAACGAAATGCAACCCATACAATAATATTAGTAATTTCTTTAACACAAACAGTTTTTCCCAATTATGTGTGTTATTAGATATTTATATACTCTGCAGGATTTGAACCCCTGATCCTTGCATTTGGAACTAGTCACACTATCCACCTCTCTACCAAGGGTGAAAATGTTCTTAATTAAACCTCAACTAGCAATAAGCTATAGAAATAATATAGTTTAGTTTAGTGTGGTTTCTAGATTTAGTTTGTAAAGTCAAAACTCCTAAATGGTGCTTGTTATATCATTTGTAAATCAGACAAATGAAATGTAAATTTTGTAGTGTGGAAGTCACTATGGAAACAGACTGTATTGTTAGACAAAGAGATTAAGTGGTTAAAGGCATGATATGAGTTTTGATTACAAGTTACATGTTTCAGCAGTGTCATAAAAAATGAATTAAAAATATATTCCCACATTAAAATTTCTCCATACATTGTTCATGAACATTAATTTTATTTAAAAATATTAAAGTGTTTCTTTAATACATATTCTCCAATCAGTTTCAATATAAAATTATGGTTTGCCCTGAGATCGTGTTATCTGATCTTTGTGGGAATTAGAAGAGATCAAAAAAACAAGATAATATCTTTAAAAAATTAAATTCTTATTTTAAATGTTTAAATTTTATTAATGACAAATATATCAAGGGTGGTAGCTTCAAATAAGCATAATCCATGTATAATTTCTTGGGGTCTGGAGGATTATTTTACTAGCACCATCTTAGCTTTATGGATTGGAAATAATATTCTGCTCTTAAAATATTTTAATTTTTTATCATTATTATAAAAATCTTTATTACATCATTAATACTACATTATTCAGTACATTAAATAGAAAAAAATTCAGACAAAGTTTATACTTGAATGACATGCTATATTGTAAGGTTATGTACAAGTTAACATGGAAAACATTTTCCAAAATACTGGGAGTGATAGCTACACGTATTCAACATGCCATTTAAATGAAAAACAATACAGGACCAGTCTTTAGCAAACATATTCCAAATACAACAATATGCAGCTCTATATGGAGTTTGGTAGTTGACGAGGTTTAACTGGAACATTTGCTTAGAGCAGCATTGTATCTAATTTGAAATTGTACATTAGAATGAATTAATGTTTATGCTGTATTCCAGGAATTTAATATTTCACATTGGGTATGTGAATCACATACACAAAAGATAGAGAAATTCAATTAACTAATGCTGTGAACAGAAAGCCATGGTTCCATATAATAGTATGATTGCCAAAACTAATTAATAAGGCATAACTAATCTTTCACCTAACACTTCCTTAATGATAAACATAGAAACAAATGCAAACTGCATTAGCATTACTAAAAGAGAAACATGCCATGCTCTAAGAAGATTACACTGTTTCTATGTATCACTTGGAATTAAAAAATACAAAGCTAAAATATAATCTTCTAAATGAAAATAAATACAAAACCATGGCAGAGCCCACTCTTATTACAATGCATTTCTTATTACTTACTACCACATTACAATTTTCATTTCTAAGCAAAGTAAGCATACCATGAAAATGACTAGAAAATATTAAAACAGAAATGGAATGAAATTTGTAAATATGCAAGCAAATTCTTCTTACATAAGTCATTGAAATTACTTATCTATATTCTGACAGCTAAGTTAAAATTCCATCAAATTGAATATATGATGCTGCCAAAGGATGAAAAAAGCTTCCTGGGGCACAATGAATAAATTCATTCAATAAATATGCATAAAACAAACACTTATCTTTGTTAAAGTTGCATAAACCATTTATAAACCATAAAGATATGTATAAGATAAGAAAATGCAATTTAGTCCTAGAAATTTTCCATGAATGATTGCAAGAAATTGTAAAGGTGTGTAAAGGTGACTTCCAAGAAATACATAAGAAACTTGATATCCAATACAGAAAAAAATTTGCTTGCCAGACAGAGGAGGTGCTTACAAGTCTTCACATAATATGCCTTCCACCACACTCTCTCTGTTCAAAATGAAAGATGCTGAATGACTTCAAGTTTGTGCACGTTTCCAAATGACCCGAATGGGGTAGTGCACTCCATTCATTAACCTTTTTCTTAAAATGGCATTTCCCTTGATATAATCGAGGCCTGTTCCATTCATGGGAATCCCGCAAAATGATAATAAAAAAAATCTGATGTGGCCAACACATGACTTTCTCCATATTTGGGGTATAGATATTTAAATTATTATGAGTAGCATTATCAGGAAAAATTATTATTTTGTATCGTAAAAGAATACAGTCGTCCTTACTGCCATAATTTATATTTTGAATATGTTTACAGAATTCACCGCTACATGGTGGTGGCACTGTATACTGGAAATTTACGAATAAGCAAAATATCTCCGAATATCTACGAAAATTTGTTCCAAACAAAAGTTGGAAGAAATATTATTCTCTACAACTTTGGTCCTTACGAAGATTTCCAATGACGTTTATAAGGAGATATTTGAGGGAAACCTAAAACACCGATTATTTATAAATAATTCCTAAACAACAACTGCTATGGAAAATTGTTTGAAATAAAAGATGTAGGAAATTATATTTTATAAATTTTTTGTAATGGTCAATGTATACAATAATGGCGTATTATTGGAGAAATATAGCAAAAACCGAATGGGGTTTCGAATAAACCTCGACTTTCGGTTAATCGGTATTGTCTAAAAACTAATCAATTCTTTGTGCTCATGTTAAAGTGTTATATACGAAATTTGGTAACGATATGGCAAGTACTTTTTGAGTTAGAGCGCCCACAATCACATACATCCATCCACACAATAGGACACACACACACACACATCATTCCGAAAATAGTCTAAACGTGTTCTAGGGACCTCAAAACGTGTATTTCCGTTGAAATCTCGAAGTCGATTTTTTCGTGATCACAGTACTTTACCTATTCTACGTATGGAGGAAGTAAAAAAATAGGTTGTGTTGATTGGCTTAAAATAAGATACAGATCTAAGTCAGAAACTTAATATTTATGTTCCAAATTTTTAATTTACAAGGTCCTACATAAGAATAAATTTCGCACAATTATGACTAGGGTTGCCAACCTCCGGATTTCGGGTTGGAGATCTCCGGGTCATCGCTATATCTCCGGTCTCCGAGTGAGTAGCACAAATCTCCGGTTCAAATTCGATTGCAGCGGAAAGCACTTTTTATGACTTTTTTGCGTTTTTTATAAATGACTCGAATTAAGATAGTTTGCACTTTCATTTCCACTGTATTTTGTTTTATACAAAAAACAATACAATTTCCTTAATTAGCTATATGTAAAAAATAAACAATTTTTAATTATATGTCCTAAAATCATGAGTGCCTTTAAGAATATTGAATATATTTAACATTACATTTAATTCTTCTTGGGTTTCTTCTCAAGTATCCATGTTTCAAACAAACTCCGGTTTATGAATATCTTAGAATCGCAACCCGTAACAAATCTCCGGGTCATGAAGATCTAAAAGTTGGCAACCCTAACTATGACTGATGAAAGGTAAAATTATCTCAATATTCCGTCCATAGAAAACCGTTTAACAAAAATGTTAAGTATGATGATATTATGAAATGTTACGCTATCGCAAAATTCAGAAGAAGAGTATTACTGTGATTACATTATATTATTATGCGTATATTGGTCAAGATATTGTTTGCTACGATTTTTGTAACAATAATATTATTTTTCTTTATAATAAAATAAATAAGCAATAAATTTCATTGTTTGTTAACTAATTCTAAAAAAATTACTCATAGAGGCTCCAAAACATGCTTAGTCCAAATGACCTCAACATTCACCGTCCGCTACTGATTGGTATGAAGCCGGTCTGCCGGTCTGTTGATTTTTATGGCCTATTCAATAGATCTTTTTTATTTCATAATCAGTAAATTCATTGAAATATAAGAGTTGAGTTTCAAAAAACATCTAATTTTTTATTTTATTTATATTATGAATGTAAATAAACATCTCATTTATTTATTTGTTTAGATGGTCAGTATAAACATTGTAAATATTCAGTAGTTATATATAAAGCGGAGTAGTTAAGATACAAACAAATATAAAATTTTAATTTTCTTGTAATTTGTTATTGTAAAGCATAAATATAAGAAATGCATTAAAATAAATACTAATGTCTTTTTTGTTTTTTTACCATGGCAATTTCTCGTATATTGTTTCGTTCCATTCAAAATTTTTCGTTCGGATTTCGTCCAAAATTTATGGTATGTGATTCTGTTTTCTTTTATCACTGATTTCATGATATGGAATATTATGAAATCTAGCTAAATCTTTGAATACTGGCATGCAGATAAATTATACATTCAAACTTCATTACTAAGTCGCTTCTATTTATACTTCTAAAAATTTAGGTAGATTAGAAAATAAAAATTCAGACCGCCAGAGTACAACCCAATGAGTGGTCAAACCAACAGTCCCAACCAAGCGAAAATGGCTTACCGAAACAGATATGCAGCAAGAGTTGTTGAGGATAGCCGTATAATTCGCCCTCCTCAATCTAATCGGCCTTCTGGGTTGAGGGCACCTCAAGTCAGAATAGGATCAGGAATTCCCTCTCTAAGAACTGGTACTACTGGAATAGCGAGGCCAGGACAGCAAACATCAAATGCACCCACTGGCCTACCAAAACCACAAATTCGAAGGCCTGTTCTAGTTACTCCCACCGCTAAAAGTGGAATCCCCAGTGGAATTCGACGGTTAGTTCCACCTACTATGATATCGACGTCTAAAAGAGAAAAATCTCCACCACCTTCTCGTCTTCAACCTAGAACTCTTGAATTCAACCGCACCCAAGCACCACCTATTCATACATCTCCTTTCTATGCATCTCCTGTTCATGCATCTCCTGTTCGTGCATCTCCTGTTCGTGCATCTCCTGTTCATACATCTCCTGTTTATGCATCTCCTGTTCGTGGATCTCCTGTTTATACATCACCTGTTAATGTATCCCCTGTTTATGCAACTCCTGTTCGAACATCCCCAGTTTATGCATCTACTCCCAACATATCAGACATTTCCCAAACATCGCCGCCACCAGAATTGGATATTTCACAAATAAGTTCTAATATATCTCCAGCTAACCTTTCAAATATATCGCCACCTCCTGGTTTGGATTATTCAGGGACTGGTTCAATGCTTGCCGATGATTCATTTCAAGAAGCCCCATTGGTTGATCTATCTTTTGACCAAACACTGAATGAACTTAGGGCTCAAGAAGTAAGAGAACTGAGAGATTTGGAAGATAAACTTAGGGCAGCGCAGGACACAAGACGAAACTATTACATGCATAAAGCAATGCAGAGATCTACATCTCCGAAGCCTATGAATCCATACACTAAACTTTTGTTGCAACGTATCGAGGAGTACGGTGGTTATGTTCCAGATATGCGTGAAGAAGAACCACCCGAGGTCTTGTTCTCTGAAGAAATGGAGGAAGAATTAGACCCATTGTACGAGTGGAACCTACAACCTTACGCTTCTGGAGCACAACCAGCTTTCGTGGCAGAAGATCTAATTGATATGGAACGCGATCCTTGGACTTATTCAGAAGAATTATATCGATTAGTGCGAATTTAATTTTTTTAATATGAGTCATTGGTCGTTTGATAGAAAATAAAAAAAATATCATCAGTGTCAATCTTTCTTCACAACTAATAACAGTACTGTAGTGGTTTCCTTTCTCATGCTTTTAATGGTAGGTTTTGTAGTAAATGTTTCACTGGAGGATTTCACATTCTTGTGCCGTTTATGCCTTTTTCTGGAATGAGATCTCTCTTTCGACTAAAACTTTAAGTAGTTACTATAGGCCAGGGGTGGCCAAACCGCGGCTCGCGAGTCACATGCGGCTCTTTTAAATATCCACTCAACGTTTTTCACCACAGATTACAGTGACGTCGTGTGACTTGAGAAGCTTTTTTGGATGCCTAAGGGACATGCAATGTTTCTGAATTGCTTCGGATACAGGTTATGCATTGTTTGTAAATTTATGAGTACAGAATGTGTCGTGCGGCTCCCGAACTTTCGAAAGTTATAGTATGTGGCTCCGAGGGTAAGTTTGGCCACCCCTGCTATAGACTATAGTATTAATCCTTACAGTAAAGATAACAAACTAATGGTCTTATAAATTCAGTAGGGCCCTCAGGATTCTTGTGAGGGGAGGGTCCGAAATATTTGGCAAGCACAAAAGTTGTATGCAAGTTATAGCAATGTCGCGTATTGCATTATTAATTATATTTATGCTAAAAACAAAGGGGGCAAACCGTCTCATATTCCTTTCTGACGGCACCCATGAACCAAAATTTAAAATAACGGTGTATGTTTCCGCAGTTTAGAAAAATCACAATTTTCCAAGGGGTGGGGATCCTGACCCGGTGGACCCCCCTCCCCCGTGTGCGCCACTGTATAAATTATTCGGGAGTCATTCATTCAAAAGGAAATATTATTAAATGTATTCTCATAATTTGAAATAATTTACAAACTATATATAATTTTGGTATTTGCCTAGGTAACCTTCGAATTATAGAATTAGGTATCTTGCGTGCCCTTTTATGCTATCATGACTTAGCTGAAATAAAATTATTGTTATAACAAATAGAAATTACCTGGTTTTCGTATGCATCGTCGTATAATATGTGCGCTAATATCAATACAGCAAAATTTTAATTACCAGTACGGTGTACTGCAAAAATACGGGCTAACTGATTTTTAATGAACATATTATAATGTGCGATAAAAATATCCGAAGTTTTAAATTTTCGTAGTTACAAAATAGATGTGATATCTCAGTAGTAGAAAGAGGAGTACATAGTTCGAAAACTTTGATAGCGACTCTCCTGCCATTAATATAACACAAATAGAATTCTGAATAACATTTAAAATCCCGCCCGGACAGGTGAAAAATCCGGATGCATGGTAACCCGAATTTAACAGAAGCCTTGTTAATAAAGTGAATTGTTTTAATACCAATAATCGGTATTTTCAGGAAAAAATCGTTTCATGCAGTTTTCGCAATGCTGTGCTTAGGAAAATATTTAATTTCAAATGATAATAATAGAATCGCAAAAGAATAATAACTCTCAAATCCAGCTACTAGTAACTCTAAAAATATGTAAAACTACATAAAATACTGCCTTGAAGAGTTTCGCGACGAATATGTGGCATTAAGTAAAAGAATGACGGAATAAAGACATCATTATTTTATTGAGGACGACGAGAACGACGTATGTCTGATGTAGGACACACGCTATGCTCCATTGTCAGCAGAATTTCGTTTATATGTTGTTTTACTCTATTAGTACCAATATAAGTAACAGTTCACAATATCAGGGACGCTCAATGCAGAATATTTTAGTCCTCGGAAGTTATTCATAAATATCGCAGAAATGGCAATTCATACCAAATTTTTAGGTCTAGTGGATGTGATTTTACGTGTTCCTCCTTTATTTATAATAGATGAATTGTTGAGAACTGGTCTCGGTATCCCCCAGTCTGAGATTAGCGAAGGGAATGACGATTACGTAGAACGTTTATCGGATGATGATGATACGGTATTTTATCAGTCGCAAATGTTTACAGCTTTTGCAATTACAATTTTAAAGTTCTTCTTGTCATGCCTGGGTAAGTAACTAACGTGAATTATTTCTTTTGAAGTATTTCACTTTCGAAAGGATAGTCTCGCTGGTACGTTACCCTGCGTAAGAAAATAATTCTTTTTAAGCGTAACTGTTGGTTTTATTTATACCATAAGTAGATCGTTGGCTGTTTGCTTCATGAGGTATTCAAAACAATTTTTTCATTTGTATAGTAGTATCATTCCAAACATTATATTTTCGACAATGTAGTCTAAAATTCGTAATGATTCTTCATTGTTGGAATTTGTCTTTTTTCTATATAAATTCTAGTATTACTGTCGATTTTTTCATTTCATTGCCAATTCTACCAGCTATAAATTGTGTGCATGTAGGCTTGTATATTGGTAATTTATTAGTGAATGTATTAGTGTTGAATGATATTTAAAGGTTTGATGCCTCAGGATATTATTTCATCATATATTGACCTTGTGCCCTAAGAAGTTTTTCTCTTCAAGTTCTTCCATGATGATGAGATATTTAGTAAAAGATTATTTTCGGTTTAATGCGAATAAAATGACGATTGAGCTAGTAATGTTAACATATTGTGTGGTTTGAGTTGAGAAGGATGAAACCAATTTTGACGTGTTTGACTAAGTAAAAGTAGGGTGAGCTTGCTAGAAAATTATAGTTGGAATTTGATTTGTAAACATTGGATGGACATCATGACTAATATGGTGGTATAATAGCAAATCATTAAAATGTTTTATCTAAAGTAAACCATGCTAGTGTAAGAACACGAAAGAAAAAGAAATTCACAATTAATAACAACAGGTTACATATTTTAAAAAACCTTGTTGATACACCAAATCAGGGTAAATTGTTGTCTTGATATTCTAATTTTTCTAAAACGTTTTGTCAGTTGGTCAGTATGAAACTTCCAGTACACACAGCCAGCAATGATCTGGATGGTTTCCATCAATGAAAGTTGTGTTAACTAATGTTTAGTTTGAGGTAAAATGGATTCCATATCATTATTATTATTTTCCTTTAAAAAATTACTTTATAATTCTTCCTGTTTCATTGTAACACATTCACTGAATTGCAAGTAACAAATGTTAGGTATGTGAATGAATTTTGAAAAATGAAATATGAGTTCTCTTGATAACTTGCATCAGAAAATATGTGACACTGACAGCATGTTTTTGGAATGATTCTCAATGAATTACAGTTTAAGAGAGTTATTTTGTCATTGAACTACACATCTGTTTTACTCAATTATTGTGTGGCAACAATAGTAGTCTGTCCAAACTATTATTTTCTTCCATTTTCTTGAATTCCTATCACATTAAAGATATGTTTCAATTTTTATGGTAGATCTTAAGTAAATTTTTTTAGACTGTTGAAGATTACTTGTAAATGATACTTAGGAATCCCACAATACAGAAAATGATGATTTTAAATGGTGATGACATATATCCAATATCCAACAAAATTATTAAATTGTGACATTTTCAAAATAATATCCATATTCACACTTTTGTGGAAAAAGAAACTAAAATTTAGTATTTCTGTAAAATTATATCAGCGTATTCATTTATAAATATGTATTCAGTGATTTTTCCTCCTATTTGTAGTATTTTTTAGATATATTTATTTTAATTACAAGTTTGATGCCACTTTACATGCTGTGTTAAAGCACATGATTTTTTAGCCAAATTATTTTAATATAAATATATTTCTTTCACTTTCAGGATGTGTGTCAGCTTTATGTGTGTTTATGCTATGGACAAAGCATTTGGTCACAGTGTACATGTATTTGATGTCAGTGGGAATAGTGTTTGTTTCATACTGGACTAATGTGAGTACGATGAAAGCAGTTGTGTCAGCCACATCTGTTGCTGATGAAGAAGGTATTTTTGTTGAAAGCCACAACAGCCCCCTCGAGGATATATTATCACTCAATTTAGGACATTTGTTTGATACAGATAGCTTTGGCTTCACCGTAATTCAGAACTATGTACTACAGTGTGTTCTTGCATTCACATTTTGTTATGTCCACCTTGGTCCTCGCTATCCAATGTTGCAGAGAATTCTCCCAGTGAGCTTTATGGCACCATCATTTCTTGCCCTTCTTCCTCTGCCACCATCTATCATTCAGCATGCTCCAGTATTTGCTGCCCTGCTTCCACTTGCCCTTGTAAAATTTGTGTTGTGGTGTAGTGCAATAAATGTAGTGCGCACAGTATATAAAAGCTATCAGTATGCCAGAACTTTTGTCTCCAATTTTGGTCTGAGCACCCTCGTAGAGACAGAATGGGCACGATTAAATGTGCCGTGTGTGCTTCGTACCTTCTGGATGCTTCGTGTAATTGAACATGCAGTTGTGCTTGTGGCCAAGAGTGACAGCACTGGTGAAGATTCTGAATTAGCTGCAAGCAGGCCTTGGGCTGTGGCTGTTGCTGCTAAGAGCCTTCTTATCAGTGGCTGTGAAACTACTACTGCTGTCTTAGGAATGACCAGTGCCGTATCTTACATATGTCACTATGTTGGCTGCTTCTTTCAGTGGGCTTTGCAAGCAGAAGACGATGAAGAGAAAAGCATTGGAACAGTATCAGCCATTCTCTTCTATATTCTTGCTCTGCAGACTGGGTTGACAGGACTTGAGCCTGAAAAACGATTTGTTCGATTGTGTCGAAATGTGTGCCTCTTGTTCACTGCACTTCTGCATTTTGTTCACAACATAGTGAACCCTCTTCTTATGTCTCTCAGTGCATCTCACAACCCTTCTCTACGACGGCATGCTCGGGCTTTGGCAGTTTGTGCCTTTCTTATATTATTCCCTACTTTTTTGTTAGTATACCTATGGTCCCATCATCCAACATCTACTTGGCTGCTAGCTGTCTCAGCATTCAGTGTTGAGGTCATTGTAAAAGTTTGGGTATCTTTAGCTATATATTCTCTCTTTCTTGTGGATGCTTGTCGCTCAGCATTTTGGGAACGACTAGATGACTACGTTTATTATATTCGGGCATTTGGAAACACTGTTGAATTCTGCTTTGGCATCTTTCTGTTTTTCAATGGGGCATGGATTTTAGCATTTGAGTCTGGAGGAACCATTAGAGCTATAATGATGTGCATACATGCCTATTTCAATATATGGTAAGTAAATGGTATTCCACAATTCAGTTTGCATTAAATTATACATTTTGCTCATAAATAATTTTTTGTACGTTTTAATTTTTTGGATGTAATTAGTGTATATTTTTTATTTGTCTCCAATGTAGGTGTGAAGCAAAAGCAGGGTGGAGTGTATTTATGAAGCGGCGCACTGCAGTCCGTAAAATTGAGTCTTTGCCTGAAGCAAGTGGAGCCCAGTTGAAGAAATTGGATGATGTGTGTGCTATTTGCTACCAGGAAATGCGCAGTGCAAAAATAACACGTTGCCGACATTTTTTTCATGGTGTTTGTTTGCGAAAGTGGCTGTATATGCAAGATCGGTGTCCTTTATGCCATGATATTCTATATTGGATTGACTCTGGAGGTGATAACACTGATGATTATGATCTTAGAGTAGAGCCAGGGATGGAATTTGAGGACTTGGAGAATGAAGGAGGTGACTAGCTTGTGAGCTCGGGTGACCAGATCATTTGATAGCTTGATCTATTTAAGTGATTAAAATTATATAAATTAAGGTGCCACAGAGACTGTTTATGCTCTCCTTTTAACAAAATTTTGTTAGCCCAAATAAAAGTTCTGTACAGCAATCCAAAAATTATAATTACAATGACAATTACTAACATGGAAAACACTAACTGATGTGTGCTGTGACGGGAGAGACTCAAGACATTGATGGTAATTGTGATATAAACAAAATGGAGTGATTTTTTTGTACTTACATAATTGCGATGAGAAAGAAGAGGTAAGAATGAGAGACTTCGCAATGTGAAATTGTGTGTATTATAATGTATGTAAATATTGGGAGTTAGGTTGTTATAAATTCCTTCATAATATTATGAATTCAATGAAATCATAAAAATATCTATTTTTGCTGACATGTCAGCTGAGGTTAATTTTATTCTTTGGCCTTTTCGATGCCGATCTAATCTTAGGCATTTCATTAGTTTTTTATTTCTAACTTGAGCTCTCCTGTTTAAGAAAATAATTATATTGCCAAAAATATTTCCATTTTACCATATTTCCATAATTACCTTTAGAATTGCTATGAATCTGATATAAATAGGGACTATTTTTGAAAAAATAATACAGTAATCAAACTCATTTTCTATTCATATTCATGGCAAAATTTGTTTTAATTAGTTGCTCTCAAAATTGGAATTATGTGCCATAACATTTTTTATTTCAGTATAGTTTCATTTTTTATTAAAATAGTATTGTTTTTGATTATTTCTGTATTAAATTTGCCAGTTTATAATTAATAGGTCCTAATAATAGATCCCTTATCACACTTTCATGATTGATTGTTGAAAAAGAAAAGATGCTCAGAAATCAGTATTTATTATGTGTTTATTAAAAAAACTGTGATGGATTTTTGTTAAATAAATTGTTGTTAATGCCTTTATGAATGTTTAAAAATGTGGCAGTTTTAGCCTATTCAGAGTTCAGTTTTCTTGTGAATAATGTCCATTTTTGTTAGGCCATTTAAATTCTTAATTCATGACATCTGTCTCTCAAGATATTTAGAGACTTTCATAATTTATAAATGAACTAAATTGCAATTCTACTTTAGTTTGGGTTAGGTGGAAAATGGGACTTCGTAGTCTCAATCTCACCCCAAATAGAGATAAATGCAGTTGAATTATGCATATATTTGTTATGTACTCTGAAAGGACTGAACAATTTCTCCATAAGTATTAATGTTTGTGTGTTTGGGTAAACATGTACATAACTTCTACTGACAAATCACAATTTTGATTAAAAATTTGTTTTGGAATCATATTTGAGTAATTTCCTCGCTTTTGAAATATCATGTGTAGATATATTGTTATTTGTTTTGAAATGCAATTGCTTGCAAATTCTTTTAAAAATTAACAATAGGTTTGTTGCTTTACTAATTTTGATGTAATATTTTAGAGAATTTCTGCCACTTCATTGTAATTAGTCCCATTTTAAAATATCTGCCTTTCATGGATACTTCTCTTAAAAGGATCTTTGGTTTTATTGCACCCTTAGACAATTTTTCATAATATTATGTTTTTCCCAACTGGATTACTTTTACTTTCACACTGTTTAATCATACATATTAATTTTTAATTTCAGTTCCCAGAAATTTCAACTGGCACTTGGGGTCACATATTGATATGCACCAGTGCATATACTTATTCTAAAGATAAATTCCAGGTGCAGTAATGCAGTCATCTAAGTTTTATTTTTTGTTGGGATATATTGGTTTCATAAAATGAGTTGAATTGGTTCAGAATATTTCATTTACTCAGAATGCTCTTGAATATATAATGAAGGCCAGTTCATTATTTCCCAGTTTTTTCCTTACTGTGCTTGACATCTTTAATTTTTTTCGTAAATTTATGTTCATGTGATTCCACAAATTTTGAGAGCAGAAATAAGATAGACTGAAGGAATGATCTCATAACCACTCGCTATTTATGTACATATCTTTGTGTAACCAATAATGACTTCTGTAACCAATTCGCAGAACTTATAGTTTTCAAAGGTTAATGATTTTAAGTTGCAGTGTTAGTTTGGAGGGCAGTATCAACAGTACTTAAAAATTAATATCTTGAATGAAAATTTTTAAAAGCACCCAGGTATGTGAATTTAGTCATTGTTTAGATTGTGGGTTTGATTCTTTGCCCAAACGTGATGTTTTTCTCATTCTTTGCATTATCCATATAATTAATACGGGATACCTATATATTAAATTTAGCCATAGAGGAATAAAAAGATGGTTCCAAGAGGTGCTTAACTATCCATGAAAGTGTGTTTACATTAAAATCAAGTTTTTTTGTTTATAATATCTTTTGATGTACTCTACTTCAAAGACCTAGTTTGGTCAGTGTTAACAACAGTTGGTCACACAAAGGGTTCCCTCAGTGATAAATATAGCCTGATTCAATAATAAATTATTATCTCTAAAAATTAATGTTTTTTGGTATTTTTGAAGTACCGTTCCTGCCCCTTTTTCATGCAAAAATCACAGGCATACCTTACAATATGCTCAGAAACTTTTGAGTGTATTGAATTTCAGCATATTGTCAGGGCCAGATTAACCATGAGTGGGCCCTGGTGCAACATAATTATTTTAGGCCCCCTTCCCCATCAATATAATATTAAAAAGTATAAAACTCTCTTCACAATCATTTATTTATATATTACATACTAAAAATGTCGACGATGTGATTTTAATATGCTAAAGGAATCAATCAGATCTGAAAAATCAATGGATTGCAGAATTTCACTTTCAATGTTCATGGGTATCAAAGCATTTAAACGGTCTTGAGACATAGTTGAAAGCTGAGCACATTTGATCCGCTTCAAATGGCTAAATGACCTCTCCAGTGCAGTTGGAAATTGGAATAGTCAGATAAATGCACAAGATTACATATACATAAGGGAATACACTCTCAAAGCTGTGTTTCTTCAGGAAAGACATCATTTCTTTAGGATTCCAGTTGGTATTGGTGTCTTCCTTCTCTTTCAGTTTCATTTGATGTACCAGCGCCTTCCACTGACTCCATTCTTCAGAAACAACATTAAAATAATCTACATCAGTTGCATAGAAGGAAACCATGTTTTTCAAACTTGATTCACTGTCTTCAAAATTCATCAGGAAGGCAAAACACGCATTAGTTGAAGAGTATGCCTCTATCCTAGTTAAATCATCAACTGTTCTCCATGCTCTTTTTGCTCTCTTTTCTGAAAACCCGGTTGCACCACACAATTTTTTACTGAAGTCCCGAAAATGTTCAAACCTTTCTTTGTTACGCTGTTCAATGATGAATTGATGCAATGAGTTCATCAATGCCACTGCAGTCACAAGGTCAATGGATTCAGATTGAAGCATTTTGCTTGTCAGATTTGTACGTTTTAGAATACTATTCCAAAATACTGTCATGAATCCAGTTTCCAGTTTATTCAGTCCTTTAATGATTGATTCTGCTTCAGATCGTGTGTCCGTTTTCTGCAGTGTATCAGTGGCCAGCATCTACTGTAAGACTCAAAGTTCACAGCCAAACTATTAACTGCATCAGCTCAAGCACACCACCGTGTGTCGCTTAGTCTTTTGGGGACAGATGACTTTTCATGTTTCTTCAGTTCATCACTTAGAAGATTCCATCGGTGTGTGGATGTTGACAAGAACACACAAAAGTTTATGTACTGTTCCAAAAAATGTAACGGCTTCAACAGTAGATTCTGCTGCAGCAGTTCCTGGTAAGTTCAACGGATGTATGAATATGGCCTTGTTGTTTAATTCCATAACACGGGCTTGAACACCAGAATATATGCCGGACATATTACTCACATTGTCATATGTCTGTCCCCTGCAATCATTGATTGATATTTCCATTTCTTCACAAAGAGCTTTTTTAATAACTTCAAAAAGATTCTCTCCAGTGTGGGAAGTGATAGGAACAAATTCTAAAAATCTCTCAACTGGAAATTCATCAGCCATGACATACCTTACAGTAAATGTCAACTGATCGCAGTGAGTTATATCGGGGGTTGAGTCAACACTGATGGAATAGTATTTTGCGGTCTTAAGCTCATTCAATAACATTTCTTTGACCTGATGACCCATTAGACTAACAAATTCATCACATATTGTTGAGGAAAGGTATGATGTATTACCACGACCAGCATTTCCATATTTTTGAATGTGACCATCGAGGAAGGGATCATATTCAGCAAGTAATTCCAAACACCCAAGAAAATTTCCATTACTCTCACTTTCGAAAGTTTCATTTGTCCCTCTTAGTCCAAGTACAAAGGAATCTTACAGTTGACACAACCCGTTTCAAAACTTCTCGCCAATAATTTCTTTCCTTCTCTTTTTCCATAGCCAAAAGCTTGTCCAATGTTTCTGACTTCGTTACACGTACTGAATACGTTGCAATAGCTTCTTTATGATCCAATGAACATTCATGATCTGATAATCGGTTCACGTGATCCCACGAGTCAAATCCTTTAGTGGCTAGAGAAGATGTACTGGTAGGACAGAATAACTTGCATATGAAACAGAAAAAACAACCAGCTGATGGTGAATAGAGGAGTCAGTGTCTTTCACCATTTGGCATAATTTTTGTGAATGCAGAATCATTCAAATTTCTTTGGATTGTACCAATCTGCCTTTGGGAATTAATGTAAAGACCATCTCAATTGCGACATGTCTCAGGTCCTAATCTAACCCAGTAGTCAATAAGGTCAGTATTCACATTCCATGAAGCTGGATCACATGATGGAACACAAATTTCATTTTCACCTTTAGAGTCATCAACAATCTCTGCTTCAGGTGTAATGTTTAATTCTTCAGTAGGTGGATTTTCAGTACCAACTTCTACTGTACTATCTTCCTGCTGGGTGCTTGAGCTCGACCTATTACCAGATGTCACAAAGAAAGTGCTAATTTTTGGTAGTTTTCCAACGTATGATGCAATTTGTAAGTTCTTTTTTTGTTTCTCTGCACCACTTGCATGCTTCTTGTTCATTATGATTCTGAAATATGGAATATTTAATATATAATAGAAATTATTAAATAATAAAACTATTAAAATTAATATATAAATAAAATTAATAAATGTTAAATCATATCCATCTTGGCTAAGCACTTATATACTAATTCTATACATTTCTATACAAATTCCATACAAGACACTATGCATAGAATTTTTAGGAAGCCAAAAAATATCGGACAAGGAGGGTTATGGATGATATAAAAAAATTCTCAAGGACATTTGTGGGCCCCTAGCTTTTTTGGGCCTGGCACACATGCGCCATGGTTAATCCGCCACTGCATATTGTGATACAGTTCTAAATAAGAATGATGTAAAAAGTAGATTCTTTCCTGAAATGAGTCAAAACCCGAAATATTCCAACAATGCATGTGGAGAAAATCCTTGATTATCTGTATCAACTGGGACTGGTGCAGAGACAGATAACTAAAAAATACAGATAATCTACAGACTATTTTTCAAAGGAAAATTTAGTAAAATACTTATTTGAGTTTATTATATTTATTAACAATGAATAACAGATCACATATGTATTCACCCAATTGAAAGTGATATCTACAGAGAAATTTTATTACTATTTAACATTAATGTTTATGTAAACATAGAATTAAAAATGCCCAGAAAATTTGTACATGAGAAATCATTTCACATGCAGCAAACCAGAAAACTGACAAAAATATAAATCTTTCTGAAAATAATGCTGAAAAATCACTTCATATTTTGACAATTTTATCACAGATGGTTACTAAAAATTTAGAATCTAATCTAAATTGCATGTATTTTTTGTGATTTTTCTCCACATACACATGGAATATTAACTGAATATGTTTTTATGTAACTAAAGATCAGAAAGCATTAAACTGGTGTATTAAGTAATTTGTTAAAAATGGAATTTAAAAGATGTTTTTCCTTTCCAGGATTTATGCCCTTTGCAATGGATAGAGCAAGGCTCTTTTTTCAGTTTCATAAAAGCATATGCCTGAAACAAGTAAGCAGATTGAAAGGAAGAGTTATGAAGTATAAGGAACATAAAACAAAAAAAACGTGAAACTGCATATCGTGAGGTATACCTGTATATAAATTTATTTGATTAATCTTTTGTTGAAGAAATATGTATGCCATCAGCTTCACTACATTATTAGTGTATTTACCCATTGTTTCATAACCTTTATTAGTTCAATTGTAATTTACAAGGTGCTACAATTTGCCTAAAAATTTCATCTATGCCAGGTCTTCATTGGTATATTAAATGTTTATTTATTTATTTTCACCAGCTCATAAACAGCACTTCATGGCCTTTACAAAGAGTGTTACAACAATAACAAGGACAAACACAACATCCATGCCCGAAGCGGGATTTGAACCCGCGACCTTTGGTTTAGAAGGCAGGCGTGCTGCCTACCAGTCTAACCCGGCCGGTCTAACAGGTTTTATATGTCTGCTGATAACTTGCAGTTGTTTGAAGAGCAATGTTGAATTAAGAATGGTATTGATTGTGTTTATCAGTTCAGATTTGAAAAAGATCATGTAAAATTTTTTATAATAATTTGTTGAGTTTTCACTGCATGAAATTATTATTTTTTTAAATCCCTGTAGATTAATGGAATTTCTGAGAAACTCATGAAATTTATTATATGAGTCAGGTAGGTACTTGATCAAAATATCAAGGTAAATCTTCACACTAATCTATTATAGAAGGAATATCATAGACTTAGTTAATCACAGAAACTTAAATAACAGATCATGATGATTGAATTTAATAGAAAAGGGAAGTTTTATATGTTTAACTGAATTAATTTGTTTAATTCTGAATTTACAATGATAGCTTATAATTGCTTGCAACACCATAGAAAAAAGTAAAACTAGCTGAAAGATGTGAAATAAATAAATGATTGCCTGTGATGCTATTTTTTACTCAATGTTAGATAACTCTAATTATTGTAATCAATAAATATATTTTTTGTTCAGATGGATTTATTTTCAAATGACGTTAATGGATATTGTTAATATCATTCATTTTGTTCATTTACATATCCTCTCAAATTATGAATGGAATGCCACTGCAGTTTTCTATTTACCTAACTAATTATTATAATTGTTGAATTTGTTTCAACCAATTTTTGTAATGCTTAATTTATTATTGAATTTGTGTTTCAGCCAATTTTGTAATGCTTAATTTTTCCATCATGCCAAAAAGGTTTTTTTAAATATCTAAGGTGGATACTTCAATTAGTGTAGGTGATTGTCTTATATTTTTATTCTTTACAATAACTGATTTCATTGTACAGTTTTTTCTTAAATACAAACTGTGAATTAAAAAGATCTAAAATATGTAGGTACTTTTAACCCAATACTGTTTCTGCATATATGTTACCTCATAGTTATTTGCAGCAAAATGAAAATATCAAAAGATCATTTGCCTTTTATATTTTTCTGAATCTGTGCTACTGCAAAAGCTAAATTTTACCTATATTTTTATTTCCTGTTGTTTGGCTTTTAGAACTTGAGAATAGTGTTAAGGATATAAGATTCTTTCAAAGATGTGACTCACCAGCAGGCATTGGTGACTATTACAAGAATTCTAGAGTTGCAAGCAAATCAATCAGCCAACAGAGAAAGATTTTTTCTCAGTTTAATGTAAGACAAGGGTATTCCTGATGCTTCTTCATGCATAACACTGTGATTTAGTTAACATTGGGAAAGATAAGGTTTTCAATAAATTTCCTTGGAAAATAATTAGAGAAATTTTCTCAGTAGTAAATACAGTAAATGTTTAAAGTTGGTTAAAATTCTCTGTGACTCCTATATTTACTTAGTAGACAAGATTCTTTACCCCATATGCCCTTTAATTTTTCAAGTTAGTATGGCATTTTTCATTTTTTAAGTACGGTTCTTGTGGTATATACTTTAAGCTTAGAGGCTGCCACACTCCTTGGTCTTTGGAAGAACAGTGAACGCACATGCTCTGTTATCTGTTGATGACACACCAAAATAACAGCAGAATCTAACAATGAAATGTTGAACATGCCGAAGGGGTGATCTAGCTGTTTGGAGTCTGCAGTGTACCATGTCTCTGAGACTGTATTAGGACTCACAGGGTTAATTTCTGGGCATATTACATATTTTCATTCAGTGAAAAAAATTCATTCAATCATATTCTCTTTCATAATTTTATTGAAGTGCAATAGCTCATTTTTTCAAGGTGTTATTTTTATTGTAAATAATAATTTATTTATACATTTGCACATAAAGGTAGCTGCATGTTTTTAAAAACTTTTTATCTCTTCTCTCTTTTAAATCTAGAAAGAGTAGCAGAAATTCAGCATTGCTACATCATCAGAACTATGGCTATGAAAAATCCAATTTGGATATGGAAGTGTGGACCACAAAGTCAAGGACACCCACAGGAGTGGGTTTTGGAGAAAAAATTCTCATAGCAGCAGGTTTTTGCATATCAGTAATTTTACACAAATGAAATCTAGAGAAGGATATTGAGAGAATTTAATGATCCCAGCTGAAGGGAAGAAGATGCTTTAGCATTGGTATGATTTTGCATTCTAAAAGCTGAATTCATGGAGTTCCTTACAGAGCTATTTAAGAGGAAGTCATCGGTAGAAGGCCAATAATTTCTAATCCTTTAGATGAGTTTTGAATTGATTGTTGTTTAATGCAGTTAAGAGACTACATACAATTTCTTCTTCAAGATCTTTAATTATTGATGTATCTTTTCATTACTGTAATTTCATATATGTCTGCAGTATTAAAATTCCAGTCCATACTAAATTTATTTTCTGGAAAAAACCTGAAAATTGACCTGCTTCTCATAGATTGAAAGTGCCCAGGCAATGCAGTTCTCTGACAAATAAAATTTATTTTACATGGGTATTTTAGAGTGCAGTATAGTTGCTTTTGTTTCCAGAATGTAGTCCCTCTAAAATCATGGGGGTTATGTTCCTGGACAATGGCACAAACACTGCAAATATATACACAGAAAGCTTATATGAAAAACTGTGGTTAGGGGAATGAAGTTTTTTCTCCTCTTATATTATTCTTAGAATTCATTTCATTATCTTAGCATCGCAATATTATACATAACTGTTAAAAGTTTGCTAAAACTAATTACATGCATGCAAACAGAGAGAGAAAAAACAAAGTGTAGCATCATGTGCATACCCTCCTCTCAGTTGTTCTCCATCACACCACCATTACTTCTGTGGTATATTTGTACAATATATATACTTATTTTGTTCTTGAGAGGGAATTACACTGTATTTTACAGAATTTTGCAAACAAATAGTGTATGCAGCAGTCACTTGGTGCAAGTAAGTGAAATTTACCAAATGCAAATATTAAAAATTGCTACTATAACTTCTGCCCAGACACAAGAAGCCACGAATATCAAACCTGTGAAAATCAAGGGACTACTGCACGCACTAGGGTGGTCCTTATATGGAGGCAAAATTTTTTTTTTCAAAATTTTCTTCGGAACACCCACTACTTTTTACTTTCTCATACAAAGTATCGAGAAAGTATTGTTATCGCGAAAAAATTCGACCTCAAGATTTTTACGGAAATATACGTTTTAGGTGTCGCTTAATCCGAAAAAGAGGTTTTTGCAATGCCGTCTGTCTGTCTGTTACTGGCTCTGGAGCCTAAACGGTAAAGCAAAAATGAATGAAATCTCATACTTAGGCATTTTATCATACTGAGCAGAGTATATCGCTCTGTTGATAGAAAGGAGACAATTCAAAAAATGTGTTTTTACAATAACCACTTTTAAGATTGCGGGTTACCAGAAAGCTAAATTTCTGGTAATAAAAGTGAATGGAATTGGTATTCTTTTCTCTCATACATGCCTTGTAAAGTATTCTTTAGAAACCTTAGGCAGTTTTTCAAAAATGCAGAATAACAACCCCAAGACAGTATTAACTTCACCCCCTATTTGCAGTTGTGACATTTTTCCATATATTCAAACACTTATTTTCTAGTAAAGGTCAGTTGAAAAAAATAAGAATTTCATAATTCTTTAAAGTTTAACAAATTAATTCTTTAATTCTTACAAGGAGAGACTATCAGAAAGATGTCGCGGACAGGGTGTAGGATTTTTCTGGTGAAAATAGACCCAAAATAGGGAGACACGTGTCTCAGCATTCTCCCCCATAGACCCGGGTTCAGGAGAAAAAAAATAAAGAATTTGCATTTGTTAGTACAAAATGTATGACAAACCTTAATTTACAAAACAGTGAAAAAATGAAGTTTGAATTATTACGTTTATAAAAAGCTGCATAGCACACTGGAATGTGGTTTTGTTGTACTAATTCCATTAAGTCATTCTTCTTTCTTTCAGGGAGTTTTATTTTACTTTTGTACAGTGGTTGTAAGTTTAACTGCGTATTTTGATTCGCTGTTAATCTTGGCCTTTTTACAGTCATTTCATAGTAATCTTTTTGTGCGTAGGATGTCTTGTAGAGAATTTTATATGGATCTTCCCTTTCAATTTTTATTATTTTCATGTCACCCAATTTATTATCCGTATTCCGATTGTTGAAACTTCCAATTTTTGCATGTAATTGCTTTAAGTCAACAAAATCTGTATAAGACATTTCCTTGACCATGTATGGTGTTCCAGTTTTTTCGAACTTCTCATCAATCCAAAATATTGTGCAGGTACATGGTAATCTTCCCTGAGACATAGTATCTAGAACAGAAGTGATTTTAAAAATCGCTTTACTTGGCACTCAATAATGGTGTGTGCCAAATCGCCTTCGTTCTGTGTATGTCCCGATATTAAGTGCTTATGTGTTATGGACTTTATATTACTGTATTGCATCAAAGCATAAATGTACATAGTGATAATATAACGATTTTTTTGCTGTCCCACATAATTATCCAAAAAAAGACAATGTCAATGTCATCACTGGCATTAGCTTTCGACCTCTCATCTATATACTTCAGAAGACTAGTTCCAATTTCATTGGCCCCTCTTTGTCCCTGAGTTTCATCCCATACATAACAGTAGCATTGATCTGCCTGCTCTTTCTGTTTTATTTCATATACAGTGAAATTTAGAACATTTAGTTTGGATTTATAATAGAACACAGACACGTATCCTTTTGGGCACTGCAACACCGCCTGTAGATCAAAACAAGCTACAACATAATTTTGGCTAATTTTTTGCTTGTCAGCCTCTTCCTCCGCGAGTCCTAACTCACTACTGACGCTTTTCTACAAATGAAGGTTGCAGATTGGACGAATAGAAAAACGACACTTCTGCTCCCTATCGGCCACTTGGTGAAACTGCACTTATGTCGTTTTCCCACAAAAAAGGTATTACTCTAGGGATTCATTCTGACTAACTCAAAAATGCCTATTTTTTAGTTGTGTCACTTTTCTATCAACGGAGCGATATATAGAAATGGTTGACATTGCTCAGTAAGTAAGGGTAGTTTATTCTACGCATCATTAACAACAATTCGATTTTCTCAAAAACGGCTCTAAAGATTTTGATCAAATTTCGTACAGGTACTTGAGTCCACGTCTTCAATAATACTGTATAGTTCATATTTCTGAAAAAATGAATATAAGGCTAGTTTATTCTGGGCAACTTTAGCAATAATTTGATTTTCTCAAAAACAGCTCAAGCGATTTTGATCAAATTTCGTACAGTTACTTGAGTATACATCTACAATAATACTACATATTTCATTTTTCTCAATGAATGAATATAAGGTTAGTTTATTCTTGGGCAACTTGAACAAAAATTGATTTTCTAAAAACCGGCTGATACAATTTTCATTTTCTAAAGATAACTAAACGATGCATTAGTACTGGTATATGAGAAAGTTTGTACAATGTATGTTGTACTGATTTTTTCCTTTCAGTTTGAGGATACTGTAGGTGAAATTTTGACTCAATCGAACAATATTTAGGGGTGGCCCATCGAAGCTGAAATATTTCACATTTGTGGAAGATTTGTAAATGAAAAATTGGATACAATCAACTTGCCTGCTCATGAATTTGAATTAACTTTAGTGTTTTCCACTTGAGAAGACTTCCAGGCCTCTTCAAATTCACGTTAACTCTCTTTGGAGGATCAGGTATTCCTATACGTCCTTTCATAGCCACTACAATACTTCTTTTCACATCCAATGAGACAGCAGAATCAAAGAAACACAATCCTATATTTTCCTCACTAATATACCACAGACGGGATGAGAATTTGTTTGACGCAGTCGCAGCAACCTTGGGATTCACTTTGTCATATTCCAGCAGTCTCTGGAAAAAAGGTCAGGTCATTTAAGGAAGCAGCATCCACCAATGATTTAAAAAACCATGTTTTGATGTAAAGCAAAACTATAAAAATGCATACATCATGCAAACCCCTCATTTCCCTTGCAGTGCATAAAATGAAGAGCTTCAGCGCATAGATAGCCTTCGCCATCCATCACGCGTAGTGTATTGAACCGGGCTGACGGAAACGCACTCCATGAGGGGCGTACCTCCTAAAAAGATGATTGTGAGCTTGAGAAGCTCATGGTAACCTTCCCTGAGACGTAGTATCTAGAACAGAAGTAATTCATGGCTAGTATGTTCATTACACGTGCAGAGATCAACTGAAGTGATTTTATGAAGTTTTTTGTTCGTCGGCAAAACATACCTGCATCTGCTCCAAAGCATAAGAGATAATCTCATCCGAGACTTCACGCACAGCAACAGAAATACGAATTTCCTCCCACAGAGTGGTGTGATGATGGAAGAACTCACATGACACCTGTCTGTTTGAAGATAGCTTGTTACCTGTGATCTCATATGCTGTATGATCTACCAAATATATAGGATAAGATGTAAATCTCGTTGTGGATGCAATTTTTGCGCACAAGAATAGTCGGCGCCGGTCCAAATTTGCAGACGGGAACACCAGTTCAAACTTGCAGGCAGTTCCAGGAAAACATACTGCAAAGTTACAACTGCCGGCCGAGCCAGGGCGAGAGCAACACTGCTGCATGGGTGCTTGAGCTGTGTTGCATCGCTAGCGTGCAATCAAAATCATTGTTATCACTGATTTCTAGTGTATTTTAGGAGTCAAGCAGAATAATAAGTCCTAACTTGTCAAAGAAATTAATTTAACCCATTTTTATGGGCTTTCATATAAATTCGTTACAAGTGAGATATTTCAACCTCAATGAGCCACCTGTAAATATTTTGATTAGGCCCTTATTTCACACAAATTACTTTCATACTAAAAAGAATTAAGGTGTGTCCCGATCAAATTTCCGAAATTCAAAAATAAGGACCACCCTAGTGCGCACACTGAAATATTGTTTAAATATTTTGCTTTAAATTTTTATTTCATCTTAACCCAGTACTGCCCAGAATATGTCTTAAGATATTTTTTATTTGTATAATATACATTAATTATATCTAATGGCAAAAAAATAGTTTTAAAATTATTGCATACATATTGTGGCAACCTGACACTGGTGCATTTGACCGCTTCTCGTGCGATCTCGAAGGACATGGAACGGAAGGAAGCCGATACCTGAGCCTTCACAAAAGATCTGGAAGTGTTCCCATCCCCTTTAAAAGGGAGGTGTCCGGCAAGGGTCGACAGAGAGAAAGCAATCTGCAGCCTAGTGTGCGAGTGAGAGCGTCAGAAGAAAAACAATTGTGAAGAACAACCTTACGGAAGGCGATTTGCCGTGTATATTGTAATAAATATGATTTTATAGAATGGACGTGTTAATCTCATCTTAATCACCAATCCTCGGAACCCTCGAGCTTGCAACAATATTTATATCACTATGAATATGATATGCAGCTAAAGCTGCTTGTGGGCACTTTGGGATCAAAAATTCCCATAAACAACAAATGTCAATGACTTTGCAAAGAGAAAGACTTACTTTGGTTGTTATTGTTTATTTATGAAAGATATTTATTTAATATAAATAAATTATTAAAACATTTGTTACAGGAAAATTTAATTTTTAATAATGTTGTGATATATAGCTAAACTTCAAAAATACAAGTATTATCCCATAAAGTTGTACCCCACAATAAAATATATTTCATTTATGATACAAATTTATTTCTCATGAAATGTAACAAAGCAGTCGGGGTGAAGGGACACATTACATTCTCGGCACAAATATACTGTTCTTAGAAGTTTAAGCAATGGAAGATGATGTATGAAACGATGCATGGATGTTTGAAGCGAAAGAAGTATGTAAGGATAGAAAGGCGTGGAGAAAAATTATGAATGGTAGAGGCATTTAGCTTGCTTACCCCGTAAGGGAACAGCGTGATTGGTATGTATGTAATATACTGTTCTTGCTTTGCACTGGACACAGTCTGTGCTTAGATGCACCTTTGGTTATGAGGCGGTCAAGGTGGTCTTTTCTTACGTCTTCCATGGCCATTGTTAAGTGTTTATAACCTCACCATGCATAAGGTGTCCCAAAATGTTTCATGAGGTAATCCCTTCTAAACTGCAAATAGGTAATGGAATTTCCCAATCACCTGTGAAGCAACCAGCCTTGTACCCAAGAGACGTCAATCCCCCACGCGAAAAACGGCTACCACCACTTTTTTGTCCTTATAGTTGTTCTATATGTGGACAAAAATTGATCAATGAGATCCACACCTCCCATGTAGGTGTTATATTCAGAGATTGCTAGGGGTATTGGGACTTGAATCCTTTTTTTTTTATTTAAAAGAATAGTGAGAAGTAATTTTATTATCTCCCAAAATGCAGTTGGTCATGACTGTAACTACAGCATTATCATTCCAGCGAACTATTATTAACTGTCCATTTGTTTTTACTTCGAATTTCCCTCTTGGTTCTTTTTTGAACATACTTTTTTCTGTGAGCATATGCAAATCGTACTTGATGCAATTCTCCCTCACGGTGCCTGTACCTCCCAATCCTTTCTTTGTTAGCTCATTCAAAAGTGCTTCCATTTGCTTGTAGCCTTGCCTGCTCCTTTGAAAGTTGTTGGGAGATCTGTCGTTTGTATATATCCTTCATCAACTTCCACTGCTGTCTCAATTTCTGCTTCAGCATCTAATATGCGATGAGGAAGATGAACAGGATCTCCAGTGACCTCTGCATTACAAACATCGGAATCTACATCTGTAACAGCATCAGGGCCTTCTTTTGGACCTGTTATTATAAGCATGCGAATACCCATTTCATTTTCTGCATCTTCTATGCAACTTCTCAAATTGTACAAAGTCAACATTTTCCTAGCCCTAAGAAACAAAAATATATTTTTAAAACAAAGAATATTAAAAATATTTATTGAATCGACTTTGTTTACTATCTGGAATAACTTAATGTCTGGCTTCAAAATGGTGTAAAATCCCAAGATGTTTTAGATGAATGTTATTCCTTTAGAATTCTCCAAAGCTAGAAAGAACGAAAGTTTGTTTAACATATTAAGTTGATTATTCATGCGGATGTTAATATTTTGCAATAAAAATAATGAGTAACAATCACCTTTACAAAGATAAACTTGAATATCAAGTAGAACAGAATTCCTAATTCCACAGTAATGGTGAAAAAAAATCTGAAAAAAGTAAAAAATTAGTACTGTAAATGCCCATAAGCAGCTTTAGCTGCATTCAAAATTTCACAAAGGATACGTCTGCACAAAACGAGGTCCACTGCGTGACTGAAAGGCTCTGAGGGTCGGTCATAAAAACGCAGGCAGTACCATTATTTCCCTCACTGTCAGAATTCACACATCTTTAGAGGGATGTCTCTTCTTCATCAAGCAGCCAAGAAAAATTCTTCAACTCGTATAAACCCTACATAACAATTTTTAAAATGTCTATGCAGCTTAAGCTGCTCATGGGCACTAATAGGTTAAAGGCCAGCAAATATGGTAATTATCAACAAATTGGTTTAAGAAAATATACTAAAACTTTTTAAATTATAATTTTATTTATACATACAATTTTATTATATACATACAATTCTTCAGCAGGATAGTGAAGTGAAAAGTGTGATGAATAGTGGATCAATGAGGATATGGGCATGTCCTATATCAATGTACTTTGATGTTTGGACCAATAAATTATTATTATTATCTTATGTAGCTTTTGGGGAATTAATTTATAAAATACAAATATACATATTCATCATTATCATATTTGTGTCATTCAAATCAGCAAGATATTTATTTCTGCATGACAACAGAAATATAAACTTGGGCACAAAAAATCAAAAAGAAAAATTAATGAGAAAATCCATTCCTAAATTAAAATATTGGAACCTGATTATATGTGCATTGAAAATTCATGATGGAATAACAATGAGAATTTTTGGTGTTAAAATCTTAACAATGATTTTTTAGCAAAATAGATTTTAAATGTTTTTATAATTAAAAAATTATGTTAATGGGTAGTTACTAAACTATATGTACCTATATTTCATGATAAATATATTATTGTTGTTGTTGGCACCTGGCTTTATGGCTACCTACATTAACAGGGAGGAAAAGTTTTAAATGACAGAGAAAGAAATCGAGACTAAAAATACCGGTTAGTGATATACTTTACCGTATTAAGCCAATATATCCAACTAGGAATTAAAATATCCGTAAATCAGTACAATAACGACAACATCAGTAGTCCTGAATAAATCAGTACAGTTGATCATTTTAATTATCGCCGAACATCATTTTCCAAACAATGCCCTTAAAAGATTGCAATAACATTTATTACAAGCTATTATTATTATAAGGTGCGCGTGGTTTGAGTTTGAGCACCAATGATCATCCCCCGTCCTATAGTCCGCCCGTCCGTCATAGTTCTGAAAAAATTTTCGCAAATATAAATAATTATGAAACATCTGAATAATCATCCCGAAATAATATATATTCGCTTACAAAGCTACTATTTATTTCAGTTTTTAGATTTGAAATTACCATAATCTCAGTTTAAAACTAAAACTTTAACAGGTGCATGCCATATCAAACCATTGCTAAAAATATGAGGAAGTCGCAAAAATAAACATGTGCGTTCAAGAAATCAGCGATACAATTTTGAAGTGGAACTAAAGGTAAATATTTGAACAGAGAGAATGTGTAAATAAACAACATTCATTATAGATATACGCCTACCACGCCCCTAAATGTCTACCTTGTGCATGAATAACGAAATTGTGGTATGACGAAGTAGGCAACGCTTGATAGGAATGTAGCGAATGTAGCAGTCGAGAATGGTCGAGAAAAGGTATGCTCGATGACAGTACTGCAATATGTGAAAATATAGGCTGGACTGATGGATTTCGGAAGGGTATTTGGTATATTTATCTTGTGTGTTAGTTGTTAAAAGCATAGAAATTCGATAGAATCATCCATAAACGGCCTCATTTTGAGTGATTTTGGTACTAATTACTGAAAGCCACTTGTTGCTTTGACCCTGCCATCTTACTGTCAGTTCCAACACATGTTGCTGTCACACTGGCTGTATATAACAGATGGAGTTGGGATTTCTGTTTGTGATAACTTGTGGGGGTATATTGCATTTGGTTTATGGTTTAGGGAAGCTTCAAAATCACGCTACGGGAAAATTACCACGAATTCTTCGCCAGCATTCATTTTTCAGTTTATGTTTGCTGTGTTGTGTTATATCATCATGGTATTAGAAAACTTTTCACAATCTGTGATACCGGGTATTTTGCAGAAATTTATATTTAAACAGAAAAACGAACCAAGTAAGTAATCGTTTGTTGATTTTTTATAATTTTCTTGTTTTTAATTTGAGCGAAGTGTAATCCGGCAATAGCCGGCTTGAACGATGTTCTCCTGAGCATTTGCAATGGAGCTATTTTTAACGTAGCTGCCTTAAATCAAAAATTTGTAGTTTTTAACTTTCCCGTTCAAAAAGATGGTGACATTAAAAATGTGGACGTAGAAGAAATCGAGGAGACAAGAAAGGTCGACAGGAAAAAAGTTAAGAAAAGGAGGCGAAGGGAAAAAAGAAAGTTCGTAGATTCTTCTGATGATATCGAACTTCCAAAGGACAGGTGATGTTTTGTTTCTTTATAGAAATTTTAGTTCTCGTTCATGAGGCATTATTTGTATTGTAAGACGACTTTTTATTTCGGTAGCCTTCAGCTTAAGAGCTCTGCTAGAGGTATTAAATAGTGAAAGATTTGGATGACGTTAGCCTTTTTGGTTATGAAGATTTTTTCATTATAACCACCAGTTTATTGATCTTTCTAGATGTCAATAATTTAATGAACGATAGTCAATAAAAAAAACTTATCTTTGGATAGGTTGCTATTTTTCACATATTGTACTTGTACATATCAAAATTTACCAATGTTTGAATGATTTATTTATTGGCTTATAAAATATTTTCTTGTGTATATTTTCTTTGCTGCCTCTGAATGTAAATCTTTACATTTCAGTGAGCTTATTAATTCAGAAGATAACATTATGGAAAGCGATGAAGAATTTTTGGATTTGAACTCGGCATTTGTAACTCTAGCCGTGAGCAGGAAAAAAATACATAATCGCAATATGGGTATTGATGGTAACCAATCAGGGGTTAAGGATAAAGCAACCAAAATGCATGCAAGTATATTTAATAATCTTG
This sequence comes from Uropetala carovei, assembly GCA_036926305.1. Lineage (NCBI taxonomy): Eukaryota > Metazoa > Arthropoda > Insecta > Odonata > Petaluridae > Uropetala > Uropetala carovei. Next base: position 6,330,445 of record JAXCHB010000172.1, on the reverse strand, counting down.
ATTGTTTGGTATTTATATTGTTAATTTTAAAACGTGTTAATACTTATAAGTATGAAATGTTTGATAAGCTGATATGTAGACCTGTTCTTATAAACTTTTACTTATGTGCTTTCTCTTAGCATGTATTACTTTGCATTCCCTTTAAATGGCAGGATTAATAAGTTAGAAAACATCTTTTTTATAATTTCATTGTTTAGGATGAAGAAGCCGAAACAAAATATATAGCAGCTGCCAGTGAGAGGTTAGCAATTCAAGGTTGTAGATTAGCTGCAAAGGAGCATCATGAGCGTGCCATTGATATGTTTACCAAAGCCATAGAGTTAACACCAGGTGATTATAGATTTTATGGGAACAGAAGCTTCTGTTACTGCCAACTTGGACAGTATAAAAGGTATTTTTTTTAAATAATGGAATGTATTGCTTAAAAATTTGCCACTTTGTACTATCCTCAAACATAACATTCTTAAATGATTGTATTAGAACTGCATACATTCTAATTCACTAAAATCTCTTAAATATGGCATCCTTGGGACATGGAAGTTGCTTGTTTTGGGTAATTTCACAGATTTCAGAAATCCAAGTGTTGAAAAGCATGAATCCATTTCTTACATATCAAAAGCAGAAGTGTTAAAATTGAGACGTAATTAATTAGGAAACGCCAAATAAGAAATAATGGATGCAATAACATTGATCATTTGCTCTGCTTATAAAACCTTTCTTTTCCAAATTTGCAAGCATAATGTAGAAAAATGGTGATGAGGGTGAGGTGACATAGATTTTCTGGGGTGACATAGATACAGCCAAACCAGAAAACAATTTTGTTCTTGTATCTTTTTTATTTAATAGCTTCTTTATGAAAGGAATTTGGTTTTTGGATTGCAGTATTTAGAGATTATGCTGTATCAATGACAATAATAAGTTCTGGTTTGCTCAAATCATAGCTGCATGACTTCCTACTCTTTGCTTCCTCTAATTACTTAATATTGAGTTGTTAAGATGTTAACTATTCTATGAAATTTTGCTTTGGAATTTGGCTTTTCTGTGTGTAATTAATTTTTGTTTTAATACATTAGTTAATATTTAGATTTTGATAGTAATATATTAATTTTCATTCCCAGGGCCTTAAAAGATGCAGAAAAAGCAATAAATCTTGCACCAGAAAATCCTAAAGGGTATTTTCGAAAAGGAGAAGCTCTCCAAGCGTTAAATGTAAGTGATATATTAAATGCATAGTTTGTTGGAATGAAAGGAGTTTTTCATTTACTGAATCAATCTTCATTTGCTAACCTATATTTTAAGAAATATAAATCTATGCATTATGTACAGCATCGACCCAAATTTTATGAGCATCCGTTTAAAAAAATGCATTACCTCAGGTGATGCATCTCTTCTCCAAGTTTCTATTATGAGCAAAAAAACCAGTTAATTTTTTTAAAATTTATTTTTCTAATTTTTTAGAAGCTATTAAAACGTTAGTGACACAGAAATGGAGTTTTTGTCCTTGGCTTGGAGAAATGTTGAGTGTATCATAAAATTAACTAATTTATTTTCTTCAAATTTTGCTGTGACTTCAGTATTAAAGTAACAATTGACATAATAAAATGGATTTTATATGGATGATGCCTATATATACATTTAAAAGTGATGTTACCATTATTTGTTATATTATTTTAAATTTTGGACAGATGAAAACTTAAAGAATATTGTGGAATCTATTTTTATTTTAGTTTTACGCGCACACAATTAATTATACATTGATTCTGCCATTCTTGAGTTATTCAAAATCCTTTGGGATTTGAATACAATAATATAAGGAAGTAAAGTTAACATGAATGGTATTAAAATTTACCAAAAGATTTAGGTAAATTTCTCAAGCTTTTTTCATCAAAATTATTAATATATTGTGTAAATTTTTAAAATTTAAGGATAAATATTTTGAGTCTGTCATCTTCATTGGTGTGAAATATAGTAAAAGGTTTTAAATTTTGTTGGAAGAAAAACACATGAACTTTCCTTCTTATCGCACATTTAGTGAATTCATCCATGCCCTTAAAAACAGTTTTAGATACTGGTTTCAATTTCTTTGGGGAGGAACCGTTCCCGTATTCAAGTATTCCTTGATTATACCCAACACGCTTTTCACTGAAAACCCTGTCTCCTCAGCAATCTGCATTACAAGGTCCACTTTAGATGTGTCCAGCATTTTGAGGGAAAGGCTTTTAAACAAGTTAACTACACACATTTTCTGTTCACTATGAATAACCTGCCGTCTTTTGTTCTTCTTCACTGGGGACAAGATACTTACACCCGGTGTACTCATTGCAACAGCAATGATAGCAATAGTTACGGAAACAAAAGTAATAATAACAAGAGTATCAATATCTATGTTAACAATAACAACAGGAACTATAACAATAGTAACTGTAATAGTAGTTACTATATTAATAGTAACAATATCAATACGAATAATAACAAAAAAATAATAACAAGAAATAACAAAGGAGCAGTAGTGAAAAGGCAACGATACGCACGAGAGCACAGTCATATGACGAATGATTAGTGGGAAGGAGTGGGGGAAAGTAGGGGAAAAAGGAATGCGCAGGGAGTTCCCTCCCTCCCTGGAGAGAGTCGTCAGTAAAGCCGGATCACGTGAACAATAGCTGAAAACATGCGAGCAGGCATTGTGACATCATGGCAAACAAGTTTGAAATGGAGTGTAGTCGGTCCTGGCATAATTCTTTCACCTGATTCTATGTTTTTGTAAAATTCTGAATATAAAGTGCAAGGATTATGCCAGTAAATATAGTATCTTATTCTGCATAATTTTAATTTACTATTCATATCTTTGGTTTAAAATATTTTGAAAGAGCTTTGTATGAAATGTTGGTGATTATAGATAATAAGCCAGAAAAATTCTGGCTCAGATATTTCTTAAATGACAGTACTAATACCCTCAGTGGTATAACATTTCCTAGGATTGCCATTCTTTACCAAAGACAAAATATTGTAAATTAAAGCCCATATTTTGAAGTAACACTTTAAATGGAATTATTGAATGTCCAAGAATGCAAATAAAGTATCTTGATTTTCTGTCAGTCAAGGAAGCACTTTTTAAGATAAGATCTATAGGTTACAATGTTTGTTTTTGTCTAAAATTAAATAAATCTTAAATATATATGTAGATGTTGAAGATATTTATACATGTTTTATTGCATCATTTAGAAACTTAAGGAATCGAAGGATGCATTTGAGCACGTTCTTAAGCTAGATGAGGATTGTGAGGATGCACGGATGGAGTTAAGAATTGTGAATGAAAACCTAGAAATGACTTCCAAGGAAAATAGTCATCAATCTATGAATTATCTGGATAGCACACTGGTAAGTTGGTGAATATTGGTGTTAATCTGTGTGTGGTGTAATTGTTTAAGTTCTGTGTTAGTGGTGCTCAACTCTATATTTATGCAAGGTTAGTATACATTCCATTTTAAGGACCATCATTTCCAAAATATAGTTTCTTTTAAAAAAAATGCTTAAATTAATGTTGAGGCTATGTTGTTGTTGATAAAAGATTTAATCAAGAAAGTTAGGGCAATATATTGGAAGAAATCAGTGGCATCGTATGACTGAATCATGATATAAAATCGTGTCTTTTTATTTCATCTTGAAACCTGTTCAAAATTTAACGAATATAAAACCATGGAATAATTCCAGTTTTCTTTTGGAAGCTGCATTATTAGGCCACAGTTTAAGTATGTATCTGCATCATAGATGGCAAATGCGTTTTTTTATTTTACAGTCATAACTTCAAATTGAAAAAAGTCCAGTCTCAGTAGCTGAAGGAATAGGTAGTGTTGACCTTTCATCCATGAGATTATAGGTTTGTATCTTACTGAAAACTAATAATCTCTTTTTCCTTAGTTACTGGAAGTTTACTTTGCTTTTCATAAGTAATCTTTGAAAACTTTATGTTTGCTTTTTTAATACATAAATTGATAATGTGTTAATGCATGGAGCATATATGGTATTCTTCAAAATTTTAATTATTTAAATTAATTTCAGTCATGTGGAGGATCCTTGAGTTCTGGTGGAACTTCACCCCATGGAGATATGCCATACCTAAATAGAGTTGACTCAAAAATGGAGTAAGTACTCATTTTATGTTCAAAAATAGAAATGATACTTAATTGGTAATTGTTGATAATATGGTGGCGTCTATTCTGTAAAAGCAGTCTTGAATTTCTTACCAACAGTTTTATGATAGTCCAGAGTATCCCATAAGTCTATTTACCCAATTTTTAAGATTTAGTAGCAAAAATTAAACACACTCCTCTATTTAAAATGTAGTTTAATTACTCATATTCATCCTGAAATGTGATAATTGAAATAAATTTAAATAAAAAATATTATTTTACTTTATACAACTTTTATATTTTCAACACACTAAAAAGAATAAAATAAATTTCTCAGAGGAGCATGGGAATTTTTTTGGATATAGCTTTAATCAAAAACCAAATTAAGATGATAATTTCAGTGGAAAAGGTGAATTATCTAATTAATCCAAATGTGTTTTCATTCTATAAATTGATCAAAACAAGTTATTAAGCTAAACAGGAAAAACCTAAATATGCTTAACACTAGGGGTACAGGGGTCAGCCTCCTGCCTACAAGTACTGGGTACCGTAAATTGACGGGTGGAGGCATTTCCCACTTTTGACGCCTGTTTTTAATATAAATGTGTTGGTTTTCAATAAATAAGATGTATTTTCATGAGTTTCATCCATTTGAGTTGTCTTACCGCATTATAGCCTATTTTTTTGGGCAGAGAAGGTACAATGCAAGAAAAACAGAGTTTACAGTAAAAGAAACAAATTTATTTTTCTCGTAGCAAAGAACACATGAGACCCATTCAGAATGGTAAAATTACAATATTCTTGCTTTTATCATACGTTCTGAGATATTATTTGCTTAGATATCATCTAAATACGCAAATAAAACACGCTGTCACCCTCCCGCCCAGAAGAGTTCCCCTCGATACTTCCTTGCTCTGGCTTTGCATAAAAAAGCTGAATTACACACTGCCCGTTCATATGAGCACTATTCCAACTGAGGTTTTGTATCGCATATATACCACAATATATTTTGAAGTGTGTCTTTGTGTATTTGTTCATAGAACTCCTCCTAAATGGTAAAAGCTAGAATAACCAAATTTGGTATGATTATTCCTTACATCCTAACTTAGTGAATGGTCAAGGTTTGGTCAACCAGGATTGATCAGTGCTGCCAATATAGGGGATTAACATTTTTCCATAAGATAACACGTATGAATTCATTTCTTGACATGCAAGGTATTCTTCCTTCAAGCATCAAAATACGTAAATATGGACCGATTTTTATCGTTTTTGCTTTATTCGACGAATAAAACTATACTATCTTATTCCTGCAAAGTTTACATGTTATACGGTCGAAGTTTTCAGAAATACGTTATTTGATTCGAAATTTTGTGGATTTTTCGTACTCTTTCTGGGCGTTGCCATGGCGGCTGTCATTGTTACCTCTGATTCAGTTAGCTTCAATGAAGTTTACAAATAGACCAAAGTATTCGCTTCGCACTTCTGTTTAAGCAACGAAACGATCGATGATTATAGATATCAACGTAAATAGATACTGATTATTATTCAGGAAGCATTTATTGTTGAAAGTAATTGAACCTTCTTTTGTCTATTGAATACTGGAATCTTACATTTTTTGTAAGTAAAATAATTATATTCTACATTATAATGTTTATTAACATAAATAGGCTCACCTATCTGGTGTACTATTACCAGTCAGTGTTCAATCATGGACAGCTGTACGTTGCTTTTTCACGGGTTTCTTGCTTACAAGACATAAATGTAAACATTTCATAGGCATAATTACACAAGAAATGAAGCTGGATTTGGCAAAAGTGATATATATGATAGGAAATACAATTATCATTATATTTTAATGCAATACATTCGGAAACAGATTGTTACAAGCAAATATGATTAATTGTTAAGAAAAGCTAATTGTAAGTTAAAAAGTATCTACTATATATTTTAAAGAGTTTGTATGTTGTGCTGTAGTAGCTTCACTAAATCCGTTGAAATTCAACGGGAAATTCTGCTAGTATGAAATAAAACCATTTGAAAGGACACCTTTATTACTCATAATAAGACGAGATACATCATTTTTAGAGTCAAATACGATTTTTTTGCATACCAAAATACGTTATGGAACATTGTCAGACAGAGAACAATGTTCAAGCGTCCAAATTCCTCCATGAAAAGGCAAAAAGGGTAGAAAAATAGCCTACCCATCAATTGACAGGTCATGGTACTAGTAGGTAAAAGATCCTATTATGAAGAATCTAAAGCGGAGAAAAAATTACAACACAGTGCAAAAAGAACATTAGCCTAAAATATTAAAAATCAGAAAATATAAGAAATCTACAACCAGTTGTACAAGAGTTGCAGCGCTGAGAAAACCAAAAACCGTCAGTTGACGGCACCCGGTACTCCTAGTGTGTTGTATTTCAATCAGCAAAAAGCAAATGTTGAATATAAAAATTTACGGCGATCGTTGAGTGATGGGAAACTTTTGATTCCAAAGATGCCATAAAACTTAGGTATATATCAACTCTGCAAATTTTTCTATAAAATTAAATATTAGCGGATGTGACATCAGTATAATTGCTAAAAATTTTCATTAAAATTGTAGAAAGTGCAGTAAAAGTGTAGTTTTGAAGCATTTGAAATATATTATTGGAATTGCCATTTTCTTGTTTTGATATCCAAAGTTAAAATTTTAAAAATTTGAATTTCCTCTTATGAAGGGTAAATATTTAACTGTTACTTAAAATAATGATTAAAGCATTTGTTGCAAATCCCTTTTAAGAAAGGAACTTTTATAATGGAAGTGTATAAGAAATTTTAGGATGATATTCCAAAAAATACCTCTTAAAAGTTTACTACAAATACTTTAAGGCTAACATGGCAAACTCAAAGAAGTGTCAGAGCCATACCAAAGCAATGGATGTGTTGGAAGGGTCACATTAAGATTACAGTTGTTAAATGAGTGTCAGAGTTGGAAAAAATAGACTTTTTCGATAATAATGGATCTTTTTTGGCAAATAAGAACAATAATTTAGTAGCAGCATTCTGTTGTACCTGACTAACTAAGAAAATAAGTGAGGGGAGAATTGCAGAGCAAATTACATATGGCACTTTTTTCGCCTACTGATATAACGTATATATTTGAATATAAGACGAGGTTTTTTTCCAATTTTTATGACCAAAAAATCGCTAGTCGTCTTATAATCGCACGGTGCATAATAGTTTGACTGACAGAGGAGCAGAGATAGGTAGAGATGGGAAGAATCGAATAGTTATAATCGAAACACAGGCAGACCTCGTCTTTTGCAGCTTTATCTTTCGCGTGTTTCGATCTTTCGCGGTTCCGCATTTGCGATAGCAGGCCGCCATTTTTTTTCAAGATGGTGGACAAATTTTGTTTAAAGCCTGTGTTAAGTAGGTGTCCCAGCTATGTCAATGCAAAATTTCAGCTCTATCAGTGCAGTAGTTTTTGCGTGATTGAGTGGCAGACAGACACCACTTCATTTTTATTTATAAGATTAGTCATTTTGCGCTGAGATTTGCTGTTTTAACATATTAATGGTTCAATTCTATAGCGAGAATAATCTGATAATATTATTATATTATTTATATTAATTGCTAATAAAGAATTATCCGGCATTGTTCGGCTTCAAGCTTATGTGTAAATGAACCGAAAAATTTTTGTTAACGAATGAGTATTCACAATCCTTTGCTTTGTCATTCGGATCTTCCTCTGCTTCTCTACACCAAATTAGTTGGTCCGACGACTTCCATCAAACATCGTTTTTTAGGTCAGTGGTTTCCAAACTGGGGCGTGTAAGATTTGGCTGATACAATATCACTTTTGTCCTAGTCGTGAGACCTACATTGCACCGCTCTCAAATTCCATTCTAAAGGGGCCAGATCTTTTGCTTCCTTGCTTATCTTTAGGCATTAATCACATTCATACTGGAGTACCCTCAACGAATCTTCATTTCAGTTTAGTCCGACTACATTTAAGATGTTTTTGTTTACGTTAAGGCATATTCTAATTTTATTCTCAAGTTCCCACTTTGGTGCAGTTTAATATTTCTTTCAGCTCTTGAGCTTAAGTGCTGTATCTCTCATATACTCTTAACGAATTCGTATCTTCTTTATTGGTTATGTGGCTCCGAGATGTCTGTGGATATATTGTAGCATTTTTTTATTTTTCTTTCTCACTGGGTTCCCATAACATCTCACTTCATAGTCGAAAATCTGCTCCAGCTCTAGTGAGTTGAAAATATTTTCGTTCTTGTGCCGGTTGGAGAAAGGTTGGCTGGGCATGTCGGTATAAACAAAAGGAACTACTCTCTCAAACGCTTTGCTCACATTTAAGATAGAACGCTTGCTACGGCTAGTTGGTGGCATTCTTTGGTGTTGCTCGGCCCAACATCTTCATCGTTGTTCGTCCCTTGTGCTTTATAATATAATTGCACCTGATTATACAGTGAAAGTGTAAATTGAATTCGTTTTCGTATAGTAGCATCAGTAAAACCACTGGCATTTTATAAGATAATAGTGTGTTTTATTGTTATTGTTTCATCTGTGTTACTGTCTTCTACCTTCACTTACAACAGTGAAGCAGTTTATATGCGTTATGGAAATGGGATAAATAAAACATTAGTTTCTGCAGCTAAAACCATAAATAAAAATAAATAAAATTTAATAAAACGAGATCGGAAACCCAGAATCCCGGGATTGGAAATTTAGAATCCTGAAATCCCGGGATTGTGAAATTCCTCCGGGATTGCAATCCCTAGTGGTAAACTGCATTTTGTTTCTACAAGCTAGGAAGGCTCCTAGAAACTATTCTCATTTTCATAAAGTCCTGGGTTCGAATCCATGAGACATATTTTCCCATAAGTTTACACGGGATTTTTGATTTTTCGGAGTGCAAGGGTTTTTGCCTTTATTCATTAAAACACATAAATATGGACCGATTTTCTTCGTTTTTGCTTTATTCGATGGCTAAAACTCTATACTATCTTATTCTTGCGATGTTTACATGTTACACGGTCGATTCATACAGAAATACGCAATTGTTTTCGAAATCTTACGTATATTTCGTACTCTTTCCGGGCATTGTCAAGGCGACTGCCATTGTTGCCTCTGATTCAATTAATGCCAATTAGGCTATGCGTGCACTACCGACTTTTAGTTGGCCAACTCTTAGTTGGTTGAATGATGGGTGATCCAACTAGAAGTTAGCTGACGAAAGTATGCGCGCACTTGACGACTAAAGTTGGCCAACCATACAACTCTAGCATCTCATTTCTGAAATGGATTGTCGTGAAGTAGCTACCGTTTGTGCCTTAGTTATTAGAAACTTTGTAATAATGATTGATTCCTTAATAAATCACTTCTTCATTGTTGTAATAAGTCTATAATAAGATTGATGGCATAATATAATATTTCTTCAATTACCGCAGCATTGTTGTCCGCAGTTATCTTCTACCGATCGTTGGGGTTAAAACGGCTGTACCCGCTTTATGGTTAACAAACGGACACATGTTCATATGAACGTTTTTGCTTATTTTGACCTCCAGAACACGTCCTTGAAATATTGAGGTTTCCTCCTGAATCACCCTGTATATATATACAGGGTGTATTTAAATTCCACCAACAAACTTCTAGGACTTGTAGGTGAGTTAGAGGTATGATCCGAAAAATTAATACGAGATACCTGCGTCGCCTCATTACCCAGATACAGCCCGATGAATGTACCGTTGCCCCTGTAGAGGTTGCAACCATCCTCGCGCCTCTATCGCTGCATGTAGTTACGTAGTTGGGACTGCTATGTGCGGTTCGACGTGACTGATTTGGCCGCAGTGAACTGCACTCCTTGATACCCCGATCAGTAGCTTGTTAGTCTGGCACGTGCCACCATGTCTCTGTTGTGAGTTTGTTTGCATTAGTGCATGAGTGACTTCAGCAGTGGATGCGTATACGTGGGAAGAAATTTCAGATATGCTCCTTGCGTTCTGTGCAGCAGACGGAAATGGCAGGAAGGCTCAGCGGCTGTATCAGGGATGCTATCCTAATCGGCGACTTCCGCACCACAGCACGACAGTCGAACAAGGCCATCAGCAAAAATTTTCCATCAATGTCTGGTGTGATATTGTTCATGATTTTGAATAGGCCCCTACGTAATTTCTCCACATAAAGATTGTGCATATCCTGCCCTCTCAGGGTCTTATTTAATTAAATGAAACTAATACCTTCCGGCTACTGATAGAGAAATGGAGGAGTGCAGTTCAGTGTGGCCAGATCAGTGACGTCGAACCGCGCATAGCAATCCCAACTACGTAGCTACAAGCAGCGATAGAGGCATGGGGATGTTGCAACCCCTACAGGGGCAACAGTACATTCATTGGCCTTTATCTCGGTAATGAAGCGATGCAGACAACTCGGAGTAATTTTCCGGATCATACCTCGAACCCACCTACAAGCCCTAGAAGTTTGTCCGTGGAATTTAAATATACCCTGTATATCAGAGGCGTATCCTGAGTTCAAGACGTGGGCTATCTTACCCTAACCCAGGGGCGGATCCAGAAACTTCTCAAGGGGGAGGGGGGGGGGCGGCGATCGCCCCTCCACCTATCGAATCCACCCCTGCCAACTGCCCTATATTTTGAAAATTCCTACCCCTATCAGAATCCTTTCCCTTGCTATACAGACCTAATCTGCAGCGTATAATTGAGGATTTTTGCGAGGAAAGGATTTAAGAAAGCTCCCAGTGGAGTGCAATGGGGTTATCCAAGGAGGGGGCGATCGCCCCCCTTGGATCCGCCACAGCCCTAACCCTGAACAATAAATATTTTTAAAAACTGAAATAGCAAACTTTCTGATGTTTATCACAGGCCGTAACTAAATAACTTAAACTGTTGAAACCAGTCTTATTCCACATACGTTCCTAAATATATTGATTTGTTTTAATTCTCTGGGCTTCACAGCTAGCCTGGAATATACGCCCTTGATTATATATATGTATGTATATATATGTGTGTGTGCGTGCGCGTGTGTGTGTATAAATACTAAGGAAGAGGAAAGGTAAGTAAGGATATTTTGGGCAACTAGGTGTTGAAGGGAACCCAGTGAACACTTACCGGAAGTAGAGCCGCTGGGGTGTTGGAGAGACACATTTGTAGAGGTTAGAGGTTTCCGTCAACACCTAGTTGCCCAAAATATATATATATATATATATAATTGACACATTTAATCTTGTAATTGAATTTCAATTATGAATGCAGTTGGACCGTGTGGTTTGTATTGTTCTGTATAACTTTACTAATAATAAAAACATAATCTATTCCAGTAAGAGAATTATAAAATAAAGGAATTTTGCAATGAATTTCAGATGTTGTGTTGTCATATGTAAAAAACACTTTCGTGCAATAAAAGTTATACAGAACAATACAAACCTCGCGGCCCGACTATGTTTATCATTAAAATCCCATTACATTAATTTTTTATGAAAAAAACGAATGTTCCTTGAATATTTTAAACAAATAAAATATTTGAATACAGCACATGCATACCTTTATTTGCTTTTTCCTGTGGTGTCATTTCACTCCAATTAGGTACCATGATAATGCAAATCTCAGTCCACAATTTCTCTTTCAGATTACGATCACTGTATTCCTTCTTTATTTTGTCATATAATGCAGGTCTACTTTCCACACACACAATAAATTTTTCAATCCAATCTTCGCCATCCATTTCTGTAAAATTTGTTCACAGCCCAAGGAGAAGGACAAGTGTTAGCTGAGCACTCAGGAAATTACTGCGGACGATCCGTAGATAAGCCAGCTTTTAGCTGGAAGTGTGTGCAGACACCTTCTGACCTGTATGTTTCAAGAGAGTTGGCCAACTGCTCGGTCGGCGGAGAGTTGTGCACAGACACAACTAAAAATTGACTCAACAAAAAGTTGGATAAGTGCGCGCAGTCTCATTTACCACAATGTACCTCACTCATCCAACTAAAAGTTGGCCAACTAAAAGTCAGTAGTGCGCGCATAGCCTTAAAACTTCAAAGACGTGAAAGAATAGTATTATTCGCTTCGCACTTTGTTTAACCATCAAAATTATTGCTGTAACGATGTCAACATTTATACATAGCAACATACATATTTACAGATAATTATTCAGTTAACTGCGTATGAGAAGCATTTCTAACAATTCAGTCAAAGCAGTTGAATCTTCCTATCATTGTCTGAATGCTGCAGTCTTATCTCTTTGTAAGTAGAACCATTATATTATACCTCCATAATGTTTATTAATGCAAATAGGCTCACGCATAAATTTTAAATTAAATGAGAATGGGGACACGATACTTTTTTAAACATTACATGGTTATCGTCTTTTCATTGATAATCTACATAAACGGTTGCATTGATTGTTAAAGAAAAAAGAAAGGACATATCTATATAATAAAAAGCAATTCTCTGTCTATAACGCTAACTTAAAAGCTAATAACTCGAGAAGTAATGAAGATAGAAACTCAAAATTTGGCAGAGATGCTTGATTAACACTTTTTCGGGTGATAATGAATTTAAATCGCGAAAAAATTCCTTGGTTCGACTCCATTGGAAGCATTTCCATTTCCCATTACTTAACATGTAAAACGCGATTTTTCGAAGTGCAGACTTTTATTCATTTGGAAATTAAAATTAGAAGGAATTAACCTAAGACCTTCGGATTTGAACCATTTTGAAGAAAATATTATAAAGTTTCTTATTCTGTTCATCTTTTTTCGCCCACAGTTCAAAATATCCCACGTTAAACGTTTAATTTACATATTTTATGGAAATCTTGCCATTTTAACGGAATGTTGCCATGGTGACTAATTATATTGTTAGACCTCAAAATCCTATTGTTAAATCAATCCTTATGGGTGTAAGCATGCTTTGCTTTTAATACGAGATAGGGAGAGAGGGAGGGAGGAAGAGATAGGGAGGGGGAAGGAGAGAGAGAGGGAGGGAGAGAGAGAGGCAGAGGGAGAGAGGGAGACAGACAGCCAAATGACTTTATTGAGAGCAAAATTGAGACTATATAGTCCCTTCTTACATTTGAGAGAGGGAGAGAGAAGGGAAGGAGAGGGTGAAAGGGAGGTGGCGAGATATAGGGAGAGAGAGAGGGGGGGAGGGAGGTAACTATTTTAAGGTTAACTAAAGATATCCCGTCATATTGAGGCAATTACGCTAGTATTTGAATAAAAAGAAAAACGTAAAAGTCCACGATCAATTACTGTGTAAGGAAATGCATTTTTAGAGTTAAATGTGAATTATTGAGATCAACTTATTTTACGTACTTCATCATTTTTTATAAATCAATTGAAAATTCAGCACACAATCTTTGCGTGGGATCAGCTAGTATTCTAATATTTAGTGTCATATCTGTGAGATTTATGATTTAGAAAACTTTATTTTCAAATTGCTCTCATAAGCTTATTGCTGTTTATTGTTATATCTATGAGATTTGTTAATTACTTAGAAAACAAATTTATTTTAAAGCCTCATCCATCTTTGTACCTTTTTTCCCTGTCTGATACATCAGCCAGACAGACAACTTTCATTCTCAGATCTGTCCAAATTCATTTATAGTGTACTGATTGTATATACAGTAATACCCCGATTTACCTTGCCCCTATTTACATTGATTCAAAGTTATGTCGTCAGTCATTTAGTACCTATGTACCAATTGATGTTGGTTTGCTTTGAAGTTACGCCGTTATCTCAGATTTTTTGGAAAATGGGAAAAAGTTGAAAAATCATCAGATTTTTCCGTTTCCATGTTCTTGAACCTTTTAATGAATTAAAATATGTACTCAGTTAATATACATTTTTAAAGTATTAATACAAAAAACAATTATAATCACTCGTAAATTAGAAAAGATAGTGTAAAGACGGAATTTTAGAATTTGGTTTGGATTCACTGCTCCCTCCTATGTTGTGCAATTTATTGGATGATCTCTTTATGCCAATACTAGCAGAAATCTCCTCATCGATAGCCCTCTTTTGTTAATACCTTAACTATTTTGGTTGTAATATTATGCAACTTTGTCCCCACTTTGCTGTTTTTGACATAATATTATGCACCGATGCGGAGCTTCACGTATTGCTTGTTCATCTATGAATGGGAACTTCCCCAAGTGGATGGGGAGCTTTTTCGTGTAGCGTCTTGTGAGTAAATATTGGAAGGTTAGGAACAAACTAGTCTAAACACTTGAAAAGAGGATTTCCATCTTCCTTTCAAATGATGAAATCTTTCATTCTCAACAAAATTTCACCACTCCAAATTCCTTGAAGTGGATGAGGGAAAAGGACCAAACTTGCACCTACCTATTCTCCAGCCAGAAAACCCTCAGTAGTCATTGTGCTATAGTTATCAGTTAGTGTATTCTTTCTGCCTACTTTTGCGAGTTTATGCCTGCAGCGCAAGCATAACCTAGGTAAATGTTTGCTTGGTCACATAAATACACATATGCTTCGTAGATTTTGACGTCTTTTGTGAATATCAACGTAGATGCAAGCATATTGCAGAGAATTTACTATTGATACAATTTATATAGCCTGTTCAGAAATCTTCTTGTAAGATGCTCAACCCCTTTTTTTCACCGGCGTTTCGGGAAAAATGGTGCCTGGGGTACACAAGTAAATACGGTAAGTAATATTCAAGGTAAAAATTCTGATCACTTGCATGCATCACCTCCTTATAACATTGATTCTTATGGGAAAAATGGTTTCGATTTACGTTGATTTTATTTATGTCATGATTTTCAGGAACGCATCCTCAACATAAATCGGGGTATTACTGTATTAATGTCATGATTAACATTTCTTTATCCTTAGTCCCTCAAATCCAGATGGATCTTGCTCCTTGTGGATTGGAAACATATCATCTGCAGTAACAGAACAGCAGTTATTTGCAATGTTTTCTGAGTGAGTATTTTTATTTTTTATTTATCTTAAAACCTATTACTGAGTATTAGGTATTTTAGCAGTAGGAGAGGAATTTTTCAAGCAGTTGTATAAATATTTGCATCTATAATATATAGTTGCTTCTTACATAGGATATATCTATATTATATTGATGCTTCTTACATAGGATGAGGAGGAGGAAAGAAAGGAAATCTGATATTGTAAAAATTTCAATTTTTGGGACTATCTTGCCCCATTATTGCCCCATAAGGGGATAAAAATTATAAGGCATTTTTTAGATGAGCTAGAGACATGAAATTTGGCACAATTATTGGATTTTGATCACAACCGATGAAAAAATTGACATTATAACACTTCCAATTTTTAGGAGCTGTTTTGCCCCATAAGGGGATAAAAAATATAAGGCACTTCTAGATGAGCTAGTCTTGAAATTTGGCAAGAATATAGATTTTTGGTCGCAATCAATGGAAAAAAATCCTATATTATAAGGATTTCAATTTTTGTTGCTTTTCCTAATAATTGAAAGTAGTCTGAAATGCTTGCTATTAGTACAGTGTTTCTCAAACTTTTTCATTCACACCGCCTCCTATTTTTCAATGTACTTATTCCGCTTCTCCCAAAATTCTGCGGAGCACCAGTTCATCTCTGATGGCACACCACTGTGCCGCAGCACACTGGTTGAGAAACACTGTACTATTATATAATAATACTGATGTGCTCCTATATGGCAATCTTAAGTTTATTAGTGTGTATCATGCACCTTAAATTATTTCTACTGTTATTTAATGGATATATGTTAAAATATTCACTTTAATAGATACAGTACACTCCCTTTAATCCGGCAACCAGAAAGCCAGCTATGTTTTTATATTTGAAGTCATCTTGCTAATAATCTGGGAAGATTTCCAGAAAGCGTTCAAGTTTTGTCTCAGTGCTTCTTTTGTTTTACGGTCGGTATTCCACGCCTAGCCGACATGTTTCAGCATTGTTTATAAGTCATTCATAGAACTCATTTTCTTCAGCCCTTGTAAACAACCTAGCAGGCCTCTTGGACTATCTTTGAGATCAATCTGGATCATTCCAACCCATCTATAAGAAAGAAAGATTGTATTCACAAGACAAATGATAATAAAATGGGGAAGAAGCCTGAGCTCAGCTTGGGATGTCCACTAATGATGAGAATACATGTGTTGAAGTCCAGTTGAAGTGTAAAAGTTATGACATTAATCCATGAAGGACACCAGAAAATAATTAATAAATAATTTTCAGTCATATCACTCGCTTGTTAGTAAACCATCACCTGTGGTGAGTTTTCCTTTTCGTCGGCACCAATAGACACTTTCTTACTATGTGGAATGGAAAATCTTGCATGGTACATCTCTGCATTTTTTAAGGAATAAACGTAAATCGAAAAACCAGGAAATCGGGAAATCCGGCAACATCTCGGTCCTGAGCGTCCCAGATTTGTGAGAGTGCACTGTGACATAGACATTTAAACAAACAGCTTGAATACTTTTACTTACTATAGTATGCTGAATATCTATCAGAAGTTTTCTTTAAATAATGATTGATTGAGATAAAATGTAGGGAGTCAATAATGAAGAAATGAGTCATTTTCTGGACACAGTTTACTCTGTTTTTGGAAATATCAATGAGGATTATTCACTTCCAATAAAGCATGTTTGTCATACATGAAATATAACTATTTCTTAAATATTTTGCTTGTAAAGTCCTTATGTGGAAGACCATAAACAATCAAAGCCATAAATTTCATTGAATGTAAGTGGTATTTAGATGTTGAAATTTTTTCTCTGAAATTTTTTTCCAATTGCTTGAAAATATTAAATCTTTAGTAATACCATGGTATTTATCTAAATGTATATTAAATTGGCAGTGTTCATGGGCCAGTATGCATATTAGTTAAGTCATGCAATGTAAATTTTTCAATGCACGGAATTGAAAAAGAAATTACAATGCATTCACTAAAAATAGATCATTCATTCATTCTTTAGGTATGGCTTTGTCTCAAGTGTTAGAATATTACCGAAGAAATTTTGTGCCTTCGTAAATTTTCAAGAAGCAACATCTGCAGGGATGGCAATGAGGTACTTGCAACGGACTACCCTATGTGGCGAGAGGATTCTTATTAGATTCCCAGACAACCCTTCTCTTATTTTACCGAAAACTTCACCAACAAATTCTATGTCTACTTCACCTTCTCTATTGCAATCTCATAGGGCTAGGCCATTCAACAGCCGAAATTCAAATAAAAAATGATGGTGTTAAACGTTAAAGAATTACTGGAGTTTTTACTGTGTACTGGTAGAATTTTTTTCAATGAAATTATTAATTATTATTTGCTGTTTCACTATTTAAGATTCCGTCTCATTATAGATTTATTTATGCAAGTCCTATAATATTTGCAATTTCTTTTTCTTTGGGAAAATTGTTTTTATATGCTATGGGCAGTTTTTATATTTGAATGATTTCTTGTTGTCATTTTGCTAATGCCCCTGCATTTTAAATTTGATTTGTGGACACCTTTTTTGGGTAATTTGACTTGGCCATTTATGAAATTTGTGAGGCAAAAATGTGGTAACCCACACTTATGCTGTTTTGAGAAAATTGACATTTTGTTGGTTCAAAATTATATTTTCATCAGAAATAAATGCTAATTACAAAATATGAACTACAACAAATTTCCAAGATCATAATTGAAGTTTTTTTCTTTTCTGTACGCAACCTAGCTCCAAATAGATAAGTTTGTAGGTTACCATGTTTTTGCCTCACACCCCTCAAATATATTAGTGGTGGAAAGATCATAAAAGCTATATCTGTTTATCAGGTATTTTCATGTAAATGCAATCATACTGGCTGTTGACTCATTATGCCTAAAGTTTTTGTAGTAATCATTTATTTATTTTAATTAGGTGAAATTTAATATTTAATTACATTTGAAGCTATAAAATATTGTAATAGGTTTCAATTGATCAGGAAATCATGAATTAGTAGTGGAATAAAGAATAATTTTGTTCCTTGAATTATTCAAATTCTTACATGAATCCTGTGATATAAAAATGATACCTGGAATATAGGTATTTAACTGCATTTAAGATGTCAAACCTAATTTATTTGGCCCTAGTAGGAAGTATTCCTTTTGTAGGTGTTTTTCTTTTGAAAGTTATTTATGTTGAATCATGTGTAAATTTTTGTTTTATGACCATTTTTATACAAATCATTTTGTAGTGATTTATTTCATGCTGTAACATAGCAGCATTTAATTTTGAAAAATTGTACTTTAAGTTGATGTTGTGTAAATAGCATTTTAAGAACTGCAGTAAAAATTTTGTTTACTGACTTTATATAAATCTGCTCTCCAGTTACAGCTCTCTATCTCAATTGGGAATTTTTACCCTTTGAAAATGTTTTTATTTTTTTAATTTGAAAGTATTCCCAAAGTATTCAAGTGCAAGTATTGAATGTGTTAGTTTGATAATGAGCTTAAGGTTAATTACTATTAATGCTCCTTTTGAGAATTAGTTTTGGTATGGATATCTTAAAATTTCTCTACCTCACATCTTTTTATAATTGGATTTTAAAAGTGGTTGTAATGCACTCTGGAGTAATGTTTTATCAAGTGATGAGGTCTTCCATAGTAAGTAAAATAATAAACTTTTGTTGCTTAAAATTTCTGCCAAAATTGTAAGCATTTTTTGGATTGATTGTATTATTTCAATTATAGAAATGTAAATTTAATTTTAATTTTACTGTTTCATGAATTTATAGAAAAGAACTAATATTTTTAAAGAATCTCTCTGTACTTAAGATGTAGCTGATGTTTGATGCATAATTATTATATTTGATAACTAATGTTATGTATTTCATGTGTACTAGTAGAAATCTATTTTTGTCAAGTCTTTGTCACATCACTGTTTGAAAGAAAAACTAGACTATGTGAAATATTATAGTAATTTGGCATTTTATTATTTATTTAATGGAAAGAAAACTGACAGTTAAGAGGTGATCAGGTTTTATAAGAAAAATCTGTGGATCATAATACCTCAAGGATGAATTTTAAGATAATTCAGAGTTGTAAGTGTAAAATGTATTGTAAAGAATTGTGCTTATTTATATTTCTGCCTATTGATGAAATTTTTATTCTGGTATATGAGCACAATTATCATTAAGTATGGTATTTTTGCATTTATCTCTCAATGCATGTTGTAGATTTTGGAAAAAACGTAGTTTAAAGAATATGGTGCTATAAACTGAAAGGTTATTGTTTAGGATTTAAGAGATGTTGAGTAATTACTTAGGAAAACATAGCTCTGTTTGCATAAAGGAATATTACTTAAATTAGACAATATATTATAGCAATTATTGAATTGGTATTCATCATATTAATGGAAGCTTGAGTTTTGAGAAGTACTTAATATTTCCCATGCAGTTGATACCAATTTGCTTTTCTTTTATTTGGGATTATTCCAGGAAAAATGGATGATTTGCTCAAATAACACGCAGTATGTTCATTCAAGTTTAATTGATCATAGCTATTACAACATAACTTACAAAATTCATTGGTAAACAGTTTTATGTTATGTTATTTCTGATATGTAATGAATGTGCTTATTAGTCTCTGTCTTTCTTAGTTAAAGAAAATCCAGTTTTAAGGCATTAGCACTGGCATTTCAAGCAAAAATTTCTCAAAATCACTTCGTAGGGTTAAAATAACTAACCACTGAGATTCTATTTGTGATAATAAATTTCCTATGAAGCTACTAAGATGTAGGTGCATATAGTAAAATGTATTTATATGGACTAATATTTTTGTAATGTTTGCTATATTTCAATTAAAAATAATGTACATTTACTGACTTGTCTTATTGTCATACATCCTATTTTTATAGTAATTGGTAGATTCTGTTCAATTTAATATTAGTTTTTACTTTCTCATACGAAGTATCGAGAAAGTATTGTTATCGTGAAAAAATTCAACCTCGAGATTTTTATGGAAATATACGTTTTAGGTGTCGCTGAATCTGAAAAAGTGGTTTTTGCAATGCTGTTTGTCTGTTACTGGGTCTGGAGCCTAAATGGTAGAGCGAAAATGAATGAAATCTCGTACTTAGGCATTTTATCATACTGAACAGAGTATACGTAGAAATGGTTGACATTGCTCAATAACTAAGAGTAGTTTATTCTACGCATTTTTAACAACGTTTCAATTTACTCAAAAACAGCTCTAACGATTTTGATCAAATTTCATGCAGATACTTGGGTCTACATCTTCAATAATACTGTATAGTTCATATTTCTCAAAATATGAATATAAGGCTAGTTTATTCTGGGCAACTTTAGCAATAATTTCATTTATTCAAAAACAGCCAGAACGATTTTGATAAAATTTTGTACTTGAGTATACGTCTGAAATAATACTATGTATTTTTTCAGAATGAATGTAAGGCTAGTTTATTTCTGGGCAACTTGAATAAAAATTGGATGTTCTAAAAACCGGCTGATACAATTTTCATTTTCTAAAGATAACTAAACGATGCATTATTATATGAGAAAGTTTGTACAATGTATGTTGTACCGATTTTTTAGTTTATCATTTGAAGAAAAGGTTTTACTTAGAAATATAAGTGAACTATTTCAGTATACTAAGGTCTAAACCAGGGGCCTCCAACCAGTCGATCTTTGGCCCTTTTAAAGTCAATTGCTGAATCTTGCCTCAGCACTATTACTTTTCATTGAATCAAGTAAGAAATGTTGAGCTGATATAAATTTTGAACTTACAGTTGGAACTTTTTTATTGAGCTATGCAGGTGATTTTTATAATCGTTAAAAAATTGAGCAAGTGGAATGCATAAATCAGAAAATACAGATATCTCTCAATATCAGTTCTAACATTGTGAGACTTTATGTGTAACTTGATAAACTAATTCATGTTTTGGTTGATTTTTCCATCTGTATATTTATTTAATAGCCTATTTTAACTTCTAATAGCATGCAGTTTAGTAATACATTGAATTATACTTATGGATAAAATTTTAATCAATTTTATCTTAACTAAAATATTCTCTTTTACAGAACGAAAACTCGAATAAAACTTTATTCGAGCTTATGTAACTCGAATAAAAAGTTGTTTGCAATTAAATTGGATTGATATGTTAAGCAGGACATTTCAATGTCTCTTAAAGTTTGGGAGAAATTTGCGAGGATTCTTCCCTCCATCCCCCGCTCAAAAGTATTTCTCGTATCAAAGCTCAATCCACTGGGTTGATTCTCAGTAAATTTATAAATGAACAGTAGATCTTAGGTGCTGAAAGATTGGAGATCCCTGGTCTAAATTATAAAATTAGTCAAACAATAGATGGTGATGGCACATGAAATCCAATGAAGAGACTGCCACTTTCTGGAACTTCATGTTATTAGGAATTGTATGGTTTATTGTGATAAAACACTTTAACCATGGATTACAAGGCTTGTCTTTAAGGGCCCTGGTTACTAAGTTTTCATCTGGGAGACTATGAAAAATTAAATCACAATGTGATTTTTTGTATTTAACCAAATGTAATTTTTTCTGGTTATAACAAAATGTTTTTCTTTTTATAACAAAATGTGATTTTTTTATTATAACCAATTGTGAATTTTTTATTTACCTATATTTTAAAGATTCAATTTTTGTTTATGATTCATTAAATATATTAAATAGCAAAATATCCTCTATATATCCAGTATTATACTGTAAATAAATGTGATTTTCTTTCATACTAAAATAATGTTTTAATTTTCAATCAAGGGACCCAGAAATCTGATTTGCCTAGGGCCCAAAATGTGCTAAATGCGATACTGTTGGTATCCCATTTCTTTTTCTATATATCAATGGAGGAATGTTCTCACAGGATAGCACCACATTCTCACTCTGTTTCTGCACCCCCTCTATTCTCAGAAAATATTGCAGGACTGCCTTTCAGTCATTCTCATTTAGCTACTCCAAGAAGCAAGGCTGTGTGGAGTGCTCTTGATCGTATCCAAAAGGGAAAGAGCAAGGTCACTTTTCTTCCATTAGTATTTTTTGATTTCGTGAGCTGAAGTCTGCCTTCACGTACATAAGAAGCATTGCAGTATCTGGAATCTATGGGTACGTCTGTAATTTTTATTTTTCACTAGTTATAAATATAGCTTAGGTCAAATTCATAGATACTTATGTGATCATATTCTACTTTGTCATATTTAATAAAATTTTTGATTCATTTCTAATTGTCTCTCGATAACAGAATAATATACCGTATTCACTCGCGTAATTTTTGCACCCTTATTTTTCAGTAATTTTTATTCCCTTGACATATTATTCACGCCCTTGAATTCTGAATTAGCTGTGGTGGTTATTTTTCTGTATTTTAGAGATAAAATTGGTTTTGCATTGTTGGTACATTTTATTTTGTGTGTTCCTTTCCGAACTATATCGGTTGGATAAAATAGTAGTATGGATTCAAAATGGTTGCAAGTATAAATCAGTCATATTTAAATATTGTACTGTGATATTAATAATTTTTAGATGCATTTTGTAATTTTTTACGTTACACTCTCTCTCTCTCTAAACGTCTTTTCCACTTTTTTACTAGATACTTTCAACCATGATCTCAAGCTCACCTCCAACTCCAACATTCCTTTAAAAAAATAGTTTCTATCTTTGAGTGCAATTTTAAGTAAAATTGTTTACAATAAACATTTTTAAATTTAATTTTTACCTTTTTCGTCTTATAACTATAATTAATAATGCATGTTGCTCCTCAGTTTCTTTAGCTCGAGAATTGTTTTATTACATTTTGGGCTTGTTATCTCTGTTATTTATCAATTTGTCTTCCCGTCCTTCCTTTTATCCTATAAATCCATTCCTTATATTTCCAAGCTTCAGCTTGTTGTGCTGATCCATTGTTTCATCTTTTTCAATAATTTTCTCCGTTTTTGTAATCTTTCTTCACGTTGTTCTTTTCTTCTTTTTCGTGTTTTTCTGTGCTAAAAGTTTAAGGGCACTTTATAGATCGTGTTACGCAGCAATTTATTACCTGAAAGATGCCAAACAATTGTACATGGAACAGTGGCGTAGCCAGGGGAGGTGCAAGGGTGCATGTGCACTCCCCGAAACTGCTCCAGATAATATGAAATTTTCAGTGCCTTAACCAATGCAGTAATAATTTAAATTAAAACACGACTGTAGTGCATGTATTTTATGGTTGTTACATTGCTAATATGAATTCGAAAACGCCTAATTGTGATAGTGGGCCGGAAAAATAGTATGGTGCACCCTCCAAACCAACTTTTTTGCCACACCACTGACATGGAATATACTTATACAAAACCACCACTCTTGATATATCAGTAATTAATAACATTTAAACATTTAAAATACAAATTTAATTTTTATTTACAACATTCTTGTTTTTTTATTGAAAAACCTTCTAATTTCCACAAAGATCAGATTATGCGATCTCATGAATTCAATGCTGGATGAAATGCCTAATTACCAGGGACGGCTGCGATAATAGCATCCCAGTTGTTATATATTTGGCAGCACACCAATGTCCATATTACCCACCTATCAGAATAGGGGCGGCATTATACACCTTGCCTTAGGACAGCAAACAACCTAGGGCAGGGGTGGGCAAACTGTTGCCCGTGGGCCATATGTGGCCCTCGAGAGCATTTAACATGGCCTGTGAAGCTTTGGTGAAAAAGCAATCTGTAAAATTTAACATAATTTTATATTGCTTTTGGTAAAATTATGACAATAAAACCTTTAGTTTTGAAAATTTAGCCCTACAATCCTTGTTTGTGCTTGTTTTTCACTTATGTATGATGCCTAAGAATCTAAGGAATTTCCGATTTAAACTCTAATCTGGCCAGCCTAAGCATTGGCATCTTTCAATGTGGCCCGCTGAAGAATTCGCAAACACCGATGCGGCCTGCCATGCAGAAAAGTTTGCCCACCCCTGACCTAGGGACAGGCCTGGACCTTAAAAATAATATATATTTAATTTAAAAAATAAAGCCATACAAAATGATTAAGGATGAAGAATTTGCAGAGCACCTACCTAATGATTACAGAGCATTGAGTGAGAAACACTGCTCTACTCAACCTAGTATTATGTGAATGGTAAAAATAATTCTTGGGAAATCAACTCATTAGTTTTTATGAAATAATTAAAACAAAAATATAAACACACAGTAGCAGTAATATTTCAAGACACTTGAAAATAGGTTTACAAGAGGTCCTAAATGATGCATTAATAATGTTACAATTTTTTTATCCTAAAAATATCAATAAGTCGAGATGGGGATCCCCAAAATAATAAACCATATGAGACCCTGGAGTAGAAAACTTCATAATAAATTATTTTCATTATTCTTCCACTGACAATGTTTTAGTACATAAATAAAACATTACTTTTTACCAGGGCATCGAACCGAACCGAAACAAACCGTTATTTTTCCTGGAGTGAAACCGAACCCGAACCGAAAAAAAATATTTTCCTGAACCGAAACCGAAAACCGTTATTTATTTCGTTCCATATTTTTCGGTTCGCATAAAATGTGGGAGCGAAAGAAGGGTTTTTCCTTTTGCTTTAGTCTTTCTGAAAGCCTCACGTTTAGAAACCGAATAAGAAAAGGGTTAGGTTTTTCTTGAGAACACATTCTCCTCAGCCTTGGGAAGGATGTGTCTTTGTGATAATAGAATCTGTTGGCTCAATAGTGGGATTTTCCATGTGCATCTCAATACATAGAGAGAGTGTCTGCAATACATCCTGCTGAGATTACCTGTTAAACGAGGCTACTGGAAAGGAACTTGGGCGGTACTATAAAGACAGCCTCTAATTGTCTTGCTACCCTCCCCCGAGCATACCCCGTAGAGTGTGTTCCTGGCAAAAATATTTCCCGACTCTTAACTTGGATTTTCTTTAAAGTTGGAGGTTAATGTCCCCATATACTTTCACTCCCTCTCCATATCCACTGAACCCTTGTATTCTGGTAGTCATTCTCTAAAACTTATCCAGGAAGGATCGCTCCGCAGTCGTGGTTTTGAGATATTCTTACTTCGGTTATCCTTTGTTACAGGTTAGTAAATTTATATTTATTTTATAGAGTGCATCTTAAAATGAGCACACATATTCGTATTGGTTGCTTAAAACTGAAGAGAAATTAAATATGAATGCGAATTTGTTATTTGTAGTGAAATATTTTGCCGACTGCAGAAACCCACATTAAAGACTCCGCCTGAAGAAAGTTCACGACAGGCCGAATAAGTAAGTCTTATTTTCTTTTTGTGTGCATGTTTGATTGCAGGGTAATATGTAGATGTTTTTTATTTGCTGCCGGGTGAAAATCACATGCTTTCGCTTAGTAATAATTTTTCGAAATGGTACTTATCATTTCAATTTCATGAAATAATGAAGTTTAACATTCTCACACTACGTAAGTGATTAAAAATATTCAGTCATCGTAAATTTGTATCGTGTTAATAAACATTTCTCAGCCTTTTTGAATTCTCGGACCCTCAATTTCTGCGGACTACTTCCTCATAGATATTTTACAGATTTTTTCATCCATTTAAGTAATCTTTGAATGAAAAAATTAAGCCGTGCAATTACAGTTTTTACTAAAATACGAGCAGTGGACGTGATCTACAAATTGTTAATGAAAATAACATAATATCTTACTCAACTTACTGGCACTATAGAGATAATGCGATCTCTTATTTTACCGCACGATTTGTAAATAAAAATATTAATAATTCATTATTAGGCATTCCAGCTTTAGTGCATATTAGCTTCGGTCTGTCCGTCCTTCTATCAGGATGCAATTTTTTCCGTAGCTATTCAGCGGATTTTGATAACATTTAGTACTAAGGACTAAGCACAGTAAATTAGAAAATGAGATGAATGCTTTACATAACATAATAAGTTTAGATAACTCTATCGCAGAAAACGTGCTCATTTATAATTTACTTTATACTTTCCTAATACAGTAGAACCTCATAAATCCGGCACCCTCAGGACCAGCCCCTGGCAACTCAACGGTTTTCAGAGTTTCAAGTTACGCTCATCTTTGTTGATAGGTGTCACTGGGTGCGCTTCAAAATGAAAGTGGGAGAGGGGATGGGTCTGGGTGTAATTCTACGTCCAGGAAGAGTAGGGTCGTGAACGGGTAAGTAACTTTCCGTTCGTAATTCGCAAGAGATTTACGTCGACCTCGTGTTACTGTGATTGATTGTCGGTTTTAAATGCTTTAGTTAGAATTAAGCGAAAATTTAATTGTCGTTGTCGGAACGCCGCATCGGGGTAGCATCATCGCATTAATATTACCGTTCAATTTTGTCTCAAGGTCATTATTTCTTCTGATCCTTAGTTCATAGCTTTTGTGAAATTATTTCTTAATTAAACGAAATGGTTGATCTCTTCACTGAATTTTATGTCGGCATAATCTTTACATTAATTAGGAGAGACCTTTACATAAGATATATGTGGATCTATGCAATTATTTTCCTTGGTGAAAGTTAATCACGTGTATTTTGGGTGAACTGAGTCAAGTTGAGACATGAATATGGTTATTAATTTGTCGAGTGGTTGTGTAAGCGTATAGTTTGAAGGTAAAGGTTCGTTTTCTATCAACTTTGATTTTTAGAAATGATATATGTATACGGTGTTAGCCTATGATCAGATTGGCCAACGGTGGGAGTTTGATATGAGTTTCTGAGGTAATCCATCTCATTTTCGTGTATTTTAATCTCGTTAAAGCGTATGTTTGATAAAATAATAATATTTTAATGCGCAACTGAAAATATATTGATAAGGTTTTCTCCTAATTATTCAGTTTTCAGACAGAATTCTCCGTGTGCAGCTGTATTTGATTTTGGCAACCATTATCGAGAAATTCATTCAAAGCAATGCTGTATTTCGTTTATTGAAATGATATTAATTACGTAATCAATACATACTAGTGTCATGGTTTTGAAATAAGTATTAAGCTTAACTTAGCAACTTAAGGAATATAAGTCTTATATTTTACAAATCTTGGAATTTGAGTTACAATACAATATTTTCGAATATTATCGGAGTGATTTAGCACGAGAGACACTACATAATGTAATCAGGTTATCAGAAATAATATTCAGAATTAAAATACAGTAGGTACATATTTTAAGATTTCATTCTCTTGTTTCAGAGGAATGTTTGCAGAAGACGTCATAGAACAGCTGTCATGTTCCCTTGTGTGATATCAAGAAATACATATTAACGGTGAGTACAATCTTTTAAGTAGTTTGCCAATTGCATTTGTATTGGCTGTTACTTGAAGTTTCCAGTGAGAATTATCGACGTATTTTACTGAATAGATAGGATAAATTTAGTCGTGTAACCACGCATGTGTTTTAATTGCGTCTATATATGTGCAGTACTTATTGTACTAATTTTTCCATCTATTAATGGTGAAAGTGTGGTAACTTAAGCTTACATTGGAAAGTGATAAATCTCAATTTATTTTAAGTGAATATTTCATTGAGAGAATAAAATTGATTTTATAATTTCGACTTTGAAAGGTTTGTTAATTATCGTTAACATAAGTGTTATCAATGCTTCAATTTTTGGCATATTTTATGAAATACTTTGTACCTGGGAAATTTTACTTTTCAATCTACTGACATCCATTTCAGCATAAATCAATTAAGTATGCTCTATAAACACGAGATGATTTCATAGAAACAAAATTATTACTTTGTAGTGACAGTGTAACGTGAAATGTTCATTGACTTTTAACTCTTTGGTGAGGTGTAAACTAATGTTGAAATTATGGAGACATTTTGAGGAAAGTAATTAAAATATTTTGCTTGGAAAAGGCTATCTATATGGAAATTGCTAAAGCAATCAATGAAATATTTTGAGGAAAGGGATTTCTTAGTCAAAGTTAGTCGAATTCTTGGAGTACATGCAAATTTTTGGAAAGTTGCTATGCTAATGGAAGTTTATCGTGACAGTTGGTTTTTATTATGCTTATTTCCATCGGTGGTTGGCTAATCATCAGTTGAGCATCAAAAAATTGTAGAAAATTTATTCAAATACTATTTTAGTGCATTTTATTTTATAAATGTTCAATCAATCAAATCAAAACAGAAATTTAACTGTAAGAGATAGAAGGCTGATGTTTGCGGGGTGTATGTCATGTGTTATGCCATTTATTACTATGACAGAGGATTTTATTTTTGGTGGAACTGGTGTGCGACAAGAGGTCCAATGCTTTTTAAAATGTGAAACATATTTCATAGCATTAACATAACGATTTTTATCTTATTAGCCTGTTATTTACAAAGTATTAAAGACAATGAATAAAGAAGTGAGATCAAGTCAGAAGCGATAATGTCAGTTTTTACCTCTTTAAGTGCAGTCTTGTCACAATGCAAGCTTTAGGAAGATTAGAAATATTTTCTTACTATTCTTTGGCTTAAAATTCAATTCTGAATTCATGTTCTTTGATCGTTTTTAAAGGTAAAAACAAACTGTAATTTTA
Organism: Uropetala carovei; assembly: GCA_036926305.1. NCBI lineage: Eukaryota > Metazoa > Arthropoda > Insecta > Odonata > Petaluridae > Uropetala > Uropetala carovei. Next base: position 6,301,788 of record JAXCHB010000172.1, on the reverse strand, counting down.
TCCAATATGACAATGGTTTTAGGTTGTATTATAGATATAGACATTATAATAAATGCTGTGATTTGTCGATAATTTCCAATTAAGAGTACATGGAATGATTTTTATAAAGTTAATTGATCAATTTAGTTGATTTTATAGCATAAATTAAAATGAATATTGCTGTTACTACTTGAAATTATTAACAGATAATATTTAATACTTGTCAGTAGTTAAACCTCTGTATTAATTTCCATATTTCCTACCTGTTATCACTAGTCTATTTATCATTTTCTGGAGTACTTGATCGTCCTCGTATTTCACTGTTCTTATAATCCTTCCTCTGATTTAGAAATCTCCCATGCCTTCTAACGGTTCCTGCATTAGCCTCTCTCCATATATATTGAATAGAATCGGCGATAGACAGCAGCCCTGTCTTACTTCTCTACCGATATGTACTCCGCTGGTATCCGCATTCTCCAACCTGACTTTTACCAGTTGATTTACGTATAGATTCCAGATCAGTCTCCTGTCTTTCCAGTCTACACCTATATCCTTTAATATCCTCATCAGCAGTACCCAATTTACTCTTATCAAAGGCCTTCTGCCAGTCGAGGAAACATACACAGCAATCTTGACTGTATTCTATTGCCCTTTCTGATATGATTCTCACTACACCGATAGCATCTCTGGTTCCTCGTCCTTTTCTGAAGCCGAATTGATCTTCCCCTAGCATTTCTTCGGCATTTTTCTCTAGTCTTTTATTAAGAATCCTCGTGATGATCTTCGAAGTGTGTGACAGTAGGGATATCGTTCTGTAGTCCTTACACTGCATTGCCTTTGGCTTCTTCTTTAGAGGGATCATTGTCACATCTAAGAAATCCTGAGGCCACTCTCCCAAGTCGTAAATCTTGTTAATTAGTTTCATAATCACTTTTAGTCCTTCCGATCCCATGACTTTAAGTACCTCTGCCTGTATTCCATCGCTGCCTGTAGCTTTCCCTTTATCCAGTTCCAGAATTGCCTTTTGTACTTCGCTTTCCATATTACTTGTTCCCAAGTTTGTCTTCTTCAATGTTATCCTCTTCTTCCGTTCTATTTGTGCTGATCCTGCCTGCTTGCTGTATAGTTCCTTAATGTATACTTCTCATACCTGTGCTACATCCTTTGGTTCTGCGACTATTTTTCCATCTGCGTTCATAATTGCTTTACCACAAATCCCATTAGACTTCTAATCTTCTAACTCCAGTGCCCTAGCATACATCATATCATACCGTCCTAACTTCTCAGTTGTATTTCCTCACATTTTCCTTTTATTCAAATTTCCCTAGCTTTATCTGTTACCCTTCTCGACTCATTGTTTGTGCATCTATAGTTGGCTCTACCTTCTTCACTGTTAACATTTTTTTCCATTTTTTTCTCTCATCCATTATCTCCAGCATTTCCTTAGTGATCCATGGGTTTCTGATTTTCTTCTCTTGTTTCCCAATCTCTTTATTCAAGGTGTCTTTGATGCTGGCTTTAATTTCTTCCCATTCTGTATTCACGGTCTCTGGTTTGTTTTCCAAATTTCTAAGGCGACCTTCCGACTTCATGCTGAAAGCATTCTGCCTTTCTTTCAGTTTTTTTAGGTCCCAAGTCTGTCTTTCTCTTCTCGTTTTCCTTATTTGTTTCAGCTTTGTGGTTACATCGAGTATTAGAAGGATGTGATCTGAATCAATGTTTGCTCCTGGTAATGTCTTAGTATTTTTTATGCTGTTCCTGAATCTTTGTTTTACTAGGATGTAATCTATTTGGCATCTCATTTTATCTCCTGGGCTTTTCCAACTGTGTTGTTCCAATCTCCCATTATTGTGCAGTTCTACTTCATAAATGTCATTCTTTTGCTCATACATCTCCCTGATTTATTCTTCTTCAATAGCGGTTGTTGGCATATATACCTGGATTATCAACATGTTAACTGGGACAACTTTTAGCTTTATTGCCATCAACCTATCGTTCGTTGCTGTTATTTTTGTCACGCTATTCATCATATCTTTTAAGTACCAGAGCTACTCCCCTTGCCTCACTATTTACTCCGGTGTAAACTACCGTGAATTCTTCCGAGCGGATCTGCCCTTCTCCTTCCCATCTGACTTCGCTCAGCCCTATGACGTCAATCCTATTTCATTTTTCAGGTTCTCTAGCTTTTCTGCCTTCCTCGTGGTTTTTAAATTCCAAGTATCTTTGCATAAGTTACCTTCGACAGTTGCTTTCCTCAAGGCAGTCCATGCCCGGAGATCTGATTGGGGGACTATTTTACCTCCGGAATATTATATAATATAATCATTATTAGGGAAATGTAATGTGGTAGTTTCCCTCTTGCTTTCCACATCGCAGTACTGTAGCCGATCAAATCATGCCTACTGTTCTATTGAATATATACCCAACCAACATCATTTGTTTTCATCCCTATACCATACCGACAGTACTGCTGCCTACTGCCAGACACCACTGATAGTTTTTTATTATTAATTAAGTAATTAATTTTTTTGTGAAAAAAACCTCCATTTGCGGGGATCGCACCCCGCAGCTTTGTAATGGGAAGCTGACACGCTAAGCACTACACCTTATGGAAGGTTAAAATTTTAAAACTAATTGTCAAACGAATCTTTCACATAATAATTTGAATAAACTCGTAAAGAATTTAAAATTTTAAGATTCTAAATAGACCTTGATAAGTGAATGTGCTCTTTCATGTTGTTTAAGCAAATTAATCTTTTATATTTAGATTTTTTAGTTAATATTTCTTTATTGAATTCACCACAACCATTTTTCCTCTTCATTGTAGGCATTCACAGTTGATGCTGAGTGAAAATGCGATGGTTTGAGGTGTCGAGGAACCATGAATCGAAGAGTACTGCTTTGCTGAGACGACAATTGATACACCTGGGTGCGAGAGTATAGAGGAATCTGAGCTGGAGGCTATACATATGGGATGAGAGAAGGTTTGTATACCTATATGTTGCTATATTCTGGTTTGTTCAATATGTCAGGCGATAAATATCTTGTATAATATGTAGCTGCATCTTACGGAGGATGTAGGAGAGATTGTAAATTATAAGTCCCTTTCAGATGAGCTAAACGCTTCAAATTTGGCATTATTATAGCTTTATGCTCACAACCAATGAAAATAAATACAATACAATAAGAATTCCAATTTTTAGGAGGTTTTTCTCCTGTCATTCAGAATGAGCAGAAATTTACGATAGGATTAAACGATTCCCCAAGAATTTGATTTCTTTTAAAAATATTGTTTAATCAACTTACACTAAAAGTAAGTAAATGGAAAATATAGTGCTACGTCTGAAAAAAAAGTTTTATCTGATATCGTCCGTAAGAGTATTTTATTTCTGAGAATGTAGGGCATCAATTTTCTGTTTGAACTTAAAAACTTTCTGATAACTCAACTTTTTTATAAAATGCATTTAATTTTTTATTATAAATTTACAAGAATATAAGGTGTTGGTTTTCAGTTTGAACTCTGAAAACTTTCTTTAATTTGATTTTATAAAGAATATTCCATTTTGTTTGTAAAGGTTTATTAGCGTACTTCTATAAATTTTAAATTTTTGTTAAATTCACTTCCGTTAATAAGAATCAAATGTAGTAACAAGTTATTTACGAATTTCCGAAGATGTTGAATTTAAAAACTTTAGAAAACATAAAATGCCAAGTTTTCGTATTGACTTCTGAGACAGCACTGTATTTGCTCATGTTTGCAGACTTGTCATGTGAATATCGTTCCGCAAATTGGATGTTGGAAAGTAATTAATTAAATTTAATCTTAAAATAGGAGCAGCCATTAAAAAAGGTTATTTGTATCGGGATTTTTGGTGTTCTACATTTAATATTTTACCAAGAGGGTTTGTCGTGGTTAAATAATTCCAGATTTAATTTAATAATTTAAAGAAATTTGGAGATGTAGGATCTGCTTGAATTAATTCAGAAAATATTCTTTGGGGTTTTTATTGTTGTTTATTCAAGGCAGAAAAAATTCTGAGGCAATACAAATTCAGTTCATTATTCAAGTTATCAAAATCAGATAAAGAGATAAAATGCAAATGAAATTTCAGTTAGTTTTGAGAGTTTTGATTGAAAATCCAGACTATGTAAAGTATTTTCATTGTGAAAAGTTTATATTCTCCAATTATTAAGCCATGCATCGGAAATGGTAGTTTAATTGTTCTTGATTCTAGACGATATTTAGAAAAAGATTTAACTTTGTGGAGAGTTAAATTTCTTAATTAAGAAAAATTGTGCAGGTTATTTTATTCTTAATTAAAGTCAATGTCCAGAAAAAAGTTCTTTTAATAATTCCATCAATATCCAATTTGCTAGATGTTATTTATTTGTAAATACGTTTCCAAAGTGTTGTGTTATTTATATATTATTCAGAACAATTGCAAATTCTTTTGTCTAAATGTATATAAGCTATTGCTTTTCCATTCTGTATAATTATTGCCATTTTTTTAAATCTGAACAAACCAGAATTAGCAGCGCTTTTGGGTATATATTTATTGTCTCTCATTTCATATTTTTTTCTAAGCCATGCTATTTTTTCTCTCTACTTTCTCACCAATAGAAATGATTAAAGAAATATTATCCTTGCCAAAGTACTTTGTAAAAATGTCCAACTTTTATTCTAGTGCTTGTTATATTTAAAAAATTTTCTGCAGTTCATGAATATTTTTAAATGGCAATTTTGATTTGTGCTAATATTCAGATCTTTTTAAGTCAGATATTATTCTAAGTCCAAAATGTAAACAAATTAATTTTTTTCAAGTTCTAATTTCAGAAATCTTTCAAGTCTAGCGTTAAAAATTATTGTCCAGATTGTAAACAAATTACTTTACAAATTGGACAATAGTTTTTAACTCTTAGACTTGAAAGATTTCTGGAATTGGGACTTTTTCAAAAGTTTTTCTAAGTACAAATTGTAAACAAATCAATTTTTTTTCTCAAGTCAAAAATTCTTTTAAGACCAGTATAATTTTTATTTTCAGGTGCAGGATAAAATAAGTAGACAAAATGTATTATTTCAGATTGTAAAATTTTTATTGAACTTGTATGTATACATTGTACATTGTTTTAATTGCAATAAAGACATTTTCTTATGATCAAAACCTGTTGACTCCTTTTAGATAGGAATAATTTCTTTTTCTCGGAGCCTCTTTTAGGTATCGTTGGACTTAAGGGTTTTTTTTAGGTATATTTTTGCTAAATTTAGCACAATTTTAACCTAAAAATGACATTTTTGACCACCAATTCAGCCAAATTTTGCTGATTATTGAACAAATTATTCAACATTATGACAATTTATCTGCATTTCAACTATTCAACAACTGACATATTACATATAACACAATATTTTCAACTGTTGTTCAACAGCTGACATAAATACATATATAACATGAAAAAATAAACCATCAAACACATTTTGCAGCTGAAATAAATTATTGAACAAGCACTTGAAGAAGTTACTTGCCTCTGATAAAAATAACTGCGACTGAGCTGTGGAAAAATTAATACAAGCATTTAGACTACAGAACAGCCGTCATCAGTGGCAAAATGCCACTGACGACAACTGCTCTGAAGTCGAAATGCATGTATTAATTTTTTCACTACTCTGTCGCAGCTATTTTTATCTGAGGCAAGCAATCTTTCAAAGTACTTGTTCTGGAAACACTTAAAAAAGAAACATTTCACATTATCAATGACCTTAATTACAATTAACAATGTCTCTTATTGGTCAAGAAATACGTAAAATTGAATGCATGCAACTGATTCCAAATGGGAGCAATGTTTGCATAAATGACGAAAAAATAATGAATCTCGCAAAGCAATGCTTAATTGGAATTACTTAAATGCCAGGATAACATTTTTATAAACTATTCCAAGTCAGAAATAAACTTCAAAAATGCAATATTAAAATTTCATGTCATACCTATTTCAAATGTTAATAAAATTAAACCTTTATATTTGCCAAATTAATTATTGTATAAATGCACAAATTATATTACCTCAATTAGACGTATTACTGTTTTTTGAAAAAGATTAATAGCATAATATAAACAAAGATTTACTTCTGATAGCAATTTAATTTTTATAACAGCAAAGATTGAACTAAATACATTTTGTCTTTAAAAATTATCTTGCATTTAAAAATATAACTGATTAATCAAGGTGAGATTATATTTACAACATCAAAAACATATTTGTTCTAATGTAAAGTTCAGATTCAAAGCTATTATGCAAAATATAACTGATTTAATCAAAGCAAACACCCTATTTATGAAAAAATATAGCATATTCTCAAAGTTTGTCTTATATTTCCAGGTAATGTACAGTAAGTGCGTAAAATTTAACGACTTGAGGTTAATTTACTTTAAATTTAAGTAGTAATTGCATTGCGTGACTCAACTCACTATCGTTAACAAATCACAGTGCTCCTTATCGATAGCTTAACACTTTCATGGCCAATTTGTCAAATTTAAAAGGAAAATCAGCAAATCAAATCATTAAAAATTTATCAATAATTATATTTTTTAACATTATAAATGTGCAAATTGTAAGTAGCAATACATTATCATTACAAAACATTTATTTAAAAACTTATATTTGAAGAATTTTCAGATTGTAATTTATGAAAGTATTGAGTGCACGAAAAACTAAAGTATTTCATTAAATATTTGTATACAATTGAGTTATTTATGTTAATAAATTTAAAGAATTCCTTTTCAGTAACGCTTATGTTAGAATAAGTCAAAATCTCATATGGAGTTTACCGAAATTATCGTTACGATAACTTAATGAAGATATTTTAAACAACAGCCATGAAATTGTTAAGTAATCTAAAATATAACTCAACCAACAAGAGACAACGTTAATATTTACATAGAGACCAACCTGAGAATCAAAAGAATAACTACAAAATTGAGAAACAAAATAAATATCCTATAATTATTATACCAAATAGAACTGAATGAGCTTCCCACAATCTATATATATTTGCAAAAGTTTGTTTGCGTGTCTCATTATGCATGCCATAAACTATAAGACACGAATAACTAAAATTTGGTACAATTATTATTAACATCTTAACTTGATGAATGTATAAAAGGTTTGGTCAATTGGTTAATTATAGTCAGTGCTATAATAATAATAATATAGGGGAATATAACATTTTACAATTCTACTAGAGATGCCTGCATTTCAAATTTGAAATGTTGACAGAATTTTTTACAATAAACAAAGAAGCTTCAAAGTTTATTGTATATTAGGATTAGCTATGATGCTGGTCAACACAGATATCCATGACATTTGACGGTGCGGTGAGACACTATTACAACGCCAACCTTCATAACAGCCTACTTAGTTAGACAACAAACCCATACAGCGGCCGGGTTACGCAATCTTACTTTCGATACTACACAATTTATACAAGTGAAAACATTTACCACTTACTTTATTTGCTCACATTACACTGTGTTGGATGTGGTTTGGTTAATACAAAACGACAAACAACAGATGAACAAACAAAAAGAATTAATGCAACGAAAAACAAAAACAGTAGAAAAGAGAATTAAAATCACACAGAAATTCAATGCTCCGACTCTTAGAATGATTCTCTAAGCAAAGAGTTTTGTTAAAATAAATTTATGTCAAGTGAATAATACTTTGTTACAATAAGTGGACAATACTTTTGTTAAAACGTTACAAATTGCACTTGACAATGCCTTATCCCCCTCCCTCCCTCTGCTGTTCCCCCCCTTATCTCTCGCGAGGCAATAATATGAATCTCGAGCCTCAAAAATGACATTCGTTGTCCAGGAAACTTATCGATAAAAGTCAAAATCTGTCACATATTCGTTAAATATGCGTAATTTCAAAACATGTGGTGCATTACTTTCTGGGAAACCCTCGTACAATGTTGTGTGAGACAGACGCTCCTTTCTAGGAACCTGGTATTATCTGAATTTTTAAAGAATGTTTATTTTGAACTCCTGAGCATCCCGCATATAACTGTCCATGCGTAAAGCAAAGCTACCGTATGGTAACTGACTTAAGAAGTCACCTCTCTACTCTGCGTGCAAGGGGATTTCCCTTCTAGGAAGCGCGCTCACCTTCAATGCCCCTCTATTCTAATGGAATTCGTTCCCCTCCACTCTACATATTACCTCCGACCACTGAGGCGTAAGGTAACTTCTAGTAATTTTCAATTGCTACATTAGGCGGAACTACCTGTACTCTACATGCACGTTCTCTACCGGAAGCTTAGAGAACGAACTCCACCTGGCAAAAAGCATCACCTCACAAAATGAATCGACTGCGTTGATTGTCAATTTTAATTACGAATCCTCAAAATATTTTCCAACTCTTTCATTTATATCAATTAAAATATGAAAAAATTTCCCAAATAAAACTTAATTCAAGCATAGATATAATTTTTTGTTCATAATTATTGCCATAATTTGAAGTCACGATGATTTAAAACATAACCTGAGCAACGCTGGGTAAATTTGCTAGTTATTTATAAGCAAAGAACTTTGCAATACCATTTTAATTTAATTTATTCACCAGAGAACTATATAAAGATGTTTGTGTAGCATTGTAAAATAAATTCCAATAATTACTCCAAGATTTGATGCACAAAAACGATTAGTGTAATTTTCCTAATAAACGTTTAATGTGACTAAATCTTAGAAGGATATTTTGTAGTTTAATTTACATTCTTCGTTAGAAATAATTTTATGAACTCTGTATTTATCTCAGAATCACTACAAATATGCTGTCAACAATTTGTTGTTAACATACATTAAAGTTATGGTAATTTAATGTTGTGCTTACGCAAACTGTATAATTATAAAATATCAGTTGATTATTTCGTTTAAAAATTAGTACAAGAGTTTAAAATAACACTAATATTTATAATGAGATTTTAAGATATAAACAAGTTAGGAAAGTGTACAACGTAACGCAAATGGGTGCGTTTTGTGCATTGGAGTATTTGAAAGAAATTATTTACGTGTTTGGAAGGGAAATAGCATTATAAAGTTCTTTTCTTCATCATAAATAATCCATTTTCTTCCCCTTTAAAAATATTACATGCATATGTAAGGAAATTAAACATATTTCTGTGAGATTGTTTACGTTAGCAACAATGAAGAAGTAACCATGCTAGAAAATTTCAAAGTTCAACTCAAATTACGACTCTTGTTCGATTTTCTCGCAAACGGCGACTCCTACGATAAAAATGTAGAGGAAAAGAAATACCCTGCTTTATTAGTTGCACGAGTTTTACTTGATAAATATTTTGATATGACCGATACTTTACGAGATATGAGGGAAAGTTCATATTTTATCACCAGTAAAGTGGTACCCCTGATTGGCTTACGTGACTCATTCATGTGATTTTCTTATTATCTTTGACCGTAAGTCCTTAATATCAAATTTCATGAAAATCTGCTTGGTAGAAGCAGATAACGAACATGCGGACAGACCAGATGGAGACTAATACTAATAGGCGCTTATGCTGGAAGCGAAACGCACCTGACAAATAACCTTGCATGTAATTACATTTACAGATACACATACATTACTAAAAATTGTCTTTAATGACAAGAATGATATGTTACTTATTTGTTTAATATACAAGTAGAAGGTACTTGCATTCTGTAAGCGTTTCAAGTCATTATTTATGGCTTTTGCAAAGTAAAAATTATAAACTAGTTAAATAAATAAAACAACTTCAAGTACTCATTAGAATAAACTTCATTAGACCACTGATTCCCAATGAAAAGACAAAACTGATAATGGTTTGATTCCGATGCAAATGAATTGGAATATTTCGAGGCGGTGCTTACTGTAAAAGAGAGACTGACTGATATTATTCACTTCTTTCGGTAAATTGTGATGAGATTAGCCATGAGGAAGTGTATCATCCGAAACAAAAGTACCACGAAGCCAATGAAAAGGAAGAAATCCACAGTACATTGAACCCTCTGCATACTGGACCTTGATGGAACGTACTTAGGATATAACGGACAGAATGTCCGGCGATGCAAAACAGTTAAATGATGCCACTACTACATTGTGTCTCATGCGGACCTATCACATGTGCGTTATTTGGAAGGCCTAATGAATACATCGCAACATTATAACTAACGTATATCACGGCGTATAAGTCGACCTTTGAAGCTTAAAAAAATTTTCCTAAAACTTAAAGTCGACTTATACGACAAATATAAAATTGTGAACCTTAAATTACAGATGAATAACATCGATATTTACCAACAAGGGGAGGCCATAACATTAATATTGAAATTCGTAATACCCTTTTAGGAGGTGAAACTAGAACTAAAACATCACCTATATCTCTCTGCGTTTTTGCCAATGGGCCCTTGTTTAAAAGATCTTAACAATTTAAATTCAGGTGTAAGCACGGATGCAACATATACCATTAACCTTAAGGTTACAAACAGAAGCAGCGATAGCTGAATGGGTAGAATGAATGTCTAGTATCGGATGGGCTGGGGTTCGCTCCCAGCAGCCAGCATTTTTTTCTTTCAGAAGTGGTCTGTACATATATTTTAACTAGTAAAATTGTATTATTATTATGTCTTTTTTGTATTTTTGTTTTTTTCCTCAATTTTTTGTGATTATTTTTTTTGTCTTTTTCACGTACCTTTTTGTACTTAATTTATTTGCACCTTCCACATATAATTATGATATTATATTTATAAATAAATAATAAAATTTAGAATATTATAATCATTACTTGATTGTTTATTAAAATATCAATTCTTTAATACGACATTTATGAAATGTTTATTACGGACAATTACCTTGTTTTTTTAATTGTATCATCCAAAGTATTGTAATGCTGTAGAAGTAAGTGAGATAGAAGAGGTACACTTCGATCGGAATTAACCATACTAATTGCAAGTTATAATTATATGTGGAATATGCAAATAAATCAAGTACAAAAAAGTACATGAAAGAAGACAAAAAAAAATAATCAAAAAATATGCGGAAAAAACATTTCCTTTTTTGAAAAGGGGAATAATGTAATTATCAGAACCATCCTCACGCCTGCCAACATGCGATACTTTATTGAATTTCACCACCGTAGATATTGATTGCGATAACTAGGTGCAGTTAATTTTGATAGCATCATTAACAGCCGACATCAATCAAATCATAGGAACCATTATTTAGTTGGTCAAGCTCTCTGAGAATAGCAGTTTCTTATTGGTTGAAATTAAAACACCTGTCAAATGGAAGGCTCAAGAAGAATAGCACGGACTCGAAAAAATATTCCTATATTTTTTTATTACGTTGTTAAAACTTGGATCGTACAGGACCTTGATTTTGCCTGGCAACGATTTCATGAGAAGTATTTTTAAGTGAAACAAAGGGGGTCGACTTATACTGCGAACATATACCTAATCTAGTATTTTCAAGTTGAAAATTCAAGGTCGACTTATACATCGCAATATTTGGATATATATATACATATTATAATGTATATAATTACTGTATATACTCGTGTATGATGCGTCCCAGTGTATAACTGCCGTGTATAATGCGCACTCGTACTTTATTCCAAAAAATCCCGACTTTTTCTGATACCACGTGTATGACACACATCCTTGATTTTTGGGAGGTATATGAATTTTAAAACGTTTGGACTTGTCCATAAGTGTATTACGTTCAATAAGCTCCATATTATGTCTAAGAGAGACATCGTCAATAATTAAAGCGACTGAGTTGAGATGGCAGCAACCTCACATGGTAAGTTGGGCAAAGTGATGCCGTGTAGAAAACTGCAGCGCCACTGTTGCCAATCCTTTTAAATCAGACAAAAAGGGATCTATAAATTAGTTTTGATTTAAAGTGGACGTTGGTTCTCTCTTTCCTATCTCATTCTAAAACTGTTTAAGAGAAGGAATAACGTAAAAATTTAACAAACAAATCTGGAAACAGGAAACGCGACAGGTATGATTAAGTTCACACACGAGATTCTATGGGTTTTAAATTACTTACGTTGTCAATCGTAGACACTAGAATCATTTACTAAATAAAATTATTTCAATTTGCTTATTCTATGTTTTTTTTGTTTTTGATGTGTGTTTTGCGGGAAGACTATCTTGTGATTTTGCAAAAATTACAGCAATCAGCTGATGAGCTAGTGAAATGCGGAATAATTAGAGAGGATGGAATTATAAATGTATAGAAGTAATTAGGTGTTCTATACATATAATTATGTATGTATAACCTGGAGTATCAATAATTATTGTGCTTTTCCCATTAATTAACCCAAAAAGCGTGAATCTGGTGCGAGGTAGGTTCCCATTTTAAGTGCAGAGAAGTGTTACCTGTGTATAACGTGCACCCTACTTTATGACCTGAAAATTTGGTCTTCAAACAGCGCGTTATACACGAGTATATATGGTAGATACAATGTATAATTTATTGGTGTAGCAAATCCGCAAAAATTAATTGTTCCTCCGTTTGACCTTTGTGACTGGTTGAAATTGACTGACTTGCATTACTTGTGGGGTTTGTTTGTCTTAAAACATTCTTTGTATTCATTGTTACTTTCTGCCAATTTCCACCAGGGTCCGGAAAAATCTAAAATCTCGAAAAAGTATCCCAAGTTCCATTCCTAAGAATAATTCCGTTTCAAATAAGAACGCAAGGGAAAATCAATTTTTCTTATGGTCACTATAATTTATTTCATTCTTAATTATGTTCTTATAAAAGTATGCTCCTGCTAGCACACTGCAAGCACCTTTTACTAGTAAAATATAAAAATTAATACAATTCCTATTTTCCTAAATTAATTAGAAAACTCTGTGCTATTATTTCATGCGCTCTTAACAATTTGTATAAATATATAGCAGAGTAAAACACTGTCTCTCATAACATGCGCATTTTAACAATTTAAGGCAACACATACGTTTCCTTCGGATGTTTCGGATATAACAGACAGGCCTTCCCCTCCTTTTAGTCCAATATATCGAGGCTTCACTGTACGTATGTAAAGAATGCGATGTCGGACTGTGTACAATACCACGTTTTGGAATATACCATACATGAAAACGTATCAAGTATATAATCGCAAGCTCTGGAATAATAAAAATTAAAATAGTTATAACGAATCCAACGTATATTTTCAATCCTTTCAAACTTTTACAAACCTATGCCAACAGGTGCTTATAATGGAATCTTAACTTAGTACTTAAAAAGAGTTAAAAATGAAACAATCTTTTGTTATTCTAAAAGCTCCCAATTGCAAGCGCTATCTGAGTTTATATAAACATTTGAAATACAGTTGGACCTCTATAAACATCACCATTGATAATCGTTGTTTTGATCAACCCTCATTTGTCGCCAAATGGTACAAAAAAATTAAAAAGTTCCGATGCCAGTTTTGAATGAAGCAGACAAATGAATGATGATTGCACTGTGACCGAGAGAGAAAGATTCCTGGCATTGCCTCCAATTCAATTAGTGCCAATTAAACCTTCAAATAAGTGAAAGAATAGTGTTATTCGCTTCACACTTTAAGCATCGAAATTAATGCTGTAGCAATGTCAAACTTTATAGATAGCAACACAAATATTTACGGATAATTATCCAGTTAATAACTGTGTATGGGAAGCATTTCTAGCAATTTAATCAAAGCAATTGATCTTATTTAAAATCATTCGGATGCTGGAATCTTACTTTTTCAGTAAGTAAAACTATTAAACATCTATAATGCTTATTAAGGCAAATTGTCTCATGCGTAAATTTAAAATCAGATGAGAATAGGGACGTAAATTATTTTTTAACAAGTTGAAAGTTATATGGTTATGTCACCTTCGTAGATAATCTAAATGACAAAGAATGTTAGGCGACGGGCTACGTTTATTCAGGAGCAGCATGAAAACATTTCTTTTAGATTGATAACCTAGAACTCGCCGAAACTTATCTTCTCTTCATTGTTAATCTAAATAAACGGTTGCATTGATTGATATATGAAAAAAAAGGACGTATACTTCAATAAAAAGAAACAAAGAAAATTAAAAACATAAAAGTTTGCAATCAATTACTGTGTAGCATTAATTTCCTCTCTAATTTGACTTTTAAAATACAGATTTCTTACTGACTTTGCATAATTAATTGTCAATATGCACACACAGCCTCGCCCTCAGCGAGATTTCTACCCGCTAACCTTACCTATACTGGGGAAATGCATTATCAGAGTTAAATGCGAATTATTGAGTTAAACGTGAAATATTGAGATCAACTTATTCTACACAATTCTTAATTTTTTATAAATTAATTGAAAAAACAGTGAAAACACTGTGTGGGTACAGCTAGTACTCCGTTAATTCATCAAATAGAACTTATAATTTTGTTTGTTTAGTTTACATAACAACGCTTTTACTCATTATTACCTCTGACGGTAAAGCACTATCAATTGCAATTTCCCAGGTTGTTGTTACTATCAGCATTTTAATTACTACAAATATAACTTTTAATTAAAGTTTAAGGCAATAATAGCCCATTAATTCATCAAATGGAAGAAAGAAGAAGATAACGAGGCCTTTGAATCTGTGTAATTTTTACTTATGTACCAATGACGTGAATCTAAATTGATTCTTTCGAAAATTTTAATGTAAATCTGATTCAAACGTACTTTATTGTGTCATTTTATGTTACTTGTCGCCACCTGGCACATCCAGCCACCATGTGACTAAATGAATAAATAAATAAATATTATAGAGACAGAAGAAGATAAAGAAGAACGACGTAGAAGAGAAAGAGTGAGAAGATAAAATACGGACAGATGAGCAAAGGCAAACAGCGAGAGAGACCATAAACGAAATCAGGTAACAAAGAAGAAACGAACAAACTGAAGAAGGGAGTAATATAAGAAGAAGCCAAAACAGAATCGATGCAGCCAACGGCGGAAGACGAAGAAACGACACAAATTTAAACTCAGCAATAGGAAACGGATTAGCTACTCGACGAGATGATTCACATTTAGGAAAAATTAATAAAGAATGTCAATATCGTAGAGCTTTGTTTTTTAATAACTGAGAAAAGCATAACAGATGCTGGTACGAGAAGAGCACTTCCGCAGCTTCCAGATATATTAAAACTGCCGTAGAGAGAAAATACCCCTATGTGTAAAAATACGGAAGACTAATGTAGTTTCTGCACATGCCAGGACATGAAATATATATTTAAAGCGGGAAGCTCATTAGTTCTAATTTGAAATGCAAAATCAATCACACTCACCCATCTTCTTTCTTGACATCGCAAAGCAGAGCTGGCCTGTGGAAGATCTACCATGCGTTTTCAGACTTCATTCTTCGGAGGCTCGCATCTGAAACAACGACAGAACCAACTCAGAAATCTCGCACCCAAAGGATAAAAATTCTACAAAACCTTAACAATAACTTTTGATTTGAAGTTTATAAAGTAATGGAAACCGGCTAATAATGTATTATTCATACGTTTTTAAAAACAGAGATTCTCATTTTATGAGGTAAACTATAATTTTTACGTTCAAAACACAATATATATTGATAACAAACCCTTAATTAATCCTACGTTAAGAGTGTAACGCCATATCTTGGCTATATTTGCCCATAAACAAATCCGTCCTTGCAAAATATTTTACCAACTCTTCACAGAAAATGATACTTTACAACGATAAAATCACTCATTAAACATGTTATGCAGTAACAAAATGTTATACATAAGGACTAATTTATAAAAATAATTACTCCATTATACATAAATATGATAAATATAACATTTCCTATATACATATATATACGGTAACGATATTTCAACTATAAATCAAAGATGAACAGAGAAGTTATTTAAGATTTCCTTACCTTTGTAGATATAAATCCTCGAGGAGATTGACTAGGACAGCTGTATCACACAATAATAACAGTACATTTATTTTCCAGAAGATCAAAGTTACATGGCAAATCAATAAGACAAACTCAATCACAAAAGAAAATACAAAGTAAAACAATATAACAGCACGAGTGGACTAACGAAAAACAATAATACATCAAAACATCACCATAAATTACAATTAAGTGGCAAAGCAGGGCATACTGAATAATTACATATACAAATTCACATATCATTGTATTATAAAATAAGAAATAGTACTATTAAGAGAAGTTAATTAATGTCCAGTAAGCAATGTGAAGATTACACACATTGAAACTATAAAAAACTTTAGATAATACTTCACTTCGCTTAAAGTGTCTTAAAACGTACACAAATCAAACTAAAAGTACATAATTAAAAACTGCTGTCAAAATGCGTCACATGCACCACTGTTTTCGAAGAATAAACGGCCAAAATTTTGTCAAGATCAAAACTATCGACATTAAATTTCGAATACAATAAAAAGGATTAGTTTTTTACTTGTAAAAAGTTCTGGTGTAAACACATAAAATAACCAAAAGTATTAAAACTCTGCTGTCAAAATGATTATCACGTGGACCAGTTTTCGAAGAACACACGGCCAAACATATATCACGATCATAACTATCAACATTAAATTTCGAATACAATAAAAAGGTCTAGTTTTTTCCTTCTAAAAAGGTCTGATGGAAACAAAATAAATTTCGAACTGTATTACGCACATAACAGACAACCCCGTCAGCCATTTTAAGATTTCTACGAAGTAACCAGAAGTAACGCGCAGGCGCGCAGGCTAACCAACATTTCCCCTTATAAACCTGGATATTTACAATTTCGACAAAAAAACCACAAAAAATAAACAATTCCTTTTTATATCTTGATTTCTCATTTAGGTAGGAACACAATTATAACTTATTGTAGCATCGATAAAATTTGCTTAAATGTTATAAATTACTTGCAGTAAATCAAATTTATTGGCATTAAACTTTTGCTTTGCAAACCTAAATTTGGATTCGTCATGGAGAGGGGTAAAAATAAGGCATTAAAATATATTTTCAGATTGCTTAATAACCGACAATGTAATTAATTAATTAATAACGAATTTTTGGTCCAAATACGTATGCGTTTTTTTGTAACATTTATTTTTCTGTAGGACGTCTTCATAAACAATTACATGGGTAGTTTCGGCGGCATTTACAAATTATGCGGAAACAATTATTAGTTATTAAAAACTATTCACGAGTGTAATTATAAGAATAGCAATTATACTCCGGAAAATACTTTCAGGTTTTTATCTTATCCATGTACTTTGGAAACCTGTGGTATATTCAATTGATACCGATAAAATATTCGTATAAATTTGAAATGTAGGTACCTACCGTAGGAACCTACTGATTTACAAACACAGATGTCCGGAACAGGTAGAAAAATACACTTGTAATTGTCCTAACTAAGATACTCTATTTAGTAAGTGAATTAGCCTTCATAATGCACTTAAGCTTGTCCTAACTAAGATACTCTATTTAGTAAGTGAATTAGCCTTCATAAGAACTTAAGAACCATAAAAAACTCGGGTGATTCCTTCTTCACGGTAAACTTCCACCTCATTTCCTATTTGAAATCCAAAAACTCACGTAATATATTTTCAAAAAAAGCATTCGTGCGTCAATTTCCAACAAATCCTTTATCTAATTTTACAATTGTCCGACCGTCTTTCTCCATTTGTATCTCCCATTATTACAGCTAATGCCTGTCACATAAGTATATTCGAATCATCCTTTGCATCAATTTATAGAAATTTATAAAATTTTATTATTGTAATATTATCGTATATTTTATAAAGGTAAACTCCTCTCTATTATGAATTTTACACTGATAATAATAATACTCTATTTACGGGACAAGGCCTTTTCCTAAAAATACAATCAGAAATGTATTAAAAATAAGCCAAAATATTTAAACGTGCGTTCTAATACAATATAAACCATTAAAGCACAAGAGTAAGAAAAATTATACTATCGCACATAAAAATCACAAATCCTATAAAAATTATACTCAAAATCCATCTGACAATATAACAATATCGTACAAACCTTTGTATGAACTCAACATTAACGAGGATATGTGCTAGTTATAATAAGTACTTCTCTAATCTAGACATTTTTATCAGAAAGTCTGAGTATATAACATAATTATCGGCTTTATTGGGGTACTCAATAAAAGATATGTATGAATTTATAATTTCACCATTGTTTGAAATTATGTACATATCTTGAAAATGAAGGAATATATGATTGTTATCTGCCTCACTTCTTTTATAAATATATTTCATTCGTTGTTATTGGTAATACATAACTACAATTGTATAACTACCATTGTTACTTGCCTTATTTATAAATAGTTCATAGGTCGTGTATGGTAATATATATATATCATTGTATTGAATAATGAATATTTTATGCTTGTGAATGTATATGCTTTTGTATTGCTTTTTCGTTACATATATAATTTGCCATCTTGATATCAAGATAATTAGAATCAAGTGTATTTATTAAAATGTAAACCAGTTTATCCTGTAATTATTTTGTTGGGTAAACTTTAAAAATGATAAATAAATAAATATTCTAAGGCATAAAGTAAAATTATATCAGATTCATGGTACTTAATAAAAATTTACCTGAATTAAAATAGACATAAGTTGGCATAAATTTCTACCACATTTAAGTTAGGCATTGCAGCTTAGTTTTAAATGATTGCAGTGATTCATTGAATATATCAACTTTATGACTTATAAGGTTGTAGTCTCTCATCATAGTATACAAAGGTAAAATGCACATATAATTTGTCCATATATGGTATATGAAAAGTCATATCTAACCTTGTATACATTAAAGGCACTCTGAGGTTTATTAAATTAAGTAATTCTGGGCTTTTAATATGGTTATTTAACAATTTATATAAAAACATAAGGCCACTATTCCTCCTTTGAATGTAAAGGAGTAGCATATCAAGTAGTATTGTCACTCCTAACAGTAAAAAAGCAAAAAGTGTCAAAAGACTTATGTCCTTAACAACGCTTTCAATCTATTATCAGAACGTAAGGGGATTAAGGACAAAATTAGAGCAACTTAAACTAGCTATTTCTACCGCTGACTATGACGTTATCGTACTCACTGAGACTAGGCTCAGTGAAGACATAACTCTGAATTGGACTTACCTCATTTAGACATTTATAGACATGATAGCAGTGTAATTACTTCTAATAAAGTTCGTAGTGGTGGGGTTTTAATTGCTATTAAAACAAAATTGCAATCTGTAAAGGTTATAAGCCAAATTATTAATGTAGAACATTTTTGTAAACATTTGTAGTCAAGAGGCAAAGGTTTTAATTGGGGCAGTGTATATCCCCCCAGCCTCTGCCATTGATAAGTACTTATCTCATTGTGAAGTGGTTGAAGATATTGTGAATAATAACAATTTTTTGATATTATTGTACTGGGGACTACAATTTACTTGATCCCTGTTGGAACACTGACTGTGATAGCATGTCTTTCACCACTCAAGCAAGAATTATAAATGAAAGTTTTACATTACTGGGTCTTAAGCAGATGAGTACTATTTGTACAATTTACTATTAGATCTAGCTTTTTCTAATTCAGGGCAAGTAACTTCCGAAAAGGATCCATATCCTATTTAAAAAATGTGTTAATCATCACCTTGATATTCATTACAGTGTAAAGTTGGCCAAAGAACTAGATTATAACAATTATCAATTTACTATTTATGATTATAGAAACTGTCATTATACTACATTGACTAACTACTTAGATACTTTAAACTGGCTAGGAATATTGTGCAATTTGGAGATTAATAATGCTCTATCAATTTTCTACTCTATTCTTTATGAAGCTATAGAACTGTGTACTCCTACCTTAACAATCAAAACATCATCTTATCCTAAATGGTTTAGTGTTGAATTAAAGGAATGTATCAAACTCAAGAAACATTACCATAAAATTTTCAAAATTACTGGGAGTAATGATGATTATCATAATTTTTCTAAAATCCGAGGTGAATGCAAAAAACATTCTGGTTCATGTTGCAAAAACAATATAAATAACATGGAAACAAATATTCCCTATAACTTAAAGTATTTCTGGAGACATGTTAAAAATCATCAAAAATTGGATAGAATACCAAGCATAATGTATTATTATGAAGAACATGTTGCAAATAATGACCACGATATTTCAAACCTCTTTGTAAGGAACTTTTCTAAGGTCCACAGTACTGTGATACCTGACACAAAGCCTGCCTTTGACATAAATTACACGTTTTCCTTTGGCAAAATGACAGTTTCAACTGAGGATGTACTATGGAAATTATTGTCTACAAATGTTACAAAGTGTACTGGCCCAGATGAACTCTCTCCCTTTTTTATTTAAAAAGTGCAGTCAATCACTGGTTTACCCACTGTTTATACTATTTAAAAATCTTTTAGCAGTGGCGTTTTTTCTGACCTCTTTAAAATTGCTTACATTACACCGATTCACAAAGATGGTGACAAAAGCAATACTTGTAAAATCAATATATGTAGTGGAAAAGGGAAAATTAGGTTTGGAGTAGCATTTAAATTCAGCCAAGCATATGAGAAACAGTAATTCTGGCACTACATGAGGAAAAATTACAAATGATGCTATTACTAAAAATAGAAAGTAGGCTGAAATTGTTTCTGCTTGTAACTTTAGGCTTTCATTCAGTTTGACATCATTTTGAGTTATCGATCAGTGATTTGCACAAATAAGATTATTTGCGGATTCAAAGATGGCTACTAAAATTTCACCAGCCACAGCTAAGACATAAGCAATAGTTGACAAGGTATTAGCTCCACATTCTCTACCTTTAATAACAATTAAACTTGAATATGTACATCAGGATCTCCACTGATGGTAGCAATAATTTATCACGAAAAATTTTTCGAATACTCGTACAGTATTTTGATCGTCATGTTTAAGGACTCACACAAGCTAGTTGAATTGAAATGTTTAAAATGAATCAGAGGGGACTATAAGTCACCTTGTTTTAAAAACATATGGTTGGCCAGAAGAGTGTATCGCATTTGGAGGGGATAACTGCAACTCCAATTTTGGTTATGTTGATGGAAATGGACAGAGCAATGTTTATGTACTCTTGTCTGCGGAAGTTGGGGAATTACTTGGAATAAAATGCCCTGCCCGTATATCTTACATAATTGTGTTCAGCATGCAAGGGATTCCTGGCTAATTGATATTGAATCAAATTTGGTTACAATTTATAATCGTTTTTCTGTATTCACGGCCAGAACAGAAACCTTGAAAGAACTTTATGACTTTGTATCTGTAGGTTATAATCCATGTGTGATCTCTGTTGAATTGCTAATGTTTGAATTGAGATTTGGCAACTGTTTGTTTTCATCTGGTACTACTTTGTAATGTAACTGTGCCATCTTTCTGAGTGTATATCGCAAATAATTTGTGATGTTTGCAAAAACCTGTTTGCAATCTCAGCTGAAATGCTACAGAATTGTTTCTCACTTAAAATACGGCATTTACTTGTTATGTGTACATCTAACGAAGCTTAAATAAAGCAATATCAATAACTTACAATAATTTTGTTGTTTTTTCAATTTTATATTTCTATTTAAAATTTTGCGATCATATATATTAAGCATTTTACGAGGAATAAATAACCTGATATTTTAAACGCGCGCGCTTGGTGCGACGGTGGTGCCATCTATGAACAAATGTAGTCGTAACTTGAACCTATTTCCCACAAGAGTAAGATGCACAGGGCTGCTCAGGACCTAGCGCGAGCCGGATTTTAGAAAATTCCGGTTTTTTGAAAATGTTGCACATTGCCTAAGTATCCAGGGGCAAATCGGCCTAATGCTGGATAAAACAAAAGAAAGTTTTTTGTAATCTATATAATATATTTTAAAATTTAATCAGAAATCACGCCAGAATATTTAAAAATATGAAATACATACACAAAATGTATGTAAATAAACATGAAAAATATTAAATAAATCATAATAGATGCCTTGCCCTCTTGGCTACGCCACTGCACCTTCATACCATATCACGGCCTATACGTAAAAAAAAATAAAATACATAACAATAAAATCCAAAATTTACGCCAAAACTTACAAAAGACAGAATCATTAACAAGTGGACGAATTTGGAATAAGGTCATAGCAAATTTAATGCACACTTACCAATTTACACGTCTCGTTTCTACTCTCGATGGCTAGACGATAAGGTCGAGACAGCGTCTTTAGCTGCGGTAATGCAAGTTTCATTTCATTTCAGTGTTGGAAGCTTTTTGAAGGTTTTTCTGCGAAATTGTCTTGAACATATCACACAGATTGCTTCATACATAGTGATCTTTCCTTAATAAGTTTATCTTTAATTAGGTACAAATTCATCATATCCAGTGATTCGATGCATGACCGCTGCTCTAAAGCCAATATTGTATCAGTGACTAATTCTATGCAACGGTCTATTGAAGGTTTGTTTGCGGCTGCTTTGTCATCATCGTCACTTTCACTTTTTTCATAATTCTCACGTTCGGGTTCCAAAACCATTTTAACTATTCCTCCGTCAGTTAGCTGTTTCACTACAGGCACTTCATAGTCGATTTCCATCCAGTTTTCAACGTCTTCTTCCAGACCCTTCGTGAAAGCATTATTCGTCGATCCATTAGCAAATTCCATAATTTCACACACCATTCTCTTTTTGTCACTAACATTGAAACCTAGAAAATCTGGTGGTGATTCATCACATTCTTCAAACATGCTTGCAGGTCACAAATTATGGCAGGTATTTTTAGTGTTGCGGCCGTTACATCAGTCCACGCTTTAGCTAGAGTCCAAATCGAGTCCTTAATGTTAAATTCCTTTTTAAATCCGTCAACACCTTGGCCTCTATTGCAAGCAACAAGCAATTTCTGCATAAACTGCTGTCTGTAATAGCATTTCAGTGAGCGTAATAATCAATGACCCATAGGTTGAATAATAGATGTACAATTTGGAGATAAATAAACCACACGCACGTTACCCAATACCAAAAGTGATGCATCAGGATGGGCAGGACAGTTATCTAATGTCAGAATTATTTTACAATCATCACCTAGTCCCTTAGATTTACAATGAGCACGTGCCTCCGGTGCAAAATAATTCACAAACCAATCCAATATTAATTGAGAAGTTATCCATGCACGTTTATTAGCACGGTAGTTGACAGGAAAATTCTTTACACCCTTTAAAGCACGAGGGTGTGCACTTTTACCAATTACAGTTAGCTTTAGTTTGTGCGTACCTGCTGCATTTGCGCACGCAAGAACCGTCAGCCTCTCCTTTGACTCCTTCACTCCAAATGCCATATCCTCATCGGCGGCTGCAAGTGTGCTCCGAGGAAGACATCGCCAAAATAATCCTGTCTCGTCCGTGTTATATATTTGCTCTGCAGTAAAATTTTCATCCGAAATTAACTTCATAAACTCCTCTACAAATGTTTCGGCAGCATCCGAATCGGCACAAGTTTTTCGCCAGACACTGCTAATTTTCGTATTCCATGGCGAAGCTTGAAGCCAACCTTGCGAATAATCGCAAGCTTTATTGATTTTCCAATCATCGTGGAATTTCTTTGCTTGCTGTATTAGCAATAGCCCTGATACAGGTACACCTTCACATCTTCTTTGTCGAAACCATTCAAACAATACTCTATCGACATCGTTGACCCTGGAAGTGTGTAATGTTTTTCGGTCTTAAAAGTGTCACTGTCTGCATAAAATGTCAGCAACTCACTTTTTCGTTTCTTCGAGTCATACATAGCAGAACTGCCTATGCTACATTCTTCACAAAGTCTCTCAACTGAAGCACCTTTTTCAAGTTTTCTTAAAAAATCTACTTTTTGTTCAGTAGAAAGAGATTTATGTTTACGCTTCATAATACCTACTACTGGAGGGGTTTTCAGCTTTTTTTGAAGGCATTCCAATATGAACTTGAGCAATATCACACTAATGAAAGACACATGCGATCGCTACGAATCTGAACACGCGACTGTATACAAGTTATTCATACTGTTATACTGTGGAAACTATTCCCTAACACGTACCAACATGTATTGATCAGCTGACAATTGGACTCACTCACACATACAATGTAACTGCTGCCGTCAAATTGGTTCTAGAATTCGCAAATTTTGATGCGAAGCGGTGCGTTTATCGTTCCATAGTGGATTAGGCTACCCGCGGAAAAAATTTTAAAAAGTGCACTTTTCAAAAAAATAGATGCAAACTTGTTTGGAAGGTCATTTACAAAAATTAAAAAGAGCGAAGGACCCAAAATTGACCCTGAGGAACATCAGAAAGGACAGGTCTACGATGAGAGGTATATTTCCTACCATTTTTTTGTACTGTTAATCTTTGGGTTCTAGTGGAAAGAAATGTAGATATCCAGCTACAAGCAACATCCCCGATACCTAAATGATGACACTTTAGTAGGGTGTCATGATTGACCATATCAAATGCCTTACTCAAGTCAAAATATACTCAAAGTACCTTGTTGCACATATAAGCTGTTGTTATATAGTTTATTGCATCAAATTGAGCTTTTTGTGTAGATTTACCTTTTTGAAAGCCAAACTGGGACTTTGAGAGCAAATTATTTTTCTCAAGAAACCTTTGGATCCTTTCCAAGAAAACATATTCAAAGACTTTAAAAAACACATAAAGTAGTGCAATTGGCCTAAAATTGTCAGGGTTATTGCAATCATCTTTATTCTTGAGAAATGGAATAATTTTTGAGATTTTTAAAGTTTCAGGAAAAATCCCTCGATTAAAAGATTTGTTTTCCAAGTACATACTACATATAGCAAAGGATCACTTAATAAGATTTCAGTGGAGTACCAAGAAATTCATTTATGTTTGGCATACAATTCTATTTTGTTCAGAAAATATCATGACTCTCCAAGAAAGTCCTAATTTTTTAATAACTATTAAATGGATACTACTCATTTCTTCCAAAATAAAAAAATTCTGTATATTCGCTCTATGGGAGTTTCGTATCTATGGAGGTTTCTTGTATGCATTTTACAAGTTCCGGGGACGGGACCAAGAAGAGATTTCGTTATGTGGAAGTTGTAATTATAGGGAGGTTCATAATATAAAAGGTTTTACTGTATCTACTATAGAGTAAGTAGCTAATTATGATGCTGGTAAATGAATCAACAAAAATGATGTTTTATAGCAACTAAATTTACATGATCATTCTTTTTATATTTTCAAACATTTGTAGCTAATCAATGTCAGAGACAAATACTCATTCGCACATTAGGAGCAGATAATTCCTCTAAAGTAATTTATTTAGGCCAGTTCGGAGGGAAAAAAATAAATTCATTCCAGAATAAGTTGATAAATGTTATAAAAAAATTCGGCCTCTTCACTGATTCCCCCTCCCTGAAACAAGGTCCACCCAAATTAAGCATCTTTGCATGATGCAATGTATTGGATGATCCAACGCTAGTTGAAATCTCCTCGGTAATTGCCACTCTTTATGTTAAGGAATGTCAGCGGCTCATGATGAAATCAGCAAACATAGACACCAGATGCCAAATTAATGCAGCAAAAGTATAGGTAGAGATTCATAGTAAATTTTTAATGGCAGAAGTGCTTATTGTGAGTAACAATAATAAACTTAAAACTCATTTAAAGGTACTGCTTTAATATTGTGAAAATATAATGTCATCTCAATTGTCAAAATATCTACCGTGATCTTAAAGATGCACCAATGGTAGTATAAACCATGCATTTAAACCCTAAATGTTTGCATGGTCATGTAGATTCTTCATCATCTGTGAGTATAAACATAGACCCAAGCTTGTTGCAGTAAATTTATAACCAAGACTTGCAATTTATGTAACCTGTTCAGAAATCTTCATGTATGTTGCACAGCCCCTTTTTTTACTGACATTTTGGGAAAAATGGTGCCCAGGGTACATAAGTACAGTATTTCATTTTGACCAACTTGCTTCATTTTTAACTTTCTCCACATGCAGTATAGGAGTATTTTTTGCAAAAAAAATTGAATTCGATAGGAATTTTGTGCACAACCTAACTCATAAACTTCTCATCAAATCAACACCAAAGTTTATAATCTAATGTTTCATTAAAAAGTTTGTCTGATTAGATTTATGCTAAAACTGGTCATCTGGAATTGGATGATTAACTTGACATTTTTCCGTGTTTGTCAAATACAGTGGAATTCTCATTTAACATTTATGCCGGGGACAAGTTTTCTGTACCTTAAATCGAGTAATACATTAAATGGGGGTTATCTAAAATTGAAAGACTAAATGGCAGTTCATTAATGTCAAATATGTTTTATTAGTTAAAACACAATTTTTGGGGGGTCGGCTTAAATCCGGGGTCGGCTTCTATTCGGGCAGATACGGTATTACTTCGCAATGAGAAAGTCATGTGCTAGTCACATCAATTTCTTTTAACTAGTCTAAATAATTAGTAAGGGTAGGAATAAAAGAATTACATGGCAATTTTACTTTGAAATCACAAATGTATAATCTTTCATAAAATATACAAATTATCATCTTTAACAAGTCATCCTCTAACAACATTAATAATAACAAATCAAAACTCTGAAACTCAAAATCTGAAATCAGAGATAAAGCATTGAATTAAATATTGCACTAATATGGCAGTATCAAAGTATGAAACCCCAATTAAATTTTAATTGCATCGTGTAAAGCATTTTACTTCATTCTGTGTAACATCAATTTGATAAATTGCAAAGAAATTACCAATACCATATGATTCATTATTCTTATTTCATACACAACATTAAAAATATTCTCCCCTGATAGATATGTGTATTCAATTTGGAATGAATAAATCTATAATACTAAGAATCATAATTAACTTACTGCATCACCACATTACGTAATTATTATATAAAGCTTTTTTACCAGTATAAATATGTATAAAATGGAATAGAAATTGAAAACAAACTTTCTATCCATAAATCTAACCATGGCTACCCAAAATTAACTACCCCAACTACTAGTAGCAAGTGAAAAGCTTGTTTTTAATATAATGAAGTAAATCAACTAAAAGTTGAGAATCTTTATAAAATTTTCAATTTCATGAGAGTATGCAAGAAATAACTATTTAACAGAAAAACTGCATTCTCCCTATAAATCAAACCAATCCGTTTCAATAGTTAATTTGTAAATTGTGCAATGACTATAATTATATTTTGAACTTTTGATGTAAATGATGGGAATAGTAAAGTTGATTATTTAATTTGGATGAATTATTTTGTCTTCAAAATGCAAACACTGATAAATGGACGGCACAAACCTCTCACTTATGTGGTCGGTGCTTTAGGATCATTTCTCAAAGATTGGATCGAAGGAGTGGCTTCAGATATTTATAGAACGACTCCTTGTCAACAGGTTGAGCATTAAGAGGACTTTTTTGGGCTTCATCAAATAATCTCTCATACACCTGACCATCCCATGCTCCTAGAGCTGAGCCTAAAACTGAATCACTGAGGTCAAAACCATCTACAATGCCAACAGCTTCAGGGCGTAGAGATTCTAACAATGAGCCTTGCCATGTTCTGACACTTTCAACATCAAATGGGGTTAAGCCTGTGAACTGAAAATTAAATTATAAAATGAATTAAAGAATTTCAAAAGTTATTCTTTTAAGAATGGGTAAAAATATGACCAAGATAATGCACAACTTTGATCAAATCATTATCAGTAATTGAAAAAAACATTTATGGAAAGAAAAAATTAAAGTAGCATTTTTTCAGTTCTGCAGATAAATTGTTTGCAAATTACAAATTCAGCATTAAATGATTTGATATGAATTAAAATAATATAAAATCTATTAACATTTAATCAAAATAAAGAAAATAATTTGTGAAATTATTATCATGTATCTACGTTAATTTTCATTTTTTATATAATTTATTGAGAATCAAACAAATGCACTGATAATGAAATTTTAATACTATAATGACCTATTTACCACGGTCTAAGACAACTGGCCACGGCCGACCGGCCGCGAGACAACTGGCCGCGGGGCCAACTGGCTGCGAATAAGTTTCTCAAAAATGGTCTGCGATTACTGAAATACTGTGCAATGGTTGTGAACCCGATAACATTGAAATGGGTTTATTTAATTATTATTAAAATTACAAACAATATTTTACAAAATATGATAATAGAAATTGATTATAAAACATTATAATTATTTGTAACATTTTGATGTTTTTTGTTCATTACATGTGAAAAGAGTATGAATAATAGACTGCGGCAGAAAATAAAAATAGCAAAGGTAAGGTTACATATCAATGAAATTTATCATAAAATATCAAAACGTAGGAATTCATAATAATACAGAAAAAATTAAAATATAGGTAATATCGTAATACAGATAATAAAAAAAGTTAGGCGTCCATTTCAAAATTATGAGCAATACCCCTTAAATATTGGATTTTGTCTCTATTTCCGTAATCTGCAACAATTGCTAAAATTCTAGCATCTGCAGCTCTATACTTTTTCAATTTTACAGGAGGATTTTGTCCTGCAATTAACTGCTCATAATAAAAATCCCTCCCACGCTGAACTTTACGTAATCCGTCGATAAATTTCCAGATGTTATGACCTCTCGTTGTTTTGATCGGAGGATTACATTGTATCACATATGTCTGACGATATTAAGGGGCAGATCCTTTAAAGACACGCGACTATTATACATTTTAATGCATTATTACTGACTTATTAATTGCTTTTTATAATAAAGAAATGAATGAAAATATGAAAGATTTGAAAGCAAAAAATTAAATTCGTTATAAAATTTTTCAAAATTAAATTACTTGAGTAAATGAGGAATTACAAAAATTTCTCACATTTTACTCGAAACGTATTTCTGTTGAAATCTCGAAGTTGATTATTTTTATGAAAACAATACTTTCTCTATACTACGGTATATGGAGAAAGTAAAAAGAAATAATTTTCATAAACGCACTTGAAATATTCACATGAATTCCTTCACCGAATTACATTTTAGCCATTGGTTCAAAAGACGGGTTGAATATTTTTATTAGAGTGATTTTTGGTTGTTTCTGAAGTAACCAGTTGACTGTGGAGAAGGGATATATATTTCAATGTTATCGGGTTCACAACCATTGCACAGTATTTCAGTAATCGCAGACCATTTTCGAGGAACTTATTCACGGCCAGTTGGCCCCGTGGCCAGTTGTCTCACGGCCGGTCGGCCACGGCCAGTTGTCCCATTCCATATTTACCATGGAGAAAACATTTACCTTAACAACAGTTATTAATTTTTACCAATTAACTCTCTCCCATGCATAACATAATAAATCATATTCTCTTGACAACTTTCTCTTGCAGACTGTATAGCAATGTAACTGATTTTGATTACATTTCTCACTCCATACTCAGCCAATTACAAGTATTATTGCTAAAAGATTGAGTGAGATAAAAAGTCAATTCAGGGTAATTTATTTAGATGCGAACCTTTGTATTGTCCAAAATAGGAGACTATTGCCTAAGAAGCTTATTTAGAGTACCAGGTTCAAGAATTACAAGACAGGAAGTAGGTTACAAATTTTGAGATGATATTTTCATATGTCTAGCCTCAACAAAAGAAGTCAAAGTCTCATAGTTCTATGTTGGAAAAAAAACTCGCTGTATATACCTATATTAAGAAATGAAAGTTTAATTAAACCAAGTATATCATGACATCATGCTATAAAATGCATTAAATCACCAGGGAGATTTCGTGAATATGTGGACAGATGCAACACGAGTTTATAATAACAGTCAATCGTAAGAAATTACACAAAATTGACAACAATGTAAATCACTTTTTAACGAATTTCATGTAATAATACATCAAATTTTCACATTGAAAACTAACTTATGGACTGATTTGATGCATATTCAAAATGTCAATGGCAGGAAAATGAAACCATTTTTTTCAGGCATTCTTTGCTTCAAGTTCCAAATGATTCTAAGTAATTTTACCTAATAATGAAATGAATAATATGCTACAATCACATCCTTATTAATCAAATTAAGAAAATAAATATTCCCGGAATCCTTGATCTTATAATAGGCAGTTATTTGCAAGAGATAGATTCCAATATATCACAAAAAAATTGTCGAAATATTACAAACTGTTCTCAAGTTATTCCACCAAAAGTCCTGCCAAATCTATTCCCAGACAGGAGCATTCCATAAAAATACACAAACAAACAGATCAAGACTTCTATTATAATTAATAACTATTATATTCTTTACCTTTAGAGAGTTGCCCATGTGTTTCTGTGGTATGCTAGTGTGTGCGCATGTCTGCATGTAAATTTGTTCATATAAAACCATGCATCTGTCACAAAATTTAAAAGAAATGGCAAAACACTTGAAATGGTAAATTATGAACCATTTTCTCATATAAACCAGGAAAATTTTGTGATTCTTCTATGTCTCTCTATATTATAAAATCGCAATGGTCATCATGATGCATAATGCTTTAATTTTGTGAATAACTCGATTAGAAATAAACTTAGAAACCTGAAATTTCTCAGGATTTTGGAGTTGATGAATCTTTACATTATGACTAAAGAAAATTTTGAAAAATGTCAGGAGTTCGACTCCAGAGGATGAATGTCATTTCCCATAAGATAACACGTAAAAATCACCTTTTTGATTTGAAGGATTTCATTCTTTTACTCTTTAAAATATCTTAAAATTAAGTTATCGACACGAAATTTGCGCTAAAACATGCCAAAATGAATGAGGATTCTTATTCTTACAGTCGAATACTCAATCTCATTCGAATTCACTCATATTTTGAATTTATACATACTCGAGTTTTGGTAAATTTTTTAAATTTCAATAATAAGATTCCATGGTTATCGGTATTGTTGTCCTCGATAATTTCTGTGCATATGCACTTAAATAAAGGCTTAAAGATCAAAAATAAGATTAAAACTTGCTCAAAATGACCGAAGATATGAATTTAATGAAAATAAATCGCAGTATTCATGTTATTTATATTTTTTATCTATATTACTAAAATCCTCTTTCTGGTTGTCTCTCTCTCTCTAATGCTCTATACCTCAACCATTTTTAATCTCCGGGAATTGCAGCCCTCTAAGTTTATTTTTCATCAAGTTATTCAACTAATTTTCTTAATTTGTTATTAAAAACCAAACATACATCCCTTATGAAATATATTCATTAAACTCATATTCAAAACATATTCCTGTTAAACTAATCCAAATCCAATAGGTACACATAGTAGGTAGGGGGGAGGTTAGCAAGCGTCAGTGAGCAGGAGGCTTGCCCCCTAGTAATCAATAATTTTTTACCATTAAGAAATCTCCAAGTCTTAAAAGCAGCCAGAACACCGCATAAAGTTCACAAAGATACTCCATTGTTCTTTGTAGGGGAGGAGAAAAATTGCTCTCTCGGACAGTTTCAACAAAACGCTCCACAAGGAATGCTCGACAATGTGCCTGGAAATGTAAATTTCAACATAATTGATTTTTTCCATATTTTGGCTTCAAGTTCAGAATTTTTCTCCTTCTCAAACTTCACATTTACACTCATGATATTTAACATAATATTCATAAAAAAAATTCACTAAGCATATATGCAAAGGATTAAAATTTCAGTACAGATGGATGTAAAACATAAAATTTAATCAGAAATGCACATTATAACTCAAGATAAGCAAATATTAAATGTTTTTGAAGTTTCTTGAATGATAAAATGAGATGATAGGAAGAATAACTAGAGATATTGCTTGATTTGCAATGGACATGTTAAGCTGCAATAAAACATTTTCATCTATGCCAAACAACAACTGATATTTGCATTTAGTCATAATTTTTCTCTAAAATCACTAAAATACGACTAATTAAAATTCTGAAAATGCAATAAGCACACTCACCTCAGCACACTGTACCAGCTCAATTGAGTTCACATTCCAAGCATCTTCAGGGGACATTCTTTTGCCTCTCATCTCAATGCTCTGAGCACAAAGCCTTATTTTCCTATTTTGATTCAAAAGAAAAAACTGAGGCAAATACATAGTCAATGACTTCTTCTACCTATCTATTAATTTACACTTACATCTTTAACCCTCTCATGACTGGAGCACATGAAAAAGCGAGACATTTTGGCTGGTGAGACCGGCCAGTGTGTCCTAAATTAAATACACTTTCAAATTTGCCTTCGAGAACTGTGATTCGCCGACATTTCTCACCAGAAAGATGTAGCATTCCATATAACCATGAGAATCAGTATGTTTGGCAACTTGTTTCATGTTTGCGTTTCAAAGTACCATATATAATTGTGCATAGCTCGAAGTTTCAAGACCAAATTTTCAGGTCATCAAGTAGAGGTGCGTGTTATACACAGGTAACACTTTTGTGCACTTAAAATCAGAAATTATAGTGAACCTATGTCGCACCAGATTCTAGCTTTTTGGATAAATTTAGGGAAAATCCACAATAATTATCGATAATCCAGGTTATACATCAGTGGTGGCCAACCTTTTTCTGTAAGGTGCCACATATTATGCTGAAAATGCGTCGCGTGCCACCTAATATTTTTGAATTAGTGATAGTCTACATGGCAGGGGGAACATGGAGAGAAGAAGCTTGTTTCGAAGATGGGCTTGTCTACGGTCCTTTTGTCTGCGGGTTGGAAGTTTTTTAAGATCATTAATACTATCAAAAATGAATACGATGTACTAAACCATGATTCCCAGCAAAAGTGAAATGAAATTTTAAAACATTTATCAACTGCTTTTGAAACATATGAACTAATAACACCCTGAATGTACAATTTTAATTGATTAATAATAATAATTAATAAAATTGCATTATTACTGCGGCTCCAATCCTCCGTTTTCATGTTGTTAGTAGTCAAAGACGGCAAGAGCTCCATGATGGATCAGTCACAATTCCTGCAGAGAGATGGACTCTCCTGTCTCTCTTGCGGTTGCTGGTTTAAAGTTTGACAATGACTTTATCCCAATCAGAAAATAGTAAAAATGTTAAATTAACGTTTCAATATGAAAAAGAGAGGTTTCTTACGATCTCAGAACTGTTTACTTCGAGATAAAGAGTCAGACCAACTCATTTCCATGGTTATTAAAGGATATAGGTCAAGAATATAGTAACACTAGCGTATAGCTCGTCAAAAATGACGGGAGTAAAGATTCGATCGTTCAAGCTATTTATGGAGATCAAATTGGCATCAGAAACATAAATTGTATTGAAAGTCATTTCTCTCTCTTTCATTCCCCCTATCCCACTCTCTTCCTCTCTCTCCTTTCCCTCTCCCTTCCTCTACCTGCCTCTCTCACTCTCCCTCCCTCTCGAATTAAAAGCAATCAAAGCACGTTTACACCCATAAGGATTGAAATAACAATATGATATCGAGGTCTGACAATGGAATTGGCAGGCAAGGCAACATCTCCTTAAAATGGCTGTGTGAATTAAACGTTTAAATTGAGCGATTTCGAACTGTAGGCAGAAAAAGTCGAACAGAATAAGAACCTATATAATGTTTTCTTCTAAATGGTTCACATCCAAAGTTCATAGGTCAATTCTTTCTAATTTTAATCTAAAAAAGAATGAAAGCCTGCACGTCGAAAAGTTCATTTTTACGTGAAATTACGTGTTATCTTACTGGAAATGGAAATTATCCCCTAGAGTCGAACCTGGATCTTTGATCTTGAGTTCGATACAGTAAAACTTTTTGTTATTATATCGTAATGCTATCCTGAAAATTTCATAAAATTCGGTTAAGTCGTTTGAGAGATATTAAGCTTCTAAAAGCATTACTGACAAAGTGACAATCTTTTATATAGTTTAGATTCTAATTTAGTAGCTGTAATTTTGTGAACACATGATACTATGTTGGCGAAGCTTTGAAATGTAAGTAGTGCCAGTATCAATTCTCTCTCGTCCATCTGAGCCGTATAACATGCGAACACTAATTCTCAACATTTTCGGATTTTTTGTTTTTTCACTGCGGAATTTCCGACTTCGTTATAAAGGAGATTCGTTCCCGGAGGCTTCATTAAGCAAGGCATACCTGTATACTATATAGGAGAGGGGCAGTTATTTTGCTATATTTAGACAACTAATTGGAAACAAGAGAAGTCCAACTCAGTCATGAAAACAGTGACTAGTTAGTGTACTCAGTTATCTTATAATACGTTCTCATTTTGTGGTATCAAAGTAGCCGCACACACACAGCACTCAGTCTATTGAATAACACTGCAGAACCTAGAATGTTAACGTTGACATTTTTCAATTTATTTCTATACATTTTATTTTATTTTTTCAAAATGGGAAGGCGTGCCACTGACAAGAGCTTCGCATGCCACTAGTGGCACGTGTGCCACAAGTTGGCCACCGCTGTTATACATACCGTATTCACCCGAATCCAAGACGACCCTGAATCTAAGACGACCCCCCATTTTGATGATTCCAAAACAGAAAAAAGCTCAAATTGACCTTCATTACTAGAAAAATTATAAATCTTGTGAAATATTTATTTCCTCTTATACTTTTCTTGAATGTCATTGTCTTTTAACATTTTAAAATCATAAGATCACAAATAGAACCATTCAGGTTTTCAAACTAATTAAATGGTAGGATTCATTTTAAGATAACATTAAAAATAAAGTAAATACATTGAAATAATATACTCATTTCAGGACAACAAAAAAACATTTCAATCCAAGTGCTGCATAAAATCATTTTATTGTGTTAGTCATCATCACTGTCTATGCAACCTTCACTATTTTCCTCATGCTCACTATCTTTATCACTCTCAACTTCATCATCAGTCTCCCACAAAACATCATCCTCACTCCCATCCATGGCATTAGATAAGCAGCATTTCTTAAATCCTTTCACTATTACTTTTGCATTTATTTGTTGCCACGATGCCTTGATCCATTGGCAGAGCATTGCAACTTCAGGTTTCTTAAGATTTCCTTTTGGTGTTAAAGTGTGAGTTCCACCCTGTAACCACTCAGAATACAAAACCTTTAAATTATTTTTAAAACACTTATTGACAGCAACATCTAAAACTTGAAGTTGCGATGTCATTCCTCCAGGTATTACAATAAGATCAATATTCATCGCACTCATTGTGTTTTTAATTTCAGGAGATAAGTGTCCTTGAATGCATCCAGTGAAAGCATTGCTCTTTGTTTCAGTAAAGCTCCTGGCCATCTATTCCACACCACATGTAACCAATCTCTCATTAGTTCTTTAGTCATCCACCCCTTTTCTTGACACCTATTATTCCACTTGGGAAATGTTTCTTAGGCATTGATTTCCGCTTTAGAATCACATATGGTGGTAATTTAGTCCCATCTGCTAAAACCGCCAACATTACCGTGACTCGCATTTTTTCGTTGCCTGTAGTTTTAATTAGGACGGACTTCGCACCTTTTTCGTTCACAGTATAATTAGATGGCATGTAGAAAAAAACCGGAGTTTCATCGGCATTTCCTATTTGGCTCAAAAGGTAATTATTGGTTTTTCTAAGTCCAATTACGTATTTCTGGTAAGCGAGAAGTTTTTCAACATAGTCTTCTGACAATTTCTGACACAGCGAAGTTCGTCGCCGTAAAGAAAAATTATTTCGTCGCATCATTCTCACGCACCAACTTCTGCTGGCCTTGAATTCTTGCAATGATATATTAAGTCCTCTAGTAATTTCATTAGCTTTAAGTATAATACTTTTAGTCGAAACAGGCATACCGTTCTTCCTCATGGTGCGCACAAACTTGAGTACTTCTTCTTCAATGCCATGAAATCGGTCTAATTTTGGACCACTGAGCGACTTCCTTGTGGCTTTGGCTTTTTCTAGTTCCTGTTTTGAGAGTTTCCATCGACGCACATTTGCCTCAGATACACCGAACTTTCTACTCGCATCACAGTTATTAGTTTTTTCGGCGTAATTTATCACGATCAGCTTAAAATTTGTATCTTAGCTCCGTCTAATTCCTTTGTTAACTTTCCCTTTGCACTCGTGCCACGTACTTCAACATGATCTGTCATTTTAACTTAAGGGTTGTGCATTTAAATCAAGAATGCACAACTCAAAATTACTGTCAAACTTAGTGAATCGCGGTGCGTCGTTTCAAAGGGGAATCCCAATGATTACCGCTCTCATTTGTTTAGACATTGCGGTTGGCATTACGTGCAAGATGAAAGTACGTCGTCTGTGTTATGATCGTCGACGATGATTATTAGTCTAAATAATTATTATTCCCGTCATGTTTTTCTTATTGTTATTACTATTTGTTTATTTCACTTCTTTATGTACGTACTTGAATTTGTTGTTGTGAATTGTTTACTCTAATATACCATTTGTTGTAAAAACCATTGATTAAATGCTTAAATATACTTCGTATTCGAATGTAAGACGACTCTTGATATTTACAGCTGAAAATTTGGAAAAAAAGGTCGTCTTAGATTCAGGTGAATACGGTATATTAATTATACCAGTGGCATATCCTGATCATCGATGGTGGGTGTGCAGTTAGGGCAGAAAAAAAAGTTATATGCAACCCATACTACATTAAGGGAAAATCCAACTGCCATCTCTAGGGAAATAGCAGTACTAGTACAGTAAAATGACAAACTGCCATTTTTCAGGTACTGAGCGAATTAAATCTACCCAAGTAATCTTGGATGTGAGATGGCCTGGCATTTATCCCGTAAATATAGAATACTAGCAGAAGTGCCTGTTGAATTTCAACGGATTTAGTGAATCTAAATCTTCGACCGTGTAACATGTGAACGTCACAAGAATAACATAGTACATAGCTTTAACTGTTGAATAAAGAAAAATGAAGAAAACCGGTTCGCAATTATCTATTTTGATGAATGAAAGATGAAAATCTTGCACTCTGAAAAATCGAAAATTACCTGTAAACTTAAGGGAAAATAATTATTGAATTAAGCTCTCCCTCCCCACAATGTTTTTATCGTCATATAGCCTATGTTACCCGCATGTTTAAATTATATACCTATGTGAAGTTTCGTGACGATATCTTCAAAAGGAAAACTGTACTAAGTAAAACCAGCAAGAACGCAATTATCAACAGAAAATGGATGAACAAAGGAACAAGCAAAATTAATTAATTTAATGAAAGACAAAAAAGTTAATAGAGAACGTTTAAGAATCACAGAGTGAATATTATCCTCCGACTATTAGCTCGATTCTCTCATCCACGAGTTCAGTTACGAGAAAATTGTTTATATCAACAATACTTTAGAAACAATGAAACGATTTGTCCAATCACAGTTTGTGGAAAATCTCAGTCTAATTATTTAAGTTACTTACATAGTTTTAAAAACAGTTTGCTTTGGAGAACTCTATGCCACACGAAAATCATTAAAAAGTATTTATTAGTAATATATCAATTAAAATCCACAAATATTTGGTTGCCATGTAAACAAAGCAAAATTGGACACAAATTGAAAAACGATATTAAGTTAAAATTTTGGACTCTCAACTTGGGTGACAGTAGGAGTTGTCATGATAGCTTATAATTGGTATTGTCATAAAACTGATACAATCACATCCTTTTCTGATTCTAAATGCATTTTTAAACTAATTCGATCAGGATTCGGATTATGTCTTCAATAAAAATAAACTTTGTTCTTTCCTGCATAGAACCATCCAGGTCTCAAGTTCGTACCATGTTTCTAAGTAATTTAAAATTCAAATGAAAAATAAGCTGCACTCGTCCCTATGTTATTCAAATGGAAAAAATGAAAAAAGAAAATATATTTTTTAATTAAAAAAGTTAATCAAATCAATATAAAAACCAGACTACACCACTTAACTCATTATTCCAATTAAAACAACACCTTCCTTTTGTTTCTACGTGCTGTAGTTAAAAAAACATACAAACACTTTATAGATATCTATCTATACACATCGCTCGATTTTTAATATGGCTATCTTATATAAAATTGGATACATGTAAAATGAAATAAGTTTAAAATCACATGTGAAAGAACAAAGCATGTTGGCAAAATGGAAGTATTGTGCACACATTTATACTTATAGTTGCCAGAATATCAACAAACTAAATTGCATCGTAAATCAAATATCAATTTCCCATAGGCTTATGTTATAAACTGAGATGTGCTTTATTAGTTAAAGAACCAACGAGTGTCATATATTGTATAATACAGGTTAAGTTAGTATAACAGTTGTATAATAAACATTTTTAAGACAAAACAATCGATAAATTAATACATACAATGCGTACGAGTCATATCGTCCTACTGAATATCGGCGAATGGCCGATTATCGATCTCGTTATCAATAATGATAATCGATTCCGCAGAAACTTCTCTGCAAAGTTAGGAGCTATCAGAAATGTGCACATCCAGCTGGCTATATGCTACCATGCAAAACCCAAATATCTCTCCACTGCACTTGTCTACTGCACAAGCTGGTTCAGGGCAGTTAGGTGTGCAATCGCTGAACAGCTCTGCCTAGAGTGTTGTCTTAACCCTTAAGTAGGTGAGTGGGGTCTTTAAAGACCCCATGCCTTTTAAAATCGCTGTATTTTTCTTGCAATTATTTGTATGAGGTAGATTTTTTCAGTACCTTCCTAGAATAATTATCTCCTTTTGTTCGTGTAAAAATATTGGCAATATGTGCTATGGTCTTCTCATAAAAATTCATTTTTTAACTTTGGGGTCATTTAAGACCCCACGTGCCTACTCGCATGACTATTTCGAACTTATATATTTTTCTCTCAGAGAAAAGTTCCTGTCTGAATTTCCTTCTATAAAATGAAGCGTTTCCTTTTCGCCAGAGCTATGTAAAAGTCTTTAGCAAAGAATATAATGCCTTCCAAGAAAAACGACAGTAGTGGAACACTGGCTGCATTGCTGTTATTCCATACTATTTTAGATTTTATCTCTTCCCTTGACGTGAGACCTGTGGAAATACCGTTCTGCATTCTGGTTTAGAAAACCAAGCAATTCTTTACCAGCATGAGGAAAACCCTTGGCCTGAACACAAACGAGGAATATGACCTGCACAGTTCCCTTCCCGGAAGACAGCGGAAGGGGGGAAGGACCCCCGCATGAGTGTGCACTTGTCTCGAGCTCCTATCTTTTCACTGGTTTCCTTGTCAACGCTACTGTCAACTTCTCGCACTAATCCTTACGACCATCCGTTTTATTATGCGAGAAATTTTGTTTCCACCACCTGCCTGTGTGTTTCAAGCTACTTAGTGTGTCTCCTACATCTCACGCCGACACGTCTCCAAACAAGTACCTGTGAGTTTTGTCTTTTCGCAAATGGGCAATATCTAAGTATATATGTGCCAAGATCACTCCATGAAAAAGCCTCTAAATTAACGGGATCGCCACCTTTGGAAAAACGCATTCATTTAGACCCCAAAGTTCGAGCTAGGTGCACAATTTGCCCGAGAAATGTGGACAAAAAACGAATCAGCATTGCAATTTCTGTACCAAAATGATGTGCTTAAATCACAGGAAAACTGTATGCAATGATTGTGTTGTTAAGTTTCAAGAGGTTAAATAAACGAACATGTTGTTTATGCATCCAAAGTGGTTTCTAATTCATTGTTTTGACCCTCTAGTTCAGTAACACATCGAGTACTATAACCGCATATTTATTCTAAAAAAGTTGAGAAGGTGGAGATCATACATGAGTGAGAGAAAAACAAATTCATGTATCCAAGTAAATGTTTATAAGTTACTGTACATTTATTTGCAAAGATTATTCGAATTTCATTGCAAAAAACTAATAATGTACTCGAGTTTAGTGTAACCACATGCATGATAATGATTCTTTGGGAGGATTAAGAGGTGCATATTACAGGAAAAAATTCACCCGTTAAATAACACTAAACGAATATAACAATTACATAATATTTAAATAAAGTTTATAGAAGACCTTAGTGGAGATTAAATTAATTTGTTAACACACTATGAATTTACACAGAAGATTATGTATTAATGTGCGAAAGCGACACCCGAAAATAGCAGCTAACGCAAACATTAGAAATAATTAAATGCCATTAACAATATGGAAAATCTGATGGATGCACGTTGTTATATAAGGTATTAGACTTCTCATCTGAAATAATTGTTACGAAAATCAACAACTCGGCATAGATATAAAAATTTTCTTTTGGGATCTTTAAAGATCCCACGCGCCCACTTAAGTTACGAAAGGCCATGCGCCTACTTAAGGGTTAAGAACTTCCACTTTCTCTCCACCACATCACTATACATGGGTGTTCATGAGACAGGCCGCTCGCCCTGAGGGCCGTGAGTTCTCACATGACTTCCAGGAAGTAATCTACTACGCATGACCCTAGTCTACTCCGCTATTTAGTTAAACACTATAGATCATGCGATATCCGATAGAATGACTTCACTACAGATCTTCCAGTGAATGTCTTTTTGTGCGCATAACTTTTTCGGCACAACCGCATTTCATAGTTGCCATAGTTTTAATAATATTACATATATGTATATATCATGATATTCGG
This sequence comes from Uropetala carovei, assembly GCA_036926305.1. Taxonomy (NCBI): domain Eukaryota; kingdom Metazoa; phylum Arthropoda; class Insecta; order Odonata; family Petaluridae; genus Uropetala; species Uropetala carovei. The sequence continues at coordinate 6,261,141 of JAXCHB010000172.1, read as the reverse complement.
TGGGTGTGCACCACACAATTAGCACATTCAGAATATATGCCCCTTAATTATACATATAGAACACCTTATTACTTCTATACAGTTATAATACCATCCTCTCCAAATATTCTGCATTTCACTAGCTCATCAACTGATTGCTGTAATTTTTGCAAAATTGACAGATAGACTTCCCGCAAAACACACATTGAAAACAAAGAAACATAGAATAAGCAAATTTAAATAATTTTGTTTAGTTAATGAGTCTGGTATGTGCAATTAACAATGTAAGTAATTTAAAACCCGTAAAATGACATGTATGAACTTAATCTTACCTGTCGCATTTCCTGTTTTCAGATTTTTTTGTTACATTTTCGCATTATTCCTTCTATTAAACAGTTTTAGAATGAGATTGGAAAGAGAGAACCAAAATCCACTATAAATCAAAATTTGATCTATTTTATAGATCCCTTTTTGCCAGATTTAAAAAGATTGGCAACAGTGGCACTGCGGTTTTCTATGCGGCATTAGTTTGGCCAACTTACTGTATGAAGTTGCTGCCATCTCAACTCAATCGCTTTCATTATTGATGATATCTCTCTAAGATGTTATGTGGAGCTTATTGAACGTAACACTTATGGGAAAGTCCAAACATTTTAAAATTTAAAAAATCCAAGGAATTTGGCTGAACTTCGTGGTAGCTGATACTCATATTTCTGAAGAAAGTAATAACTTTGTTAAATTCCACAATAAAAAATTGTAGAATTTAAGAAAGTTATTATTTTCTTTGGAAATACATTTTAAAATTGTTAACTGGTGATAATTTAATGCTTTAACTTATTTATTTACGGTACTCTAGTTAATACTTAACATGACGATGTAGTTTTTTCTTATACCCCACATACATGGGGTATGAGAAAAGTACAGGTGTGCGTTATACACGATGGCGCGTTATACACGAGGGCACATTATACACGAGGGCACATTATACACAAGTATATATGGTAATATTCCGAGTTATTGATCAAAATTTGCAATTTTTTTCAAAAGAAAAACAACCTCAAAAATAAGGATATCATGCTGCAATATCACTAAATTAATGGGTTTAATATTATTCAAATCATTTTAATTTTTCTAATAAATGTCTTTAGAAAGGAAATTATAATTTTTTGTACTCCAAAATATGGTAGCCATGTTAAATTTCTCCAGACATTTAGGGTCTGACAACACACAGCATCTCCAGTCTTGAAAGGATTAATCACAGCATTTCATTAAAAATGCAGTTCATTTATAAAAATTTGATGATTCATGATTCGAACAAATAAACATAAGATGCTCACCCAGCAGCAACTAGTTGGTAAGCTTTTACGATGCAGTCAAGAGTGTTCTCCCATTTCATTGTTGAAATTTGCTGGTAATGCTCAAGATAAGCTACAGTTGGAGTCATTTTCTGACCGCTTGCAGCTTGATGGTATGCTTTCATTAAATATCTAAAGGATACCCAAATAAACAAAATATGTATACTGAAAGATTTTTACCATAGAAAGATAACAATTTGGCCTAAATTGAAACTATTTACCCTGCAACAACAATGCTGAAGGTATTAAAACTCTCACAGGTGAAGAGAAAATATACACTTTTTCTGATTCTATGCAAATTCCATACTTATTCAGAACTCACTCAAATTCCTTCTTTAATAAAAATAAATTCAATTTTCTGGATGTACCAAGTTCATATCTTAATTTAAACTGATTTTAAATACAAATAGAAAAACATGCTACATTCATTCTCAAACTTCTCAATAACGAATTACACAATAACAGAAAGCTACTCCTTGTTATATTAATAGATTAAGAATCAAATTTTATCTAAATGAATTATTCATATAAACAGATGTTCTCAAGTCCAAATGAAACAAGTATAACTAAAGCTCACCTTGCGGTCTGTAATAGAAGAACAGTGTTTTCACCTTCGTAAGTACAAGCTGCAGTAATAAGTCCATATATGGAAGGCAAATTGCTGCATCTCATGTATCCATGACCACCACAGGCAAGGCGAACTGTTTCCACTCCCCATGCTGCATCACCTGTGCAAACAGCTTTCATGCAGCAGGACATAGCATGCAACTATAATGGCCAAGAAAGGTAGGATTTCAGAAGTATAAATTGAGCTGTAGAGGCTTATTAAATCACCTAATCAACATAAATGATCTCATTAATAGCTGCTAATAAGAATTAAAATAACTCTGCTCAGAGGCCACAAAGGCACATACAATCTGTCACATTTTTTAACATTTGTAACAAACTAACAAACATTGGTTAAAATCATAATTTCACTTAAAATTAAAATACCATGTACTGTACCGAGTAAGTTGACCTTTAAAGCAACAAAAAATCTCTGAAAAACTAGTCAGTCTATATACCAAATACAGGTAGAACCCGATTTACGTTACTCCGTTTTACGAAGTTACGAAAAAAAATTTTGTGCAGGGTTTTGCTATACAAAATAAAACAGTGAAGTTACGAAAACGCTAATTATTTTGTTGCAAATCTCGCAAAGAAAACAAGTAACAGAAGAAAAATAATAATATTACTAATCAATAATAATACAGTAATAATGATTACAATAGAAAAAGCTAGTTTAAAATACCTGTAGTTTTAAATAGATTAAATTAATATACTTAAAAATCCTACTTAAAACCAACAATCTCAAAAGGACGGAATCGCGAATAGATGGAACCTCGAATGTATAGAATCTCGAAAATTAATGTATTTATTTAAAGACAACCCTTTAACAACATAGCATTAATTATTTCTATTTTCACCAGGTATCTTGAGACAAAATAGCTGCTGTTTAGTTAGGATAATGTTGGTTATTTTAACGTGTTCTAAAAGATAATCTGCTAAAGTTGTAACAATTTGGAATCTATAACAAAAAAGGAAGTAGATAACAGTAACTGATTATTAATTTAATAAACTTATTGCTACATGCATTGAATATTTTTGTTAACATTTCTGATATTATCATTTATTATTATGACCTATGATCAAATAGTCAAGCCGAAATTCGCTTTGAAAAAAACTGAAATCTGAATGCGTGTTCTCGTGAGGTTTTTTGCATCATATAATGTTGTCGAAAATAGTATTCAAAGGGACATATTTCTTGCCTTCAGCTGATCGCAGGATCAGATAAAATTTTTTATCATGATAGACGGGAGGTGTGATCATATTATGCAGAGGAAATTTTGTGTTAATAATTTTTTGTTTTAGAATCTGCATTTGTTTACAAGCAGATATTAAAATTAACTGGTAATAATAATAAGTGGCATCTACTCTACTCTGAAGGAACGTAACCTTCCTTATTTTAGTTATTTCTTATGGAGAAAATTTTCTCACTTAACGTATTTTAGCTTAGAATCGCATTTTTAAGGAACATAACTACGACACTAAGCGACGGATACTTGTAATATTTAATAATATGAATATGTTTAGAATAATTGTTTTCTGTAATGAATATCCTAAAAAACATATATTATATTCATGAGAGCCTGCAGAAATTTTTTCAGGGGGACAAAATGCTCATCCATTAGCATTGGTTGCTCACCTCGCAACTACACAAATATAGCAAAAAACAAATTTTTAAATTGAATTTTTAAGCAGGGCCTGCTTTTGTTTTAGGGGAGTAGTATTGCACACCGCAGATAAAATGTTGGTTTCTAAAATTCTCCATAAAGTATTACATCTAATGTTATTAGCAAAGCGGATTAGTTACCGCAACAGATATCGAAAGATTCCAAATTACTTAGCTTTGTAGGTTTTTTTGTTATAGATAAAAGTAGATTGCCTACATGGGATCAGAACTATTCATTTTCGTTTATATTAGAAATATTCGTATATTTGTTATTCGCAGTCTCACAGTAGAAGTAAACCCCCCCCCCCCCCCCCCCCCTCTCCCCCAGCTGTGTGCCTGCCTGCAGTACTGCCCGGCTAAAGTTTCAAAGACTGTCATCTCTGCTACTTTATATCCCAGCATAGGGCACTTGGAATAATGCAAAAGAGCAAATAATTACTTTAACGTGTTCCATCTTTTCTTCTTCTGTTTGGCAAATGGGTTTCCGGGAAGCCTCTCAGCAAGTGCTCAAATTACTTGTTCCTTTACTATTGATTATACAGAACCCAAATGGGAACAACAATGTTGGGAAAATTACATCCAGTCATCTGCATTCCTTATATTTCTTACAATCAACATTCAGAAACCAGTTTCAACAGGAGTATGGGAGTTTTATTGCATTCAAAACTTGCAGCCACACTTCAGCAGATTTTCACCCAACCGCAAATAAAACCAATATTTTTAAATAGTGCAGGGCCTGGTGCAGTCACACCGTTGGCACCGCGATATGTCAGCTCTGCTTGTGCCAGCTTAAACTTTAAAATGCCATATGTAAAATTTTTTGGGAAACAGAGGGGAGGGCGAGGGGGGGCAGGTGTCCCATCTTGCCCCTTACTGCAGGCACCCATGAGTATATTACTATATTTAGGTGAAGATTTCTTTGCCATAGGAACGTATATTGGCTTCTATTGTGGGAGTCAATGAGAAATTATACCTCGATTTATGAAAGATTTTTGAAGAATGTAACTCTTCCTTAAATCGGGGTCTACCTGCATATAAATACCAACTGTGATTCTGGACGGTTGATGTAGAATAATAACTGAATTGTCATATTGAATCAGCTGTTTCAGAGTTGACAATTTATTTAGCAGGGATTTATTTTATCAAATTTAAAATATCTTCTATATCTAATAAATAACAAAAAATAAAAAAATAGGAGACTTCTGATTATTGACTTTGCCAGTTATCTGTGACAAAGATGTTGTCCTTATCCTCAAAAATAAAATCGTGAGACATTTGGCTGCCAGGGGTTTTGAAGAAGGAAAAATGTGTACATTTAGCATTTTGATATAATTTACCAGTATATATACAGTAAAACCTCATATAGCGTGAATTCACAAGATTGAATTTTGCTAAGACGCGGTTTAATTTCACTACCAAACCTCACAAGATGCTAAGACGTGGTTTGAAAAGTCAAAGCTAAAGTCATTCTTCAAATTTCCCGTAACCTACAAATGATAAAAACTTCATATTAAAAGATTTTAAAGAAAAAACACTGACAAAGTGATTCATCTAATCATTTTACAGAAATGTTACGTCAAGAGATTTGTATGCATGCTTCTCAATACCTTATGGCCGAATTTGTTACACTGTTTCACTTGAAGTTGCAACAATGTTACCTCTTCCCCTGCCCTTTTATCTACCAATGTCGTGTTACAGTCTCGATCTATCACATGGCACTCGATAATTTCCAAGCTGAAAGAATTTCGGGGAGTAACCTGGTAGTAACCTCATGTTCGTATTGTTCATTCAATCAGCAGGCTCTCTGTGTGTCATATCCTAAGTGGTTGTCTTAACCCTGCCTCCTGTTATTTTATAATAGCCCAGGTCTGTTGGTTGGTTGGTCACGCTATTCCATAGGCCATGCCTCTGGTAGCGACTTATGGTATTAACTCGAGAAAGAATCGAGATAGAACCTCAAAATTTGGCAGGAATGCTCAATTAACATATTTTTAGGTAATGACCAAAATAAATCTCCAAAAAAGTCCTGGGTTCGACTCCAAGGAAGACATTTCCATTTTCCATAAGGTAACACGTAAAATTGGCTTTATGACGTGCAGGCTTTCATTCTTTTTTAGATTAAAATTAGAAGGAATTAACTTACAATTTTTGGATCTGAACCATTTTGAAGAAAAAATTACATTTCTTATTCTGTTCAACTTTTTCTGCCTACAGTTCGAAACCGCTCATGTTAAACGTTTATTTTACATATTTTGTGGAAATCTTGCCATTTTTACAGGATGTTATCTTGGCTACCAATTCCATTGTTAGACCTCAATATCATATTGTCATTTCAATCCTTATGGGCAGTGGTGAGCTGCCACAATTTTAACAACCGGTTACCTATTCTGATTCGCAACACGACCGTAGCGCTGTAGTTACAAGTTTTGAAGTTATTCAGCTGTTATTTCGTTTCGTCCCGAAACGTTCATTAGGGAAAAATAGTCTGTGAAGCTAGCTCGAGAGACAAGGAGCTAACAAAAAAGAAGTGTTAAATAAGAAAAAAAATTCTATGAACTGAACTAATAAAACAAAGTAAAAATATACGCTTTTTATCTTTTTTCAATAAATCACCTTTTCTACACCAAGAATTCAACTCGATATTAGGGATTAAAATGAATTCAACATGATTAATTTACACCACATATTTAATTTGTCACTAGAAAAAATCCATTTAGCTAATTATTGTGCTATTAAATGTCAAGAACAAAAGGCTCTAAATTATTAATACACTGCCGAAATTTTTCTCGATAATTTATATTGCGTATTTTTATTATATCTTGAAATTATCAGCATACTTGAAGATTACAAAGGAACGCCGACATCTTTGCAGGTGTTGTCTATGCGTGTCAAAGGAAGCCGACAGTATTAAGATGCATATAAAAAGGATCAAGATAAATTCATATACTAAATTTGTAAATCATTTTCAAAATTAACTCCTTTTTGCTATATGCGATTAATTTATGTGATATTTTAATGTTCTGGATTATATTTCATTCAATTGTAATATTATATTATTGTAACGAAATTCAACACTGGGAAATAATTCTTATGAATCCAAACATCCATCGGGTTTGAATAATAGATCGAGCGGACTCGGCTTTCTGTAGAAATTTTTAACAACCGGTTCTAAAATTGCTTCAAAATTTAACAACCGGCTCGCGTGAACCAGTGCAAACCGGCTGCAGCTCACCACTGCTTATGGGTATAAACGTTCTTTGAATGCTTTTAATACGAGAGAGGAGGGAGGGAGAGAGGTAGAGGGGGGAGTGAGAGGGAGGGGGAGAGAGAGTGTGAGAGGGAGAGGGAAGGAAAGAGAGACAACTATTTTAAGTTTAACTAAAGATAGCTCATCAACAACAATATTAACTAGAAATGTTGTATATGACAAAATATTTCATATGTAAAAGTGTGATATTAATTATTTTAAATGAAAATAATAATAATCTATCTATAATTCTTCCGTTGATATTTCAACAGGAATTACACTAGTTTAAAATATTATTCTTATCCTTCATATTTATCTTTCTTATTGAAAATGGAACATAAACAAAAAAATAGTGATTTTTCAAGCGGGAAGAAAACAGTTCAGCCAACAGCAATTAACTTAGACAAAAAAATTGAAATTTTAGTTAAACTTAAATCAGGACATGGAAGCACAGTGCTAGGGCAGGATTATGGGGTGAATGAGTCGACTATTCGTACCATACGAAAAAATGAAGAAAAAATGCGAGCCTGTGTAAGTGCTGCAACTTTTGCAGGTGAAAAAACTAAAACAATGTCAAAACGAAATGTGCACTTAAACACAGTGGAAAAATTACTATGCGTGTGGATTGAAGACCAAAACCAGAAGAGGGCACCACTGAGTGGCGCGATCATACATGATAAAGTATTGCGTCTTTATAAAACAGTAAGTGAATAAAATGCTGAATCATCCACTAACATTCCCTTTAGTGCAAGTGCAGGTTGGTTTGAGAAGTTCACAAAACACTTCAACTACCACAACGTAAAATTAGTGAACAAATCTGCCTCTGCTGATCACCAGGCAGCCGAAAATTTCATACCAGAATTTACTAGGTTAATCGAAGAAAAAGGTTATAAGCCGCAAAAAAATTTTAACGAGGACAGAACCACCCTATTTTGGAAGCGAATGCCAGAGAGAACATACATTTCAAAGGAGGAGCAAACAGCACCCGGATTCAAGGCTTCTAAGGATCGTCTTACGCTATTGTTGTGTTCAAATGCGTCTGGTGATTTCAAGTGTAAACCAATGCTTGTTTACCACGCCGAAAACCCACATGCTTTGAAGGGCAAAAATAAGGTATACCTACCAGTCTACTGGAAAGCAAACCAAAGGGCTTGGGTTACTGCAATAATGTTTACTGACTGGTTCAAATTTTGTTTTATACTGCAGGTGAGAGAATACCTTGAAAAGCAAAACTTGTCTTATAAGGTTCTATTGCTACTTGATAATGCCCCTGGGCACCCAGCTACACTGCAGCATGCTGACGAAAATGTACAGGTGTTGTTTCTTCCACCAAATATGACGTCTATCTTACATATGATATCCAAGAACCTAGGGTGACCACCAGGGGCAGATTGGGTCGCCGTGACACCGAGCAGAATCCCGGTGGGCCGGCGGCCTAGGGGCCAGTGGTGTCGTCTACACCAAATTATATCGAAACCGAAATGGAACCTTATACTGTAACTAACTCCATGACTGAGAACTCTAACACGGGCAGCCGGGTGTTAGGGCGAACAAACAGGAAATTTTTCTTCACTCTTAACTAGAGGTTGTTTCATTTGATTATCTAAGACAGAAAGGTTGCTGTTGTCTTCCAGAAAGATTCTGCTTTGTAAACATCAACTTAGCATACATGATTTTGCACTCATTAAAAAAAATAATTTGATTTTTTTATTTTCTCTCCCTGACATTTAGAGCTAGCCCTTGGACTCGGGATGTTTTCCTTTGCCACCTTTGTAACTTTGGTTGGCATCTGTTTCATGTGCCTCTTAACGAAATTTGAGTCAGTGTGTATGCAGTTTCGTAACTTAGAGCCATATAGTTCTCAGTCGAAGGAATTCTTTCGTGAGTGGATGTCTAAAAAGTCTGGTAGTAGTGAACTGAGTATGAATTTTGTTTTTCAATCATTTCTACTCCAGTCTGCTAAAAGAATTTAGTTCGAGTGGTCGTTTACATCAGCGCAAAATTTTTCTTTGACTGAAATGAAAACAGAGTCAAGTCAGTCTCGTTTTTTATTTAAATCTACATTTGGTAAATTTAGACTGTCCATATAGTATATGTTATCTCTGAGAAATTTTGTAAGCCGATTTTTTATAATAAATTTTGGTCAATATACAGTATAAAACTATTTATTTAAAAAAATAACATTATTACCATATTATTTTAATACAAGATTTCTCGATATCTCGGCAAGATTTAATGAGATTTTTTGTCTCACCAAGGTGAAATTTGGGAGTGTGCTTACGATTTTCTTCTGGTGGGCTATTTCTTAAGAGTTTTATTAACTCTCAGCGATAGTTCTTCTCTAAGAACGTTCATCTTCCAAACTTAAATTAATAAAAAATATTTGCATTTGACCATGTCACAGGAGCAATTAGATGTATTAGCAATTTCCATAGAAAATGAATTATCGACTGTTTGGATCTAGAAGAAACGATTATAGATTGTGCTGTACTAAAAGCCAGAAAGAGAGTTCTATAAATTTAGTTATTTTTGCAGTTTATAATTTTATTATTTTTATAATATATTCAACTGAAATCATTATTCCATTTTGTCATGTGCATGTTTTACCAATTATCGACACTTCTTTATGTAAATCCCTTAACAAATATCAAGTTTGTTCTTTTGTTAGTGATCATGTACTTTATTCGAATGAATCTCTTGGATACATTGCAATATATTTTAGTATTTTTACTTCAAAATCTCGCTAAGTAACGATTATTCTCCCGGCACGGACATTCTGAATTATATTGACTTTTACTAGTATCACTACATTTCGCTTAGTAACGATTATCTCTTGGCATGGACACTCCGAATGATTGTTACAGCTGGTTGGGAATTGTAAAATAAAGCATTCGTTCATCCATTCAAAACAGTCAAATTCTCTTTACAAATCATTAAAACACTACGTAAATTTAATATTATAGCTATTTTTCACTAAATTGTAATACTTAATTGAAAGCAAATATTGGTTTAGAGGTCATAACAATAAATTATTTCTTAAGATTTTTTGTCCCCAACTAGTCCTTTCCCCAATCGTGGAGAAATCGTGTTAAACTGGATGACCAGTCGTGTTAGTCAAATATCAGCCCTACTTTAAAAATCGTGTTAGTCGGAGACTAGGTATACATAGAAATTTATTGGTTAATTTTCTCCTTTCATTCTAATTTTCAAATTAGGGTTTTTGCTAGGATCCTATTAAAAATATAAGAGATTTCGTTGATTTTATTATGTGGGTGATTCATAGTTTCATGTTACAGTCAAACCTGGTTAATTCAAAATTTACAAAAAAGCGGAATTTATCACTTTAAAAAAATGCAAATATAAATTATAGAAAAAAGAATATGACACAATATTAACATACAGAAAACAACCAGGTTTTACTGTACCTATCACATTAATGGGTATTGAAAATGTTCAGATTATTACATTAGTCTTTATGCAAAGGAAGATATGAAAAAATTATCTCGATAAGTTAAAAAATTTCCTGAAACATATAAAAGTTGAAGTCTATTCAAATGTAAAGAATAATTTTGTTATTTTCTTCTGTATTTTTTTATTGTTCAAACCTACAATAATTTAACAATGTGATTATCAATATATATTTAATCAAACATTTCTAAGTGTCTAATTTTGCCTGCAATACATATATGAAACTTTTAATAGAAAAATAATTACTTGAATGTTCACCCTTTGTAGATGGAAAAAAAACGTAGAGGAGGAGCAGAAAAATTACGTGAAAAGAGAAAGAAACTATTCCTCTCAGAAGCAAAAAAGTGTTCGAAGCTGACTGACATATTTAAAGCTAATGCTGTTGGGTCGTTGGTGTTGGAACATCATTCAACAGATTATGAAAGTCAAGTCATAATTTCTGAAAGCTCTCAGGTGCATGACTATTCTGTAGCACAGGAATCCAAAGATAAAAATGAGGATGAAGTCGCATGTGAAGAAAATGAAAATCAGTGTGACAAGATAGATACAGAACCTGAGGTTTCACAAAGAGAAATTGATATACTAATCGAAAGTGACGCTGATCTATTTGCCAGGCCGAGCGTAAATGAGATAGCATTCTTTCTTCAATCACCTCCAAGACAAGCACAAGATGATAATTCTCTTCAGTTTTCATCAAACGCTATATTTAGAAGAAAAAATGGTTCTTATCATCATTGATTATCTTATAGTAAATCTAACAATGCACTCTACTGTATGGTTTGTCTTGCATATAGTAAAGAACATGAAAGTAATTTCTTTATGGTTGGTATGAAAAACTGGAGGCATATGCACCAAGGGATTAATGAACATGAAAACAGCAAGCACCACAATTATTGTGCAGAAGCCCATATTCTTAGCGTGAATCATAAGGACATTGAACAACTACTTCTTACAAATCAGAATCTTATGAAAAGAGAAGAAATTAAGAATAATAGACAGGTGATGGAAAGAATAATCGAAGTTGTAAAATTAATTGGTAAACGGGGGTTAAGTTACAGAGGAAGTAGTACAACAGAAGCTGCCTATACACTCGATAATTCATTGAGAGACCATGAGAACTTTCTAGAATTGCTTATTTTGATAAGTAAATATGATCCTTTACTAAGGAGACATTTAGAGAAAGTGGTAAAAAAAGTCAGATGGCACACAAATCTGGAAGTAAAGGTCGTGGTAGTTCTTTAACAGTGATATCCAAAACGAAGGTGAGCAATGTTATAATTTCTATTTCCTCATTAATAAAGAAGGTTATAGTCGATATAGTCGATGAAGTACGGAAGGCTGGTATGTTTTCAGTGCAACTGGACATAACACAGGATATTTCAGTGAAAGACCAATGTTCAGTTGTAATTCGGTATGTCGATAGTAAAGGCATTCAGGAGAGGCTGCTAGCACTAGTGAATTGTATTGAATGCAGAGGAAAAGGTTTATATGAACTTCTGAAAAACGTGCTGAATGATAATAACTTAGATATAGATAAATGTATTGCCAACGCCACAGATGGAGCGGCAAATATGCAAGGTATTTACAAAGACTTTTCAACCTGGTTAAGCAGTGAGTCGCCAGAACAAATTCGTGTTTGATGTTACAGTCATATATTAAATCTTGTAATTAGTGATGCCACTCGGTCGCCTACTCCAGCCACTTTTCTCTTTGTTAAATGGAATTGCAGTTTTTTTCCGGAGAATAAAAGAATGAATGTATGGGATCAGATAAGCGGTCAAAATAGCCTGCACCGCTTACAAACTATTGGTGACACACATTAGTGGGCAAAAGATGTCGCACTAACTAAAATATTTGGTTCTTGGGGAAATTCACAGAGTTCCCTGTATGTAAATGTAATTCTCTCTCTCAATACTATTGCAGAAGCAGAAAATTTTTCTCTTGAAATACGATCAAATGCTACGTCTTATAAGGAACTTCTATTAAAATATGAAACAATAATGACAGCATTCATATATCTTCGAATTTTTTCCCTAACAACTCCTTTATCTAAGTATCTGCAAACTGTTGGTATAGATATGCTAAAAGCACATCAGTTGGTGATGGGTACTCTAGATCAATTAATTAAAATTCAACGGGACTGTAAAGGGGTGGAAAAAAATGTGACGGATTTCATTGACTGGATAACAGATGAACTTGAAAATCGAAACTCACTAAAATGTATTGTCATTCAAGAGGGTTTTCCAGAAAGAAGACAAAGGAAGAGAAGAAGAATTCCTGGAGAAGGCTCAAGTGAAGAAACGACATTTGATGTTTATAAAGAACTAGCATAATTGCCTGTCAATATGACAGGATATCTTTTGTTAACTTTAAAATAGTTGCCTCCCTCCCCCTCTCTCTCCTTCTCCCTTCCACTCTATCCTTCCCTTATCCCCCTCACTCCCTCTCTTAAATGTAAGAAGGAATTATATAGTTTCAATTTCACCCTCAATAAAGTCATTTTTCTGTCTGTCTCCCTCCCTCTCTCTCCCTCCCTCTCTCTCCCTCCCTTCTTCCCCTCACTCCCCCTCCCTTCCACCCTCTCCTTCCCTTCTCCCCCTCCCGCCCCTCTCTCTCACTCCCTCTCCCCTCTCTCTCACTCCCTCTCCCCTCTCTCTCACTCCCTCTCCCCCCTCTCTCTCCCTCCCTTCTTCTCCTCTCCCTCCCTTCTTCCCCTCACTCCCCCTCCCTCTCTCCACCCCTTCCCCCTCATTCTCTCTCTCCTCCTCCCTCCCTGCCTCTCTCCCCCTGCGTTACCATCCCTCTCTCTCCCTCCCTATCTCATATTAAAAGCATTCAGAGCATGCTTACACCCATAAGGATTGATACAACAATAGGATTTTGAGGTCTAACAATATAAGGCAACATTCTGTTAAAATGGCAAGATTTCCACAGAATATGTGGAGAAACGGATAGAGGCTAGGGCACTCTATTGCCCTTGGGGTGAGAAATTGCCCCTAAAGGAAGAGAAACCAATAAAACGGTCAACAGCATAGAATGCAGAAGGCAAGGGGAAACCACTGCATTAAAGATCCTTTAGATATCCCAAGTTTGCAGGGTAATAGAAAATGAGGGAAGGCCTTGTAACTAAAGAATCCGGAGGTAAAATTGTTCCCCGTTTGGTTCTCCGGGAGAGGACAGTTCCTAGGTGTACAAATATGAGAAATATGATGATAGGAACATGGAATGTAAGATCACTAAATGTCTGCAGAAAATTAGAAAATGCAAAACAAGAAATGAAGAGACTGAATGTAGATATATTGGGTTTGAGCGAAATAAAGTGGAATGGAGAAGGAAATTTTTGGAATGACGATTATAGAATTATATACTCTGGAGATGAGAGAAGAATCACGGGGGTGGGTATTATACTGGAAAAAGACTTAGGATATAAAGTAAAGGGCTATGTGCAATATAGTGATAGAAAATTAATGGTGAAAATAAATAGCGAACCAACCGATACAGTAATTATGCAGGTGTATATGCCAACAACAGGACACTCAGATGAAGAAATGTATGAACAACTGGAAGAAGTTTTAGAAATGGTGAAAGACAGAGAGAACCTTATCATACATGGTGACTGGAACGCATGTGTTGGAGAGGGAGAAGATGGCAAAACAGTGGGAAAGTTCGGACTGGGAAGAAGGAATGACAGGGGTCAGCAGTTAATAAATTCTTGCAAAGAGAAAGATCTTATAGTGGCAAATACCATGTTCAAGCAACCTAAAAGAAGAATTTACACATGGACGGGACCTGGAGATAGAGAAAGGTTCCAGTTAGACTACATACTAGTCAAGCAAAGATACCGTAACCAAATAAAACAGTGCAAAAGTTATTCGGGAACTGACATATGCAGCGACCATAGTCTAGTCATCATGAAGTCAAACTTAAAATTTAGGAAAAATAAAAACAATACTAAAGATGGTAAATGGAACATCGAAAAACTGGAAGAAGTTGGCACCAAAGAAGAATATCAAAGACGTCCAAAAAAAGATTAGGGAAACACCAAATGGAACTATTTCAGAAAAATGGAATAACCTGAAACAAGCAATTGTAGGGGCAGCAGACCAAAATCTAGGAAAGCCAAAGAAAACTGCCAGGAAACCATGGATAAATGACAAATTGTTAGAAATGATGGAAGAAAGAAGGAAGTATAAAAATGCAAATACAGAAGAAGGTAAAAGGAATTAAAGATCCTTCAATTTTTTAAATGCAGTGTTTTGTTTATTAATTAGAAGTACCAATTAACTGTCGTTAATTGGTTCCTGGAATCCTCGACGATTAGCAAAACGATGACAGTCAAAGCCGATTTTTCCATAGGACAATAATTGGTTCAAAAAGGCCTTACACACATCATATAAAAGTGAATTTTTAGACCTCAGCTTGCTTGAAATTTTAGACTTTGTGTCATTTCATTCATTCATTTGTAGTTTTATTTTAAGGGATGTCACATTTCTGGACCTTTTAGCAGCATTATCACTAACAATGCGTTTAGGTTCATTTTAAACAGCTAATAAGCTAAAAATATGTAACTGTTGACAAATGAGTTGACAACTGAACTGCAGCAATCCTTGAAGATATGTTTTGCAGTTTCATTCTTAGATTAGAAGGCAAAATTCCAACTACTATGTCTTTGTTTAACCCTCTTTCAATTTACATGAATTTTTTTCACTCTAACACGATTGACTGAATGTTCTCTGAGAACAGTCGCAGCACACCGTTTCAATAGATCAGGGATGCCCAACCTGCAGTCAGTGTTTCAGTTAACAAAACTTTTTTCATTTATTTAATTAACTACCAAATATTATTTTCCATGTAGCATAAACTGATAATCAAATTTAAGTACAAAATTGTATACCACAGCTATATTTAAATGATTTTTTGGATTATCTGCAGTTTTCAAATTTTCCTCGCTGATGCTCCCTGGCATTGCCAAGGATAACCAGGAGTCATATGTAGATGAAATAATTTGCCAAATAAATAAATGATGCATCTATGTGGTATTGAATGATGGATTGTTGATCAGTAAACATTTTTAGCAAATTCTATGCCTTTTAAATTAAAACCAGCTTCTTATTTCATCCTTTTTATAATGAGAGTATCTATTTGTTGTCATTAATCTATACCAGGGGTGCTCAAGATGTCAACTGAGATCGCCAACTCGTTTTAGGTAGACCTCTGCAACTTTTTTGGTCTGCTCTAAAACATTTTAGGAATGAAAATGGACAGTCGATGTGAAAATTGATAAGTGGCTCCAAGGTTTCCTGAAGCCCAAATGATGTTTAATTAAATACTGCCTGTGAGGTCGGCATCAATTCACTTGGGTTGATTATATAGAATTAAACAACCAGGAGCTTAGCTTCCTGCGATCAATTTCAAACCCCTTCCCTTCCACCTCAAAATAATTTTTAACAGTGAAGATGGACAGTCGATCGCCATGTAAGTGGGAAATGATAAGTAGCTCCCAAGCTTGTACAGTCTGAGCACCCCTGATCTATACAGTGATATGTAATAAATAATCATGTTAACACTGGGGATTGTCTATGTTTCCCAATCAACACATAATTGAAATGTTTGTATATAGATATGCTTTATTCAAAGATTTGATCACACAGGACCTGAATTTTGTCTGAAAAATTATTTTTTTAAATATTGTCAAGAAGAAAGACAACTTATATGGTGAGTATACGACTAAACATGCATTTCCAAGCTGAAAAAATGAGGTTGTCTTATACAATGTGACACAGAGTTATAACAGGAACACTGCAATATCAAAAAAGTTCATTAACCCTTGAGTGACTACATGGTGTAAAATGTACATCCCATACAGATGTTATTGATTGCTATGGTATTTTTATATCCTTGGATACTTTTAAAATACACATTTTTGATTAGTGTTAACAACCTTTTCAGATATAAGTTCTGGCCTTGTTTTATTATTCAGTGAGTTTAGTTCGTATTTTGTAGGAATTCAGCAGGCTGTACGATGCTAAAAATCTGTATTATTACTTTCAAAATATGCAGTCTACAGAAAACGGATTTAATGAAAAAATGGATTTCAACAAAAATACACATTTTAAGGTCTCCTGAATACATTTTCATTGTTTTCTTGATGTCTATGCATGTGATAGGATTTTGTGGGTGCTCTAACTCAAAAACTAATATTAAGATCAGCACAAAACTTTATATTTATGATTTTTATTAGTAAATGAAGATCTGAAAAGGTTTTGGCAGAAACTGGTCAACCAGAAGTGGAGGTTTATTCTTGTAATTTTTACGTTTTTTCTAAATTCCTCCTTTAAAACTTAATTTACGTAAACATTTGTAATTATCAAAGTTGTAGATAGATACATACACACACATACACGCATGCACGCACACACACACATACATACACATACAGTGGTGAGCTATGAATATTTTAACAATGGGCTCACATTTTTTTCGACCCCCACTTTTTTGTAATTTTTTTTGTATTAAAACCGGGAAAGGTTGATTTCCATATCGAATTTACTTCTTCATTACTATTGGTTACTACTCTTCGGCTTTCTTCAATAGCTGAGCGATGATTACAAAGGAAAGATTTTACGTAGGGATCCAGATCAAATTGAGCCAATGGTTTTCCATTTAGATTAATCGTCATAAAATCTGCAAAATGTCTGACCCACAAAGCTGTTCTTTTTATTGTAACAATATTCTTCATTACGCTGAAAGCTCACTCAGCTTCAGCTCTGCTAATTGCAATGGATCCAAGAATATTTCTAGCCTTTTTAACTGAATTCGGGATTTCATTTGATTTTGAAGCTAAACTGTCATTTTGATTTCACGTTTCTGGGTAGCATATGTCCAAAATGTTGATTAATTCTTGATCGTTGATATTTTTATTATCCTCTTTTTTAATTTAAAATGACTTTGTTGCAGTAATCTAACCTTTAAAGATAAAACTTTTCACGAGGTAATTTTTTAAACCTGTTGTTACATTGGGTTTTGATTCCTTTAAATTCTTCCGACTTTAACATGTTCTCAATTTTAGCTTCATAATTTCCTTCAGAATATTTCAAATTGTCAATAGCATTGATAGTTTGAATAATTAATTTATTTGCTTTAACTATATTGATATTGCAATTTTATCAAGCCTCCGAAAGATAGGAAAACTTCTGCAGGATGCCAATCATTATTGCCAAATCCTTACAGAATTCCAAATTTAATAATCTGTTTAACAATCCCAAAAATTTAATATCGGATTCAAAATGCTTGCACAAAACGGGATAATTCTTCCGAACCACAAGTGACATTTTCAAGCTACATTCTGCCCATCGTGGACCAAATACGCGACCAATCTTTACAAATCCCATATCAAGTTCTTTAGCAATTTTATTTAAATCATGAAGGTTTTTTGGAGATTGGTGATACAATGCATACAGCTTATAGAGAAATATTTCAAAATGAATCATCTCTTTTATATTTTTTATATAGACTCATCTAATGCTAATTGCAAGCGATGGGCCATAATAATATTTGGAAATTGCTCTAATAGTCTGGTTGAAACACTCGATTTTTTCCCCACCATTACACTGGCACCATCTGAACAAAATGCAATTAGATTTTCTTTTAATTACCTTTCAGAAAAACCATAGCTATTTAGTGTTGTAATTACGGCAACGTATATACATTCAGCGGTTGTCACTTCAAGTTCAATGAGATCCACATTAATCATACATGCTTCAGCAAGCTCAACTCGTAGCTAAAGATCTAAAACACTTTTTTTTGATAATGCTATTGATTCATCAATTATTATGCAGTTTGGAATTCTTTTCAATTATTTTTCCAAACAATTCCTTTTTTATTTCTCTTGAAATATGTTCAGCGATTCTTATGCCCGAAAATCTTGAATGCAAGGAAACTCCAATGTCAACACCATTTTTACTCTGTAATTCTAATTCAGCCGGTAAATTGGGCATTGGCAGGTTCCTTTTCACGAGACTATAAACCGAATTAAATATTTTGGCAGTTGTTCAAATTTCTCTATCATTAAGTTTATCAACATTTGGAAGGATATCTTTCTGAGATTCTTCGGTTATTTTTAATAATTTCTTATGTGCCATTGATTCATTGTGAATGGATTAGTTTTTTCGTAAAGATGTCTGTCTACTATTTTTATTATTTACATTCAGCTCCACTTTAATTTCCATCCATTCCTTTGAACCATGACAATGTTTTTCAATTCCTAATTTTTTATGTTTAGCGCAAACAGAACAAGCTAATTTTCCATTTTGAATGTCTAACCATTTATATTGAGTTTTAAAAAAATTAGCTTGTTTCTCATTCCAGTAATCGGGAAGTTGAAGTTCCACTTAATAATTAGCTTCTGGATCATTTTTAATATTGTCATTCTCAATGTTTGCAGCATTCCCAGAATTATTTGTCGAAATAACTTCACTAACAACATTAATTTCCTCAAAAACACTGGCAGAATCTGCAGAATCAGATTTCCTTATTTTGTCCTTACGAAGAAAATCCATCGAATTTGACTGTCTTTTCATGGCTAAGAAAAAAGAAGTTTTCAAAATTAGAAAAAAAAATTGATAAAAACTTACTGTTGTTAGTCACTTGTCACTTCTCAATTTTAATTTAGTTCAGTTTTAAATATTTCAAATTTGCAATATCAAAAATAAGGTATATTTAAGTAAGTGTATTGTAGTTTTATTAATTACTTAATGAAAAGCAATTATTAAATATAAAAATTAAAAAATATTTACTGTTGCAATAATCCATATGATCCTGTGCCTACAGCCTACGTGATGCACGGCACATGATAAGTTTCCCGGCGATGCAGTGGCTTGACTCGTGTCTAGGGCTATAACGTATGCGTATTCGTGATCTTAATAGAATAGTTCTAACCGATGTACAAATCTGCACATCCAAGCAAAACAGCACAATCTCTCGTTCTCTCTTGAACCCATTGAGACACAAAGCCAGCGATCTGCTGGCCTGCATCATCTGGCCTTCAGACACTAAGCCGGCGATTCACTGGCCTGTGTCAATAGCAACTTTGTATCAATATGTTTACCAGTTACTCAACGTGTTTCTCACCAGAATGTAATATTTCCATGTTGCATGAAGTCGTGCTTCATTCTAGTACACAACAATGTGTTCTTTTTCATAAAATAAACAATAATTTTAACAATGGGCTTGTAAATTTAAAAAATTTAACAATGGGCTCTTATGAGCCCAAGCGAGCCCACTACAGCTCACCACTGCATATATACAGGGCTGATATTCAGCTGGTATGCACCGGTACAGCCGTACCGGTTGTTAAAATATGGAAATACTTCCGTACCGGTTGTTAAATGTTATAATAATAATTGCGGTAAGCGGTAAAATTATAAGTAATATAAATTCTATTATAAACTTGTTAGTTTAAGGTTCAAGGCAAGTAAAGCCTTTCGTTAGCGCTCCAAGCGGACGAAGTTCCAATTACTAATAATAATAAACAACAATCGTGGCGGCTTGTTTTGTAATTGTTTTGTAGATAAGCTGCCAAAACATGCGAAGCGTAGCATAAATGTGAACTACACATTTCATTCTTCATTTATCTATAATCGATACCATCAAATTTTCATATAGTTTAGTTTTTACATTGGTTTTGTTAGTGCGTTTTACACCTGTAAATGTGAGCGGTAAAGTAAGTGTGCAGTGTTTTTATATTTATAAATTCTGAATTTCTAATAAGATATTAAAAATAAAACCCCCAGAATGAAGAGACAGCAAAGTTTGGCTAAGTTTTTTAACGTTCCTTCTAAATCTCAAAAACATGAATCTGCTAAATCTGCGGGAGAACAAAGAAGAAAAGATAACAATAACGAGCCGCAACCTGGAATATCTTCTGATGTTGTGCAAATATTAGAACAACCTGGAACTTCTTACGGTACCGTACAAGAATCAGTACAAAATAAAACAAATAATTTATATTTCTGGAATGAAAAACAACTTGATTACTACAAAAGAAAATATGAGTGGCTTATTATTGCTAGTGACGTAAATGTTGGATGCCGATGGTGCTCAAAAGTTGTGTCTTTAAATGTTGAAAGTACCAAACACTTGCATATTTCATCAGAATGGAAATCATGTTCTGTTAAGGTCCATGGTTCAAATATAATAAATTTGCAATCATCAATGAGGAAAAAATTAAAAGAACATCATGAATCAGTTTCACACAGTAAAGCATTTGAAATAATAAAAACTTCCGAAAAAAATATTATATCAAAGAGTGTCGATGAAGCTAACGAAAAATATATGGAAAGTACTATTAAAATCTTTAACACTATCTATTGTATAATTAAAAATAATAGACCATTTAAAGACATGAAGTATTTAATAGAACTTCAAAAAAAGAATGATATTGATATGAGCGTATCATTGCATTCTAGATTTATGGTCCCGCTTGTTGCAAAACATATATCTATTGAAATGAGAAAACAACTTTTTGGAAAACTTATAAATCAAGGCAGTAAAATTTCAATCATTATCGATGAAGCATCAACTGTTTCACATAAAAGTGTTTTAATCATTTACTTAAAATGCGAAATTCAAGACTTTGAAGATAGTTTAATAGTTTTTGTTGATCTCGTGGAGCTGGAAGGCACAACATCTGAAGTAATTTATCAAACTTTATTGTCAATACTCGAGAAAAATGGTTTCAATGAGAAATATTTACATGAAAACCTTACTGGATGTTGTACAGACGGTGCCAGTGTAATGTTAGGGAGAAAGTCGGGAGTTTCAGCCAAACTTTTAGAAAAACTTCCGGATGTTTTAATTTGGCATTGTCTAAGTCACCGTATACAATTATCTCTGGGTGATGCAATAAAAGATGTAAATCAACTAAATTATTTTCAAACTTTCTCGATAAACTTTATGTTTATTATCATACATCAAACAAGCATCAGAGAGAATTAAATAACACATCTGAAGAGCTTGGAATTGAAATAATGAAAATTAGAAGAATATTTGGACCGCGATGGGCAGCCTGTAGTTCTAGAGCTGCAAAAGCAGTTTGGAAATCATATCAAGCTTTGTATATTCACTTTAATAGAAATTGTGAAGTGGGAATAGTTAAACATTTGAGAAATGAACATTTTCTTAGAGATATGGCTTTAATAAACGACATTCTAACAGAGATGTCAATACTTTCTAAAGCTTTACAAGAAAGAGATGTTTCAGTACTGAAAGCAGACACATTAATTCGATGAACGATAAAAGTAATTGAACATATAAAATTAAATAAAGGAAACTATGAAAAAGAAGTGGAAGTTATTACAGAAACGAAGAAATATAATATACCGTTTGAAACAAAGGAAAGGAAAGTATCAATTCCAAGAGAAAAACTATTAGATTGCCTAATAAATCATATGAAAATGCGCGTGCTGTTTGATGACAAAAGTGAAAAATAAAATGAACTTTATTTCAATTTATTAAATCCTGAAACTTGGCCAAATGACGTTTGTGAAGCTCCTTGGATTGAAGGTGAACATAAATTAATGAAATTAAGCCAAATAATTAAATATGACATTTCAATAAACGATTTTCGTGACTTTATTGATAATAGAGATATTGAATATATAAAAGTCCCAGACAGTATCATAAGGGCTAAAAATATTTTGAATGTAATTGTCGTTAGTTCAGTAGAAGCTGAGAGAGGATTCAGCACCATGAACAATATCGTTGATGTTAAAAGAAATTCTCTACTTATTGAGACTACAAGTCACTTAATGAGCATCAATTTAATGGGAAAATCGTTGGAAGAGTTTGATGCGGTTCCCTATGTCAAATCATGGCTCAGACAGGGGCATTATTTAGCTAGCGACAGCCGCGTCAAACAAAAGATGACGCCAACAATTTCTCTAAATCAAAAAATGATTTGGAAATTCCGAGAATAATTTGAGCTACAATTTATTTCAATTGGTAAGTAAATAGTTTTATAATAATACAGCTTATTTAGAAAATAAAAGAGAAATTTCACATATATCCATTCCTTAAGCATGCACGCACAAATATTCTTTTTTAGTTTTAACTCATACCTATATTAATTTATATTAGCGTACCGGTTGTTAAATATTTTGAATATCACCCCTGCATATATACACACACATACATTCCAGTGGTGGATTTTCGCAGGTTCATGACAAGCCTTCACGGCTACCATAGCGGTCACAGGGCACACGAAGTCCCCACCATACATCACCCTGCCAAGCATTCCCCTACTTCTCCCTCACTTGGTCATTAATTACGGATATTATATACAGCAATTATGATTTACAATATATGTCTTCTGACCTTCGTCTTGAAGAGACCCTATTTTGAGGGAAAAGGCTGAAAAACATCCGCAGGTAAATTGCTCCATCTCTCAATCCCCCTATTCAGGAACGAAAACTTTCCCCAGTCTGTCTTCTGTCCTAAATTTTCTATTTTGTATTTATGATCCCTATGTCCATAATATTTTGGTTTGCCCATTCTGACAGTTATATCCATCCACGATTGTTTCCCAACGTAAGCATTATAAATTCCTCTCAATCTAGCTATATCTCTCCTGTGCTCCAGCAACTCCCATCCTAAGTTACTGATCATTTTCAAAATGCTCTCTCCTCTTATAAAATTACCTTGAACAAATCGTGCTGCAGTCCTCTGTATCATTTCTAACTTTTTCACTTGTCCTACATGGTGAGGATCTCATACCATGGCTCCATATTCAAGTATTGGCCTAACTAATGATTTGTATGCTACTTCCTTTGCCCTAGGTGTGCTTTTTCCTAGCACTCTCATTATGAAATGTAAAGCTCTATAAGCTTTCGCAACAGCTCTGTTGATCTGAGCCTCCCATTGCAAGTTTCTCATGAAGGTTACCAGGAGGTATTTACACGAACAATCTTCTGTTAATCTCCTAACAGTGTTTCCCAACCTGGGTGCCACGATGCCCTGGGGTGCCGTGAAGTGTTCTGAGGGGTGCTGCAAAAATTATTCTGTTTTCCCATTTTTAGTCTCATTTTGCATCGTCGGCTTTCAAAAATCAAAACCAGAGTTAAGACGAACTTCATTTTGTCACAAAGGCACTTCGAAATGAAAGGAGATATGGAGAAGGGGGTTAGGTGTTCAACTTCACTACGATTATTAGTGATGGTGGATTGGAAGGGGTGCCGCCAAATTATGAAAAGTCACTTAAGGGTGCCACGACTCTAAAAAATTGGGAAACACTGATCTAATATATAACTGTAATCCACTCTAAATTTACCTTGACTGAAATGTAGAAATTTGGTTTTGTCTACGTTTACTGACATCTTATTCCTAGCAGACCAATCTGCAAACTCATCTATATCAGCTTGCAGAGTGTTGCGGTCACCTCCATTTTTGATAAGTCTATATATGCAGTCATCAACGAATAATCTAACGTCAGATTTGAGGGTTTTCTACAAGTTTTGTTTGAAACATTGTTTCATAAAATGGATTCAGAGATATTTCAATTTTTTGTCTAAATTTATGTTAAGTATGTAAGTATCAGCTCTCTACCATTTACGGTTTCATCTCAATTTCAATTTAAGCAAGTGCACAGACAAACACCAAAGTGAAACTTTAAGACCATTAAAAAGCACTAAAAAATAACAATCATCATAGTGCAGATATTGGTTATAAATTATTACAAGAAAATTACATTAGAGAATTTCAAATTGGGAAAATATCTATAAAATCATTTCATATTAAACATAAATAATAAAATACCTCGGGAAGTTTTTCTAAATCTCCTTCCTCAATCTCTGATGAGACATTATTGTATATATCCCATATCCAGGAAGCAGCAAACTTCATGGCAAAACATGAGGCAATGTGAGGGAAAAGCTTATACTGCTGAGTATAATAGTCCATAATTTGAGGCTCCCTCTCACTACATGATTAAACAAAAAGATACACCATTAAGCATTAAAATAATATATACCTGATTAAATATAAAAATTATTTTAAAACAGACCCAGGTCGAAATTCAGACTGCCTCCTTACAGCACTATATCGTGTAGCAATGGTCACAGCTTTGCTAAGATAAGTTGATGCATCTTGCACCAATACCACACGCACAAACATCATAGTTCCATAAGCAAGCTTACTGCTTGGTGATTTAACATAAGTTCCATCCTACAGTGAAAATAAACAGCAAATAGGAGTTATCAAGAGAAAAAAAGAATATGTTACAGGCCATATCCAGAATCAAGAAATATGCACCATGGAAGATGATCTTTAGCAAAACCTCTACCTTTAGCCAACCATAGCATTTCAGTTTCTGATTGCAGTTTATCAATTTACAATAAATGGTCCATATGTACCACTCTTTCTGTAGTATCAACTGCATTCTCCATCATTTTTTCAAAAAATATTTTGTAAAATATAAGTTCTTATTGTGATTAATGGTAAATTCAACTTTTTTCACACATAAAATATAAAGGTAAAACCATGAACATCATTAATTAATAGCATTCCAGTTCAAATGTAATAGAGATGACTACATTGAAATTTGACAGAATTGTGATACAAGTTTAATTTGAAAGTGTACTAAATTCCAATTCTTCAACATTAAAACTGGGCTGCAAGCATACCAGCAGGAATACAATTACATGAATAAATATGGTAATGTCTTGCAGTTATGAAAGATCAATGTAAACAAGAGGAACATGCCTACAAAATAGCCAATGCTTGTTCTTCCTAATGTAATACCAGGCAATCAGCAAACATCTTTGGGATGGCTTGCAACAAAATTTCTTGTTATTTTTATTTTGTTCTAATCTTTCATCAGGAGATAAATATGGTATATCTGGCTTCACCACATAATGAGGCAAATTATTACAAGTGTTCTACAAGGTAGTCATTTATGAGAACAGATTAAGATAACATCAAATCAGTGTTCCTGATATATTTTTTAAATACACATGTACTCAATATGTGCCCAAGTTCAAGGTCTGAATGGGATGTGTTTAAGGTGAGCACTTATAACTTTTTAAGGTTAATAAGGGAAGAATAATCTGACAAAAAAAATAGATGTACAGGCGACTCCCGAGTTTCGACCGTTCGAGATTCGACAAATTAAGAGATTTCGACACAGTCGATCGAATTGGAAACTAATTTACGCGGAGTAATTGATTCCGACCAGCCACGCGAGGTTTAGTTTTAGTGTAGACATAGTTATATCTGCTCTAATTGTTTAAATTTGTGCTGATTCCCTTCTTTTTTCTGTTAATCTTTTATTTAAATTTATTTATTTTATTGATTTATTTATAAATTTAACACTTGACAAGGAATCTAAATGGAAATGTAATAGTGATAATGTAAGTGAATCAAATAAAAGTGCATAAGACTCATAGTTATGAATTGAAATTAGAAATTTTAAAGCGTGTTGAGAAAGGTGAAAGCCATACTGAAATCGCATGATCGTTGGGAATGTGTCCTTCAACTATTAGCACTTATGTGAAACAGAAGGAGAAAATTCTAGAACGTGATAAATTCAAGTAATTTGATAACAACAATAAATACACATGTACTTGTGATTCCTAAAATGGAAAAACTTTGGGTAGATGATCAGTGTCAGAAACACATTCCTATTAGTGAGACCATGATTAGAGCAAAGGCTAAGGATCTCTATGATGATTTGAAGGAAAGGGATGAAATTTCTGTTGATGCGCCTCCATTTAGTGCAAGTCATGGCTGGTTTGACAGATTTAAGAAAAGGGCAGATTTGCATAACCTTAATTAACCGGCGAGGCTCCAAGTGCAAATACTGATGCTGCCTCAAGTTATCCTGATGAATTCCCCATCCAATAGCTCCTCTTCTTCCAACTAAAATCTTCCAACCTCTCAATTAATAAACCAAGTCCAGAAAGTGCAGTTGGAAAAGATTTAAGGTATGAAAATATTTTTAATTTTATTGTTTCTTTATTCTTAAGTTATTTTGTGCTTTTTTAATAACTTTTAAATTAATTTCGCTGTGCTAAATAGTTGTATGTATAGATAGATGTATGCAAACGACTCGCACGATCTGGACCGGGCCATCTGCAGAACATATTGCATACATCTATCTTTGAAGTTCTAAACAAAAATTTATTTTTTCCTTTTTAGTGCAAAAAAGTAAGTTATACATTTAAAATATTTATTATATAATTTATTCATAATTTAATATTGTTGTATTAACATATTAGTAATGTTACTTTATCTTTATAGACGTGAGGGGAGACTTTTCCCCGAGATGCAGGAATGTATCCCCCCGATTATAACATGCAAGTATAAGGAAAAACGGCGTTCGACATTCGACAACTCGAGATTCGACCACGTTTTCAGGAATGCATCCCTGTCAAAACTCAGGAGTCGCCTGTATTAAAATTTTAAAGGGGACACTTCACCATCTAAAATCAATGCTAACCAAAAATTACAAGGTCAAATATCACATTAGTTATACTAAAATGAATCTTACAGGTAAAACTTGTGCATTCTTCATTAGCATGTTGGCTCGAGGAATCCTCACATTTTCAAAACCCAAATAGCCATTATTAGTAGCATTCATGCCTAATTTTGTACCTATTTCACCAATTTTTATGCCTGTAATGTAAAGAAAAAATTCTATAAGTTTATATTTATAAATGTGAAGATAGGGAAGGAGAAAAATTCTGAACTTGACCGGGAATCGACCCGGGTCTCCTACTTGCTGGGTAGGTGCTTTAACCAACTGAGCTATCAAGCCAGTCTAGTTCTCCATTCTCAAACTGGGGTATTTACTGTGAAGAAAGGGCTAACTCCGTAAACCTTACCACACTTTAGGTCCTCACTGAGGCACAGCAGAAAACACCCCCTACTTTATCTCAGAATGGAGAAGATGTTAAATAACGAATGAAAGGAAAGAAATCTTCACATTTGTTATCAATCTTATGCATTCATGCATATAAGTTAAAATTTCCATCCTTTTACTCTTTCATATTTATAATTTAATTTATGTTAATCATCAAGTTTCACTAGTATACCACATTTGGGAATTTTTGGTTTCATGACATTGTATAGTATATGTTTTAGAGAAAATGCAGTAAAATAAGTATTTTGGCAGTAGGAAAATAACAATATAAAGGAAGTTACACACAATTTTCCAAATTGAGATCTTGAAATCTAGATATCCAACTGCATCTGTTTAATTTATTTTAAGTTACCAATTTAACTGTTTTTATTTTATGAAATCAATGAAACTAAATTTACAAATGGAAAATAATTTTTTCAGCATGAGAACATCCCTCAGTACAGGGTTTTTAGTATTTTTTTCAAATCATACTTTTGGAAGAAAATGGTTAGATATACATTTCTAACCTTATTATCATCTGGAAGATTAAATTGCAGGAGTAAAAAACCAGTATACCAGTATGCAGCAGTGAGGACTCGCAAGGCTATCCTTGGCACACACAAGAGTAGCAGTTAAAAAATTAACAACTTGTATGAGGGTGAGTCAGAAAGTATCCTCAATGTATTTTTTTAAATTAATACAAAAACAATAGAGAACTTATATGAGTATCATTTTTCAATATAGTTCCCCTGATTTTCAACACAGTCCAACGTTGCATAAGCTTCTGTATGCCCTCAGAAAAAAATGTTTTCGGCTGAGTGACAAGCCATGCATGCACCGCTTCCTTCACTTCTTGGTCACTGGCAAATCAGCAGTCTTTAAAGCGTCTTTGAGTGGACCAAAGAGGTGATAGTCCGAAGAGGCGAGGTCAGGGCTGTACGAAGGATGCTCCAGCACCTCAAAGTGCAGTTGCTGGAGGGTTTCAACAGTCTGGGCAGCAGTGTGTGGACGGGCATTGCCGTGCAACAATGCAACACCTTCCGACAATAGTCCTCTGCATTTGCTTAGAATTGCTGGCTTCAGCTTGTCTCGCAGCATCTCACTGTAATGATCACTGTTTACTCTTGTGCCCCTCTCTTGATAGTGTTCCAATATTGGCCCTTGTGAATCCCAAAAAAACTGTGAGCATCACTTTTCCCACTGTTGCTTGAGTTCTGAACTTATTTTTGACCGTCGATTTTGGATGTCTCCACTCCAAACTCTGACGTTTACTCTCTCGCTCGTAGTGGTGAACCAATTCTTCATCCCTAGCGATGATGTGTCTCAAAAAGGCATCACCTTCTTTATGATAGCGGCT
This sequence comes from Uropetala carovei, assembly GCA_036926305.1. Lineage (NCBI taxonomy): Eukaryota > Metazoa > Arthropoda > Insecta > Odonata > Petaluridae > Uropetala > Uropetala carovei. The sequence continues at coordinate 6,232,572 of JAXCHB010000172.1, read as the reverse complement.
CAAAAGGCATAGGCAGATGTCCAAACAGTTGCGCTTGTGCTCTTCTGTGAGCTGTTTGGGACCCCATCTCACACAGACTTTATGAAGGTCAAGTCTGTTGAGGATGGTTTCATGGCAGAACCATGACTGATTTGCAGGTGATATGCCACTTCATCAATAGTCACCCATCTGTTATTCAGAATCATGATATGGGTCATTCAATGTTCTCATCAGTAGTGGACGTGGATGTGCCCCGGTCGTTCTTCATCAGTGACACTTGCGCGACCGTTTTTGAACATGTTAATCCAATCGTACATACTCCACTGCTGCATAGCACTGTTCCCATACTGTGCTGAAAGTCTTCGATGGATTTCTGCCCCTGGTACACCTTCAGTCCACAAAAATCGAATCACTGCATGCTGCTCTTCTTTGGTGCATACTGCAAGTGGAGCGGCCATGTTAACAATGCTATGACGATGCGATAACTGACATTCAAGGTTGAAACCAAAACCAAAACCAAAATGACTAAGAGAGTCCACACTTAGAGTTGCGCATGCAATTAGTAGCGCAGCCAACAAAAAAAAATTTCAAAAATACCGTATATACCTGAATATAAGACGAGGTTTTGTTCCAATTTTTATGACCGAAAAATCGCTAGTCGTCTTATAATCGCGCGGTGCGTAATAGTTCAACTGACAGAGGAGCGGCTTTATCTTTCGCGTTTCGATCTTTCGCGGTTCCACATTTGCAACTTCTGTCATTGTGTGCATAATAAATGTTTTCCTTTCATTAGGAGTTAAAAATGGGGGGGGGGGTCATCTTATAATCAGAGTCGTCTCATATTCGGGTATATATGGTACATTGCGGATACTTTCTGACTCTCCCTCGTAAAATAGAGAATAGAATAAAATATCATCTTTATTTCTGGGCGAGATTGAGACTGGACAGTCCCTTCTGCCATCTAACCCAAGATAGAGACAATGTGTGAAGCAGTGCCCATACATGATACGGGCAAATCAGGCAAAGGGTTAATAATATTTCATGTTTTCCTTTGATCAAACTGTTGCTTTGAATAACAAAGTCACATTCATTAATTAGCACACCTAGTTTTTGAACAAAGGATATTTCAAAAAGTTGTCTAGGATAACTTCATTGCTCCCCTTGGTCAACAAAAATTTTCAGCACTAAGTTAAATATTTTACAGGTGTTTTGTATTAATACCGCAGTAATGGAAAAAGCTTGTAAAAGTTTTTTAGCTGAAAATATTTTTATATAAAAACACCATATTGTTAAAAATGTCTTTTTGTGCAAGATAATTATTAACCAAATTAATATCTTTTTATAAAAAATATATCAAGAAAAAATCATTAAGACCTCTTTCACACCAAACGAGTCAAGTCATAACGAGTCATTACTCAAGCCAGACTCGCCATGATTCGCCAACCGACTGCAGGCATTGTTGTATGAAAATGGCTGACAGCTGTTCACACCAGTGAACACCAGTGACACCGAGTCCAACCGAGTCTAGTTGAATTGAGTCATGGGATAGGAACATACCTATTTTTTCATCAGTCAATTGTGTACTAAGGTTATATACCATTGGTTTTGAAGAAGGTTTAATTCGTCTTGTAAGAGAAAGGCCAGCCATATATGATCCAAGGGAAAGAGGACACAAAGATCGAGAATTAATTTCTACTGATTGGAGGGAAATAGTAGCAGAAATGAAGTCTACAGGTAAATATTTACTTGACGTGTAGAAAACTCATATATTTAATAAGTTTGTACTGACGAAACAACTTTCTGCTGCTGATAACATAGACATTAGAATAGATATTCAACAAGCTTTTTGAAGGAGGCTTTTTCCCAATCTGTAGAATTACTGGAACCAACAACAAAGCTTTGCATATCCCTCTCTGTCTGCATTTTCTTCTGACTCCAACTCAGGTTCTTCAATAAAAATAAAACCTCTATCTCACCAGGCAAGCACTTCTCCAAATGTTCACCCTCAGACAGATAACGTCACCCACTATTACATGGAGTGATGATTGATACTCATCTCTATTACTTTTTTCTTAGATGTCTAATGTATGAAAGAACTTCATTTTGTTAAAAAGATAGAAATTCTTTCTTCAACTCCATTAGCACACCTGTAATTTGTGACTGTTATTCCCATCAAATCCACAAGATTTTTGAAATTTTCTGTAATTCTAAAATAGTTGAAAAACTTTTCTAGATCACCCAACAGATCGGGGAACAAACGACCAAACGCACCAAATTCTGGACGTTTGATGTTAATTGAGTGGACCCAAATCTGGTTCCTTTTTCTTCGGAGATGATGTCGGTTCCACATAACAATATTAATCGCAATTAAAGTGATCGCCACCGTTTAAGGCCTCTTGTCAGAAATGCGCAGTAGCTAGTGAAAGTCACGTGGGTAGAGCTGCAAACCGAACCGAACCGCAGACATTTTGCTGAACCGCGAACCGAATTGAAACCACTGATTAATTTTTCAATGAACTGAAAACCGAACCATAATTTTGTGCAAAAGTGGTTCGGTTTCGGTTCGATATTAATCCACAATGTACGGACCAACAAAAAGACCAGGAATTTCCATTGGAAAAACCAGCGGGTTTGTTTCAAAGGATAGAGTGCCTATCTCTTTCCTCTCTGCTACTATTGTTATCCACATAAAAATCATGTTAGGATCAAAAATACAACTTTTAAAAAATATAAATAAATGAAGATGATGATGGGATTGTAATATATTTCAAATATAAATTTTTCCTTTCTTTAAATGAATTCTTCTTTCATTTAAAATAATAATGACTGCTGATTGATTTACTTACAGATTGATACTGAATGTATAATGTTTATATTGGATAAATTATTTTGAACAGTATTTCAAATGATTAATTTAGTTGAACCAAACTGAACCGCAAACCGAACCGAACCACTCGTCAAAATTCCCGTCTGAACCGAACCATGAACCGAACAACTTCCAAAAATTTAGAACCGAACCGCGAATCGAACCACTCCCAAATTTTGAAGTGGTTTGCAGCTTGGCATGTGGGTCCCGGGAACGAATGAGCGTCAGTCAGCTTCGTGCTTGAGTAGAGTGGATGTTCCTTGTGATATACAATCTTTTTTACCTTTCCTTTACGTTATTTAGTATAATAGTTTCGTTTAGGTATTATTTTAGTGTTTATTTATAATGTCGGATGAGATAAGGTCTAGACAAGTGTTACATAAACAAGCCAGAGACCTTGTTTTCCGTGTACACAGCTACTCCTCGAGGGAGGAGGAGGCAGGACAGCCACTTTGCGACGTTGCCTGTGCGCAGGAGTGCACTACCGAAGCATGCGGGGGAATAGGAATAAGAACTGTGCGCAGAATTGTTAGTGAAACAAAGTTGTCCACAGTGGCCAGTGGAAAAGTACTTTTTATATCCTCCGGGAAAGAAACACAACATTCCAAAAAGAGTGACCAACTTGGATGAATTTGATGGAAATGTTTTACATCGTAAAGTGTTGCAGTTTTATGATAAGGGCGAATTTCCTGTTGCGAAAAAGTTAGTCGCCGAAATGAAAAATGACATTGGGTACAACGGTAGCACTCGCTCCATGTACAGGATTTTGAAGGAAATTGGGTTCAAGTACGTGAGATGCAACGACGGTCAAAAATTTTTAATGGAGCAGAGTGACATTTCTGCTGCGAGGATGGCATTCCTCAGAACAATGCATAAGTTAAGAGAAGAAGGTGCCAAACAAGTTTATTAACTAGATGAAACATGGGTCAATCAAAATCATACCAAGAAATACTGTTGGCAATCCGATGACGGGCACGGATGTATGAAAGTTCCAGTGGGTAAGGGGGGAAGAATTATAATATGCCACGCTGGATCTGCTGCGAGTGGTTTTATACCAGCAAGGAAATTGGTGTTCTGATCGAACTCCAAGAAGTGTTCGGATTACCACACCGAGATGAATGGCGAGACTTTTACGAATTGGTTTGTAAGTCAGTTTGTGCCATACTTGGAACCGGGGTCAATAATTGTCATGGACAACGCCAGTTATCACTGTTATTTTGGAAAAGGCTCCAACATCCAATTCAAGAAAGGTGGACATAATAGAGTGGTTGGCAAGTAAAAAAATTCCACATTCAGTTTCCCTGATGAGGGAAGAGTTGTTGCAACTCCTGAAGGCTCACAAACCCAGGGGCAAAGTATACGAAATGGACACGATAGCCACAGAACATGGTCAGTGTCATACGTCTACCCCCCGATAGAGTTGGTGCGGGCGCAAGTGAAGGGTTACATCGCAGACACGAACACGTCCTTTAAAATTGCCGACACGGAGAAGCGCGTACATGAGGTGATTGATCGGATTACAGCTTCCCACTGGGAGTCATGCGTAAGGCACGTGGAGAAACTACAAGAAGAAGATTACATTAAAGAATTATCTTGAGATGATACTATGGAGTTCATCATAATTCAGCTTACAGAAACGTCAGCGAGTTCCGACTCTGATAACAGCGACGACGATTTTCAATCTCTATAGTTGAATTTTTTGTTACTTTTGTGATAAAATTTATAAATTAAATAAATGCATGAATTTATTTACAAATATTTTGTCTTTTTGTGTGTACATAGATGTAAAAATTCCTTTTTTGTCTTTTTCATACTGAAATGGCATGAAACGTGTTAGCTTTTGTATTACAATTGTTATACATCAAAATGAATGTTTTGACGTTATTCAGTTTCAGAGTATTTTTCTGTAACGTATATGGTATAACTCGGTCCCATTTGGCACTAAATAAAGTTCCTACTTGCATGTAAGTAAAGAATGCTCCATGTTTCCCGCCACAGAATGAAAGAGAGCAAGAGAAAGCAGCAATGACCAGAGGCCATGAATGGTGGCGAGCACTATAGAGACGAATCATCCATTTTGCTTAACATCTGGCTACAAACTGGAGAACTGACTCTTTCAATGTGAACACACAGAGCTGAAATTAACATGAATCAAATGACTCTACTGACTCGACTCATTTGGTGTGAAGAAGGCCTAATGCTCAAAACCCACTCAATATCTCAATCCCAGGATGCCTCAAAATAAATACCAAGTGTTGATCAAATAGATCTAGTATGAAAATTGATTCTGGAAATCTAATTAGTAGCAATTTAAATTTTAATAAGAGCACAGATAGTAAGAAGGAGTGAATGGCTAACATGCCAACAGTTAGATAGACATGAAATAATACAAGCTATTTTTTAAACAAAAAATATGTAACAATATGAAATCAAAAATCAAGTTAAGTAACACCCATTGGCAATAAATAGGAAGGTATATCAAAAGTCTTGATAGTTGAGAGTTTATAAATAGTTTTCAGGAATGCCTGAAATTTTTTATTATGCATTATTTCCTCCATTCCATTAGCATGGAAAATCACAGGTATAATTTACTTTGCTCATTGGTAAGATGTTTATGAAATAATTAACTAGTTCTTGATGACAACTTACCTGGCATTGGCATGTGGGTGTCCTCATCTCTCAGTTGCACTATGAAGGGATGAATTCCATGGCATTCTCCTTTAGTGATCAATTGTGCCACCACAACAGCATAGTTGGCAGTGTGACCCACTGATAAAATATAACAAGGTTCTTATATTAAAACAAATCTAATTTTTTTAAATTCAATCAGAAACCATAAATGGCTAAGATAGTCCAAAAACTAAAGTAAATACAGTAAGTTCCCAACTTACATGGTTAATTCATTCCGAAGGTCGCCGTGTAAGTTGAAAACCACATAAGTCCAACAATGCTTAAATACGATATACTTTTTGACATATACATTCATTTCAATGGATAGTTAAAGCTAAAAAAGTAGTGCTTATGTGATGAGGGTTTATAGTTTGTTTAGGAAGAGCAGTACAGTAACAAGACAACTTCCACCCATGGGATAACAAATCTAAATGGCGAAAGCAATGCTGTCTGCTGTGCATCAATGTACAGTAATCCCTCAGTTTACGAGCTTAATTTGTTCCTCAAAAACTGATCGTAAGGCAAAAATTAATTTCCCAATACTTCCCATGTTATAAATTTTATAAACAACAGTTACATAATTAAAGTTGGGATGCCATGACGTTCTGTGCATTTGAGAAGATTCGGGAACCGACGAAAGCCGAGAATAGGTGCCGGGAAAAACGATAAGTTACGCGCTGATAAGTTACGTCATGTATCCGTGTAACTCGGACCCGTGTAAGTCGGGGACTCACTGTACATGCTGCCTTCTTGTAAACATATCTGATGACATCATACGAGCATTTTAAAAATAAACATCAAAGCAAATTCAATAAAATTCCAAAAAGATAAACACAAAACTAAGAAATACAAGTATTTTAAGTTTAACTTCAAAATTACAATAAACATTTTTTCAGTTTTTTAGATCTAAAATAGATTCTCAAAAAACAAAGCCCAAGGCTGTTTTTAAACTAGAGAAAGAAAACTTCAAAGTTATTACATACATCCACCTGGCCACCATTTGTATGAGGTTAACGTTGGGCTATTAAATACAAATTCTTCAGTAGAGGGATCATAAGTTGAAGTTGTTTCCAAGCCACGGATAAACGTACCATGGCCAAGTTCTGTCTATTATGAGAAAAAAATATATGTTAGATAGAAGTTGTTTAATTATGATAAGTCCTAAACTTCAACATGTACAGAAAAAATTATAATATACAACCATCAACTAAGCTTCAATCAAAGCTCCCTAACTCTATGCATAGGTTAGCATGTGACTTGTGCTAAATAAAATGAGCAAACCTATATCCCAATGCTAACAAAATAACAGTCACTTAAAGTCGTCAAGGGGCATTTATAAATAAGAGACTTTCAAGATTGGTATACATTTTCATTGATTCCAAAAACTGCATCCAATTATACCTTCAAAATATTCTTTGAAATATTTTCACAATAAACCTTATAATGTAGAGATTCAATGATAAATATACCAGCATATATATGACATTTAAACTGCAAGAGGAATTAATAGATTTTTAATGTTTAATTAAATAAAAAATATAATAATATTTCATCCTTCTTTAAAAACACATATTAAAGCAATTAAATTACATAGGGTTGGTTGGTTTCATGATGTTTTGAAGTTCTGCGCAATACACCTTTGGAAAAAATGAAAATGTCAAAATCCAAAATATTGATTTTGCCGCCCCTCTTAAGTGGCACCTGTAAGTGACCGCCTACGTCGCTTACGCCTGAAACCGGCCCTGCTCACATTGGGTAAAGGTTCCATATTTTTCTGTTTTACCTGAAAAATTACCTATATTCATGGTTATTAACAACGGATTAAAACTTTATAAAACTATGCACATTTCTCTTTCTCTTCTTTCATATATGTACTTAATAAAACAATCCTTTTGTTAATATCTAAAATGTTATTAAATGCAATATTGTAAACCCATGGATGATTTACATGTATTTCTTATAGGGTATAAGAGAAGGAAGAAAGCTATCAAAAATAAACCCGAGAGAGGAAAACTTGAAATTTCGACAATTTTCTTTGTTTTCGTTGAATTTTAGGTCTGTTGCAAGAATTAGAATTGGTACAGCCGGTGTACTTTCTGAGTTATAAAAAATTCTACGATGCAACATGAGCATTGCAGTATTTTATTATAATTATTACATTATTTTTGTACTTAATGTGGGTTAAGGCAATTAACCTTGATTATTAAATGTTGGATATAAAAATCCTAATTTGTATGCATGATCAAAGAAATAACAAAATCTGTTGTGACTCCTTAGAAAACTTAAAAATGTTCCTTATCTGCAACATATGTTTAGAAATTTTTTTAACTATAATTCTAAATGAAAAACTTAAAACTTACGAGGTATAAATATCAAATAAAAAGTACTCATAAGCAATTATTTCGTTATAATGTTAAACGTAACGAAAAACGAAATGTAGATTTTATCGTAACAAAAAACGAAATTGCTTTTTTGGCCGTAACGAAAAACGCTAAAGACTATGGTCAATGACAGATAAAGGCGTAGAAGGAGGGTGGGTAAGGTAGTAATTTTCGGTGCTAGTGGGTTAATGGAAATTCTCAGTGAGGGTGATGTTGCCCGTGAAGGAGTCAAAGAGTGGATGGTGAAACCCTGTCTCAACTGCCATTTCGTGTTATCCGAAGAATTTTGCATGTTTATTTTATTAGGACCGAAAATTATTTTTGAGTTAACCGGTATTTCATGTTAAGTGTTTCAGGTTAAGCGAATAAAATTACATTGAAAAGTATACACATCGGAACAGACCGAGCAAGCATTTCGTGTTAACCGATATTTCGTGTTATCCGTTTTCATGTTAAGTATGTTCCACTGTATTTTGTTTACCAATTTATAGCCAAGGTATTTTTTAAAATGCATGTAATAATATAATAAGCACATTATTTATCAGGTATTTATATATATATAAAAGGCTTAGGTATGTTTTTGAGAGAGATATTAGGTACGTGTGTCGGTTTAAGACATGAAAGTTTAGGTACTTCTAGATATGCTAGAAACTTGAAATTTGAGGAATAATCAAAAATCCGAACATTTTCTATTTTGAGGAGGTCTTTTTGACTCCAAACTACCATTTCATAACCCCATAAGAAAAGCACTGAAATCGGTGCAAGCCATTTTTTCATTGTTTTAAAATTACCTACTTAAAATTATGATACAAACTCTGGTCTTTAAGTATTAAACAGAAAAAAGTGAAAATTATTATTTTTGAAAAGAGAATATGAATTCATGCCGAATTAGCTTAAATATTTGATTTTAACTGCATAAAAACAAGAAATTTTAAAATTCATAACAATGGGAAATTTTATTTACCATGGAAACACTACAATGCTTTTAATAAGATTCTTGCCTTTTAATAGTATGAACATCTATATAGCTTATGAGCATAAAATTAACATTTTATAAGCTGTTTAAATGAAGAGGGGGTAAGGGGAAAAGAAGAGGGGGAGAGAGGGAGAGGAAAAGGAAAAGAGGTGATAGGGAGATAGAGGAAAGGGAAGAGATGGGGAGGGGAAAGCAGGAGAGAGGGAGAGAGGGAGGAGAGAAATAGGGGTGAAGAAGGGTTATGCAGGAATGTAGTAATAGAGAGGGTAATGGGAAAAGGAGACAGGGTGAGGAAGGGGGGAAAGGAGAGGAAAAGAGGTGCAAGGGAGAGAGGGAAATGGAGAGAGACAAAGAGGGAGAGCATGAGAGAGGGGAGATAGGGAGAGAGAGAGGGAGATGTATCAATAATGCAAGAATATAGTAAAATATGTCTTTAATAAAATAGTTTTCTATGGGGATGTCATTTGCACCATTAATTGATTCACATTATTATTAATAAATTAATTGAAAGAAATCCGTGTAAACATGACGTGGGTACAACTCCAGCCGGAATGCCTCCTCATGAATTGAAGCTTCAAGTAAGAGCCGTTATCACGCTCCTTAGAAACCTAATGCAATTGAGAGGACTATGTAATGGTACACATAATCAAAGGAAAAGTGATCGGTGCAGCAAACTCAGCCACAGTACTTATTCCAAGAATCTCACTCATTCCATCAGACAAATTTATCATTCAGTTTCAAACAAAAATAATTCCCCATACGATTGGCTTTTTCAATGACAATCAATAAGTCACAATGTATATTTTAACCCTCAAGTACTCTCGTGCCTGGGTCAAGTCGACCCAGATCAACTTTAAACATCCATATCTTTTTATTTTTAAATGTAACTAACTTCATTCACCTAGTAGCTGAGTTTTACATGTTTTAAACATGTCACATGTGTCCACGGGCTCGGCACTGAAAATTTAATGATGAATAAGAGCAAATAACTGATAGACGGTGCTAGAAACTCACATGTAAAATTTTGTGCCCTTGATTTATTTTGTTTTTTACTCGAGGGAAAAATTTAAGAAAATGTTTTTATGTTCTGTTATATTTTGTAATGCTACTGATTAATTGCTATGATTATATATTTATTATTAGTAACATTTCTCTTATATGAATCATTTTTTCAGTTTTGAAGAGTAAAAAGTCATTTTTACCATACAATTTTTACTGATGATTAGTTATAATCCCCACAAGTAGCAAACTTGCTAAATCACCTTATATTGGAGTGATATCTATAAGTATGTAGTCTGTGCATGAGGGCATGCCAGCCTGAGGTGCATTGCACCCTTGCAGCAATCCACGTGGGATGACAGAAAGAAAATTTCAGCTGAGAGTAACGGGTAGTGATGGGTCTTTTACTCACTTTCTTTTCTATCCTTGCCTTGGTATTCCCAACTGTTTCCCAGTGTGGTAATAACCCATCATGAAATTTTATGGTGCCATGTGTTCAAGAGTAAAATTTTGCCGTAGCATCGGCAACAAAGGAATTCGGATGTGAATGGGAATGGAAGAGGAATGTATATTTCCTTTGACTGAGGGTATACCAACTGGCAAGGCGATCTGAAGAAAGAGGGGGAGTAAATGGTGATCTCCAGAAAGTACCCTAAGGGTCTCTGAAAAAGGAATTTCTCTCCTGCGATATCAGGATAAGGTGTGTGCCAACTGTATGTGAGACAGAAAAGGACAGCAAAACCAAAACAATTTGTCAAAACTGTAGTAAATATATTTGCCAAGAGTATTGTTCTACCATTTGTGTGAATTGTTTTCGAAGGACAAGATTTCAGGAGGTTGAAAGTTCGGATGAAGATGTGAATTAAAATTTTTGGTTTGAAATAAATATTTGCATAAACATTCTTCAATAAATTAGGTATTTAAAATAATTTAATTTTGTTTACTTTTTCTATTGAAATAGTTTTAGCATTTCTAATAACTTTTTAAAATGTTCTGGAAATCTAGTCCTTCTTTTTAAGCTTCAAAATATATTGGGTCGATTTGAGCCAACACGAATACTAACGTATTTTTGATGTGAGCACTCGAGGGTTAATGAATTTGTGTGAATCACTCTATTTTTGGGATCAATGTGTTCATGAGAATAAGCACTGAATACAGTAATAATCTTTCAGCCCATAAGACGCAGGCTGATTTTGGGAGTAATTTTTCTGGAAAAAGTCTTATCACCTGAAAAATACGGTAAATTTCTTTCTCCTAACAAATCTTGGAAAAAATGCATCATTTCTTAAAATAGCTCAGTAACTGAATTTCCAGATAAGTGGAATCCAGATAAAAGGTTCTATACTGTAATACACTTTCTTGATGTTACTTTATTTTTTCTTAGGGTAAAATTCTCTGCTGGCCATCTCAAAAGCCTCAAGTTGACTCCTCCCTCAATTCATATGAAAATTCCAACAATTTATTAGCCTCATCCTTTTCTATGAAATAATACTTCTTATTTCCTTACTCTCAACATAAGAATTCATGACTGACAAATAAGTGCTTGCAAAAATATCTCACTAAATATAACTGTATCATTTATATTTAAACTGTATCATCCTTATTACTTTTGGTTACATATGAAAAACTTGCATAAATATGTACTTCCTTTGTCATTTTCATCAGGAGGATATTCATCAGCATCAGCAATAAAAACGGACAGTTACCTGAGCATATGTTCCAAGAATATCACAACTCCAGGCTCTGCTAACCCACAGAGCTTGCTGTTCCAAAGTGCCCTGCCCCAATAATGTAGGAATGAACATTACATAGTGAAGAGTCAAAGGGTTTCCATCTTTCAAGATGGCACTGCCTAATGTGCTGCCTAGAAGCTGCCTGAAAAAGAAAATCCATTATAAATTACAGGTTTTATGTTAATCAGTCAAAAGGTTAATTGTTGAAGTTTATTTAATGGTTCTGGCCTCTGAAAAATTAAATTACTATATTCAACTACTTCATAATAATAAAGTTGTTTTCATATTCATATTTCTAAAACCACTGAATTCTGTAAATGCTTCAATAAAACTGATACCTTACTGATAAAATGAATGCTATAGAGTAAAAGAATTTTATTTGGAACATCCAACCACATAATTTAAAACAAACACAAATTCCTAAAGTGTTAGAGCTTATAGAAGTTTGTAAGACAAAGAGATTTTGATGATCAGTAAATATACACTAAGGCTACTTCTTAGTTGATACATGTATCTGGTTGACTCAAAGGTTTAATGGCTAAAAGTGCCTACTAGACTATTAAATGACCAGAAAAATATGGCAACTGGCTAGATTAATGCAGAAACTTGACTTTTTTCCATAGAATAGCATTTTCTCAGGTACTGCGAGAACCAGCACAACCAAACTCTGCATTGACTCCACTTTAATCCAGAGGAATGTCAAGGGCTACATCTTCATTTGATTCCAATTTTTCCATTAGAATAGCATGAGAATGAGTGCAACGTATTTTCTCAGTCACTTGGAAATAATTCTGCATGGAATCCATTTTAACCCAGGAAAAGGTTAAGGGCTATGTTTACATACAATTCCAGGTTCCCAAATTTGATTCCAGGAGCTTCTCTCTTCTTTGCCCAGTACAAAAAGAGCACTTGAAATTAAAAACACACCTGTTTGTTCAGTAGACTAATACTATTTAAGTTAATGTATAAAATAAAAAGAGATGCTGGGATTTGATGTGCAGTTTTCTGAGGTGCACATCAGCGATGATATTAGAGTAATGTAATCCTTAGAAAAATGTCACGTGATGCATTTACCTCTCCAGATCATCTTATGCTAGGGCCATTCACAGATGATCAAAAACTAAATAATCAAGGTTCGACAAAGTTCTTGTTGACAAAAACTAATAAGTTAAAATGCTCAATCAACGAGATAATTTGTGTGATTCAATGTTGTTAAAATTTAAGTGTTATAACACTAACCGGTAACCATCCATGCCAGCCCCATTCTCTTGAAGTTCCTTAATCTTACGAAATACAATACACGCTTTTCTGACAGCATTTCTATATTTTTCAGCATGGCTAAGAAAATCATCTGGTACTTGGTCCTGAAATGCTGGGTCTGACAAGAAGTAGTGCTCTGGAAAAATAAATTATTATTTAAAGAAATCAATGAAAGAATAAATCACGTCATCTTTGATTTGATAAATTTAATCATGATGAGAGCTGTCAGTCATTTCCCCCTGACCTGCAGTATTCTCAATCATACAAAATATAATCTTTGCACACAGAGAACTGGATACAATTTGTATATTAAAGTAACAAGAATGCCAATGTATTATGAAATTATTTTCAGGCAATATAATTATTTGAAAATTGTAGGTTATAAATGGTTATTTCATAATCACTTCCTAATTCTCCCGTGGAAGTTGAATTTCATATAACTTGCCTACATACCAATATGCTTCCCTCATATTGTGAGAGTAGCATATTATCTTAAGTAAAATGAATCTTCCATTTAACTTTGAAAGATGATAAATCATACATTAACATGAATGAATAACCAAGTATATAAGACAGCATGAGTGATAAAAAATTTCTAACAAAATACCTACCATTTATTTCAGTAATAAATTATGATCACACTTGAGACATTTGTGAATTTCCCAGAGTTACATAAAAAAGCAAATACATATAACCCTCACATACAGTGGTTTGCTTAATGATGTTTTACTTTAATGCTCTCAGCTACCTATACCATGAAACTGTTTACTTTTTCCCCCAGGCTTGCATGTACCAGATATTAAAAAAGAATGGCAGCCATCTATTGACGCATCCATTGAATACATCCTTTAAAATAAGAGCCAATCCTAGGAAATTATCCATTAGTGCAAAAATTGAAAACAGTAAATGTTGCATTTGTAATAATTATTCTCTCTTACTTATCTTGGGACAATATTTTGTAGTGATTAGGTTTGCCAGGTGGCTTCTTAAAAACCAGTGATTTTCAAGAATGATACTCATTACAGAAGCTCTGGTTTAACTTGCCTAGTTTTTGCCTAAATAGAAAAAATTTTCGGCTGCCAACATTGACTATCAATACTTGATAACACCATATATTTGCAAAATTCTTTCAAATGGGTAATGGGTTTAATAATTAAAATTGGAGATTGGAAGAATCAGGCCTGTCACGAGGTGGTAAACAGGCACCTAACTATTTGTAATCGACACTTACAACAAATTTAATCAAACACAGTTATTGCTCTACGATCCTGCTGATGATACCAGTAACCGTGGGAAGTGGTGAGAGAGGTTTTGCAAAGCTTAAACTTAAGGTCAACCATGGCAGAAGAAAGATTGGTAGGACTTCCCATTTTATCGTTTAAAGCTGAAATACCTATAATGTCTCTAGAAGAAATTGTGTAAGACTTTGCGATAAAAATTAACTGAAACATTTTGATTTCTTTCGAATAAAACCAGAGTGTACAATTATATTAGCGTTTCATTATATGACCAAGGTAAAAAGTAAAATTTTATTAAATACTATTGTATGCATATCTTCCTAAATCCTCACCCCCATTACCCCACTTGTAAAAGGGGCGGCATTATTGTTCTCCCCTCGGTGCGGCAAAGGACCTAGGAACAGGCCTGGGTAGCACCTAGAAACAGTCAGGACATCAAATTGGTAACTGCCTGTTCGAAATGATGGCCATATAATGAAACAATACATCACTACTAGGGATGCCAGTTGCCCGGTTCTGAACCAGAATGCTCTGTTCAGGAAAATATTAGAGGAAATGCCAGACATGTATAGTTACTCGAGCGCTTCGCACCGTCGATGCCTTCGTCCGCTATTTTTGGAGAAGTCGCCAGGCAACCCTAATCACTACGAAAGATTGTCCCAAGATAAGTATCCAGGTAACGCACTGGAAACGAGAAAATTATTAAACATTAGCAATTGAAATCTTTTCGCGTTGGGAAAAAAGGGCAATAGCTGCCGAAACCATTGAGTAATAAAGACTATCAACTTAAGAGAATTGTTATTTACACGCATAACAATTTCCAAACAATGAAGAAGCGAGAAGAGGGGTGCAAGGTCGCGGCTCCGAATCCTGCCGAGGGCATCGACGTTTGTGCTCGTCTTTAATCTATTACAAATGTAATTGGGGAAACCTGTGTTAAATAAATTATTAATATTATGGCTCAATTATTAGATGGGCAGCCAAACAGTATATTACCAACGCGAGTGACAATACCTTTAATCTATTACAACACGTAATTGGGGAAACCTGTTTGTGTTAAATAAATTATTAATATTATGGCTCAATTATTAGATGGGCAGCCAAACAGTATATTACCAAATTACACGCGAGTGACAATACCCCGAATAAGTTTTATCGCCTTAAGGGTTTTTGGACCTTACGCAGGAAAACTACTGAAATTAAAATACCTCTTTCCTTTCTTTCTTTAGTTTTTTCTGGGCCTCCGTCCAGGTAATGAGTTAGTTCCATAGGGTCGAAAGAACATTTTTTTCTTTCGTTTTTAATATCTTCATTACACTTTACATTTTTCACTGTCTCTTCAGTAACTTTCATTTTCATTAATAGTTCTTCTAACAAGGGAATATATCACGAAAACTTTACGATGAAATGACTGTTATTTTACAAAACAAATTTCACCTGTTGAAGATTATACGCATTTCGCTACACCGCTCGATTTCTGCATTTCATTCTTTATATACATTTTTTGCCTGGGTGATTAAAAATACCGGAGCTCATAAACAATACCGTGATATTTCCTGTAAAAATTAAAAAATATTTTCAATAAAGCAAAAATGCCTTCAACTTCTAGAAAAAAACTTTAAATAGTATATCGTATATTTGACTTACGTTATTCTGCGACGCCATCTTGATTCTCTACCACGTAGAGCTCGGAATCCATCAAGATGAGGTTTGTTTTGGATGTACAGATTGTTTCTCAATTACAAGCCGATGAATATATATTTTACCTCTTAATGTTTTCGTTTTATTTAAATGATATTTTTAAGTTGATGCTTTTCAGTTAAAATCGGAGAATTTTCATGTTATGATAAATTAAGATTATAAAAGCGGCATGGTCGTGTCACATGGTTGAACGTGTGGCTGTAGAGATATGTCAACACGTTTCTTTAATTTAAACCTATTATCTCTTGTTTTTCTTAGCTGGAACGAGTACCTTTAATCATTTGGTAAAAATAATGTGCTATTAAATTACAGTTCCCTAAAATTACAAAAGCGGCTTGCCGCTTCTGTAATGCGATGCGGAAAGAAAAAAGTCTGGTTGGATCCTAACGAAATTAATGAAATTGCTAATACAAATTCAAGTAAGTATTACACAGGAATTCACTTACGAGAAATTGAACTTTGTTTTAATTATTATGATTGTTTTCAGGACAAAATATTCGTAAGTTAATCAAAGATGGCTTGATTATTAAGAAGCCTGTAGCCGTTCATTCAAGGGCTCGTGTAAGGAAAAACACCGAAGCTAGAAGAAAAGGTAGACACTGTGGCTTTGGAAAAAGAAAGGGTACTGCCAATGCTCGAATGCCACAAAAGGTTTGTATGTTTTGGTTACATCAATTGTACCAATTATCATGTAAATTAGTTTCCAAGAATTTTTCAGTTGTCTTAATTCATTCGATTTTTCAACCATGCGTCATATTTTCTTTAATTCGGACATTCTGAAAATTTTGTCAGCATTTCTACCAGTACTTAAGAAAAAAAAAATATTCTATTTCAGCTATTATGGATTAATAGGATGAGAGTCTTAAGGAGGCTTCTTAAAAAGTACCGTGAGGCAAAGAAGATTGATAGACATCTCTATCACCAGCTATATATGAAGGCAAAGGGTAATTATCAATTTGATGTCAATCCTATTGGGTTAACTAGTAGTTTTTTGTTGGGCAATAATAGTTTTCAGTTAGAATGTTATTGAGAGGGATTACGGTAAATTCTCTGGTATGGTAACCCAAAAAATACTATAATAAGGTCATAATAACGTTTTCAAATATATTTTGTGGTATCGTGATAAAATCTTGATTAGATTTTAAATGTAACATTTATAAAATACGTTTCTTGATTTAATCATTATATTTCTCTCTTATTTAATAAGAAACAAAAATTTTACCCAAATTTGTTCAGTTTTTAATGGGTTAGTGAAGTTATAATCTTCTACCGAAATACTATAAATAATTTGTACTAAAATTTTCGGTGGGAGTATTGGTACTTGGGACCTTTCTCTTGTAATATAAATGTGCTGTGTATTTTTTTCGACCGTTGTCTTTTTGATCCTAGAACCAAAGGAATTTTTTCTTGTAATGGCTCTTGCTCATCAAAGAAGTGAAATTTAACTTGCAGTATGCTGCTTTATTACATTAATCCTAATAACGTTATTGGGCTATCATATGCCTTTTTATCTATGTGATATAATTACTATGTTGTTACAGTCGTATGATGCTCATTTTGAGCTTATTATTTTGCTTTCAATAGTTATCAATTTGTAAGTCTGTTAATAAGTTTACTGACAGCTCCTTCAATGTCATTGCAGGTAATGTGTTTAAAAATAAGCGTGTTTTGATGGAGTTTATCCATAAGAAGAAGGCAGAAAAGGCCAGGACCAAGATGCTGAAGTAAGTTTATTATATAATGGAAGTGTAGAATTACTTTGGTGGCTTAAGATATGCCAGCTGTACCTAAAAATTCTATTAATTCAAAGAATTTGGACATTTTAAATCACACTTAGCCCACCTGATTCATTACAAATGGTATTTTATATTGCTGCATATAAATGGATTGCATGTTGGGGCATGTACTCTGTAGAACTTGACCCCATATTTCACTTAAAAGGTACTTTATAAAATTTTTCTTCCGACAATCTAAAGTTTTGGAAAAACTTGATTCCTACACGAAAACTTGTGATTAATAGTTGAAAATAAGCACTTGGTGCATAGTGATTTGTTGGTCAAGGTGTAATATATCCTTCCTTATGTTTTTCTTTTTTGCAGCGGTTTCTATGCTATTGTTTATTTAGTTGGTTATTGTTGATGTATTTGGTATTTAACAATCAATAATATTTTACCCTTCTAATATGTTTCCTACTCTTGAGCAATTTATGTTGACGTTCAGTAATGAACAAAAGAGTTTACAATTCCTAATTGACCAAAATGTGATAGAAAACAACTGGAAATGTAAAAAATGCTGTGAAATTAAGCTGACAAGACGAACTTATCGTTGCTCCAAAAAAATTGTCGGAGTGAAGCTTGCAAACCCATGACTGATCTGCCTGTGGCAACATTTACCCATGCGATCACCAGACAATGGGGAGGGATAGTTTCATTCCAGAGGCAAAGGGTGTGATAGCGCCCAGATGGCTACACCCGATATAAAAGGCATAATCTAAAAAGAAAGCAAGCCGAAGGCTTACCAATATCCTCGGTTACTTGTAGATGAAAGTTTTTTTACAATTTTTCATTTTCTTAGTATTTGTTTTTTTCTGGGAAAGTGTTACCACAAAAAATTATTTTTCAAAAGGAGTCCGGGATAACCCAGTAGTACCTCATTTTGTTTCATATGCTTGTTTATTTATGGTTGTCATGATATTTCCAAGAAATATGTTTTCTAGTGGTGCCATTTTGAAGGGGGTATACTACACATCCTCAGATTAGTTGACCAGAAAATATGCTGGGATTTGGAAATAACCCAGAAATTCTAAGTTTACATCATGCAGTGCCATTCTTTATTATATATTCGGATTTTAATAACATTTATTTAAACTGACGACCAATACATTCATCATGACCAACCAGAGTGATGAAATATTTTGTAGAACTTGCTAAATTATCTGTGCTGCAGGGAATTCTGTTAGTGAAAAGCAATAAGTGGGTTATTGATAGAGAAAACCTTGGGAGTGTAGAGAGATGCATGATTCTCCTCTTTTTGTCGAAATGAGTAATCAAATTGTAGGATGCTGTTGTCCATATGTACACAATTGTATATATGTACTTGGAATGAATTTGCTGTCAGTTGTGCATACATTTGTACTCAGTGACAATTCAGATAAGGTTTCTGGCTTTGGCTGTAAGGTGAGACAGACTATGTGAGTACTTCAGAGAATACTAGTTACAGATCTTGGCTGGTTATTGTGTTGTCAAACTCGTCCCAAAATATGACCTACTTTGCCATAAATATGCATAGCTCTCGAGATATGCTACCGACTGAAAAAATATAGGAGGCTTAATGATGGGAGATAACCCTGATAGTAGACTTTTTGCTTTTATCAACAGAGAGACCTTTTCATCATTGAGATTTCATCTTGTGTTCTGTTATCAGTTTATAATATTTCTGATTTTATTTTGTGTTTATAAATGTCTCGGAAGAAAATTGTTACGCTGTAAATTAATTATTTTACTGAATTTATTTTAAGCTCATTATTTGAGTGTATTATCAGCTGTAGTTCTAAGCAGTTGCTTTAAATGTAAAGTAAAAGCAATTTAGCAAAATTCTGAGCATTGCGCCATTCAGCCGTTGTGGGTCACTGAGGGATTAAGATGACATGCAATAGAGGTTAATGTGAAAATAGTTATTAAAATGTACTAATAAATGCAGAGGATTGCATTGTATGTATGGGGAGAAAGATTATTTAATGGAGATGGTAAACAGTAAATTTTAACATATGATTCAGAGTCGGATCTTCATGTTTTTTTGTTAGTCTTTAAATTCTGGATTTAAATCCCTGCAGTGAGTTTACTATAATGTAGTAATTTTAAATAATATTGCATTGCTGTTCAGCATGTGAAAAACTAATAAACTTAGTAAATCAGAAAGTGAAAGGAGAGAAGAGGTTGTGGAGACTTCTTCATTACCGTTCAGTTCCAAAATATTTTGTAATTTGTTGACACTAGCATTCTTGTAGAAAAAGTAGCATTTAAATTGGTGGCAGTACTGATGATCTATTACTTCATTCCATAGTGACCAGGCTGAGGCTCGTCGTCTTAAGGTTAAGGAAGCCAGGAAGCGAAGAGAAGATCGTATCACTCAAAAGAAACAGGAATTGCTTCAATCTTACCAGAAGGAAGAAGATGCTGCTGCTGCCACCAAGAAGTAATTTTTTTAATGGTCAGGTGTAATTTTGGTGTATATCTGGAATAAACTATAAAAATTCTTTCTTATACTTTCATTATGTAAAACTACTGATACTTTTCTGAGCATTTAATATTGATTTTTTAATAACATGGAATGTAGTATTATTTTCATCAAGAAATATTTCCTTATAAAGGTGTTATTAAATGTATTATATGATGTGATGGAGCCTCTATTTTAGTTTATCATAATTTGCATGCTTTTTTGTTAGTGCTACATGATTATACCACTTCCAAATAAGCTGCATCACAAAATTTGGCATTTGTTACAACTCCAGTGGCTCATAAAACGAGAATTTTTAGCGAGCAGGCAATTACATTAAGCCAAGTTTGAAAGTATTTTATACTATATGACTGGTTATTTCCAAGTAACATGAGGTGTTTACAGATTGGGCTAGAGGTAGGGCCACCGAGAGGATGGAGATACCAGGGCAAAATCTCCAGAGCCCGGGCCACTTGAGGGGCCCGGTATTAGGATCGGTCGTAAAGTTTTCCTATCAAAATACGCAGGTGTAAGGCAACCAATACCAACAGACGGCGGTTTCTTTATTTCCATTTGTCAGATATGGATTTGGGTTTTCCCAACTCAACCCACAGCTTTTCTATCACCCCTTAGCATCCTGAAACTCTTCCCCACTATCATTTTTTGCCCCTTCGGAAAATTCCGAGGTCAGGACCCACATGCACTCGGAGTGTCATCATACGGTCAGTTCTAAAGAACAATACTGTTTACTCCCAATTTTTTAGATATATGGTAGCCTTTCTTTCTTTATTGACCATATTTTATAATGTTGAACTTGGAATGTTTAAGTACGCTATATCGCATATAAGGCTGACACAACGATAATTTCCATCAAATTAAACTTTACTAAAAGTGCATAAATACATGACTTCATTGAATCATACAATCACAAAATCGCGACCATTCAATAACAAACTTAATGTTACGCTATTATAATATACAGGCAGTCCCCTACTTTCGTACATAATGCATTCCTGAAAACGTGTACGAAAGTCGAACAATAGACTTACATGTTATAATGGGGGTTCCATTCTCAGAGAGCCAAAAAATATTATAAAATCTCTAATTATGGTATGTTTAGCTTTTGAGCAGGGACCTTTTAGACACAATCGTCAATTTTATACTATATAAAGCGCAAAATGCAATGAAATATTTAAATAATTGCACAAATAAACTGCTGTACAGACAAAGATGGCAATGTGGCAGAAACGTGGCTGGCAGCCAGCACCACCACCACTCAAAATATTCGTTCGTCATTTCGCTGACGTACGAAAGTCGGTTCAGGGATGTTAATGTACGAAAGTGCAAGTCTTTTTCATTAAAGCATTTTGCTATTTTCATAGTTTTTTGTAATATTGCCTAATCATGGCCCCAAAGAGAGTGATGATTGAAATGAAAGGAAAGTCTGTAAAAAAGTGATGAGTTTGGAGAAGAAAATTGAAGTTTTAGATAGGCTTGCACATAATGAATCTGCATCATCAGTTGGTAAATTACTTGGTGTGAACGAGTCTACAATAAGATCGACAAGGAAAGTGAAGAAGCGATTAGAGCTATTGTTGCAAGTGGTACTTCAACGAGTACAAAAGTATCTTTTGTACCTAGGAATCCGTATGTAGAGAAGGCTTTAAACTTGTGAATCGAGACCCAAACTTGCAAGAAAGTCTCGCTGAGTTCACTTGTCATTCGCGAGAAAGCCAAGCAACTGCGCAATCGTTGTCTCAAATTGTTTCGCGGTCTGCTAAAAGGATATCGCCAACATCATCGAAGCGTGTGTAGATTGATTCCTTGCTCTTTAAAAGAATTTAAATCTGCTAGGTCACTCAGTTGAGTAGAATGATTTAGATTTCAGCCAAGAAGCCATTACTCTGAATTTTATTATATTTATGCATTTTGCTTCATTTGGTAATTGATTAAAAGTGTTGGCTTGGCTGACAGACAGTACCACTATGCAATAGCTTGAAATGTTTGTTCATCAGCTGACGTACGAAAGTCCGAATTCGGCGTACGAAAGGTGGTTTAGGGGTGCGAATGTATAATGTACGAAAGTGCGAGTTGTACGAAAGTCGAAGACTGAATGTACAACCATATTTATACGTAAATATGTAGGAAAAAGTTGTGATGGTAAAAAATCAGGAGGAATCTAGAAAAATGCCTAGAATGCAAACACGGAATGATTATGATGGGAAACTCCGGAGGATGGATTATCGGTATGGCCCCTTGAAATGTAAATTTTATGAGAATTTATTAAAGTACTATAGGGACATTTGGCGATCAGTATTCGTTCATACTAATTGTAAGATCTACTCATTTAATTCGTACTTTTGGACTTGGTTGCAGCGCAAGGTAGTAGTTACTTAAAAATGTCACGGGACCTCACAATGCAAAGTGTAGGAAATTCCGATTCAAATGTGGTCATCTGTTATGACAAGTACTGATTTTTTTATGCGTTGCTTTTTTGATACTAAAATACATTTTAGGTGTTAATTTGGAAAACCAAATTTAAAAACCATGACGTAATTTCACAAAAAAAATTAGTGATGAAAAACCTACACTTATCAACAGCAATTAAATTTAATCGAATATTTTATTTTTAAAATTCGCTGTTTATTGACATTAACCAAATCATAGCTCAAGACAACATAAAACACTCGGAGGCCATAGGTTGCTTGTGAATTAAGGAGCATTTGAAAGTAGCAGCTATCATATTGTGTTATTTCCAAGTAATATGAGGTGGTTACAGATTGGGCTCCTGGGGCTTATGAATGGAATATGACTAATGAATTTAGGAACTTTATATGAACAGCCGACAAATCCTGTTGTTCCTTGCATTGAATTATTTTTCCAAATGTCCACAGCAGCTGTATTCAGCATTTTCAGTTGGTTTGCCCCTTTAAGCATTTTTCACATGCCTGCTAATTGTATGTTAAAATTGCACCAAGAAACTCATGTTAACCATCTCACAACTAGGATGCCTGAAAATGCCAGACATTTTGGCTTAGAAATTTTTTCTATAGAAAATTAACTGAAATTCCTGAAGGTAATTCCTCATCTTCCAATTATGCAATTGTGAGTTATTATGGTGAAGAAATCCTCGGTTTCAAATTTGAAGTTTTGTCAGGAACAAGTGGCTTTGCGTGAACTTTCCAGGCTACAGAATGTGAAGTATCCGATTTTGGTTGTAAGCAGTGTGAGGTAAACCCATGTAAAAAAATCTGTATATCATGCTGCAATGCCGCTGAATTAATTGGTGTTTAATGTTCAAGCCATTTTCATTTTTTAATAAACATCTTTGGCAAGGAAATTAAAATTTTGTATTCCAAAATATGGTAGCCATGTTAAATTTCTCTGGACTTATACTGTCAGCCAACATGTGGCATACCTATACATATGTTGCAATGTTGGTCCAGGAAAAATTATTTTGATCCTTAAATGCATGCATTCTGGCATCCCATGCATCACTGCACATAAAATAGGGATGTTTTGAAATTGAGACAAAACATTATGAAACCCTCCTAAATACCCTATCAGTAAAATATGCTATTTATTACCCTTGTCTATCAAAATAAACATTTAAATTTTTATCTACTTTTTAAATCATAAAAATGACAATGTAGAACTCAGGAGGCCATGTGCATAGTTGATTCCTTGACTTGAGAGAGTTGAAACCCTTGGGTAGGTATATATTATAGACATTACATTCAGAAAACATGCTATTAACCAATGCCCACAACATATAGCCATCAAATTTTAGCTCTGTAGTAGCTAAGGCAATGGTTCTCAAACTAGAGCACAATGCCTCCCCGGAAGATGAAAACTTTCTTCACATCCTTTCAGTTCTGAAATAAAATCAAATAGTAATTTTAATTATAGAAACCATTTCTATCATGAACAATTGGTAATCATGCAGCTGCGATTTCAGTTCCATATTGTCCTAACTCGAAGCATCTTATCACATCTTGTTTTGTCTCCAACGAAGTTGCATGTTTAAATTTCTTTTTAGATGCCATATTAAAAAAGTAAGTTAAGCCCTATTTGCAAATATCAATACTCAATATTCAGGCCTCAAAGCGTATTGTTACTTCAGATGCCACATCTTATTCAACCCAATTCTCAGAATGAAGAATATATACAAGTGTTATATAATTCAATTGATGGATCAAAGGTCGGTCATTTCATTGCAATCTATTATGATAAATGTAATTTGAATATATATGATAGTTTAAATTTATACTTCATTCATCCGGATCATTCAATCTATATAGAAAAACTATTTCCATACAAACCCAAAATAATATTTAAGAAGGTGCAAAAACAAAAAATGGTTTTGATTCTGGAGTGTTTGCTGCGGCATTCCTAACATCTATTTGTTTTGGAAAACAGCCAGAGAATGAATTATATAATGATAGAATCATGAGGCAGCATTTAATCGCAATTTTTAACCTATGGAATATTAACTGAATTTCCATTAAAAAATAAATGTCTAGAGTGTAAGGAGCAAGCTGAAAATCGTAGGAAAAGACAATATGTCTACAGAAAAAATAAAATGAATAAAGAGAACAGAGAAGAAAGATTAAAAAGAATTGAAAATCAAAAAGTACTTAATAAAATATTCGGTTTCACATTTCCTGTTGAATTTCAATGGGCTTTTTCTCTAGTTACCTAATAAAATTATAGATGAGAATTGTATTCATTTTACAAATCACAGTAACTTTTTAAAAATATTAATAAGATTGACATTGAGTTTTTCGAATTAAAATCAATATGAAATTTAAAATCATTTTCTATCAATGAGAATGTCTCAAACAGGTGAATTACACTTGACTACCTCCCACTAGAAATTAAAAAATAAAGGGTGATATTTTTCTGCTTCCTTTATTAGGTCACATTTTATTTTTTTATTTCTTTTGGTGAGGGGTAGTTAAGTGAAATTACTGCCTCAAACAAATGTTTAAGGAATTTATTTTTTATTTAAAAATTCAGTTTTTAATTGAGTCATATTATCTCTTCTACATGAATAACAAAAATTTTCAAGGCCCTGTATAAAATAAAAAAACATCGACATCCTGTGATAATACACGATGCACTGATGGCCTCTCATATGCCGACTGAGGGTGACTTATCGATACTATTATCTTCATCTTCTTCTGTTCACAATCAATAATTGCACTTTTTTATCCCTTCAAGTATATCAGCATCTGTTGGGTGTTCAGCCACTTCTATGTCACTATACATCCATGTATTCATCAAAAGTGGCTTCAAATTTTAAACTTTTTTAAATCTGACCCATTCAGATTCTGACAGAGTCAGCTTACCTTTTTCTTCACATTGTTCTTTTTCCCTTTCCACTTTGTAAATTCCAGCTTTTTTAAAACAATTAAAAATTGTTCCTGAGGTAACATCATCCCACGCTTTGTGTAGTTCCATAACACAGTCAAGAATCATGTCAATTATCTTCCCTTCATCAGTTCTGCCTAACATTTACTGAACTATTCTTTTGTGATAATGATGCTTTAAATTTTTTATAATGCCTTGGTCCAAAGGTTGTAATTTAGTTGTCATAATAGGTGGCAAAAATACAACTTTAATGCACATAGTTTTTTATTAATATGGTAGGATGTGCTGGACAATTGTCTACGAACAAAAGGGGTTACCTTTTTTCATAATGAAATTTCCAGTCAATACATTGCAACCAATCTTCAACAATTAAGTTGGTCATCCATGCCTTTTTGTTACATTCGTATATCACAGGAAGTGATTTCACATCTATGAAACCTCAGCTTTCTAGATTATTACAAGTTTAGTTTTTCTGTGCCATTACTATTAATACATAACAACACAGACACCCGATCTTTACTTCTTTTACCACCATGGCATCGTTCATTTTAAAAAACTAGCATTTTTTTCTGGAAGGGCTTTAAAACAAAGCACACAGGCCACTTTGTTTTCAAATCTCCACTTCAAATCTATACTGTGGTTTTCCTACAGCACCATAGACGAATTTCAACTCAATCAGCAGCATTTGCAGTCTGACCCTTTTGGTGAAGGGTTTCCCCGTTTAGAAAATGTAGACGGCTTAAAAAGAAGTAAGGCTTATGGTGAGGAGAATATATTAATTATGTGAAGGTATCTTTACCAACCACTTCGACTTAAAGAAAAATATTGTAATTGGGAAATGTTTATCTATTTCGAGTTATGAAAATTTTGAGTTGTGGAAACTTAAGTTATAGACACAAAATAACATGAAACAGACAGAAATTTTGTCCGGTAAAATGAATTTACTTCGAGTTATAGACATTCGACTTATCGAGTTTCTACTGTAGTTGCAATTCATATATAGACAGTCAATGAGAACTTTCCAATGTTGGCATCCTCCATTCCATCTCCTCCCCTGGTTCGAACCTCCATTAACATCCCTGTTCCTAATATTTCAACATTTCCCTTTTTCTGAACCTTGTCATTTTTCCATCCCTCCCATCCTCTCATCCTGCCCCCAGTTATACACTTAACTTAGTTTTAGTATTCTCTTCTCTTTTGCTGAAGAAAGGCAGACACCCAAAAGTTCCTTCAGTAACAAGCCTTCCTCTGTCTGTGGACATTCACACCACCAAGTATATGTCCACTGGCTTACTACTATTCCTCTTAACCACTAGTTGCCAACTCATACACGCACGTACTTTTTATATATTCATTTATTTATGGCAGTTCAAAAGCTGGCTAACAGTTTAAAGAAAAAAATCTGTGTGTTAAGGGTTAATAGCATAAGCAAATTAAAATTTTTTGAAAAAAAAATTAGTACAGAAGTTATTTATTTCGAGTTATACAAAATATCTTTTAAGTTTGTTTACTCTCCACAGTGGTTAAAATCCAAATCAATATCTTTGGTTGGAGCAGTTCCTCTTCTGCTATGCCCAAAAGCTGCCTTGATTAAAAATTTGGCAGCCTCCAATGTTTTATTCACGTCTTCTTCTGAGCCAACGTTAGGATTTATCTCAACTAAATCAAATGCTGCTAAGGTATTTGTTTTGTGCACAATTTCCAATAAACTTATTCCTTCTCGAAGAGTGAGACCACCACGAACTGAAATTGAACATTCACATTATGACAACTGTAAAGGGAAAGAATATATGAGAAACATTTTTAATTTCATTTAATTAAAGAGCACTTTTTAGAGAAACAAACTGAAATATATTAAATCCAAACATCATATTTAAAATCTTATTGCTTGAAATATTTTATTTCGTATTAATATCTAATCATATTTCATGTCCCGATGTCCCGAAAATTTTTTTCGGGACGCCCAATTGTCCCAGTTTATAGGAGCACTCTCCCTACTTGTTTTCAATGATCGAGATTTCCAATGCATACGTTTTCTTATTAATTAATTGCGTGTTTTCTTATTTTCACACGTTCACTGTTGGAACGGAACGTTTAAAGGAGTTCTGTGATTTTGTTGATGTAGAATATAGTAAGTTGCTATCTCATTTGAAAACTCGTTGGTTATCACTATGTACCGCAATTGAACGAATTTTAAAAATTTTTAAAGGCTTAAAATATTATTTCATATCTGATGAAAAGGCTCCTATTTTCATTTTGAATTTTTTAATTAATGCTTTGGGAGAAGCATATTTGTGTACTGTACACAACCTTTTGCAATTCATGAATGGCCAGAGATTAAAGATTGAGAAAACAAACATCACTATTATAGAAGTAAAAACATTGTTGAAGAAACAATTGAAATGATTGCTAGCAGAATATCTGGTAAATTTTTGCCTATTAAAACTAAAGAAATATTGCAACTATGTAGAGATGAAGAAAAAATAAATTTAGCAATGAAGTCATCGAATTTTATTCAACAGCAAGGGAGTATTTACTAAATTGGACTGAACCATTAAAGCAGTATACATTTTTGAAATGGCTGACTTAAAAATCTATTCCAAAGTAGGATGACGTTGCATATTCTTGTGTATCGTTTGAAAGAAATGGAGTTAAATTTACGGAAAATATTCTGTATGAACAATTTGTATTTTTGAAGGATGTGATTAGCAATGAAATTGAAAACAATGTAAATTGGAAAACGATGAACTGAAACGAGAAGTGGATGACTATCTTTTTGAAAATCGAATTTATCGTGCAAAAAGTGACTTCATTAGAATTTGTTCATATCTGTCACAATGCAGGCTGCAAAAGGATTTTTTCTTTATTAGATGCTCAATGGACTGATGAACGGAAGAGATTAGAAATCAGTACAGTTAACGCAATACTCATGTGTCTTTAATTTAAAAGATCTAAGTTGTGAAGATTTCATGAATACCATAAAAGAAAATGAAGAAATATTAAAGCTGCACAAGGATCAGCCAAATATAAATGTAAAATTAAATTATGATTATCATTTGATGAATGGAATTTTTTGTTTTAAAAATTCACAACTCATTAATTCATCTTTATTTAATAATGAATGTTTTCTTAGATGATAATGGTTCATATATGTACCTAGTATTTGATATTTTGTTGATTTTGTAATTAAGATTTTAATTTATGGTATTTCATTCATTCATGTAACTTTAAATTGATTTTTGTTTAGTGATAATCGTGCTTTTTCATGCTTAATGACTTAAAATTCAAATATCTCTTGTAATTTTGAGTTTATAATGTAATAGTGATCAATATTTTTATGTTAATATGATTTATCCATTACAATTTGTTTAATTTGTAATTATGGTATGCGATAACAATTTGGATGTTTCAAAGGGTAATACTCTATAAATCAGTGTTTCTCAACCGAAAATCTGCCATGGACCGGTAAATGTTGTGAACGTTCCACAAGGACCGGTAAAATTTAGCAAACTACATAATTTTAATTTGTTTTCTTCAAAAAAATTTTATTAAAAGATAAGAATAAAGTAAAGTCACATAACTTTTTAAACATTTAACTGTCAAAATAAGAATAAATTTATCTTAAACTTTCCACCAAAGTTTCGTGGACCGATGGTTGAAACACACTGCTATAAATCACAATTCAAGTGCAATTTTTGTTCCATTCGTATCAATAATTAATATTTTTTATGTCGTAACTTCTCATTCTGAACAATCTGTTAGATAACTGACTTCTTTATGATTTCAATTCCCTTACGTTTAAAATACAATATGTTATGTATTTAATTTTAAGCGTATAAATAAAAATTGCAAAACTTGATAACAGAAAAAAGTTTAAACTCATCCTATTTTCTTATTAATAGAGTAACAGAAGCAAAAAATACATTAAAACAATATTTAATACCTCGAACTACAGAAAATAACTAAAAATGCATTTGTCCAGGTTATGTCCTGGTAATTTCCCGGTTATGTCCCAGTTGTCCCAGATTTTTCATCCTCAAAATAGGAAATGTCACGGTTTTTCACCCTCGGCCTCTGGACACACTAGCCATAATTCTTACTAAGCTGGATATAAGAGCAGACCTGAATTATCCATTGAGCACAGTGCCCAGGGCATATGAAAAAGTTTTAGGCCCCCAAAAAATCATAGATGAGTCAAAAATGAGAAAAGAAAACTGCTAAATCAAACTTAATAATTTGCTTTACTTGAATTACTTATAAAACCTTTTTATTATAATACCGTATTTATTCGTGTAATTACCCCACTTTTTAGCACAATTTTTCTTACCTTAAAACATAGGTGGGGCAATTACACGGGCTGTATAGGAATGAAGTCTAGCAATAATGGAATTTAAAAATATTTACTGGTATTTTGCTGCCAGGTCCCACACCACAGGGGGGCCCAAGATGCCGGCCATAGCATTTTTTTCAAATCATTACTGAAATTCTTATTCTTTCACCCACTGTAAACAGAGCATTGGCTTCGTCATTCACTCAAGTTACTATCTGTTGTCGGGCTCCAAAATTACGACCATGACTATTTTTAATACATAACAAAACAGTTTTTAAAAACATGACCAGATGGGCTATATACTCAGTGCAACGAAAATGACTTTATCTGGTTTCAACTTGTTTTAATTTCAGACTTAACTAGTTAGACACCAAACAGCTATACAGTTGGCTAAACACTGATACAAAGAAAGAAAAATATGTACGAGTGTTTGGTTCCTAACTCCCTCCTCTATTCATTACATGACTAAGAAAACTAACAACGTTGCACTCGATGTCATAACATGCCTGCTTGAGGGCTTAAGATAGAACATTTGCCGTGGCATTGGTGTGGCTCAACGTTGAGTCCTGCACGGGCTGGGCTTTAAAAATCATGCGAGTTACTCTGATCCTCCATAATACCTCACGGGCCAGCCCTACAATTTCTTTGGCATCGAACGGGCCAAATTTATATGGGTCGGGCCTAGAAAATCAGGCCTGTGCAGAGCTCCAGCTCGACCCAACATCTTCATCTCTATTCATCCCTTGTGCTTTAGTACATAAGTTTACCTGACCATGCAGCGAATGTAAACAACCAATTCGTTCTTGTGTATTAGCATGCAGTAGAAGCACAGGCTTCTTTTTGTGGGCGGGTAATTCATAAAATTTCCACTTCCATTCCCAGTTTTGTCCATTTTGTGAATAACATCATGCTGTAGGTCTTGGCTAAAGTTGAACTTTAGGAAAATCGTTTATTATACGGCTTGGAAAACGATATTTTGTAAATTCAGCCATATAACTTGGTATTAAACCCTCTTCGGGTCAGTGCGATGTTTGTGCATGTAATTTCATGTACCAAAAGTATGTTCTATTCATCAAAAATATAATTGTTTGTACAATGTAAATAAAATGCATATTAAAAAGTAATTTTTTTTCATTTTTATCAACATTTTCGAAGCAAATGTAGATGTAGACTTTTCGTATGATTTTTTTAAAGGTGGCCCATTCTAAATTTTCACAGGTGGGAACCAGGATTTATAGTTACGTCAATAGAACAAACTTGTATATGAGAACACTATTTATTTTATCAAAACCTGATAATGTATTTCCTCCAATAGCTCACTTGCTTGGGATCAACTGAAAATTCTCATGTTGCAGCTCTGTTACTCCATTTTTTTTTTCGGAAAACGATACGATGCATGGTTTAAAGTGGGCCGTGTAATTATTATATTTACCCACGTCAATGTCACACTTTCACCTGCTACAAATACTTCATCCTTAAATGCGTAAGCCACACAGTGCACAACAATGCTACTTACTAACTCGTGCTGTTCTTTTCGTACACGTTGTTTCAGACAATAAGTTGACAACCTGGTGATTTGATCCACTACAAAGGCAGGCAAAGACTATTTCAGCACAGAATCAGATTCATTCATCAGTCTATTGAGATGGGGAGGGAAAGTGGAAGGGATATTGAACACAAACAATACATAGCTAAGAAAATGATATTAGTGGCTCCTATAGCTATAACACTTTTAAATGCAAAGTTGGGCAAAGGCTATTTTTTGTATGGAATTGGATCAATCCATCAATCTGCTGGTAGGGAGTGTGGAAGCAAAAGAGACACTGTAGCATAAATAATAATAACCATCATTTCAAAGTAAAGGAGAGGCAATTATGTGGTACAAAAAATAATCTTTTATATCCTCCTCAAAAATCAGGGTGGGGCAATTATGTGATGGAGACAATTACGAGAGTAAATACGGTATTACATCTACAAATGTTGAAGTATATATACACACGAAAATATTTATCCATAGATCTATCTTCGGGGCCTACGATTATGAGAGTGCCCAGGTCCTACAAAGACTAATCCAGCTCTGTATAAGAGGTACTATGTGATGTATGCTAGGATACTGGTATTATAAGTTAAGAAGCCTAATGGTATCCATGGAAAAGGAATTACGAACTTGGAAGGGAAGATAGCAACAAAACCAAAGAAGAGGACAATACTGAAGACAACTTGAATCCAAGTATTACAGAAAGTGGTTCGGGAATACATACATGAATCAAGTTGTGAAAGTCAGATTGAAGAAAGCTGACACCAACAGACTAAATACATATAAGGAAAGGAGTAAAACAAGGTTGTTGCCTATTGCTGATCCTATTCAATATGAAGAAAGGTAAATGCAAGAAATGCTACAAGGCACAGATTTCAAGATTGAAGCATGGGTTATAAGAACAGTAAAATAAGCTGATGACCACACACTATTACCAAAAAGGAAAAGGAACTCCAGAAAATTATAAATAGACTGGTAATAATATCTATAAATTACAGAATGGAAATAAATACAGAAAAATCCAAGGTCATGTGAATATTGAGAAAAGAAGGAAACTTGAATATAGGTATTGGTGGAAAGCCATATAACAAGTTTCAGACTATAAGTATCTTGGAAGCATCATAACAAGAGATGTAAAATGTACAGATAAAATAAGGACTAGAATAATGAAAGCAAAAGCCGCTTTTAGAAGTAAGAAACTCCTACTAACAGGGAACATAAAGGAAGATATTGGCAAGAAGTTAATAAAATGCTATGTATTGAGTATTGCCTTATATGGTACAGAAATATGGATGCTAAGGAAAAATGAAATAAAATGCTTCAAAATATTGGCATGGACAAGAATGTTAAGGATAAAATGGACAGATAGGATGAAAAAGAAGAAAATGGTTATACAGACTATAATAAGGGTGAACTAGATAGGAGAGAGAGCATTATTAAAGGCGTGTTAGAAAGAAAACTGGGCTGAAACTGAGAAACAGGTAAGAAGAGTTTTTTTGGTGATAGACAAAAGGGAAAGAGAGCTGCTATCAAGAGATGAAGAAGGTTCCAGAAAGCAAGAGTGTTTGGAGAACCAGGAGTAGGTCCTTTCTAAGGACAGATTACCTATGATGATGATGAATGTCACATATTGACGAATACATTATTTGGAACTCTAAGCATTCAAACACTATCAGAAATAATGTGTCATAAAATGTGTGTGTAATAAAATGAATTTAATGAGATTCATGGTATTCAAGTAAAATGATTTTGGCCATATACATAGTGTGCACTATAATAACTAGAATATATTATAGGTATTTTTTTCACAAATTTGCTATTTTATCAACTGTTACTTAGGCATAAATATTTATTTTGTGAATAACTTTATATGCCATACCTGGAGTACCAGTACTTGGAGCTTCCAGAGTATCTAAACTATCAATGTCATAGCTGACATGTAGTGATCTATCCTTAAATGGGTTGATTGATTCTAGAGCCCGTTCGGTTACTTCAACTATACCAAGTTTTTCCACATCTTCCATTGTAAATGCAGATAGTCCAAATTTATCAATTATGTACCTAAAATAAACATTATTAAATTTTACATAATGCAACATTGCACAATAAATTGAAATTCATAATTTACCTTTCATATTGGTCCACTGAACGCAGTCCTATAAAAGCTACATTCTTGATTGAGAGCCTAAATATACATCGCATTTTGAAAAGAGATCAAATGGAATATTAACTACAATTTAATGAAGAAATGCAAGTTTAAATTAATAATGACAATAATTCCACAGTAATATTAAATGAGAATAAAACTAAAATGTGATATTGTTAATGAAATAACTACGCATAATACCAAACTATACATTAACTATTATGTTTGAAAAACGAACCTTGGTTTTTGCCAGTCCATACCAGGAAGATATGGCCACAAATCAACTAATTCCCTTGCAAGGAGAGCAAGGGGCATTCCATGGATATTTCCACTAGGTGAAGAGACAGCTGTGTTTAAGTCAGCATGAGCATCAACCCAAAGCACAGAAATATTATCCGACTCCAACGCTGATACATGGCCATCTATTGAACCAATTACAATGGAATGATCTCCACCCAAAGTTAGGCATACTTGTTTATCTTTGATGATTTTTTGTACATTTTTTGATACCTGAATGACAATAAGTGGGATAGAAATAGTTTTAATCAACAAAGATTAGAAATGTTATTACACTGCAATAACATTTGATAAGGTCATGCAGTGATATAGAAGAAGCAAATTATAATGCAAAAAATGGGTACAATAAGTTGCATGAAGCTTCTCATTAGGGTTGCCACATGTCTGGCTTTCCCGACATTAAAATGGCGTCCCCCTCATGCTTAAGCCAGAAGTGTAATTGTCCTGCTTTTCAAGTTAATAGAAAACAAAGAAACTTCAAGCAGAATTCAAGTGAACCAGTGTGCTTTTGACGTCATGTAATACAGTATATACCAATAACCATTTTAAGTTTGCGCATACACAACATTTCCAGTTTTCTTTAAACAGTAGAAAAATGTTTATCCAAAACAGTTGAGGTCTGACTAGGGTTGCTACCCGCCCGGATTTTGTCTGAACAGTTCAGAAATTTGTTGAAATGTATCAAAATATCCGGTGTCCAGATTGCACATTTCCAGATGTGCTTCGTCCGGATTTCTGTTGAATGACAAACAGTAAGCATATTTTAGAATTTGATTACTTAAAAACTGAAATTTTATTTACAAATATTTTAGAATTATGATATATTTATCAAAATCTGTAATGAAATTATACCTTTGCCGTCTGCTGATAGGAGAAACAATGAGGCGGTCCCTTCAGAAACTGCTCAAATGAGTCTCCAAAATATAACTAATAAGAAAACATACACAGAGTGATCCCTAATTGTTACATCTCTCCTCAGGCAACAGAACGTCTGTTTATGCCACCGCATAGGAATCGATGTTTATCATAACTTGCAGTCTTCAGTTTGTAGTAGTGGCCAGGTTAACTATTCAATGTATTTCTCAGAATCTGCTAAGATGATTAATTCTAGTACATGCAGAGATTTATTAAAATTGGTAAGAGTAACAAAAAGTACAAATTCAAGAATAATACCATGGTATAATAAGCATGTATACACCAATTTCTGTATATCATCTTCTAAGAAAAGTGTTTCATATTTATTGTGCCTGTAGATTATTAAAGGTTGGAAAATGTAATTATGTCGATATACTTTTTGTATGCTGGTTTAATAAAGGTATTTAATGGAAATATATATTTTTATACATTTTTAAAAAATATTCAAATATTTTAGATTGAATAAAGTGTTTGGAAAATGTCTGGATTTTCTGTACTTCTCATATACATGTATTTTGTCTCACAACACTTTCCTGTCTGGAAGAAACTCACACTGCTACAAAAAACAAGAAAAAAGCAAAAAATGTTTTCTGTACATACATGGTATTTTAAACATATTGATAATCTTATGTATGTGAAAATCAAACATGATAAATAGATCTACCATATATAAATATAAAGTATTCTGTGGATTAGCAAAGCCACAAAGGCACTACAGCATTATTGCTGAACAAAGATTATTGAGAGAAGTGGGGAGAGCTCGGTGGTAACGGAATAAAAATCAATACATTACAATGTCGCAGCATGTCATACAATTATTATTTTATTATCATTTAAGACGCCATGCTTTACAAATGAGTGAATTTTAATCAAAATTGTTTGAATCATTTTTTAATTAATCAATATTTTGTGAAAAAGTTTTTAAGCATAAAACTGAGCAGAACATCTCTCACTCTCTTAGAAATAATTTAAAATTAAGGCAAGAACAATCGAAATTACCTTTGATAGTTGCAGCATGAACCATTTTTATTACTGTGATAAATACTGTTTAATGTCCCATATAATAATTTAAGATTTTTGAAGCCCACAAAAAATTGTTAAATCTTGAAAATGGATATCAGTGTCTGGCCGTATATATTTATTATTTAAATAAACAGCATCTAGAGACCCAGTATGAACTGGTAACCGAACCCACATATTTTCTAAAGAAACTGAACTGGAACAAAATTAGAGCATCGTAACAATCTCCTAACTGAACCAATATTTCATAATGTACCTATTTCATAATAAACATATTAAAATCAAAACATTGTCAGGATCATCACTTCTCTTAGAGATTTTGAAAAATATTTTAATTTGATTACCTAAATGAAATGTAAAGGGGAAATGTTATTTCAAGGTTTTGTAGTATATAGTTTAACATACATGAATTTGCTGAAACTTTAGTAATTTACATACCTGTTCTGTGCACGCAGCTACATCACCAAGGTCTTTCATGTTTTTGATATCTTCCGTAAATCCCATCTTATTATATGATACATTTCCGTAGTCATGAACATCACAGCCTAAATTATTGAAAAAAATGAACAGTGAAAGCTAAAAAAAATAAATACTTCATTGGTAGATATGAATAGATTTTAAAATCAGGAATACATCAGTAAAGTTTTCAAAATTACTGAGAACAACTATATCTCAAAGTCCAAATACATCACTTTCAATGAAATTTATTGTTTAGAATTTAATTTATGACGAATATGTAACACTATAGCTCTTTAATTGTTATATGTATCTCATTAAATATCTCACTCACCCATTTGTTCAAGTTCCTTCAGAATTCCTGTACTTCTGATAGCATTAGGTCCATCCTTAACGCCATGTATAGGCTTAAGCAGAAAAATAAAATTCTGGTCAAAGATCGTTTTCTACATAACAATTATTGCAACGAGGGAGGTTTTTAATGAGAATACTTGCAATTTATTGAGGTTAAAATTTTTGTCAATCAAAAATATTCCTGCAATATCTTAATAAAATTTAAATATGTACCTATACATTATATTTTTTATTATAAAAACTAAAACTTACTTGGCCTTTCTGAAATGGAACACCCACTACTCCGACTTTAAATGGATCTTTCTTCGTTTTAGTGCAAAAACTTCTTATTATCTTCCACGTGCGTGTACGAAACATCTTTTCTCCTCTGAAAAGAACCTACGAGTAACCGATGAATTACTTGGCCCTTGCATATTTTGAATGTCTCAACGAGGAAAATCTGTCTTATCTACAAATGCCCTTATAATAGGGATACACCATTCAAATAAACACTCATCTTCCGATAAGATAGTGACGAGCACAAACGGGGATCACATTTGAGTTTAAATTCTTGATCAAATTACTAAATTAGGCTGTTTATGAAGTGGTATTTAGGAAAGTCCAAATACCGTATCGTAATAAGCCATCCAAAATTCCACGGGATTATTCCTTTGAAAATGGATTGAAAGGTATCTTTTATGCTGGTATTTGTTAGTTCTCATTCGTGGTCATGAAAAACGAAGCTGTATCTTATCAGAGAAATCACTGACATAATACTTTAGCATATGAATATAACCAATACATAAAATAATACTTGTACTTCATAAGTAGCTTAACATCTTATATTTTACTTGTACTTCTATATTGCGACAATACGATTTAATCATAGTTCGTTAACTATGTCAATTTAAAATGCGCTTATTCACTGTAATAACCTTGAGTTCATTAATACACTACTGAGCGCACGCAACATCATTTTTGTAAACTTACCACGAGCAAACGGAATACAAATAACGAAAGTTTAAATTTCTAACCAGAAAGGCGCGCTATCTACATTACGACGCTTGCACAATACTAATACAAAAAGCGAATGCCAAGCAGTCACACCAAACGAATATCTAAAATTTGAAGTGCGATATAATCAACAATATTAAGTTGGTCAAACTGCCTAACATATATTTAGCATTCGCTAACCTAACTCGGTGTTAGTTATGCACATATTTACGTGAAAATGAGGGAGTTATTCACCATACATGTGAGCTCCTTTTCC
The DNA here is from genome assembly GCA_036926305.1 of Uropetala carovei. NCBI lineage: Eukaryota > Metazoa > Arthropoda > Insecta > Odonata > Petaluridae > Uropetala > Uropetala carovei. The sequence goes on along the minus strand of JAXCHB010000172.1, from coordinate 6,194,877 downwards.
GCCTATGTAAAATTACCTTTGCCATATTATCTTTATCTGTACTTAATTATTGTAATTGTGATTCCCATTAATTTATTTCCATACTTCGACATTAGATTGACTAATAGTCATCATCATTATAGTCATCACAATTTCACAGAGGCTATATTAATCGCGAAGAAAGACTTTCATTGAAAGTCCGATGTTGCGCAAAAATGAAGATTTCTTTCAGCCTGAGAGGAAGTTCTACTTTGGATTATAATAACTTCCTCGAAATAAAGACGGCGAAAATATGAGTTCGAAATATGAGCTATACGATTTTTCAATAAATTATTTTTGTGTTATTCTTTAAACACATCGAGTAAGAGTAATTAACAGCAGTGCAAGCACATTATATTTTGCTTATAAGTGCAAAATAAACTTTCAAGTAAGTAATTTAAATTAACAATATGCAATATTGGTTGATAAAGAGGTATAGAAGCATATCTTTTCCAACAGCATCTGCAGGCTACTGTTTGCTTTTTCCAGGCATATTTTTGAGGATACGTGGATTTAATATAATCCTCATCGGGAAGACCCCTGTGGCGGAAAGGATGAACTGTCGTAATAAAATAATTAAATGATATTTGAGTAAAACGTATTCAAATCTGACACACTAGAATCACGCGCAACTTTATCTAATCATAGCTGGGTATTTTGGATTTTACAAGCAGGTAAGAAAACAAACAGACACAACCATATTCAACCTGGGGATACGCTGATAATGTTGGTTCTGGAATGAGACCCAAAGAAAAAAACGATTCGCATTGATTTCAAATAACATAGAAATGCATAAGCACCTTTAAGATAAATATCAAGTGCATATTTTATAACACAGTTAAATAGGAATGCGAGGCAATTGCCTTTCACATTGTAATATATTATTTTTCTTTTCTTTATTTAATTATATAGAAAAATAAAATGTAATTTAGTGATAGACTCATAATCTTAATGTAATTTTTTCTATGAACTTTTTTCGAAGGACATCATAGACCTCTTGCCTAGGGCGCCAAAATACCTCTAGTCGGAACAAATCATAGGCATTATATTCTTTAATATTTAAACAAATTAATTGATGGAGGCAAATTCTAAATGCAACGGAATGATTTAGAATATTCTACGCTAACATGGCTATTATTTTTTTAAACTATAAATTTTTCGTAGTAATGTGTGGTAATGTGGGCTTGGAATACTGAACTATACCTACACAATGTTGTATGTAGTTCAGTGGTTTGAAGATACTTTTCGGTCAGTCGTGGAGTACGATTAAACTTTTTATTAAACCAAGGAATAGAGGAAATTACCTAAAAACTGATAAAACTAAGTACAAAATTAAAAATCATTAAAAAGAGGCCATGTATTTTTTATGGAATGCCTGGTAACCCTAGTTATCAGCGAAAGTTAACACCTGAAAGCTACAAATAAACACCTTAGGATTAGGAGATTACTGAGGAGCATAAACGAAAATCAGACAAGCAACTGGAAGACGTCATTAAAAGCTTTCATGCTTCTCCCGCACTTTCGAGAGCTTGAAGGTATCAACTCATAATTAGGAGCATAATTTTTTACCGGCCAACTAATGTCTTATTCACATTTTCTGATTGCCTATTTATCATTAAAGGCCAATTCGGCATATATAAGTTAATTGGTCTCAATACACCGCCATGGTTTCCAGTGTTACAGCGTCGACATATCAGTTTCTTTAAATTTTCCTTATACAGTCATTCAGTTAACAAAAATGCAAACACTATTATAGTTGCGATTTATATAGGTCACTGGAAGACTTCTTGACCAAGATGTTGCAAAAATTCTTACTTATTTTGGCAAATCGCGAGGCCCCTTTACGATTTAAAATTTATAATTATAAATTTTAACAATTAAAGCAACTTTTCATATCACTGCGACAGCAGTCGATATTTTCCCGATTTTTTTATTTATGTATTTCACATGCAGAATAAATATTCTGCAGATAGCCCAGTAAAGTTGCTCGTATGAATTCATAAAAAAATTCTACCATAATTAGTGTTACCAGATTTCTCAAGGCAAAAACGTGAAAGTAATCATTTTTTATTCATTGATATAATAAACGGTACTTTCCTGTTAACGGGAATACCTTAATAAATGAACATTTATTGTTATGATTGTTTGAGAGGATATAATATTGAAAGGATATATTGACGTATTGTTAGATTTACGATATTTTATTTTAAAAACAACATTAACAGAAACTGATTGGCCGGTCTCGACATTTACAAAACCAATCTCCGGACAACGTGGAGGGTTTCTTTGGTTCCGGGCGAGGCGAAGGGCGCGGTAGTGCCCGGAGACGACTACCTATTACAACAAAGCGAGCCGAAGGCTCGTCAATATATCCTTTCAATGTTATATCCTCTTGACTGTTGTGTCGCAAATTGAGAGGATATATCGACGAGCCTTCGGCTCGCTTTGTTGTAATGGGTAGTCGTCTCCGGGCGCTACCGCGCCTTACGCCTCGCCCGAAACCAAAGAAACCCTCCACGTTGTCCGGAGATTGGGTTTGTAAATGTCTAGACAGGCCAATCAGTTTCTTGTCCAGTGATTGGGTTTGTAAATGTCAAGACATGCCAGTCAGTTTCTGTTAATGTTGTACGTATGGCATGGGGATCCCCCTTACAGGTAAATTATTCAAATTGTACTGACTTGTTATAATTCTTTTTATAACCTTGACAGCTTTCATCACACAAATGAGCGTTTATTAAAATGAATGTACATTCATTTTTGTAGAATATTTGAAAAATAAATTGACATATTTTGAAAATCTCAATCATACAAAAATGTTTCATCCACTTTTCATGAGACATTTAGGAAGAAAATATTTTTATGAGTAGAACTTCATCAAATGTGATCCTAAAATTTAAAAAAATACAACCAACAAAACACTCAAATTCTGCAGTCCTTTCTGTTGCAGAGTTAATGGATTTTTTTGTTCATCAAAATTTTATTTTCATGATTTATACCAAATGCAGCATTTAATTAATTTCAGCCGATTAATTACTTTCTGGTCAAACCTCAAGATTGGTGGTTTTACCATTATTAGTTTTGATCATTCATTCATAATTCAGTTTATGTTTAGATTCATTGCATGTAGGCTTGGCTACTAAAAGGTTTAACTATGTCATGCATAAGTTGTTAGTTTTAGTTAGTAAGCTACTGTGATGTTTTATTTTCTCATGATACTCCTGCTATGTGCTAGGTTTTATAAAATGAAAATGGTCATATTATTAGCAAAATTTAATCTATTTTTCTTTTGTAGTGCCTTTCTGTTCTTTGAAGAAAAAAATTTAATTCTTCATTCATCTGCACCTGTATTTTTACATATTTGGATTGACATCTAGAGGGCCTTTCTCTGCCTTGCATAGCTCTGGCTCAGTATCTTTTCTATTTTGCTTCTTTTTCAACTGTTTGGATAGTGGATATATTGCTAGAATCAATCATACCTTAGCAGTGCACTGAAGCAGTTTAATGCAAGTGGTTCCGTATTGTTTTCTTCTTCTTGCCATCATTCTTGTATCCTTCAATCTACCCCATCATAAACCAAAATTTGCATCTCTGTATAATCATCAACTCTTGGTTGGTAACATACTACACATAGTTGATTTATTTTTCATACATAATATCTTTACATTGCACTTTTTATTTATTTTTCATAACTACCATGTAAACTGCACTCACTATTTGGTCATTTTTATCAGCTGTGGACCTTTGTTTGGGTTATGTAAGAGAGAATCGCATAAACCCCCTTTTTCTATAAACTGCAAATCTCAAGTTTTGTGGATTTGCCATTCCATGTGATTTTCAGGAATGTAATCCCTGCAAATGTTGAGGGACTACTGTAATTACTATTAAAATTACATTCATTTTCAAATTAAAATTAACTCGTGTATGATTTAATTTTAGTTTTCCTTTTGTATTCTTTGTATGTTGTTATATAACAGAAGATGAATTAATAATTAAGATAGGAAGTTATTTTTACTATGTACATATATTAATGAATATCAAAATTATTTTGCTATTATGGTTTATGAGTGTTATTGTTATTCATATCATGGTTAATTCCTTATGTTCTCTTTTCCTTCATGTACTGCATAATACATGTTGCAGTCTTACTATGAGGGATATACTTAAACTGTATCGATGTGACTGATTTTGTACTTTACTGCTGGTACTATTAGTCAAAATTTATTATTTTTTGTATGAATTATTAATGTTTGTCTCTTTTTAACTAAAATTGTGTTTAATAGCTAAGAGGACTGAAAAGGTTGTAAACCATGTTTTGTGGTTAATTTATTGATGTGAATTGGATGATGATGTGTACTACATTGAGTGTTTATAGTGGTACCACACTAGATATGTTATATTATGAGCACCACTTGAAGAGCCAGTGGCTCATGTGGACTCGAATTGCCTGAATTTTATGTAACTTATGAACTTATGAAACTTATTCGCTAATCTTGTCAATGATGTTAATTTTAATTCTGAAACTGAACCTAAATGGATGGATGGATTTTAAGTATAATTTTCTTTCTTTCCTTAAATCTGTAAATTTTTTGTAATCTTGTAAATTTGTATTCTTTTTGTAATTTTGTAATTTTTTTTGTAAAACATCTTATAACAATATTAAAAACAGGCAAGTTTCATTAGGCTTTATTGAAATGCTTCAGAAAACATTTAGATATTTCAGCAACCATAACATAAGAAATCACATTTACCACAAAAGGAAACCCTTTATAATAAAGAAAAACAATAAATAATATCCCTAAAAAATAAGATTTAACAAAAAGACCAACAAGCATTATCTTTATCTTTAAGATAAATAAAAGGGGCTACTTCTACAGCAGAGCTAATGAAGCACGGGAAAATTGTATTTCAGCCAATATTAGCAAGCATAATTATTTAATCACTTTTCATACATTACTGAAAGCTTGAAACATCAACAACTCTTGTTTGGTGACATCTATTACTAATGATTCATTTGCTTGAAGAAACAGAACAGACCCCCGCTTATGAATGCCAGATTTTGTTTTTAATTGGCCCTTAATAACAATGCATATTGAAGCACTATCCCTGGATAACATTTTATATGCTGTGCATCCTCCTGGAATCTAAATATAATGTCCAAGATAGAAATGAAAGTATACATTATACAATTAGTAAAATTTAATACTAGAAAAATTACAATTTTTATCAAAATTTTAAGCAGTAATTTTTTCATTAAAATTTACAACAATGGAAATTTATAAATGATAGACAAAAAGATAAACTGATATTTTACTACTAAATTAGGATTATTATAGTTGTCAAATATATCATTGAAAAACCATCAGCATTGAGTGTCCTATTTCTTGAATATTTTAACAATGCTTGGTTTGATAGAAAGGATGATCCGAAGAGCCTTATGCAACAGGCATAAGCCGAAATGATAGGAAATGTGCAAACAGGTGAAAAAATCTGCCATAACTGGGAACTGAACCTGGGTCTTCCACTTGCCGGGGGGATATTCTATCACTGAACTACCGTGGCAGACATTCTCCTGTTTCAGAATGGGAATATTTTCTTGGGTTGGAACCAGGCTAGCTGTGCTAGTATCAACCAGCCCCAACGGATGTCCTCAAGAAGGTACAACAAAGAAAACCCCTACCCTCTCAAATGGTGAGAATGCCATGACATAAATTGATGGAAATGATGACCCGAACAGGCAGAAGCTGAAATGATGGGAAATGTGGAAACAGATAAAAAATATGCCATGACCATTCCGTTCTGAAACAGGAGAATTAGTCTGCCACGGTAGTTCAGTGATAGAATATCTGACTGGCAAGTGAAAGACCCAGGTTCAATTCGCAGTCATGGCAGATTTTTTCACCTGTTTCCACATTTCCCATGATTTCAGCTTATGCCTGTCACATAAGGATCTTCGGATCATCCTTTCTATCAATTTATATTATTGCATTCACACCATTTGAGAGGGTAGAGGTTTTTCTTTGATGTATCTCCTTGAGGACATCTGTTGGGGCTGATTGATACTAGCCAGGGTTGTTAAACGAAACCGAACCTAAAGAATAGTTTTGGTTTGGAATGAAACTATATCTTTTCTCTTGCCATTTAGTTTCGGTTCGTAACGAAACTGTATGTTCCGTGATGGGTTTAGTTCCATTCCGGAACGGAATTGTTTAGTCGGAACGAAATATTTCGTTCCGGAACGGTTCCTTTTCTTGAATGGGTTCGGGTTCAAGTTGAGAGTTATTGGGAGATACGTTCAGTAGTTTCGTTCCAAGCAAACTGCACCATTATTCTGGTTGTGGGGCGGAGAAGAGAGCGAGGTATTCGCATAGAGTAGAAGCCCGCAAATCATACGTGGTGCCTTAGGGGCTTAATTTTATTCTTCTAATGTAAGCCGTTTTAACACATTCAATATCTTCTTGGTTTTTTAGATCCATCCCCAATGGCCAACCGAAATTTCACTATTTTTTAAAATATCCTTTTTCCGGAAAAATTCGCACTAAATACAAACTAACCGATGAGCAAACTGACAAAAACTAAACTGAGGAGCCAGCTTCCTATGAGGAGCCAATGTGTGAAGCCGTCGCTTAACGGTACGGTTAATATGGAGCGGGAGATGCGTTGACTACGCGTCGACGCCGGTCGTCTGCGAGGGGTAGCAACCGTCGACGGTGGCATTGAATGTGTTAATGATATGGCGATTTTTCCGCGAACACCCATTTTCCATCAGCGAGAAAAACAACTCCGTACGAGGTCGGCGTTCACTACTCACTGTGCACTCTACATCTTCCCGGTGGTGATATTAGGAACTAAGATCCCCCCTATCCTATCCCCGACCTCCCCTATCGCATTCCCCCCTCGCCCTCTCCTCTCGCCATTAGACGCGAGTAAAAACCATTGAAAACTGGCTGGAACCAAAGCTGGATTGGTGTAGAAGGAGCCGGAACAAAACTATTTCATGTGCGAACCCGATCCGGAACGGTTCAGTATCGTTCCATCGACATTTCGTTCCGAAGATTTCGTTCCACTTTCATTCCAGTTCCACTTTTGTTCCACGACTTTGGTTCCTTTTTCGGTTTGGTTCCTGTGAACCGTTCCTTGAACCGAAACCTATCTGGAACCGTTCCTTTTCAGTGGGTTCGGTTTCATTTAACAACCCTGATACTAGCACAGCTAGCCTGGTCCCAACCCAAGAAAATATTCCTGTTCTGAAACAGGAGAATTAGTCTGCCACGGTAGTTCAGTGATAGAATATCTGCCCGGCAAGTGGAAGACCTGGGTTCAATTCCCAGTCATGGCAGATTTTTTCACCCGTTTCCACATTTCCCAATGCTTGATTTGTAAATTGGAAATTAAAAATCGAACGTTGCTAAACACATTCAAGAAATAGGACACTTCATAAGTATTAATGATTTGAAAAAATTAAACCTGAAAGTTGAAAAATAAATGCATCGGAGAGCTTATACGTTTTCAAAACTGCAGGAAATTTAATTAACAGTGATCTGAGACCTATATATATCAACAGCTATGGCTATTCTTCTTGTTTGAAAGGCCCTTATCATGCTGCATCCATAATTTTTAACCATCTCCCAAGAACCATCAAATCCATTAATTCTTTAGTTCTGTTTAAAATCAATTGTAAAAAAATTTTATTATCCAAAAATTATTATAGTGTGAGTTTTTGCATGATTCAGCTGTAAATTCAATTGTTATTTAGTATCTATTTTTCGGCTGGTCTATTATATCTTGTGCTTTTCTATTCATTTTTAGGCGCGTTTCGCTTACAGCGCGAGCGCCTATTATCGTCGGTCGGTCCGTTCGTCCGCATGTTCGTTCTCGGCTTCTACTGAACGGATTTTCATGAAATTGGATATTAAGGACTTTCAATCAAATATAATAAGAAAATCGCAAAAATGAATCACGTACGCCAATCAGGGGTACCACTTTACTGGAGACAAAAAATAAAATTTTTGTCATATCTCGTAAAGTATTGCTCATATCAAAATATTTTTCAAATTAAAGTTGTAGAACTGGTAGAGTATTTCCTATACATTTTATCGTAGGAGTAGCCGCTATCGAGAAAATAAAACAAGAATGTCTTATATCGAGTTGAACTTAGAAATTTTCTTGCATGGTTACTTCATTGTTGCTAACATAAAAATCTCCCAAACAAACGTTTAATTTCCTTATGTGTGCATGTAATATTATTAAAGAAGGAAAAAATGGATTATTTATGATGAAGAAAAGAACTTTAAAACGCTATTTCTCTTACGTACAGGTATATACCGTATTCACCTGAATCTAAGACGACCTTTTTTTCCAAATTTTCAGCTGTAAATATCAAGAGTCGTCTTACATTCGAATACGAAGTATATTTAAGCATTTAATCAATGGTTTTTACAACAAATGGTATATTAAACAATTCACAACAGCAAATTCAAGTACGTACATAAAGAAGTGAAATAAACAAATAGTAATAACAATAAGAAAAACATGACGGGAATAATAATTATTTAGACTAATAATCATCGTCGACGATCATAACACAGATGACGTACTTTCATCTTGCACGTAATGTCAACCGCAATGTCAAAACAAATGAGAGCGGAAATCATTGGGATTCCCCTTTCAAACGACGCACCGCGATTCACTAAGTGTGACAGTAATTTTGAGTTGTGCATTCGTGATTTAAATGCACAACCCTTAAGTTAAAATGACAGATCATGTTGAAGTACGTGGCACGAGTGCAAAGGGAAAGTTAACAAAGGAATTAGACGGAGCTAAGATACAAATTTTAAGCTGATCGTGATAAATTACGCCGAAAAAACTAATAACTGTGATGCGAGTAGAAAGTTCGGTGTATCTGAGGCAAATGTGCGTCGATGGAAACTCTCAAAACAGGAACTAGAAAAAGCCAAAGCCACAAGGAAGTCGCTCAGTGGTCCAAAATTAGGCCGATTTCATGGCATTGAAGAACAAGTAGTCAAGTTTGTGCGCACCATGAGGAAGAACGGTATGCCTGTTTCGACTGAAAGTATTATACTTAAAGCTAATGAAATTACTAGAGGACTTAATATATCATTGCAAGAATTCAAGGCCAGCAGAAGTTGGTGCGTGAGAATGATGCGACGAAATAATTTTTCTTTACGGCGATGAACTTCGCTGTGTCAGAAATTGTCAGAAGACTATGTTGAAAAACTTCTCGCTTACCAGAAATACGTAATTGGACTTAGAAAAACCAATAATTACCTTCTGAGCCAAATAGGAAATGCCGATGAAACTCCGGTTTTCTTCTACATGCCATCTAATTATACTGTGAACGAAAAAGGTTCGAAGTCCGTCCTAATTAAAACTACAGGCAACGAAAAAATGCGAGTCACGGTAATGTTGGCGGTTTTAGCAGATGGGACTAAATTACCACCATATGTGATTCTAAAGCGGAAAACAATGCCTAAGAAACATTTGCCAAGTGGAATAATAGGTGTCAAGAAAAGGGGTGGATGACTAAAGAACTAATGAGAGATTGGTTACATGTGGTGTGGAATAGACGGCCAGGAGCTTTACTGAAACAAAGAGCAATGCTTTCACTGGATGCATTCAAGGACACTTATCTCCTGAAATTAAAAACATAATGAGTGCGATGAATATTGATCTTATTGTAATACCTGGAGGAATGACATCGCAACTTCAAGTTTTAGATGTTGCTGTCAATAAGTGTTTTAAAAATAATTTAAAGGTTTTGTATTCTGAGTGGTTACAGAGTGGAACTCACACTTTAACACCAAAAGGAAATCTTAAGAAACCTGAAGTTGCAATGCTCTGCCAATGGATCAAGGCATCGTGGCAACAAATAAATGCAAAAGTAATAGTGAAAGGATTTAAGAAATGCTGCTTATCTAATGCCATGGATGGGAGTGAAGATGATGTTTTGTGGGAGACTGATGATGAAGTTGAGAGTGATACAGATAGTGAGCATGAGGAAAATAGTGAAGGTTGCATAGACAGTGATGATGACTAACACAATAAAATGATTTTATGCAGCACTTGGATTGAAATGTTTTTTTGTTGTCCTGAAATGAGTATATTCTTTCAATGTATTTACTTTATTTTTTATGTTATCTTAAAATGAATGCTACCATTTAATTTATTTGAAAACCTGAATGGTTCTATTTGTGATGTGATCTTATGATTTTAAAATGTTAAAAGACAATGACATTCAAGAAAAGTATGAGAAAATAAATATTTCACAAGATTTATAATTTTTGTAGTCATGAAGGTCAATTTGAGCTTTTTTCTCTTTTGGAATCATCAAAATGGGGGGTCGTCTTAGATTCAGGGTCGTCTTGGATTCGGGTGAATACGGTAATGCTTTCTAATACTCCACTGCACAAAACGCGCCATTTGTGATACATTGTACACTTTCCTAACTTGTTATATTTATGTCTGCAATCGACGAAATTTGTGTTATTGACACTCCTGTATAAATGTAAAATTATTATTTGTCTAATAATTATCATAGTTTGTGTGTAATTGTTATTTATGTATCTGTTTTTACTGCTGGTCCATTATATTTTGTTTTTTCTGTACATTTTGCATTTTATGTCTGTAATTGACTGAATTATGTATTATTGTCAATTCTGTACATTGGATGATTTCCATGTTACATTTGTAATCGACAGAAAAATAAATAAATAAAAAATCCTGCATTCTCTGTCATATTTCCTAGCAAACACTACACCAATTTCTTAGGAAAAAATTCTCAGGATTTTAACCCCGACTAACAACCCCTACCCTCTCCTCCGGCAATAAATCTTATTCTCTTAGATTGAAATACCTTCTCTTTCAAATTCTGACATTTCAGATCCTTACACCATGTGAATTCTCAATGGACACCAACAAATTCCCCTTCTGCATACAAAAACAACAATAATACATATGCCATATGAGAATCTATTTTCAGAGAATTATCACTGGAAACAGCTGCATTGTAGCTGAAATGCACATCTGGTTTTTCATAACTTCGTTGTGGCCATTGGAGATACTTGAGATAAGTACTTTTTAGTGCTTTTTTAAAAACGTATTCGATTTGTCCATCTGCCTATGCAAGCAGATCTAGGATTAACTACTGGGGAGTAAGTCGAAAAATACTGCTAAAAAGTACAGCTGCAAATGTAGGCAATCAGCACATATCATATCTACAGTCTTTATTCTGCCGAAAAGCTAACGGTCAGTGTAATTTGCTCTGCAATTCTTCCCTTACTTGTTTGAATTCTAAGTGCTTATTTTTGAGTTTTTTTTTCAGCCATAAGACAAGCTCAATAATTCTTTGGTGAGTCTACAACAGGTTAAAGAAGAATATATGTATACAGTTTCTATTAACTGTTTGATACCACCCTTATCTGTCATACTGTATTTATTAGAGATGATAGAGTTTATCAATTTCATAAGTAGCATTGATTGTATAAGCAGGAAATAAGGTCATTCCTATGGCATATTACCGCCTAGGCCCAGGCCTAGGGCAGAAAAATTGTAGGGGTGGCAATTTTTTCTGAAAGTTCACTAATTGAAATTACATATTATTTAATATTAATGATGGTTTATTACAAATCTAATAATTTATTTTTGCAATAAAATGTAAATGCATAAGAATATTTAGTTCATACTAATTTGTAAATACTAAAATAAGTTCATATGGGGCTTATTTCAGGGGGTGGAGAATCCTTAATTCGCCACTGAGTCATTCTATTAATGAAATGTATGATTATGAAAAATATAAATTAATCAATTTTTTCAATGTAACTTGAAATTAAAAATTGAAATAAATTTCTTCAAACCTCAATTTTGGCCACTGCAAAATCTTGAACAGGAGGATCAAACAGTGTGGTGTATTGGTCTTCCTTCTTCGCGTTGGAAAATTTTCTGTTAGCTCCACAAGCATAGTTAAGCATCTTACAGAGAGTTTCAACATCCCGATACTTTGGAGTAAGACCTGCTCTTACAACATTGTCAGAACATGACATGCACTCGATGCAATCTATTAGAATGTAAAAAAACTGGATTAAAAAATTCATGCCTATGGAATGGTGGGCTTTTGCCTTATAATATACATGAAAATATTAATAAAATTCAAATAACTTTACATTACCTATGACACTGGCAAAAATAATATTGCAGTCATGTCAAACATAAAGAAGCATGAGGGTCACATTGAAATGATGGATTACAGCTGTTTAATGAGGGCCAGAATTGTCAATATAGACTTGACCTAGAAGATTAGTCACTTGTTTTTTATTAAACACAATGCTTTAGTTCTATCGCATGTCAATAACTAAGAAAATAATCCTCAAAAATTAAGTATTTATATAAAATCTTGAAAGATTTAGTAGAGAGAAAAATTAGCATTTGGGCCGCAGTAAGGAAGTGAAAGGTCCTCCAGTTTGACATGCCTGCATTACAATGTAAAATTGAGCTTTTTTTAATTTAATTAAGAATGTTATTATTTCCAACAAAGTATTATTTATATTGTACTGGAGAAATTGCCCATCAAAAATTGTGGGTATGCATGAATAACGTATAAGATTAAAATGAAAAAACTTCAAGTTCTCCCTCTCCCACTCTCCCTTGCTCTCTCCTTAGGTGGAAGAGGGGACTGCACAGTCCCAATCTTGCCCTGAATAAAAGACATAATCAAGCAATCACATCACATAATCAAAAATACAAAACTTTCTCCAATACTCAGGGTTACCACCTCTCTGGGTTTTTGGACTTGCCTCCGGGCGAGAGAAAAAATCTCCGGGTCAACATGAATATTTTCAAAATTGGCATTAAAGATTATGATTTATTTTTAACTTCTCTAAGAGAATAAAGATTTCATTCTAGAATGGCTGTGCCATGCAATTAACCTGGTAGAAGGTACACAGGGCCGATCAAAGGGAGGGAGGGAGTTGCAGCAGATGCGAGATATCCGGCCCCCCGAATAAACATTCGTTTATTGTCCCCAAAATTTAGAGATGCCAGTTATTTATTAAAGAATCTGGCGTAAATTTTGTGCAACCTTTTATTAAAAAATTACAATTTCTCCAAGTTCATAGAGAAAACAGCATTAAATAAATCAATAAACATTGATTGAAATAATTATAGTTAGTATACCTCGTTTTTTGTGTTTACTATATTGCTGTTTTAACATTATGATTTTTTTAAATTTTAGGAAGTAATAAATTTTTATTAAAAATTTTATTCTTTGTCATTTTTATATCTTTTTCGTGTGTAGGGGGTGGATTAGGGCCCCCAAAATTATTTGTATCAGGGCCACCTTTAATGCTTGGACGGTCCCGAATATAAATGCAAATATTTTTTTAACAGTAATGCAATACGGTGTATGAAGCAACACAGGCTGCTCTTTGTTCTTCCACATTACATACTTTATGTAACATTGTCGGGTATTATACTTACATTTGCGAAAAATTCAGTTGATTACGCAATTTCAGGAGAAAAAATGACGCATTTGTATACTAGATTATACCCCAAGGCAGTTGAGAAATAATCGTCTCCATGACAATAATCTCGTTATGATGGAATAAAAATTGCAATCAATGGTTGGCAAACTTGCTGGTGCAGTAAGTTTCATAAAGAAGGCAACATCGACACATTGCCTTATTCATAGACAAACACGTGTTGCCAAACGTATGGATAAAGGTAGTGACGCAATTATTTAAAGCTACTAGTACGAAGTGTTCTTGGAATGAAATAGAAAGGATGAAAATGATTCTTGACTGAAATGCACTTGGGAGTCTGTGAATACTGCAAAGGAAGGATGCAGGGGAAAAAGAAGAAGAAGAAGAAAAGAATGGAATCAAAACCTTATCACGGAAGTTCCGAAAAAAATGGTTAAAAAATATGGGTTGGAATGAACGAACTTCAAGAGCAAGACGAACAGGGCTGAATTAAGGCATAGGCGAAGTAGGCCATGGCCTAGGGCCCCGCGCTTTACGGGGCCCCGCGAACTCTTAATTCGGTCCTGACCGAATTGATAAATTTCGTAGTTTATATTTCTAAAATAAACAGAGATTTGTCATAACCTCTCAAAACGTTAAAGCACATCCCGGAATCCAGTGTTGGCGATGTGTTTCCAAATGTGGAAATAGCTCTACGAATATATCTGACACTGCCAGTAGCAAACACAGGAGAATGCTCCTTTTCTGTTCTCAAGCGCTTAAAAAATAGGTTAAGTTCCAACTTAGGTCAAGATTAATTGCAAGCTATCAGTTCTAATCATAGAATCTTCTATTTCTCGAAATTTAAAATTTGATCAAAAAATCAAAAGTTTTGCTAGAAGCAAAGCACGGAAATAGGCAATGTAAAAAACAAACCGTGTAATTTTGTTTTGTTTAATAGTTATTTACGCACCTAGTTGTATATTTTAAGTTTATCTATTTTTTATAATATTAAAAATAAATGTCTTATACAAAATCGTTTTAGTATACATAAATAAAGTTCTCAATTCACCCCTCACCTCACATTTTTCGGTGCAATGAGGCCCGCACTGAACCCTGGCCTAGGCCCACGTGAACTTTTAATACGGCTCTGAAGATGAACATTGCCTATTACTTGGTATCATAACAACAAGTCAAGGACAACTTTCGTTAACAGGAGCAGCTTACGAATTTCTTACCAATTTAAAATTGAAAATTTAAAACGACCTTCATGATGAATTTCATAAAAGGATATAAAATTGCCCAATAATAGAGCAAAGTGAGAGGGAGGAGGAAATTTTGAAGGAGAAGGGGTTGAAATCAGTGGCGTGAGGATATGTACGTCGTGAGCATAGATAATCTAATTGTAAGTCCACCTTTGTGATGGTGTCTGTTGACTCGACGATTCCGTATGAGTTGGTTGTAAACATACAGTAGTCCACTTGGAGGGTGGAAAGGGGTGTGAGGGTCAGGTCATGGCATACTAGGAGGGAGGGAAGCGGTCTGAGTTTCTGCCAGGTTAAGCTATATCTACACGCATACTTCACTAGGAGGGAGGGAAGGTTGCTGAGGAACATCCCTATCCTATGCGACCTCATACAGTAGAATGGGAGAAAGCAGGGAGAAAGCAACTTTCCTTCCCTCCTGGTGAAGTGTGCGTGTTGATATAGCTTAACCTGGCATAAACTAACACCGCTTCCCTCCCTCCTAGTATACCATGACCTGACCTTCACACCCCTTCTACCCTGTAACTCGACCACTGTATGTTTACATTCAACTCCTACGGAATCGTCGAGTCGAGTCAACAGACACCATCGAAAAGTCGGACTTAGATTATCTATGCTCTCGATGTACCCTGTCCTCACACACCCTAACACAGCATAGCAATTACTAAGAAGCAGTAAAAAACAATCCAAAAGATATGTATATATTTTGTCCTCAAACAAGAGCCTCAACCAATAAACCTAAAATACTGAACATGCCTGAATGAATGCACTTGGAAGCAAAGAGGAATCGCAGGAGGGAGGGTCTTGGGGTATCCCGTATCCTCCTTGGACTGTTGAAAGATTTCCTTGTTCTTGGGCACCCTTGTAAATGTCTCCCGCTGGCCAACCTCAGACTGCGGCAGGCTATTACGGCGGGGGCGATGCCGAGGTTACTTTGGAAGCATGACCTTTCTTAATCATTCTTCTCCCCCCCTCCAACCTAAGAGAATGCTTCTCTCTTCAGGCCCGCGACTACATTTGGTGCAAGGGGTGCATTGCATATGAACAGAAACCCTCGGGGGCGGCAAATCATGGAGGGAATCAGCTGGAAATATTAGGGCCGGTGAGAACTGCTTTCATCCAGTCGGCAAAGATCCCCAGCATGTATCACGGCAATAAAATGTTGCAGCCATCTGTATTCAATACTATTGTCGGAAGAGGAAATCGGAAATAACATTTTACCATTCGGAGTAGATCCCGGTTATTGCCCCTGAACATTAATTTGAAGTCACCTTTTCACATATATTCGACAGCTGAAAACACTAAACATATTAATGGAAAACCAAATGGAAAAACTAAATTAAGGTATTTTTCAAAAACTTTTTTCAGGAAAATTTGGCACCCCTGAAAATTCGGCACCCCCAGCGGACGCTTGGTCTGCTTGTATTGTTGAGTCGGCCCTGATTTCCATTCCATTCCGCAGAGAATAGCGCTGACATCATTTTTCTTATGTATTTTAGGGTGGGTAGGGTGAAAACCCTGCACGATGCGTTTCAGATTTCACATTTAAATCAAAAGGAAAGGATAATTCATGGAATCGACCCCGGAACTTCAATTTTCGTCATAAAACCTATCCCCATGATCTTGGCCTCTGTAGAAGGAGTTTCTAACCAATTGTCATGAAAGTTGGTTCACTGGTTAAAAATTTGATAGTGGGGACCGGCAAACAAAGACAGAATCATAAACAGTTACAACAAAGAAATCATAATCCTATTTTCATTCTGGAATGGCAAAAACAAAAAAAAAGTTGGCCTTTAAAAATCTCCGGATCAAATTAGGAAATCTCCGGGTCAGACCAGAGAAATCTCTGGGTCAGAATTGAAAATGTCAGGGTTGGTGAGGTCTTTGAGGTGGCAACCCTGCCAATACTACATATGGAGAGAGTAAAAATCACCTTTATACCAAAATCATTTTCTTCCAAATAAAAAATGTTAATTTTGAGCCCTATGTTTAATCAATGAACATAATTGGAAGAACCTTCTAATAACCATACAAATATTTTTTAAAAAGGGAAAATACTTACATGCACTCCAGTTTAGGGGAATCTACTCCATGCCAGTGACCCTCCCTTTTTTGTTCAAACACTCATACACATACACTCACAAATACACACAAAACAAACACACGAGCACTTCCTTTCCAAAAAATTGCCTAAATATGCATTTCGGAATCAAGGATTCCATCGTCAGTATGCCAATCAAAAAGACGAAGATTAACGAGTCGGGGAAGGTATATATACATGAGGTGAAATGAGAGGGAAGAAAAGGAGGGGCAAAGAAAAAGGAGGGGGGGGAAATAGTTACAATGTAGCGATGGAGAAGTTAGGAAGAATGTTGGAATGACCGTTATTCGAAAGAGAAAGCAAAGAAGTGTTTCCTATTGGACCTGTGTCTTGATTGAGGATGATATCTTTGTTTTTAAGAATGGCTAAACTTTCGGTTGTGTCTAGAAGGTACTGCCTGGAAATAGGTTTCAATAATTGAAGGTTTTTCGATGAAAAGGAATGTTGGGTCTGAAGGATGTGAGTTGTTATGCAAGATTTGTCAAAGTTAGCATTTCTAAAATATAATAAATGTTCTTTGAATCTGGTGATAATTTTTCTTTTGGTTTGATCAATATAAACCCTTTTGCAACCATCACACACAATTTTGTAAATACCAGATTTTTCATGTGAGGGGGTAGGATCTTTTGGGTTACCTAGCAAATGGTGGAGATGAAAAGGCAATTTTAAATCCAGACTCACAGAAAATATTTTTAAGGCCTCGTGTGTACTGTGAAAAGAACGGAAGTTTTATATATCTTTCTTTTTTGGAATTGTCAGGAATTTCTAAGGTAGTGAAACTTTGAACGTTTAGTTTTTGCTTGTGTTTCTTCACTAACTTATCTATGAGGTTATCAGGGAATCCATTTTTTAAGGCTGTTTTTTTAATGAAAAATAATTCTTTTTGGAAATCTGACTGGTTGCGTGGCACATGGAGTAATCTATGAACAAGGAAATTGTAAGCTGCTATTTTTTGGCTAGGGCAATTCTGTGAGTCAATAGGAATAAATATGTTTGTTTGTGTGGGTTTCCAGAAAATATTGTATGTCAAACAGTTATTTTTCTTAGTAAGGAAAAGATCTAAAAAAGGTAGAGTTTTATTGTTTATGTTTCAAAAGTGAATTTAATGGATGCATTTGCAATTGAGATCATTCAAGAAGGAGTCTAAATTATAAAAGCTAGTGTCGAAAATACGAGGGTGAATCAAAAAGTTTCCGGAATGATGTCGATAGCACCGTACATGAGTTCAAACAATAACATATCATAGTTGTCTGAAATTAGCATGATTTTAGCTATTAACATGCAATATTTGGTAAGAATTCATTCATTTGGTGTAAAATAACCTCAATTTTTTTAACCCATTGATTCGTGAGCATGGACAATTTGGAATTTGAGATTCGAGTGAACATGAAGTTTTTGACAAAACCTGGTTGAGAACCAACTGCCATCATTCGGGATTTGCAGAAAGCTTGTTGGAATGATGCACCAAAGGAAAAAACATTTTATGAATGGGTGAAATGGTATAAGGATGGACAAGAAAACAATGAAGATGACCAGCGAAGTGGGAGAATGTCAATGAACGAGGAAACTGTGGCCACCATCCAATCGATTGTGGAAGAAGATTGACGAGTGTCAGTGCAAACGACAGCCACACTTTTGGATATCTCATATGGCTTAGCTTAATCAATTCTAACAGATCATTTAGGATTGAGCACACTTTCTGCTTGATGGGTGGCAAAAGCGTTGCGTGCTGAACACAAGACTCAAAGGGCTGATCATGCAGTTGAGTTTCTCAACCGAATTGATGCCAATCCTGAAGATTCCTTCTACAAATTAGTGAATGGTGATGAAACCTGGATTTATCAGTGCGATCCAGAAAGCAAGATTCAGTCCAAACAACGGTTACCAAGGGAGTCAAGTGGACCAATCAAGTTCAAGGCTGAACGGTCAGTCAAGAAGGTTATGGCAACAATTTTTTGGGATTATGAAGGCATGATATTAGTCTATTTTCTCTAAGGACAGTGGACAGTCACAGGAGGTTATTATGAACAGGTCTTATGGTAACTGAATGCTGCTCTTGTGACAAAATGGTCTGAAAAACTGCATCGTCGAATTTTGTTTCACCACCACAATGTCCATGGTTTCAAAAGCTGCGCTTTGAGAATTACGTTGGGAACTGCTTTCTCATCCACCCTATAGTCTGACTTGGCTCCTTCGGACTTTTTCCTGTTACCAAAATTAAAAGATCACCTCAAAAGGAGTTTGCTGGGAATCGATATCTGATATTAAACAAGTAGTTTGGAACTGGCTTCAATCAAACAATCCAAATTTTTAAAGAAATGAGCTAAAATGATGGAGACAATGCATGGAGAAGTGTTTAGAGCTAGATGGAGGATATAATGAAAAATAAATGCTTGTTTTGGGTTTATTCTATTTTTATGAGATCATTCCGGGAACTTTTTGATTAAAAATACCATCTACATACCTAAGCCAAGTATCGGGAAAATATTAGAAACTGTTTTTGCATTTATTTTTGAAGAAATTCATGAATAAATGGCCATAAAAGGAGAAAGTGGGTTCCCTATCGCTGTTCCATCATGTTGTTTGTAAAATCTACTATTGAATTGGAAAAAATTTTGTTCCATGCAAAGATTTGAAAGTTTAATATATTCAGTGGATATTTCAGCCGAAACACCTATATCATCCAGCCACTCTTCGAGAAAAATAAGTGTATTGTTAACTGGGATACTCGGGAAAAGAGACAAGACATCAAAAGACACTAATACTTGGGAATCACTGAGGATTAAATTTTGGGTTTTTTTAATGAAATCCTCAGTATTTTTTATACCAGAATCATTTGAAAGAGAAGGAAGGTTATTGAATTCATTTTTTCCAATTCAATAATAGAGTTTACAAACAACATGATGGAACAAAATGGCGTTTTGTTTCCATTAGCTAGGAGGTCCCTGGAAAACTTTTTATTTTCATTAAGTCTTGGGTTCGAACCTTAGGAATCATTTATATTTTCCATAAGATAACACATAAAACTTCGACTTTTTGGCATGCAGGCTTTCATTCGTTTTCTCATATAAATTCGAAATATTGGCATACGAACTTCAGACCTGGATCGTTTCAAAGAAAAATGATCAAGGATTCTTATCATCTTTTTTTGTTTACGATTCAAAATCGCCTACATTTTAATGCACATAATTTGCACTACATCTGCCATTATAACGCTAAATACCTTGATGGACATTGTCATGCTCAAAGTCCTATTGTTGTAAAACTGTATATAGCTTACAAGTGTAAAATTAACATTTTATATAAGCCGTTTAAATGAAAAAAGGGTAAGGGGAAAAGGATAGAGGAGAAAAGAGGTGGAAGGGAGAGGGGGAATGGATAGAGACAGAGGGAAAAAGGAGAGTGGGAGAGGGGGAGGATAAGGAGAGTCAGGAGGGAGATGTTTCAATAATGCAAGAATATATTAAAAGACGTCTTTAATAGAATAGTTTTCTATGGGGATATCATTACACCATTAATTGATTCACATTATTATCAATAAATGAGTTGAAAAAAATCCACACAAACATTTTGCAATACAGCTTGTATAGTAGATTATTATTATGGTGCAAATCCCTTTGTTTATTCTTAAGGTCTTTTATCTGTCATTTAAGCATAATGGTAAATAATTATAAATCAGTTACTTTGAGGAGACAACAAGATATTTAAGCATATAAAATAGGGTTAAGCATTATAATTACAAGATTAAACTTAAGCTTTTTACCTCCATAAATGTAAGCATGGGGCTCATTGGGACCTAAAAAAATTGCTTCTCCTGGAAATAGCTCCATGTAGTTAAGGAAATAAATGACAAAACATCCTACATCTCCAGGGAATTGAGAATGAAGTCTTTCAAACAGTGAAGCACATATCTGCTCCCGTGACGTCTTATCTTGAAAAATAAACAAATGAAGAATTTAAATATGGATGCATTAAACAGGCAAATAAAGATTTTTCATAATATTTTAGTAATAATTACTCTAGTGTGTGTTACATTAAAATAATAACTATTTAATAGTTAAATATCATTATTTAACTTAATATTTTTATCAGTACTGATAGAAAAGACAGGCTATATAGGTCATTTTGACAGGCACTTACACAAATTATCTAATATAAGTATTTAATTCATTTCAGGATTAACTCGATATTCTAGAATCCTTAATATTTTGGTCTATCACTTTAACTAAAATGGAAATAAGGCATTTAGAAATTTATTCTTTCTTCGTGAAAAAGATTTTATTTGCTTTTCCCTTAAGCTACTAGATTCACATTCATACTGTATGTAGGATTTCGATACAATATAATAAATGCTGACCCAAGGTAAAACATGAAAAATGGTGCTCTTTTTCAAAATTTTATATATTTATTTATTTTTCATTGTAAATTTTAAAATAGTTTTTGTAAATGCAAATTATAAATAATCAAAAGGGTATATTACAGGGGTGGTCAGTCTATGCAAGCACTGGTTGCCTAGTGAAACAACACCACAATAAACTTTTTTTTAATACAGGCGACTCCCGAGTCTCGTTGGGGATGCGTTCCTGAAAACGTGTTTGAATCTCGAATATTCGAGTGTCGAACGCCGTTTTTCCATATGCTTGCATGTTATAATCGGGGGATACGGTCCCGCATCTCGAGAAAAAGTCTCCCCTCACGTTCTATAAATATAAAATAACATTACTAATATGTTAATACAACAATATTAAATTATGAATAAATTATATAATAAATATTTTAAATGTATAACTTATTTTTTGCACTAAAAAGGAAAAAATAAATGTGTTACGAACTTCAAAGATAGATGTATGCAATATACTTTACAGACAGCCCGGTCCAGATCGCGCGAGTTGGATAACACAACTGCGTACGTCTATCTATACATACAACTATTTATCGCAGCAAAATTAATATAAAAGTTATTAAAAATGCACAAAATAACTTAAGAATAAACAATAAAATTAAAAATATTTTCATACCTTAAATCTTTTTCAACTGCGCTTACTGGGCTTGGTTTATTAATTGAGAAGTTGGAAGAAGAGGAGCTATTGGGTGGGGAACTGTTTATTGTTGTTATCAAATTACCTGATTTTATCACGTTCCAGAATTTTTTCCTTCTGTTTCACATAAGTGCTAATAGTTGTCACATTCCCAACGATCGTAAGATTTCAGTATGGCTTTCAGTATGTTTCTAACACTGATCATCTACCCAAAGTTTTAAAAGTTTTTCCATTTTAGGAATCACAACACCGTGCCTAGGACTGTTTATTGTTGTTATCAAATTACGTGAATTTATCACATCTAGAATTTTCTCCTTCTGTTTTACATAAGTGCTAATAGTTGAAGGACACATTCCCAACGATCGTGCGATTTCAGCTTGGCTTTCACCTTTCTCAACACTGATCATCTACCCAAAGTTTTAAAAGTTTTTCCATTTTAGGAATCACAACACCGTGCCTAGGACTGTTTATTGTTGTTATCAAATTACGTGAATTTATCACATCTAGAATTTTCTCCTTCTGTTTTACATAAGTGCTAATAGTTGAAGGACACATTCCCAACGATCGTGCGATTTCAGCTTGGCTTTCACCTTTCTCAACACGCTTTAAAATTTCTAATTTCAATTCATAACTATGAATCTTATGCCCTCTTTTATTTGATTCCCTTACATTGCCACTAATACATTTCCTTTTAGATGCCATGTCAAGTGATAAATTTATAAATAAATCAATAAAATAAATAAATTTAAATAAAAGATTAACAGAAAAAGAGTGAAATCAGCACAAATTCAAACAATTAGAGCAGATATAACTACGTCTACACCAAAACTAAACCTCGCGTTTGGCGGAACCAATAACTACGCGAAGTTTATTCCGCATATATTATCGATCGATGGGATCGAAATCTCGAATTAATCGAGACTCGAACAATCGAGACTCGGGAGTCGCCTGTACATAGAATAACTTTAGTTACTATTATAAAATTGATAGAAATTTTAGTAATTTCATCATTTAAACGAATTTCTACTAACTTGATTGCATTTTGTATTATTCAATTGTTACTGAGTGGACTTCACAAAGCAGTTTCAGATTTGCTTCTCTGGTGGTTATACACGGGATATGAGAAAGTGAGGAAAAGAGGGGAGAGCCTATATGTGCCCAATGGAGGGAACGTAAGCAGAATTTGAAATGCTTCTCTGTGGCACGGAAAGTGACATGAAAATACTGTGTTGTGACCATTTATCGGGGAAATTTGGTTTTACATATTTTTACTTTCTCCATACGTAGTAATGGGAAAGTATTGTGATCACGAAAAAAATCAACTTCAAAATTTTAACAGAAATACACGTTTTGAGGTCTCTAGAACACGTTTAGGCTATTTTTGGAATGATGTTTGTGTGTGTGTGTGGATGTATGTGATTGTGGGTGCTCTAACTCAAAAAGTACTTGTCATATTAACCACTCAACTGGGTAATTTTTTTTTTCAAGTCGCACCCTCAGTGGGTAATTAAATAAATAAAGTTAAATATCACCCAGTTTCCGCAAATATAAAACAGCGTAAATGATAAAAATGCTTCTCTTAGAAACGAAACATCTCTTTCAAATCTCAGGAGCAAACTGAGCTTTCCATATACATATGTTTTTCACATGTACCGTTAGGATTACTAGCAGGAAAAACATTCATAAATAGCAGGATTACTCTTGAGACAAAAGTGCATGCAGAGAAAAGTGTGAGGTTTCGCAAGGGAGTGTGAAAAAACCCCGAGTGTCATAAACGGTCATTCAAGAAGTGGCGTACACGGAAATGCAACCCGCAACGCATATACAGAGCTCACTTATGAAGACCTGCTTCTCAAAGAAAAAGGAAGGCAAGGCCATCTGTGGTAGGTAGGACGAACTAGAGGAACCCATCTGTAAGTGCAAGATGCTACGGGATGGAAAATCCCGGCATACCCATAGCAAACAGCATGAAAAATGCCATGACGTCTAAATCCGTCATACCCAACACCGGTGCGTCCGGCCATGACATCTATACACGGCATACCCAGATGAGTGGTTAACACCAAATTTCATATATAACACTTTAGCATGAGCACAAAGAGCTGATTAGTTTTTGGACAATACTGGTTAACCGGAAGTCGAGGTTTATTCGAAACCCGATTCGGTTTTTGCGATATTTCTCCGATAATACATCATTATTGTACACATTGACCATTACAAAAAATGTAGAAAATATAATTTTCTACATCTTTTATTTCCAACAATTTTCCATAGCAGTTACTGTTTAGGAATTATTTATAAATAATCGGTTTTTCCATTTACTTCGAATATCTCCTTAAAAACATCGTTACTGGTAATCTTCGTGAGGACCAAAGTTGTAGAGAATAATATTTCTTCCAAGTTTTGTTTGAAACAAATTTTCGTAGAACCATCCATTTCGGAGATATTTTGCTTTTTCTTAATACCAGTATACAGCACCAGCACCATGTAGCGGTGAATTCTGTAAACATATTCAGAATATACCTAATTTACGGCAATAAGGATGACTGTATTCTTTTACGATACGAAATGATAATTTTGCCTCATAATGATATTCATAATAATTTAAATATCTATACCCCAAATATGGAGAAAGTCATGTGTTGGCCACATCAGATTTTTAGAGATGTATTTCTTTAGCTGTTTTGTGATCTCCATGTGATTTATAGTTTTATTTTTGGTGCGCTACATCGGTACTTTCTTCTATTAAACATTATTGACTTTTAATCCTAAAAATGTGTGTGGATAATGAGCACTGTGTAATAAAAAAATTATTGGTGAAATTGTTTTCAAGGTATCAAGATTTTGCAACTAAAAAAGAGATTGTTCAAGTCAGAAAGCCTACAATTAGTTGAAGCTACAGAAGTAATTGCATGGCTACAATATTTCCAAAGTGTAATTTAATATAATTCTGTTAATTAAAATTATTGGAAACAGAGACTGAGAAATGAGTTTCAAACGAGGTGTTCCATTGTTATACCCATAGCTTATTTCCGAATGAGATACATGCATGACGAGGCAATCCTCTCAAAGTGACCAATTAGAAATGCTTAGCTACATAAAGTAAAACTGTGCAACTGGTTGCCCTACTCAATGAGTCACCGACTGCCCTTGGTACATTATAAAATGGAATTTATTTAACAAAGTATTAAGAAAATGGAACTTTTGATCTTTTAACCTGGAAAAAATGTCCATTAATTTGCCTGTATTGATTTCTCCAGGCTTCCTATATTTGTAATAAGAATTGGTAATTTTTGTTTTGCTCCACTAAGATTTGCATATTTAAAGCTAGATTGATTTAATAAACAGTGTATTTATCACAGCTATCTTTAAAAAGAAAAGGTTGAGCACAATGGCAATATGATTATGTTGAAACAGATGAGCTCTAAGTGCTGTAAAATTAAAAAGGAGGAAGGATACTCATGTATAAACTCTAGAGCAAGGGTTTCCAACCTTTTCTATGTGGCGAGCACCATGTTGTATCTAAGAATATTTAGCAAGCACAAAGTTGTATCCTAGAATATCAAAATAGCACAACCACACTTCCGCAAAATTAGTAATGATAGTGGATAAAATCAAATCAACATCAAAGTTATTCTGATTGATCTTTAAAACGTTTAGAAAGATATCAACTGAGCAAATTAAATTATTGGTCCTAAGAAATGGAATATTAAGCACTGTAGAAGAGCAAAGACAGGCTGTCAAAGAGCACCACCAGGCTTCCAAAGAGCATAGTGGTGGTCATGAGCACCAGGTTGGGAACCCCTGCTCTAGAGGCACGCATAGGTTTACGGGACTACTCTCCAAGGACCCAACAGTAACACATCATGCACACCCAGTCACATACGATGTTTCATGGATTATCTTCCAATAAAATCAAGTGCTTTGTGTGCCGTAGTGTAAATATCCATGATACATCATACATAGTAGGTGTCTGGTGTGTGACTGTTGGGTCCCTGGAGAGGGGTAACATCCCATAAACCTTCAAGCAAAGGTTTTAACAGCATCGTGGTTGCGAATTACACTTCTTTCAGTTGCAGGTCTCCATAAACCTACACACATTCTAATGTGTATGCATATTCTTCCTCCTTTTTAATTTTATGGCATTCAGGGTTCACCTATTTCAACTCAGTGATCTTTCAATTTTTTTATACCTATCACTGTTCCAACTACTTACTAACCCATTGATGATAGTCGATTTATGTAAGCATCAGTTTGAGCATGAACACACTCATCAGAGCAGGTCATGAGTGCACTGAAGCAATTTTTCAAAGCTGCTTGTAATCCAGCTTCATCACTGCATATCAATTTGGTTGCTGCTTCTTTTCCCACAAGTTCATGAAGTTCAGCAATATCTGAAGGTAATTAATATGAAGTTATTTAAATGAAGCTCAAAATAACAAAAGAGCTTTATCAATGCAAGTAATCTTGTAAAGACTCTTTT
Source organism: Uropetala carovei (assembly GCA_036926305.1). Taxonomy (NCBI): domain Eukaryota; kingdom Metazoa; phylum Arthropoda; class Insecta; order Odonata; family Petaluridae; genus Uropetala; species Uropetala carovei. The sequence goes on along the minus strand of JAXCHB010000172.1, from coordinate 6,168,502 downwards.
GCATTCTATGAAAGATATGATTGAGAATTTCTATACGACTATATTTTATTGATTTAAATATTTTTCAAATAGGATATTTTAACGTATTCAAATTCAGGTATAATTTTATGTTACATAAAATAAAATATGCAGTAATGATTGATAACTTGGAATTGTTTCAAAAAATACATATCACCAGATTTAATGAATAATTGTCATTACCTGATGACAATCAGAACCAGTAGTGTATTTTTGTTTCTGTTGAAATAGTAGCAAGTTATCAATTGTTATCTTGTGCTATATTTTATTTAACATGCAATTATATCTATTATGGAGCCCCACAATGTGATCGCCTCTTCAGCAGATTTTATATTCAAGTTCATTAAATCATCTTACTTTTTAAAAAACTTTTTATTTCAGCTGCTGGCCGAAATCCACATAATGCTTCAAATGGGGTTAGAGCAATGGCAATTTCTGGCTTATGGTTTGGATCCTTGTATAGATCTGGATATTGCTTGTATAGCTCCTCTGCATGAGCCTATGATTTGAAATGACTGTTGGTATTAGTGAAGTCCGATGAAATTTTTTATTATCAAATAAATGTAACTTCACCTTGCTTGGATGAGCTTGAATAGATAGTGCTTTTTGCACAGAAAGCACTTTAAATAGGAAAGGAAGCTGGTCACCAAATACTTCTCTTGTCTTAGACCCAAGGCTTTCAGGATGCGATTTAATCCAATCTTCAAGTTTTTCTCCAGATTCTTTCAATGTTGACGGTCCATTTGGATGTGTTCCCATCCAGAGTTCAGCATATGGACAGTTTTTGTCAACAGAAAATCTTGAATCAGCATTACTCTTGAGCAGAGCAACTTCACTGTCATGTCCTATTTTTCCCCAAGCGTACTGTTGCACAGGACAAGTTAACTCCATGTTTATGTGATAGATGAAGCTGAAAATTGACATGATTGAAGTAATAATTTGTACATTACTATTTCAAGTTTGAATTGCTTTAAAACAATTTATTAAAATTATGACAACATTAACAAATTCTCCCTTCAAAACCAATAGATGAAGCAAACTTAATGAAATTAATGTTATGGAATCAAAAATATTTGATAAATACCCATTTAAAAATAAATTTCCTTAAACATTTTCACAGTCATTCAATCTATGTACATGATGTGGCACGAAGTTTTTCAACCAAGAAAATGTCATGCCAATTAGGCCACTATACTAGGAATGTTTACTAACTGGTTTCCAAATCATAAATGAAATCTGGTAATATCAGAAGAATGTCCATACAAATTATTTTATATAGATACAATACATTCTTTATTAAACTTACTATCATTAATTAAAAATTACACTGTTAGGTTTTTAAATGTCAATTTTAAATTAAACCAAAATTATGCTATTGAGGCATTCAGTATATTACAAATATATTCACTCAAACATATATAACAAAATATAGTGTTTACTACTATGGTTTTATTATTATAAGTACATAGATAATCAATAAATACATAAAATAGCAAAAATTTACTGTATAAGTGTCTGGTTTTGTCCTATTTTTAGTATAGATATTATAAAAACTTTCAAAAGAATTCTACTGTCATATTAAAAAATTTATATTTGAGTTATGATAAATTTTCTCTACAAAATGTTATACGAAATGAACTTATTTCTTTAATTAAAAATTTCTACGCAGAGCACAGAAATGCCTCGATCTTCAAATATTTTATTTTCCTTTCTAGAGTTTGGAAAATTATGTACGAAGTAACGTAACTGTGTATATGCTTTAAGTGAATCAGCCTCTTGGACTATTGTCACCATAACACCTTCCACACCAGAATCACACAGAACGGAGGAAACTCTGAGCTGACATTGGCCTACTCTTTACAAAGAATATCAAGGGGGCTAACCGTTTAATGTCTTTTCTGAAGGACAGGGCACTGACTAGTGCTGTCTCCTCAAACCACACAAGTAGGGGACAGGATGATCCCAGATTGAAAATCTGGCCACCAGATTTGAATCCAGGACTGCTGCCTGGAAGTCCAATGCTCTAGCCACTCCAACACCACTACTCCAAAATAACATAACTGCTTAAGTTTGAAATTATATGACCAAATATTACTGCTGTATTTTAAATACACTCTGTCATATACGTAAGGTAAACTGCAAATTGTACATGAGAAAAGGCATTCTTTAAACGATTTTTCAAATTCTGGATACTTTTTGGGATGAAACTTTTTTTGTGGATACATTTTTAAATCTCCCCATTATTATACCAATACTGTCCATATAAACGAAATTTTAAGTCCCAGGACAGGATGATCATCTGAATTAAAATAAAAGGAGATAGAGGAGAAATGAATTTTACTTAGAAAACCAGATACCATGAAGAACAAAAGTGTGGTTATAAATTTAGGGCATACTGGATTTTGGCACATTAATGCTAAGACAACATGGCCTACATTCTCTGCAGCTTGAGATGTTCTTCCAAAAACGCGATTTACTTTCAAAAGCAACACATTTCCTAGTTGAAACTACTCAAATGAAAACCGTTCTCATTCATCCTATTCAAATGCTACAAGCAGGAACGCTGAGATCCAGCATGGGCACCGTGTCAACCACGTTGCCGACCTCCCCTTATATTTTCATAAGCACTGAAGTTGGTGCTAACCTCCCAGCCCTGGCCCCTTCTTCCCTCTCGGTAGCCCTGGCTACAAGCAATATAATTACTGTAAAATCCTGCTTATCTATGTTAATGGAGACTTGGGTAAGCACATATAATCGAAGAACACAGATAATCTGCATTTATAAAGGCAAACTTTGGTGTGCCTGTCAATTAAATGCTGCATAAATGTATTTATGTATAAAGGTCACGTCATAAATAAAAACCAATCAATTAAACCAGAAACTGCAATTAGAATGGAATAAATGGACAAAAAATTAAATTTGATTTTGACAATGACTATTCAGTTTGCCCAACTGATCACCGCTGTGTGCAGATAAATAAGATGAGGCAATAAGATAAAAATGTTACCCAAGCAGTCACTCATAGTAACAATTTATTCTGAAAAACTTATGGCTTTGTGATTTTTTTATTTTCAAAAATAAAAAATCGTAACATTTTCCGGTAAATACAGAAAATTATTACATTTTTAGAATAACATGAACATAAAATTAATTATATTGTTCCTATAGCCATAGCTAGGTCGGTTTGGACTATGGCTATTGGAGTGTCCTAATTTATATAATTTAAGCTAAATATCTAATTAATTGGTTCTCACCGTCTGTATTAAAACGTTTTTCTTAAAAATTTATCCATTTGAAAGATGACTTTGCTATTCTGGAACTAAAAATTTCTTATTCAAGATTAGAATTATTCAGTACCTAGTGCATGATTTAGCTTTAAAATATGTAAATGGTTTTATTTAATGAAAAGCTCCATAATTCTTTTATGAATAAAATTGAGAACGATTATCATGATAGGAAAATTATAAATATTCTAAATTTAAAAAATCGGTAAAATACAACAATTGCCACTGAAGAAAATTAGGAAAAAGTTGCTAGACAGCACAATGCAAAGTAGTAACTAAAACCTTGAATATACAGGTCCGCGAAGTATAAAAATATCGGCAGATATTTACATAATTTTATTAATGCAGATAAGATCTAAAATTAGAACGTACTACAGAAATGACCTTGTACGACCTTGAAAGATATCTACAGGGAATGACAAGAAATAGGTGTTTAATCACACCCACTATTAACTTTATATAGAGACAAATTATTTATTAAGGAATTATTACGCGCTATGGTCAAAAGAAATATTTCTGTTTACTTATTTTAACATCAAATTGGCCTGAATTCTGAATAATTTGTCTACATCGGCTTCCTTATCATATTACACACTAAGTGCGATAAAGGATTTAAAATATTTTGACATGCTACTCAAGTGTGGTTAGTTTGCCCTATTATTTTATATAATTCTATTCCAACACAATAACCTTCCAATAAAACCATCAAATTCTTAGATTAGGAAACATTTTTTTCAAATTTGAGGATGACAATAAGGCACACTATGTCTAAGAAGCTTTTATATTTTCATAACAATAAAACAATACCTCTATCAACAAAAATACACACCTGAAATACAAGTGGATCTACTACTATTTCGATTCCGGTACAAATTTTGCCAGGGCTTTCAACCGTACAGTTTTGTATGCAGAATACTACTCCATAAGTTTATTATACATGTGAAGCGTGTAGCATTTTCATTTGCTTCGATGAGCAAAGAAATAGTTTACTTCTAGCGACGGCACTTTTCATGGTATCAATAAGAAGTTTACTATGCAGTTTTCATTTTTACATTCTAATAAAAGAGCTGCTGTGCTTAATAACTTTAATTGCTTGGCGCCTCTCGATGACTAGAATAGCAGCAATAGCAATTCAAAATACATCGACGTTATTTATATCAAATGTTATCCTAAATAAATCCTTTAGAGAACCATATAACAAAGGCTTTCCAGATTTTAGTTTTGAGAAAGCGGTTGGTTGCCCAGTTTGGTATCCTAAAATTATTTGGACTAGTGAAATTCACAAATTATATAGCTTATTAAATTCTCAAAATAATCGACTTCACTATATAGCTAAAATCAACCTCTATTTCTCCGATTTCCATAAGAAGTTGTGAATACTAGGCGCTCATTTCGGCTACAAATCAGTCTTATAAGAGGATTCATTGATAGTAGATACGATTGGTGTTTATATTATTTTGATTGATTTTGTTTTCACAACACTTATATGTTTATTGGAGTGTCTTAGCTTGCAAATTTTATAAAATTAGATGTAAATAAGCAGATATAAGCATTAAAGTAATACAATAAATAAATTGTAAAATATTTCTACAAAGATTAGGTTTAAAGCATCATGAGATGATCGGCCACCTCGAATTAAAAACAATTATTATTCGTAAGGTTGCTTCCATGAGTGGTCGCGATATACTGAACTTGATCGATAATCCATCAGATCATATGATTCTGGTGAATGTATTTGTTTTCTGTGTTTACGAAGTGATTGAAGTCGTGATAGTGCATAGCAAATTCGTTATTTCATGAGAGCATCTTTCAGTCATAAATTTCTCAAATGACCTAAATACTTTATTGATCTTATGTTTGAGAGTCAATGTGCTGTCTCTGGCAAAATCTTTAACGATGCATGATGCATACGAAGCAACACAATTACTGAAATTAAACGTACAAATAGAATCAATTGCTGCCTATGGTGAGTAAATGTTTATTCTAAAAGCTGTCTCTCATTTATCCACGAGCCTTAACATTCAACTAAAATTTTATGTTCTATTAGATGATAACTTACTCGTTGGAACAAGCAAAGGACATTTGTTGATGTACAGTGTGTCATCTCGACTTGGTGACCGTAAAAATGACGTTCAACTACTCGGTTATCACAAAAATTTCTCCAAAAAGCCAATACAACAAATGGCCGTGGTGCCAGAGTATCAACTTCTTATTAGCTTGTCAGGTAGATATTGGTGTGTACAAACTACTTTAATTTAGCATATTCGATGTTAATATTTATTTTCTCTTCTCTAGACAATGTCGTGTGCGTTCATGACATGACAACGATTAATTTTTCTCATGTTGCCACTGTGCATCGAACAAGAGGAGCTACACTTTTTGCTCTTGACGTTCAGGTGAACATTGGAGTTTTAAATTGACGAAACAATCGTCCTTTAGATTCATAATAAATTCACGTTAAATTATTTTATTGCAGAAATTCAAGTCTTTAACGGGTGAAACGTCAATTACTGTAAGATTATGTGTAGCAGTTAAAAGACGACTGCAGCTATTTTATTGGAAAAATGCAAGTTTTTTGGACCTTAGGGAAGATCTATGTGTGCCTGATATTCCAAAGGCACTTTCATGGTGCGAAGAAACAATATGTGTCGGATTTAAAGGAGATTACTGTCTTCTAGAGGTAGGTTATTCATATAAATTGTCATGTTTGGCATTTAACAAACTTTGTCATGGGAGAAATTTGAAATCAGTTGAAAAATTCTCCCATAACTGGGAATGAAAACCGTGTCTTCCACTTGTTTGGTGGATATTCTACAACTGAACTATCAGACTGATTCTCCTGTTTCAGAATGTCGATCCACATATCCAGTATTTACAAATCTTGCACCCTTAGATGTTTAGAGATTTTCCCTTTGATGGTTAAGATAAAACACCTGTTTTTATTGAAATGTATTATTAATTTTATTCCAATATTTCCAATTAAACATCACATTCACAGTTTTTACTTAAAAATTTGACTATATTCAAATGATACTTATAAAATATTACATAAAATATGTGTTCCCTCCAATCTTTTGTACCCTTACGCACTGCCTACCCCCGCCTTAAGGTAAATCCACTCTTGCACATACCTCATGTATTACAACAGTGTTTCTCTACCTTTTTCGAGCTGCAAACTCCCTACTAAGCCACACAATGTCTACTGTCCTCCTCTCCATGAACAACTCATACATTTTTCATACGCTGTCTTTTTTCACTTTGAAATATTAATTAAAGCTTTGAGCAAGATCAAATAAGTGATAAATAAAATAAACATCATGTCCTAATCAACTTGCGGAGCCCCGAGAAATAACGTCTGGATCCCCAGTTGAGAAACACTGCATTATGTAACAAAGGATGAAAATAGTAATTTATTTATTTCTCATACATCAAAGATAATGAATAATACAATAATCAGTTTCACTATTAAGTGATAAAATATTATTTGTAACATCCTTTGCTAGAATATATGTGCATCCTCTAGGTGGGTATATTGAATATTCCTAGAATTTGAGCCTTTAAACCTCCCTGTTTTCTGTCTGCAGATATTTATGATAATATGTTTTCAAGGTACTTAAATACATCTCAATATGACCCTAAAAATTTAAATTTGAAAAATCACAATTTTTTACTTTCTGCAGTTTTGAATGAACTCTTGAAGTTATATTTATTAATTATGCTCTTATTTTATGTTAAGGTAGAAATTGAAGCATGTTTCCATGTGTAGCTGAACCAAGTAGAGTAGGAAATACATTTCGTATTTAATTTTGTTTGCATTTTCTCTGATACTGCGAGAGCCATCTCAATCAAAGTTTGTATGGAATCTACTTTCACCCAGGGCAAAAGGACTATCTTTGCACTTTATTGGACATAGGGATCCCTTAAACATGTATTTCTATCAAAATCTTGAAGTCAATTTTTCCTGCAATTACAATACTTTTCTGTACACTGTGTATATGAGAAAGTAAAAAGAAACCTATTTGTGCCACTCAGTTTGCATACCTTAGTTTTAATGGATGAAATGAATGCTCTTTGATTGAACCCATGCACTTATGAGGAAAATTTAATATATTAGAAAATGAAATGAAGAAATACTTTTGTAAACAATGATACTCGGAGATGTGTGCAGAGCAGTTGGGATGGTGGCAAAAATGGATACTTAAGCTAGTTATAATAATGAAAGAGCCAGTGTGTGGCAGCAACATAGCTCCAATACCATGGAACTGAGAGACCTTGCCTTGCTTTGCATAAACACTAAGGGGAACCTGGTGGTGTGCACCTGAGTGTTATTTTTTACATTTGACTAAAAAAATTTGTCCAGGGCTTAGTCCTGTCAGTGTCCAGTTGAGTCTCACTTTGAAATGGGATCAGTTTACATTACAAGCAGGCAACACTGATAACAAACAAATCATTCTTGGAAACTTCCTTAGCTCGCAGTTAAGTACTTTTATAAATTTATAAAGTTTAACTTGACATTTTTGGTGTGACCAAAAGCTCAGGGCTTCAGGCTGTATTACACAACTAAAATAGGGTTAAAACACACTGTTTATTAATAAAGGGAAATAATTATAAGATAGAATGAATATATATTGTTGTAAAAAAATAAAATTTTGATTACTGAGTCAGTGTGAAGCCAGGTACTTTGGCTGGTCTATATAATATTTAAATAGCCAGTGTGTGTATGTGTGTCAGCACCATAGCTCCAAGACCATGAAACATTGACTTGATTGGGTACCAGAGGAAGGGGAGGAGATGCACCTGGATGTTTTTTACCTCTGGTGATGTCCAGTTGAGCGTAACTTTGAAACTGGATGACAGAATTTGCTTACATTACAAACACTTATAGCTTATCAAATACAATTTCCCATAAAGTTTTGTTTTACAATGACTGTTAATAAGGCCCAAGGTTAGGGTTGCCAGGCATTCCGTATATACAGGATTGTCCTGTTGTCCCAGAAAGTTCTGAAGAAAGTAGGATTTACCTGAAAAAGTAAGGGTTAATAGTGAACGATAATCAGTTATTCAGTCGGTGGAACATTCTGAAGAGAATAACAGAAAAAGAGCTCCAATCTAATGAACAAGATTGGAATAAGAAACTGCCATTAGAAGTGCTCAGGTGTTTTTCAACTAATCAACTCCAAGAAAAAATTTCTGAATTACTACACATCTGCAAGTTTATATTCAACATTTCAGTGAAAAATGTACATTTCAAACGCATTTTCTCCTTGATGGAACAAAGAGAGGAACCAACTGGATATATCTACAGCGGAGTCAGTTCTGCAGTGCTTGGTAAACATGAATATATCATGCAGTGTGTTTTAACAGTATGCTCCTCAAAACATGCAGTTGCATAGAGATGCAAAGTCATAAGAAAAATATGATTTTTAAACAACGACTTTTTATTTTTTAAATTTTGTTCCTATGTTAAATGTTCCTATGTTATGTTAAATTCCCCAAATAAAAGCTAATAATTATTAATTGTTTTTTTGTTATATTCTTTCTATCCTTCCAATATTTTGTTTCGTATTTTGATATCTAACAATTTTACAATATACACAAATGTACAACTCTATGTTGTGTTTATTACTATTTATTATATTTAAAATAAAAAGTGGACACTATTTATAGTTCTCACACTCGCCTCAAGTTTTTTTTCAGATTGTTTGTGTGTACCATATTTGTCCTGTATTTTAATCAAGACTTTCTTTACGTAGCACTAATACTGAAAACCAAAATCTGGCAACCCTACCCAAGGTCAGTCACTAAAAGTCTCCAGGATCTACTTATGTACCGACTGCTTTTCTCATAGTCAGTTTTACAAAGCATGTTCAAAAGTAACAAATTATTTATATATTCTTTTGCCAAGTGGCAAAACCATCAACATACTGTATGGGGAAGTTTTGTAAAAGATTTCTGGTTTTTTTTTCAAAATTATGGAGGTCGAAGGAGATAAAATTATGACAAATTTCATGAAAATTCATTGGAACATAGCTCTTCAAGATATTAATCATAAATACCCCAGGCAAAGAACAGGCTGTTCTGCTAGTCATCAACTCCCCGAGTTACATAAGGAATGCGTTCTGGCACCCATTCAGTAACTCAAAATTTGTGTAGGTCAAAAATTACTACAGAGTATACAGTACAGTATAGGGTTCTTAGGTTCCATTACTCTATTTGACATAGATTTTTGCTTGTATTTCTTAACCATTGCATTAGTTTGCGAATTTATTATAAGAATGCTATTATAACTTCAATCTATCGTCAATAATGATTTTTTTTACTGGCATTTACTCTTATTCTGTTATAACATTCACAGTGTAGTCTCAATTCGCCTCTTCATCACTCTCTTACAAAAGCAAATGCGGTCTTTTATCGAGTTGGTCTGCTTAAGGTATTGCATCTGAAATTTCTTAGGAGATCTCTTAGCAATATTTCTGTATATAATAGCTAAAAGAAGCGAGGAATGTCATCTATTCCCTTACTTCAAGATGTTGAGTCATAAATCTCTTTGTAGTAGCTTTTCTCATTCTTCGTTTTGTGAACTGACTTTTTTCAATATACACTGATGCATATACTAAACAAAAGCCATGATTGCAAGGGCAACACGTAAGTTAATTTGTGCAAAAGTGAAATACATTACAAAATCAAATAAACGCGGTAGAACACACTGAGAATACTGTATTACAACTACTTGCCTTGCGTTCTTCCTCCGCACACAAACCGATAACATATTGAAAATTTTTTTTGTGATTTATGGGGACGCTTACGTAAGTGCAGGTTTATGTAAGTTGGGCTTACTGAACTCGAGGAGTGCCTGTATTCTTATTTCATTTTATAGAGCCTGCTTAGTTATATGGAAAGTTAAATCTGAAAGAAGACGTAAGAAAGGAAGAAAATTTTTTTAGTTGATAGTTTTATTTTCAAAATTTCATAACAAGTATTGGCAACAACTTAATTGTACTACTGCTCCATAACAGAAAAGTTTATAATAGTTCAAACCATTCATGTAGAGCAGTCAGCTTATTTTCAACAAAATAAAATTTGCAAATGGTAAGAAGATTTATAATAACCAATAACATGGAATAAAAATCATTAACAGCTAATTGATAAAATAACATGTGAGAAATAAGGAGATCTGTAAATGATGGAAATCTCTGTGATAAGTCTCCATTGTTTTAGCCCTCTCCCAGCCTAAGCACCCAAAACCATCAGATGCTGAATCGCCGCTTTGGTCCTAAGCAACTGAAACTGCCCATTATCTCATAACCGAAACAGCATCGTCTGCAAGAGTTATGAGATGCTTGTTTGTAAGGAGTCCTCTTACACTCTTTGTAAACAGTCCATTCACTCTAACCACATGGCCCTTGGCTGCTTTATTAAAATTTTAGACCATCCTTTTTACCAATGCCCCTCAGTTTGTGACCATGGCCGATCTTAGCAAGAGCATGATTAAGGAAGAGGTATATAAAGATAATATTTGAACGATTCAGAGTCTTCTTTCAATGGTGATTTGAGTAATTGTTCAAGTATAAATGAAAAACTGTGAATCTTTTGAAGAAAATGGCTGCAGTCAGAGTTTGAGTTTTAGAAGGTGAAGCTCCAGAGGGCAGTGATAAAACCCGAGCAGAGTTAGTTGGGTGTAAAGAAACTGTGTATTTGAGGTCCCTAAGAATTATTTCAGTGATATCAACCCAGTTCATGACTTACTAACGGATTCAAGCGACATTATTTACATTAAATACATGTTAGGAGGTGAGAAATTTCTCCTCTAGAAGTCGTGCAGGACGTAAGAGAAGCCTAACACCTAGCTTAATTTCACCAAAGAATATACACAAAATAATAGAAATTGAGGGTGGAAAGGTCTGTGCTACTGGCAGTAATGAAAAAAGACAAACCCCATCTGGAAAAGTTATACAAACAACATGGAAGTGCAGAATCTGCGATTTATCTTGATGTAAAATTGAATGTTTTCTTGAATTTCACCAAGAAAGAGGAGTTGGAGCGGAAAATTAACAGTATCAAAAGATAAGTACCATATATACGCGTGTATAACACAGTTTGAAGACCAAATTTTCAGGTCAGGTCAGGTGTGCGTTATACGGGTTGAATAGCATGTAATATGACAGAATATGAAAAATAAAGCAAAATTTTGGGTTATCCGTGTTTTCCAATTTTTCACCTATCATTAGCCCGGATAATCGAGAGCACACTGTACTTCTATACAGCTATAATTCCATCCTCTCCAAATGTTCTGCATTTCACTAGCTCATCAGCTGATTGCTGTAATTTTTGCAAAATTGCCAGATAGAATTCCTGCAAAACATGCATTGAAAACGAAGAAACATAGAATAGGCAAATTAAAATAATTTTATTTAGTTAATGATTCTAGTATGTACAATTAATAATGTAAGTAATTTAAAACTCGTAGAATGTATCTCACCTGTCATGTTTCCTGTTTCCAGATTTGTTTGTTAGCTTTTCGCGTTATTCCTTCTATTAAACAGTTTTAGAATGAGATAGGAAAGAGAGAACCAACATCCACTAGAAATCAAAACTCGAACTATTTTATAGATCCCTTTTTGTCTGATTTAAAAGGATTGGAAGCAGTGGCACTGCGGTTTTCTATGCAGCATCAGTTGGCCAACTTACTTTATAAGTTGCAGCTGTCTCAACTTATTAACTTTCATTATTGAAGACGTCTCTCGAAGACGTAATGTGGAGCTTATTGAACGTAATACTTATGGGAAACTCCAAGCATTTTAAAATTGTTAACTGGTGATAATTTAATGCTTTAATGTATGTATTTATGGCACTCTAGTTAATACTTAACATGACAATATAATTGTAAAATTTTGTTCTTATACCCCACAAAAATCAAGGTTGCATGTTATACACAGGGTAAAAGAAAAAGTTAGGATTTTTTGGCAAAAAGTACGGGTGCATGTTATACACGAATATATATATGGTAAATGTTCAATAAATTTATTAATGTATTGGTATCATCCATTAAAAATTTAAATTGACTATGATAAGTAGTATTCAAGTAATTATAAGAAATGTTAAGTGATGCACAGGTAGTATTTAATTCGCAAAAATTACTGCCTGCTACAAGGATTACAGGCATTTACGTTCAGACAGGAGAGGGTTAAGGCTGTTTAAAAAGGATGATTTAATTAGTGTTTTAAAAAATTTAGGCACTACACAATTTTTAACAACAGCAAAGTCCAAGTGGGCTCCTTGGAAATTTTATGTATCATTTGATAATTATATATCCTTTTCTTTAAAAAAATTATGATTGTGTTTGCTGTCGTACAGTTTATGAAGCCAAGGATCAGATAACAAGTGAGAGATGTGGCAAAAAGAATATGACATCTTCAGACTGTCTGAGTTGTAGTTGAGAGATTCCATTGAATTTTTTTTAGCTTTAGAGTGTAAACGTCATGTTTTGGTCACCCAAACTCAATTTTAAATTTCCTTGTCACATTACCATAGGGCTCTTATATTAATACTGGAAACTAACTCATGACTTTTTTCATATTTCCCATTTTATGTATGCAATAATTTTGCTAAATCAGCCCTTAACCTTGATGACAAAAGATTTTCACTTCAAAAAAGTAAAATTTTCTTGCTTGAATCATTTTTGGACTGATTTGACATGTATTTGAAAATCATTAGCATGAAAAATGCATTGTCATTCTTTTAGGCAGAGCCAGGAAAAGGGCTAGGCTTAGGGTGCAGCGTGCTTATAGGCACAACAAATGACAATTTGAACTTCTGAGTATAACATTGTATACATATTACATAGATTTTATTTTACCTGTAAACTGTAAATAAACTACTGTTTTCAGATGTGAAATTGTGTACTGTATTTAGGCATCCCTCACTTAGTGCTCCTAATTGGTACCTATAAAACAGAGTACTAACTGAAACTGCACAGAGAGTTTTTCCCATAATAATTAATGTAAATAGATTTGTAATTCCAGTCTACTCTCAATGTCAATGAATCCCCAGTATGAGGTATATTTTAGTTCTCAAATTAAAGAAACAATTGAAATTATATAAAGACATGTATTTTATAAACATACAAAAATGTACAGCATTTTCTCTTATCAAAATATTGGACATTAAGAATGTATTTCATCAGAATGCAGTAACTTCTTTTGAAGGGTTCCAAACTTATCCTTTTTTCTTAGGAAAGAATCCAGTGACATCTGTACTTTCGTTTTATCTTCTCATTGTAAAAAGCCTGTAGCAGTTGGCAGCATTCTCTGCACCTCTTGCAACCTGTGAGCTTTTATCCATGTTTGGATCATTGTCACAGAAGTAGGGAAGGAAACTTTCAAGATGTTGGAAAGCCTCAGCCATGTCTTTAGTTGCTAATAACCTAACAGATGCTTCATTTTCATCAACATCATTGTTTTCTTCATCCTCTACAGCTATCTCTTGTTCTATTTCCATAAGTTCCTCATTAGTCAGTTTCTCCCTTTGGTTGTCCATAAGCTCCTGAAAGTCTTTGGGCTCAAGTTCATTAAAGCCAGTTAGTTTGCCATGCTCAACAATGTTTTCCTGGTTCTCATCTGGTTCATCAAAGCCTTTAAAATCGTGTAGCTTTCTCCATATCCCATTCATAACCTTAGGTTTCAACCCATCCCAAGCACCAAAGATATTTTCAATTGCCTCTCTTGGTGCTCCTTCATCAGCACTTGTGATCTTGACAGATTGGGAAGATGTTTTCCTAATATAATTGGTCTTAAGATCAGCTATTACTCTTTGATGAATTGATTACAAGGCAAATGTGGCATATGGGGGCAGAAAAACAACTTTAACATTGCTACTGAGATAATCTAGGAAGGTTGGGTGTGCTGCTGCATTATCTAAAATGAGAAGAGCCTTGTTGGACAGATGATTGTATACATAATACCCCTCAACTACTGGACAAAAATATTCTGAAACAAAGTCATTGTAACTCAAACCTCTCTGTGTGACATCCAAATCACTGGAAGCTTCAATTTCATAATCTCCTTCAAAGCCCTGGGGTTTTCTGAATGGTAGTCTATGTATGAATGGCGTTAATTTAAAATCTCCTGCAACATTTCACCTAGTAATAGTGTAAACTGATCATTTGCCATTTGGTGCCCAGGCATTGACTTCTGGTCTTTGGAAATGAAATTCCTGTTAGGAATCTTTTTCCAATATTATCTCATCTCATTGTTGTTAAACGTCTGTTGGGATGTATATCCTCCCTCCTGTATAATCTCCATAATCTTACTTTTAAAATTTAAAGTCTCTTCTTCTGCCGGGCTAGAAGATTTGCTTTGAAGAGCAATGTTATGGAGGTTGGCACGTTCTTAAGTTTCTCAAGTACACCCCTTGCTTCTCATAAAAGACTGCATCTAATACCTCAGGCATAGTTTTCTTTAATTCTTCCTAAAGGCTAACAGCTCTTTTCTTGTGTAATGGCTAAGCTCAAAGGTATGCAGCATTGAATATTTTCTTCAATAACAAGCATAAGGACCCTTTCCATCTTAATTATAATAGAAGGCCTATCTCTTTTCAATTTCACTGTATTCAAAGGAGTTGCTATCTTTCCACACTCTTTAACTTTGATTTTATTTTTCCAAATTGATCATACTGGCGGTCTCTCTAAGCCTGAGGCTTTGAAAATATCAAGTTGGCATACACTACAGTTACAAACTTTTTCTTTTTTCTTTTTGAAAACATCTTTAGCACATGCATTTTGATGCTTTTGACTCATCACAATTAATACGTGGGGTCAAAACAATATAAAATAACCACACTGACACATTAATTACATGACTTATATCAAACGAGATGGAGAACTAAATGAGGGTGAAGTGTAATTAAATCATTTCTTGTGTGTAATTTTTTCTTGCTTTCAATCAACAAATTATGCCTCCGACTCTGCCATGCCAACAAGCTTGAATGTATGTTTAGGTACTGTAGTTACTCATGTAATGCCCACACTTTTTTCTCAAAAAAAATCTCAAAGTACGAGGTGCAGGCATTGCACAGGTAAATACAGTGATGCATTCTTTGATGTGAATTCACCTTACAGTCACCCTAAATGAAAATCCCTTTTGTGCCGGTTTTCAATCTAAGCATGCAAGGACTTTTTTCAGATAGGTAGTAACCAAGCAAAATAGGCAAATAAAAGTTATGATATAGACAAAAATCATGTGCTTTCAGATTAGCTGAAATTAAACTTTGCTTTAATTATGAACATTAATTAGGCATAGTAAATGTTTTGAGAATGTTAGGTGGTAGTAATACATGGCAAAACAAAGTGTCAATTATTTAGCAGTAAGCAAGAGCACTTTAGCAAAATAGAATTAAGCGAAGCGTGCTATAGCAAGAGATGCCTGTGCTTTCATTAGGAGGGTGGCATAATTTTAAAACCTAGGGTGCAATAATACTTTATCCCTGTTCTGTTTTTAGGCATTCTACTTTGGTTACAGTCCCAAATTTGTACAGCGATAAAAGTAATTTTTAAATGCAAATCAAAAATTCTCTGCTCCCATGTCCATGTTATTCATATAGAGAAAGTAAATTCTTCTGGAATCAAACTGATTCACTTAATCATGGATTCATATTAAAGGGGACACTCCAAATACCTGACGAAAGATTCATCAGAATTAAACATGCCATTTTAGAGTCATTACCATTAATTCATGAAATCTTACACATAGAATGACAGAATGAGTTTGGTCTTTATTATAATAGGAGGATGGTTGATTGATTTATCAATATTTTCCCTTTAATGAATGTTTTTCTTAGACTATTTATAATATATATTAATTTTTAAATAATTTGTTTTCTTTTAGTTATCAGGTGTACAACATGATTTGTTTCCAACGGGAAAAAACCTTGAACCAAGTATAACAAGGCTATCAGATAATTCTCTTGCGCTAGGAAAAGATTCACAGACCATTCTGATGAATACTAAAGGAGCCCCAACTCACAAATATCCAATAAAATGGCATGACATTCCATTATGTTTAGGTAAGTGTCTCTTGAAAACTAGTTACTTGTATAATGAACCAAATGAAGAAGGTATATCATTCAATTAAGCCCTTACCTAGTTTCAGAAATCCTCCAAGGAATTAGAATCCCAAGGATCATTCTCGAGGTATCATCAGTTACTGAAAGTCTGTTTAACAGGTTGACTGTTGTGGATGACACCAGTGTCTGCTCAGATGCTTGTGTATCACGCTGCAGTAGATACTAGTGTCTTCTTGACTTTTTTTGGTTATACACCACATGACATCTGATACTACATTCCAATGTATCCCATGCCTTTAAAACCTCGCCATTCATGCATAGGGCTTGGTTTTCAGAATTTAACATTTTTTTGTAAATCCACATTTTTCCTAAATTTACCATTCTCTAGATAGGCATGTATGGTGCTGCAGAAATAGTGATGTCAGTAAATATAAATAATAGAAGTTCTTTATTGTAAATTACTTTGTACAATGCATTGCATGAAAACAAAAATTCCATCCACTAGGGGCACTGCACTTCTATTATTTTATGATTAAAATGCATGAAGGCAGTCAGTCAGCCACAGCTATTGGCCATTCTGGGTGTTCAAGGAACAAAAAGGACTGACAATTGAAGCAGCTGGAAATGTTTGTTTCTCTGCCTATTTAGCAGCAGTGGCTGTTTCATTCTTAAAAACTGACAGCTAAAAGTTGAGGACAGGGCCTGGCAAGAGGCCAACAGTTTTGTTCATCTTTTCATATTAGTGTGTAAAAGATTACTAAAAAATTGGACAACATGTTGTCTGCTGATATAAGAAGAACTAACAATCTCATCTGTCACCACTTCACTGAATTTTCGTGGAATCCAGAACTTGTGAAAATGGTAATCGGGAATGTTAAGCTGGTTCAAGTAGCTTTATGGAAATAGATAAATTAGCAGATGTTGTTGACAAAAAGCAAATGTTTTGGCAATGAATATAATTTTTTTAAA
The DNA here is from genome assembly GCA_036926305.1 of Uropetala carovei. Classification (NCBI taxonomy): domain Eukaryota; kingdom Metazoa; phylum Arthropoda; class Insecta; order Odonata; family Petaluridae; genus Uropetala; species Uropetala carovei. The sequence goes on along the minus strand of JAXCHB010000172.1, from coordinate 6,151,172 downwards.
ATATTTTGGAATAATGGAGCAACTTTCTGTCTTCTCGGAATGACTGTCCAGCAACAACTTCAGCCTGGGTTATGGTGTACACTGTTGTCTGCTCTGTAAAACATGTTATCTTTATTAAATGGTAATAGTTTGTAAATATAATTATTTTTCCATATATCACGAGTTAATGTACAACAAAATGAACAAAAATTTTAAAATTACCCTTAGCAGTCAACCTGTTAACAAAATCTCCAAGTGTAACTTATGAACTAGGGAATGAATTTGATATACTAATGTTGATATTTGAAGTTGTGAAAGCATGCATTTATATATGTAGTGTATAAATTTGTGTTAGTCATAACACCACCGTGATAGCCATCTTCAAGATTTATTACTTAAAGAGAAAATTTCACTAAATTCAGCAAAGAATTGATGGGGATAATAAGCCAATAAATAGGGATTTCTGGCAAAAATTTAACACAGCAAATGCTAAGACCAACATTGCTAAATTATACGATAATGTAAATGTGCCCATAATGAACAGTGTGCGTTGGAAGACATGGCCTGAATGTATTTGTGGGTTTTACTGAAACTGAAACAATGGAAATTCTAGAAAACCTTGTTGCCATTGCAAATGACATATGTTTTAATTAAATTGCAAAACCTAATACAGTCAAGTTGTTATAGTCTCATGGAGAGGACCTAAGCAATGAGAAACTGATGCAAATTGAACAGGAGTTAGTAATGGCATTCAAGGTTTCTATCAAATATTATTATCTACTACTATAGTTGGCTAAGCAAAGACAAGAATAGAAGATCAAGGCAATTATCTTTGAATACATTTTTTGCAAAGCCAAAGATGACAAGTGTTCAACCATTCAAAGCATTTCCTGCAGTTGAAGATTAATTATTCCTTGAGTGCATGAGATGATTTGTCTCCACCAGTAATTTATTATTAGTCTACCTCTTCTTTATTCTCTTAGTTCCAGCAGTTAATTATATGTATTGTCATAAAATAATGGAATGCACAATTTTATTTAGAATAAATTTAGGGTATATATTTATTGTAGTGTTATTTTAAACTAAATTATATATTGTTCATTTTTATTTTGAAGCTTATTTTTATTGTATCTAACTATTATGTATTATTAATATTTTATCATGAAATTATCCTTGTTATTAAAATATGAGTTGAATTAATGGGTTTTCATTATTTAATATCATAATGTGGAGGGAAAAATTTGTGTTTATGAACAAATCTCAGGTTATATAATGGAAGTCAATAGTAAAATAGGCTTTGTTTAATGTTTACCAAAATTTTTTGTCAGCGCATCACTTTCATTGACTGAGGAAAGCCTATACAATGGATGATCATAAAGTAAAAGGACTGAGAAAAAATAATAATAAAAACAATTATCTTTCATAAAATTTATTTATTACCTTTCAAAGGACTTCCTTACACCTCAATACACTTTCTCATTTTATTTTCCAGTTATCAGAGATGTGAAAAACCATTGTCTGATAGTCTGTTGAGTATACTCGTAATAGTATTGTTAAATATTTATCTGACTCAAATCTGTTACCTTAGTATTCTTTTTTAACTTCCAGGAAAAGAAAAAATTGCAAGATTTTGTCTAAAAAAACAATTGTATAATTTTTCCTGCGCTTCAGGAAACCTTTGCCTTCTAAGTACACAGGCTCCCTAGGTACTTCCATTGGCAACTTTGTAATTTCATTTCAGGATCATGGTGATAAAACTGCAACCTGTCACTAGAAAAAACTTTGTCCAAAAATGTTAGATTTCAACAAAATCTTTGTTTCTATTGTCAACAAATTACCTCTCAAGTTACTTTTTGCTCATTGTTAATGGTTTTCTGTATCCTCTTAACTGTTATCTTCTTCCAGTCTTAATCATAAACAATATCATGTATTGTGCCCTAACCCATGCACTGCACACAAAGTGATATGATGGTCATTTTTCATTAATTTATCAATTTGAATGAATCTTCTATTGATTCACATCCCTCAGAAAATTTTTTGTCAGCTGCGAATCCTCTTTGAACACATTTAATCATTTCATCGTTTGTTTTACGTAAATTATACATTTTATCACATATCTTTGTTCTGCATGTAAATCCATGATGCTTATGTCAAGCATTACTTCATTCTGTGAGCTCTGTAGATAAATTTACAATAGTATGACAGATGCCTATTGACATGAACATGCATGAGACGTGGTGACAGATTGTGACTTGGAGCAAAGTAATATCTAAATCTGGAGAGAGAAATTTAGTTCTGTTACTTTCCAATCATCCCTTGTAATTAGTCAAACAATTTTATTTTTTTTTCACCTTTAATTTAAATTAATCCTTACACAAAGAGAAACTCTTCCTAATAATTTGTCATTATTTGTGAACCCAAAGAATACCATTAACTGGTATTTATTACTTACATCCATTGATTCCAGTTGAAAGGAAAACCCTGTACTTCTTTAAAAATGTCTTTTACGTAGAAGCTTTACATTTAACTCTTGATTATCTGTGTACTGATTGGTTAGTTTTCAGCTTCTTATTCACTTTTATGACATTCTTCTGATCTTACAGCTCATGATGACCCATACCTCCTTGGAATAGTGAATGAAACTGTTGAGGTACGAACTGTGGAACCATATCTTTACATTCAGTCAGTCCAGCTTCAAAAGCCAAAGTTAATATGCTGTGTTCGCCCAGGAAAACTATTTGTTTCATCAGCGACACAAGTGTGGTGTCTCCAAGCTGTGTCAATGTCTCGCCAAATACATCATCTACTCGAAGAAAAACAGTTTCAGCTTGCTTTGAAGTTGGCGGTGAGTAATCTTTTGCACATTACTCAAGGTCGGATCCAGGCTTCATCCATTGGAGGGGGAGGGGGTAATCAGGAATGAAAAATAAACTATTTGAAAATATCAAAATTCACATATATTTTAATACAGAAAAAGGAAATATATAACTTGTTGTACAGCGAAATGAATATACCTAGTGAAACGGTATAGTCCTCGCCTGACATGCTCAGCACATAGGACAAGGTTTAAGGGTTAATTTTTTCTAGTGTTCAGAAATCATGTATCCACCCTTGCATTAACTTGGGAGAGTATTTGATAAATAATTTTCATTTCTATTAACAGAATATATCCGATGAAACCCAAGAAGAAAAGCAGAAAAATATATATCACATTCAAACTTTGTTTGCATTCGATTTATTTTCAAATAAAAAATTTCAAGAATCAATGAAAGAATTCCTTAACCTTGGCACAGGTAGGATTATAGAATTGATTTTTGTTAATAAACTCATAGATACTTGAGCCTATTTAAAGTTGATTTTCATGTTTATTGTTATTTTTATTTTCAGATCCTTGTGAGGTAATCCGTCTATTTCCTGATCTTATGCCTCAACTGTCACGGAATCAAATTAGTAAAACAGATCCTGTGAAATTGCAGGAAAAGGACCTTGAAAATGGACTCCTGGCTCTTATTGAATACCTTATTGAAGTAAGAGAGATAATGCAGTTTTTCATTCCTCAAGCTGTAGTACGTATCAAAATGAAGTATTAACAGAGGTTTTTATTTATTTTCAGGTTAGGTATAAGCTTATGTTAGACAGCAAGACTCAGAATGATAATAACCAGTCAGGTGGTAATACCAATTCTAAATCTACTGACCAGTTGCTTCAAATAATTGATACCACTCTGCTGAAATGTTACCTTAAGGTAAATGAAAAATGTGATTCAGATGATGTAGAAACTTAATTGCATGTGATATTTGTGTTGCATTTGATATTTGTGTTTACATCTTTCCTTTCTAGACAAATGATGCCTTAGTGGCTCCTTTGCTAAGGCTAAACCATTGTCACTTAGCTGAAACTGAAAAGAATCTGAAAAAGTACCAGAAGTATAGCGAACTAATTATTCTCTACCAAACAAAGGGTCTTCATCAGAAAGCTTTGGAATTGTTAAAAAAACAAGCCAACATTCCGGATTCATCTTTAAGAGGCCATGAAAAAACAGTGCAATATCTTCAGCATTTAGGTAATTTATTTCTCCATTTGAATCCTTATAAATTAACATATTGCAAGAATCTTTAATGAGCATGTCATGATATGTCTAGCCAGGGCCGACCATCTTTCTAAGGGGCCCGGATGCAAATTTCCATCTGGGGGCCCCCCTACCCCTGCCTATAGGCCATGGGCAGGGGAGCCCCCCCTATATTACATTTTTGGCTTCCAGACAAATATTTCCTTGGCATTTATAACCTTTCAAAATAATATTTAAAATAATTAATATTCTAAATTATTTAAATATAGACTTAATTGGGAATACGCACCTTTTTAAATTATACTTTAAAATTATTTATAGATTAAAAAATTAATATTCTGTTCCAAGCAAAATGTTTTAAAATGCTGAACGATGTAATTATATCTTTTAATCTTACCCATGTTAGGTAATATATTATTTCCAACACGTTAAATTCACAGCAATGTGAAATTTGCTGTTGTACAGGTGTAAAATACATTTAACATTGTGGGCCAAATCAGATGCCAATAAAATTCATTCGGGCCATACATTCTAAAATATAATAATAATTCAATTAATATTGTATATTTACTTCGGAAATAATAATAATAATAACTAGCATCCCGCTGCAGCTACGCTTGCAAATAATTTAAATAGTTCGGCCCTAGGTTAGATCTTCTTTGTTCCCTATTCATTTGACGTGTTTCCCTATTTCTTTGTCTTTCTTGTACTCTCGGCTCCCCATCTACACGGGCAATCCTATGAGCTTCTGCATCTCTTTCTCTCTTTTTCCTATAATACTCTTCCTTTGATCTCTGGCTCCTCTTCCTTACTCTGGCAGCTGTAGCTGGGCTAATAGCTCTCCTTTTCACTCGTCTATCCCTTGGCATTTTTTAATTTTCAGCGATTTTACAGCAATATATTAGAGCAATTACGTGATCACAGTGTCACAGAGTTACTCAATGCTAGTTTAATATCGCGGTATAGTCAAAGGGAAAAAATACTACTATATCGCTTGCTCAACAAGGGTTTCCCTTTGGCATTCTAAGAAACAACTAATTTGAGGCACACATTTGAGATGATTTGTACTGAATGTGTGTAAGAGCACATCTTGTAGTGGAAGACGGATTCCAAAACGGTCTATGTTTTTCCGTGTGCTGATAAAATTTTTTGACTTGCCAAGTTTAGCACACATGCCACGTATTTGCCATCCTTGTACTAGATACTACTAAACGTGTACTTGAAATGATGTTACAGACAATTATAACAATTGGAAATTTGCATCGCTCCTTTGTTTATGCATATGCCGCCATACGTGTTACAGGTAATTTTTTCGGGCGTAAAGTAAAAAATCGTTACTTTTTTAAATATGGGGCCTCCCACAAACTGGGGGCCTGGATGCTAGCCTGTGTCTAGCCCCCATAACATGTAAGATTGGGTGGAGGAAAGACAGGTTAATTAGCATGTGAGAATCTTAGTGTATTTGAGCCACTATAGAATTTTCAGCCTATTAAGTTTCGCTGTCATATTTAAATAAGTAATTTTTGTTATAGTGTATTTATTTTAACACAGCAGTGAGGATGCAATATTTTGTAACAAGTTTGTTGGTTGAGTTGTATTTCACGACTAATTAAAAACAAGTTAGGAAAGTGTACAGCATATCACAAATGTGCAGTGGAGTATTTGAAAGAAAAAATATACGTGTACGTAAGGGAAATAGCATTCTAAAGTTCTTTTCTTTGTCATAAATAATCCATTTTTTCCTATTTAAAATATTGCATGCACACACAAGGAAATTAAATGTTTGTTTGTAGGATTGTTTATGTTAGCAACAATGATGAAGTAACCATGCAAGAAATTTTCAAAGTTCAACTCGAATTAAGACATTCTCGTTTGATTTTATTAATAAAGGATACTCCTACGATAAAAATATATAGGAAAATAAATACTCTACTAGTTCTACAAGTTTTATTTGAAAAGTATTTTGATATGACCAATACTTTACAAGATGCAAAGTTCATTTTTTATCACCAGTAAATTGGTACCCCTGATTGGCTTACGTGATTTTTTTATTATCTTTGATTGTAAGCCCCTTAATAGCAAATCTGATGAAAATCCGTTTGGTAGAAGCCGAGAACGAACATGCTGATGGACGGACAGACACTCATGCTGGAAGTGAAATGTGCCTAAAAAGCCTTGAGTAACTTTTTGCTTATTTTTAGTCCATGGACCAGAGATTTTTGTACTTTTTACAGCCACAGAACCCTTATGTTTAATTTTTTCCTGGAACCCTAAATAAGAGGTGAGGTTCTAAGGATGTAAGCCAAATCGTAATTTTCACATTAAAAATTATTTGTGGACCAATTTGACTTGTAGGAAAATGAAATTTCGTACTTTCAGACATTCTTTATTTTAAGTTCTGAATTTCTACGATGATTCTAAATAATTTTAATATGTGAAATTAGAGAAGAAAAAAAATTCTGAACTTGACCAGGAATTGAACCTGGATCTCCCACTTGCCGGGTAGGTGCTTTAACCAATTAGTCTGGTTGATAGCTTAGTTGGGTCAAGCACCTACCTGGCAAGTGGGTGACCCAGATTTGATTCCTGGTCAAATTCAGAATTTTTCTCCTTCTTTAACTTCACATTTGTGATCAGACATATGCACTCATGCATATAAAGTAACATTACCATCCATTCACTCTTGTAATTTTAATATGCTACACTCACACCTGCATCAGTCCGTTGGTGCTCATTGTCATTATTTAAGGGCAGTTGCTTTTGCATTTATAATGAGTTTTCCAATTCAAGCACTTCACATTGTCACTTGAGGATAGTCTTAAATTCATCAATCAAATGTTTAAATTTCAATAACATGATACTTCTAGGTACTCAAAGGCTAAAAAGATAGTAATGGAGAGAAAAATAATATGGGTGTTAATGGGTTAATCAGCTGGAGAAAATAAAATTCCTGGATTCAAACCCTTGATCTTATGGTGGAAGATGGCTTACCTAAAAGGTTCAAGAGATAGATCCCTGTATATCAAAAATGCAATCGTGCTAACCACTCTTGTGGTATTCCACTAAAGGTCCCACCAAATCCTTTCCAGACAGGAATGTTCCAGAGAAACACACAAACGGATCTTGGGTATTATAACGATGGATGGGTGTCTATTGACTGGTAATTTCATGTTGATGAGAAATATGTATATTAATACCATTTACATGCAGAAAACATATGATGTGGTTTTGTTGTTTTTGTAGCAGTAGTAGTTCCTTCCAGTTAGGAAAGAGTAGCAAGTGTGTGCAATGTATATTGTACCTATTTTTCATTTAAATCTATCCACCAGAAATACATCTGAAATTCACATAACTGTAAATGAGATAAATATTGTATTTAATATGAGTTGCTAGAATGCTGATTAAATTTTCTTTACCATTTTTAATGGTTCTGTGTATTGTAAACTACAGGTTTCGAGTGCCAGTAGAGTGTTTTAGTGTTCTTTGATAAAGAGATAGTGAGGCAAATATTTTTGTTTTTGGTAGAGTCAGATCACTTGTAGTTTTCTTCAGTTAATACAGGTATACCCCAATTTACATAGGGGATGCATTCCTGGAAAGTGTGACGTAAATCAAAGCAGTTTTTCTCGTGAGAATAATTGACATTAAGAGGGATGTGTGAAGGAGTTAAGGATAGTTTGATACAACCGATTGCTGTAACCCATCAACACTGGCACTAGATATGTACTCGTCATATTAAGTTCAAGTTCAGACAGGAAAAAAATGCAGATAATAGATTCTCCATCCAAGTAAATGGAAGTGTTGCAGATCAGGGTCACCCGCAATAGGATGTCGACACTGCCGCATTTCTAATACGAATTTTGGACATAGCCGTCTACCCACATGAGGTATTCTCCTTGCAATGGCATTTTTTTGTTATCAGGAAACATGTACTTAATCAATGAAGTATAAAAAGTGTCTATTCTTTAGGATTATAATGTTTAAGAATGTAGAGTCAGAATTAATAAAGTGAATTAAAATTACTGTATATTCCAGCGTATAAGTCGTCCTTTGAAGCCTAAAATTTTCCCTAAAATTTAGAGTCGACTTATATGCTGAACATAAAAATGTGAACCTTAAATTACAAATGAATAACATCGATATTTACGAAGACCCAGTGTCGTGCCAGCCTATGGGCGCAAGGGTTGCATCGCACTCGGGCGGCAACATATCAGGAGTGGCAATTCATGGGTGGAAGCAAGAATATATCTTAATTTTGTGTTTTTACGAACGTACAAACGTCCTTTACATTCCGCTGTGTTTGTAAACTCATGTCATAGAGCGCCTTCTATAATAAAGTACTTTTACATAAATAACAAGGTGATTTGTATACGAGAAAGTTTGCACAATGTGTTTTGCACAATTTATTTCTTAGATTAAATACAACTTTTAATCTAAAAAATTCAAAAAATCTGGGCCAGGGTGATTTTATATGTCTGTAAGAGGGGGAATAAACTGCTTGCACCCAGGCGGTAAATATGCCCGGTGTGGGCCTGCAAAGACTTGATCTTTCGGTGGAGCTGATCGCTATGTTGAATCAGCTGTTCCAGTGCTTGCATTTTATGACATTTATTTTAGAATATTTATAATAATTGATTTTAATACTGTATTTACTCATGTAATCTGCATCCTCGTGTACCACGCTCACCCCTGTTTTTGGACCAATTGGAGGAGAAAAAAATAAATTCGTGCCTTAATAAGTTGACATCTACAGCAGCGGAAAATTAGAAAAAAAATCAAAAAAGTGTGGGGATTACTCGTAGATTTGTTCTCTCAATGGTTCCCTCTAAGCTGCGCGACTGCGTGGCCACGCAGCAGTTTTTGAAGTGCCGCCCACTAACTTTTTCAAGCGTGAATGATTGCATCTTAGAATATATTGGAACAGAGCCACGTCAACCCCGGTGCACATCCGTACACTAACGTCATTTAGGCGTGCATAGCGATATCCATTCTCCCATGGATGAAAAAAAATTAGAGGGAACTATGGTTCTCTCCCGGGTTAAAGGAGCGTCAGCGGCTCCCAATGAATTCAGAGAATACATATACCAGATGCCAACTTATTCCGTCAAAAAGTGTAGGTAGAAACTGACAGTAAATTTTTAATGACAGATCAGCTTTTTTTGAGTATCAATAATAAGCTTAAAACTCAATAAAAAGGTACAGCTTTAATATTATAAAATATTACGTCATGTCAATGTTGAAGATGCACCAATGGCAGTATAAACCGCACGTTTAAACCCTAAACGTTTCTTGGTCGTGTAGATACATCTAAACTTCGTAGAATTCTTCGTCTTTTGCGAGTATAAACGTAGACGCAAAAGTGTTGCAGTAAATTTACTATCGGAACTCGCAATTTTTAAAACTTGGTCAGAAATTTTCATGTATGACTCAGTCTCATTTCTTACTGACATTTTGGAAAATAAGGTGTGTGTGGTACACATTTGCGATATTTTATTGAATTTCATCACCATAGAGATCGATTGCTATCATTAGGTATAGTTCATTTCGATGGTATTATTAGCAGCTGACATCAATCGAATTATAGGAAACTTTATTTAGTGGTTCAAGCTCTCCAAGAATAACAGTTTCTTATTGGTTGAAATTAAAACATCTTTCACATGGAATGATCAAAAAGAATAGCACAGACTCAAAACAGTATTTATATATATTTTTATTATTATGTTTATTTCTGTTTTGTTAAAATTTGGATTGTATATGACTTTGATTTTGTCTGAAAACGATTTCATGAGAAGTATGTTTAACTGAAAAAGTGGAGGTCAACTTATACGATGAACATATGCCTAATCATGTATTTTCATTCAAAAAAGCAGGGGTCGACTTATACGGTATTAAAATTGTTACCATGTCAATATTTTTAGTTTCTTTAATACTAAATACTTTTATAGAATTTTTAGAAAATTATAATTTACCTAATCAGATTCAGCATGAAATTTACTACAAGAACATCATAATTTCATTTAAATGACATTCACCATAATCATGACAAATTCTACATGGGGAGACTAGTAGTTGGACGTTGTATGATTCTCCAGTCTGCTCAGACATGAAAAAATCGCTCCTGTGTCCAGATGTTATGATCGTTTCACACAGAGGTGTTGTCCTATCTAAAAAAGTTGGCATACACTCAAAGAAACATTTGGTTAGGTGTATATCCTTGTCTTATGAATCAAGAAATTTTGGTATTCAACAGGTTTTAAAATCTTCAATTTATAAAAACTCGTTGAAAACTTTTAGAATAGGGGAATAGAATAGAAAACAATAAAATAGTTTATATAATTGGGGTATACATGTACTTTAATACTGCTATTAGTGTTTTCAAGTCCAATCTTTTTAGTTTTGAATGATTTTCATAATATCCTATACATTGACTCTGCTATTTTACACTTTAAATTATTACTTTATTTTCATAAAATTACAGGAAAAGATCACATTAATCTGATCTTTGAGTTTGCGGGATGGGTCCTGGAGTCACATCCAGAGGATGGACTTAAAATATTTATTGAGGACATGCAGGAAGTGGAACAGTTACCTAGGCCCCAAGTACTTGATTACTTGCTGAGAACTCAAAAATCTCTCGTCATCCCTTATTTGGTAAGTAATACATAAGTACTTGGACAAAAATTGATTGTCTTCTCCTTGATTTTGACTTTTCCAGGAACTTCTTTTAGAATCATAAGCAAATCATATGAAATTTTTTGGACAATCACTTTCAGGAGCATGTAGTGATGCAGTGGGAAGATCAAAATCCTATCTTTCACAATGCATTAGTTCATCAATACCAAGAAAGAGTGCAGCAGCTGATGATTGAGACTGAAAAAGACACGACTACAAAAATGGCAGAGATGAAGGATGAAAAACGAGTTGGAGAATTGTCGGACTCACAACATTCTGGAGATATAAATGTTAATCGGTCTCAAAGTGTACCTCCTGCAGGCAAAGAATCAGGAGAGCTTGGCCGAGTGCGGAGGAAACTTCTTTCATTTCTAGACAATTCATCCCGTTACACACCAGAGACAGTGCTAGTCCAATTTCCTTATGACTGTACGTTTGTCTTAAAAATAAGTAAAACATATCACAGTCCTTGCCTCTGTGTATATTATAATTTTTGACAAAATTTTCTGGCTAATTATATATACATTTTCATTTATCTCATTTGATATATTGCAGGCTATATACTGTATTTACTTATGTGATTGTTCCACTTTTTTACTTTCTCCATACGTAGTAATTTACTGCAATATGCTTGTGTTTACATTTATATTCGCAAAAGACGAAGAATTCTACAAATTATACGCGTATCTATACAACGCAAATTGTTAGGGTTTAAATGCCTGGTTTATACTGCCATTAGTGTATCTTCAAGATCACATTTTGACAATTGAGATGACAATATTTTTATAATATTAAAGATGTACCAATTAAATGAGTTATACACGAAGGCACGTTATACACGAGTATATATGGTAATTTCATCTTATAGGTGGGATTGATGTAAAATTGATAGTGTATGTTAAAAATGAAAATCTGACGAATGATTTTATTTAAAAATGAACTAAGACTGCTTTATTGACAAATTAGATTCACATAGATTAAGTTATATGATAAAAATATTATTTTTCATGTTCATTTACAGGTCTTTTTGAAGAAAGAGCCATAGTTCTTGGAAAACTTGGTCGCCATGAGCAAGTTTTGTCTATATATATTAGTATTCTTCAAGATATACAACAAGCAATAAGCTATTGTGAAAAAACTTATCAGCAAAAAGCAGAAGGCTATGATGAGGTGAGTCTAGATTTTATTTAATGATCAAGTCACTGTTGAGTAATTTCTGTTTTACTATAAAAGTCCTTGTATCCTATGATCCTTGGACTTCAATTAGGCCCGAGTCAATTAAAACGTTGACTGCTATGGCAGACACTGTTGTCTGCTCACATATGTGCCTACAGTACCATGGCAGACGTATTATCTCTTATAAAGTGTTGGGTGACTGCTGCTGCAGCTTTGCAATGCATCCCATGCATAGTTGCCTAAATAAATTTGAAAATGTCGCTAAATCCACCCTAAAAAGTAGCTAAACTCAAAGAAAATGTCGATAAAAAGTCGTTAAAAATAAAATAGTCCATAAGTACTTCAAATAATTCTTATTAATCTAATTAGTAATCTTAATATCTATTTTATAAATGAATATCAATTAAGATAACTTTTACTTATTAGTATTATGTAACGGAAAATTTTTGCAAGACTTTTATTAATAAAAAATGGAATAGATATTAACATATATAGATCAAGCGTATTTTATAAGTAGAATAATAAAATACCGTATAAGATGCAAGGAGATTTTCTTCCTCATATTCAATGATTTTTTATATATCTGCACACAGGGGCGGCTCGAATAATTTTGGCGCCCTGGGCGATATAGCACTCTAGTGTCTCCCTCCATAAATGTTTGTTGAGATAATTACAAAGTAAATGTTAATTTATTCATCGCTTATATTATATAAAAAGGAAAAAAGAATGATGTCGTAAATATTGCAGCCTGTTCGGCGATATCAATCGGTATCCAATATTTATTTACTTGCAAGTAATGCATATATAGATGGTAGAAATAGTTCTCCGAAGATTTTGGTGCCCTGGGCAGCTGCCCGGTTCGCCGGTACCTTGCGCCGGTCCTGCCCGCACATGGCAAGCATTCGTTCCTAGAATTTGGTATCAGTCATTTATTTATCATTTAACGGTGAAAATGTTGCGTTACCTTGTCAATATCATTACGATATAATAAATCAATTTATAAAAACTTACATTCGTCCTCATTTTTAATAAGGGGAATAAAACTTGGAACAAAGTGATCTTCATTTAAGAGGCGGACGTCCAATAATCATCAAAATCCCCATCGACTTACAATTAGTATTTAAGGTGTTACAGAATACCTACTCTAATTTTAAAAAAAAAACATTTTTTCTGTAATTTAATTAGGTTTTATGATGTATTCGTCAACGTAAATTATATTGAGATCTTTCTATATTAGTTTAAAATGTCTTTCAAATATCATAACTGGGGAAGTAACTGGAGAAATATTTTAAGATTTATTAAAACTTTTATAGATTTTAATAAAGCTATCATAAAATTAATGTTTGGTTTATGTTGTATATTGCATGTATTTCTGCTTACATAAAGCAATATTTAAATTTGTCACTATATTAGTAGAAAATCGAAAAGTTAACATGTCGCTAAACACTAAAAAATGTCGCTAAAGGAAGTAAAAAGTCACTAAATCTAGCGACAAAGTTGCTAAATTGGCAACTATGATCCCATGCATCTGCTATGGCCACACAGTTCACACATAGGCCTTTGTTTTTGGAATTTTACATAAGAGTTATTTCACAAATGCATGGAAGGTGCTACAGATATAACTATTATCTACAGAAAAATTGAAGTTTTATATTTACAATTAATCCATACAATACATCATTACATACATTTCAGTAGTGGAACAGGAACTGTTATGCTACCTCCCTACACTAGCAGTTTCTCCACCTGAAAGGGACACTTTTATTAATTTATTACAGAAATATGTGGGAGATCTGTAGCTATTGGGTGCTAAAGGAACAAAGAGGGCTTGCAATCAAAGCGTCAAGGAAAATATTTGCTACTCTGCTTAATTTGCAGCAGTGGGTGTTTTGTGCTTCAAAAACAGGAGTTGAGTGGTGTCTTGGCTGATGTGCAGGGATAACATGAATTGCTGCAGTTTATTTATTACTCCTTTTCCTCTCAATGGAAGACACCATTGTTTAAGAAAGAATTTTGTACTCCAGCTTGTGTACAGTAGTGACTGGTCTGCACTGTGGCAAGCATCAGAGTCCGTTCTTTAAATTTGTGCTATTTTAACATATATGAGCATTTTGCAAATTGAACTATTTTTCCATATCTATAATATATAGACGCTTCTTACATAAGAGAATATAGGATATAGGAGGATGCAAATTATGAGGCACTTCCCTATGTGCTAGAGACTTGAAATTTTGCATGTATGTAGGCCTAGTGGCAAAACCGATGAAAAAAATAAAAAATGTTAAAAATGTTTATTTTTTGGCCATTAAAAAAATCTCAAAATTAAACAAACTGAGGAACCTGTGGCTGGGATGGACCAATGTGGTGCCAAGAGGAAGCTTTATCAAAATTTAAACTGGTGAACCTGCAGCAAGGCTACACCAATGCAGCACCAAGAAGCAGCTACACAAGGCAGTCCATTCTGCGCTGTGTCAACCCGTGGTTGTTTTTACCCCGTTATTCAGAAAGACTGAAATGCTTGCAGAATGCAAGCACCGTCTACTATTATTAGTAGTAAATACACACCAAAATTACTGGATAGCCTCAGAACAAAAAAACAGAAAATTTTCCTTACCAGCCAACTTTGTGATAGGTGAACCACTTCAGAATAAACCAAAAATAAATTTTTTACTAAAATAAATGTTGTATTCATGCAATTAAATTTTATTCGTGACTTAGTTCACATATCTCCATATTGGTGTATAATTTCCATTCTTTCTTTACTACAATTCAGTGTGAGACAGGAATAGTTTTTCCTTCTTTCATTTTGTATTTAGACTATTCCCAAACAACTTATTTTTACTCAGCTTAGCTTTTCAACCATTTTCCTTTCAAAATTTCCCTTCTTTTAGCAATTAGCAGCACAAAATTTGTGCAGTTTATCTATGCCTTTAAAATACTTACTAGGGCCATCTTCCCAATTTCATCCCTACAACAAGTGCTAATGCTAGAAATATCCTGTAACTTTTGTCATATTATCTCTGCATATTCCCTACTGTAAATACATTTGAAACTTCAACATATCTCCTGTTATTTTTTATGAATATAAGTACACTTTTATTGGGTTTTTATTGTTATGATGAACATTGTTGTTTGGCATGAGATTTAATTGGTTATTTTCTAGAAGTTATTGTTCAGAGCTCTTAAATAAAAAAATATGAAAAGCCAATTAGTTTGGTTATTTTACTTTTTATGTTAAGATGAAATGATTATAAAGTATTTGTATCTATTAATTTATCTAGAAAAAGTTTAGACAGACTAATTATTGTAAATTAACTCATTTTTAGAATAAGAAAATATGAAGTAAGCCTGGTAGGAGCATGAATTAAATTTTTTTAATGGAATATATTCACTTTTTATTCTAAATAGGTGTATGTAATATTGATAAAAATGCTCATCAGCCCACCTGAGAGTTGGATTGTTGGAGTGCAACCTACAAAGTCACCTGAGCCTAATCTTGAAATGGCCCTAGATCTCTTGGAGAAGAATGCCTCTAAAGTTAATCCTATTAAAGTGAGTCATGCTTATTTAGGGTTTTAGTGATAGAATTTCATCCTTAAGTTTGTCATTGTCTTTCTTTGTTGATCATCATATAGAACAACAATCTAAGAGGTGATCTTCAGTCAAGGTAATATTATAAAAATGTTGCTAAAATTATATTGTTTTGGGAGACATTTTAAAAAATGATATAGATTTTTGATTGATTGCAATGTAATCATGAACTTTTTTCCATTGTGTATGAATTATCACTGAAGTGCTAGTCTTGATTTAATGTACTGATTTTCTTCATGTATTGAAGATAATAGTTCAGTATCTGATTTTTTCAAAATTAAGAAAAAACTTCACCATACGAAGCAGATTTTCCAAAGAACTTACATTAAAAATGTTGCAACACTGAATGGCTACAACACTTTCCTTGATCTACTATCAAAAAGACAAGACAACAAACTAAAATTTGACATATACCAAAAACCTACACATACAGACAAATACATACCTAATGATTCTCACCATCACATTTCACATAAGTTAGCAACTTTCTATTCCATGATACACAGACTCCTACATATATCACTTTCCAAAACAGATTTTCCATAAGAACTTACATTTAAAATGTTGCAACTCTGAATGGCTACGACACAAAGCTTTGTACGGTTAAGGAGTTTTTTCATAATTTTGAAACATCCATCCCACCGTAGTCTCCAACCCTTTTTAATTATCAGTATCTGATTAGAAAATAAAAATTTTGGTTTGTTTGTTCCTATGTAAAAAGCTTATTACTGCTTTCTCATTCTCATTGTTGTATAATTGAGCTTCAGTTATCTGAATATAATGGGTATGAACATAGTTTAGATTATCAATTTGCACAGATCATTATTGTTATGAAATATAATAATAGATGAGTTAGATTACATAGGTAACATATATTGCAGCGAATAAGTCGACCTTTGAAGCATAAAAAAATTTCCTAAAACTTACAGTCGACTTATACTCCAAATATAAAATGTGAACTTTAAATTATAGATGAATGACAACAATATTTACTAACACAGTTGATCTTTCGGTGTAGGTGATCGTCATTTTGAATCAGCTGCTCCAGTGTTTACATTTTATGACATTTATTTTAGAAGATTTAAAATAATTAATTTTAATATTGCATTTAATCACGTATCCCGCACTCCCATGTACCATGGGCACCCCTATTTTTTGTCCAGTCCGGAGGGAAAAAAATAATTTTGTGCCGGAATAAGTTGATGCCTGTGGTGGCAGAAAATTAGAAAAAATCAAAAAAGTATGGGAATTCTCTGTAGGTGTGTTCTCTCCTGGGTTAATGGAGCATCAGCAGCTCACAATGAAATTCGGCTAACAGATACCAGATGCCAACTCATTCTAGCAAAAGTATAGGCAGAAATTGATAGTAAATTTTTAACAACAGAGCTCCTTACTTTCAATAACAATAATAAACATAAAACTTACCTTACCTTAAAAGGTACAGCTTTAATATTATAAAAATATTATGTCATCTCAATCTTGTAGATGCACCAACAGCAGTATAAACCGTGCATTTAAATGTTTGCTTGGTCATATAGATACACGCATACTTCATAGAATTCTTCGTCTTTTGTGAGTATAAACTTAGACACAAGTGTGCTACAGTAAATTTACTATCAAAACTCGCAATTTTTAAAACTTGGTCAGAAATCTTCATGTATGGTGTGCAGTCACATTTTTTACCAGCACTTTGGAAAAAAGGATGGGTGGGTAATCAAATTATTGGAAGCTTTATTTAGTGGGTCAAGCTCTCAGAGAATAACAGTTTCTTATTGGTTGAAATTAAAACAGCTATCACGTGGAAGGCTCAAGAATAATAGCATGGACTCTAAACAATATTTATATGTTTTTATTATTAAGTTTATTTCTGTTTTGTTAAAACTTGGATTGTACAGGATCTTGATTTGGTCTGAAAAAAATTCATCAGAAGTATTTTTAAGTGAAACAATGGGGGTCAACTTATACAATGGACATATGCCTACTCAAGTATTTTCAAGCAAAAAAGTCAAGATTGACAAATACATTGGGTCGACTTATATGCTGCAATATACAGTAATTTATGTTATTTTAATTCTATTCAAAATAACATTTGATTATATGTTGTACTAGACTATCACCATTATTTGGTTGGCAAATCTTAATGCTGATATTTTCCACTTGAGTAGAGAATGATGTTTGAATAATTGACATTCAGATAACTTAGAGTCTATAGTATGACCAAATCATGTGTGTTATCATATCTTGTTACAATGATGTTTTCAATTATGTTTCTTTGTAGAATTTTAGGTGTTGAACACACCTTTTAATTTTTCAGGAAATATTTATTTATTGGTAAGAATTCAGAGACAGCAAAGGCCAACTATACTGAATATCATAACAAGAACAACAAATAACAACAATAACAAGGACGAACACACACGACCATGCCCTCGGCAGGATTCGAACCTGCGACCCTAGCAGTGGGAGCTAGACACGCTAACCATCCCTCTACCAAGGCCGGCAAAAATTCCTTTAAAATGAAAATACCTAGTTACTTTTGTTTCAATTCCAAATGCTATAAATTGATAACATCAAGTGGTTGTATTCATTATTATATTTTTAATTGAAAAATTTTAGTGTGTAAACTGGGCACAAAATTTTTCCCTACTTTCAACTGGTGGAGAGTTTTATTTGAAACAACTAATCTCTTAGATATAAAATGAATTTGAGCCCACAGAAAACAAAGAGGATTCCTATTATCTATATATTACTTGGAACTTTCACTTTTATTAGGGTTCAGAGATTGCCTTACAGTTAATGCAATCATTGGGGTCACATAGGTGGCACACGCATGAAAGGTGGCACCATTTATTATCATAGAAAATATTATGATGTTCTTATATTTACAAGGAATGTTTTCATTACATTATTAAGAAATAACTTGTATTTAGTAAGCACATAATGTCTGTTGCAAAGAATCCTCTGCATTATAGATTATAATTTGCAGTAAACCAAACTAACATGATGCCAAAATGTCTTGAAATGACCATACAAGTATGTGTCTAGACAGTTTTGATTACCAAGTAAAAAAAATTATGCTTAAGTGGATGACTACATGCTGTGCTACAGTTAGGAAGTTAATACAGGCAGTCCTTGACATCCGTACATAATGCGTTCCTGAAAACGTGTACAGAAGTCGAATGTATGGATGTCGAGCAATAGACTTACATGTAATGATGGGGGTTCCGTTCCCAGAGAGCCAAAAAATATTATAAAATCTCTAATTATGGTATAAATGTTTAGTTTTTTGAGCAGGGGCCTTTTAGTCACAATCGTTGATTTTATAATAGAGAGAGATAGGGCAAAATGCAATAAAATATTTAAATAATTGCACAAATAAACACTGCTGTACAGACAAAAATGGTGACGCAGCGGAAACTGGTGGCTGGCAACCAGCACCACTCGAAATATTCCTTTGTCATTTCTATGACACATGAAAGTCCGAATTCGGCGTACGGAAGGTGGTTTAGGGATGTCAGTGTATGCGAAGCCTTCATTATTACATAAATTAGGTAATTAAAAGGTAGTTATTCAATTAGAAGTACAGGCGACTCCTGAGTTTCGATCATTCAAGATTCGATTAATTCGAGTTTTTGATCCAGCCGATCGAATTGGGAGCTACTTTACGCGGAATCATTTTCGCAGAGGAATTGATTCCGACCAACCACGCGAGGTTTAGTTTTGGTGTAGACATAGTTATATCTGCTCTAATTGTTTAATTTGTGTTGATTTCACTCTTTTTTCTGTTAATCTTTTATTTAAATTTATTTATTTTATTGACTTAATTATAAATTTATCACTTGACATGGCATCTAAAAGGAAATGTAATAGTGATAATGTAAGTGAATCAAACAAAAGAGTGCATAAGACTCGTAGTTATGAAATTAAATTAGAAATTTTGAAGCGTGTTGAGAAAAGTGAAAGCCATACTGAAATCGCACGATCGTTGGGAATGTGTCGTGCAACTATTAGCACTTATGTGAAACAGAAGGAGAAAATTCTAGAACGTGATAAATTCAGGTAATTTGATAACAACAATAAACAGTTCCCCACCCAATAGCTCCTCTTCTTCCAACTAAAATCTTCCAACTTCTCAATTAATAAACCAAGTCCAGTAAGCGCAGTTGAAAAAGATTTAAGCTATGAAAATATTTTTAATTTTATTGTTTCTTTATTCTTAAGTTATTTTGTGCTTTTTTAATAACTTTTATATTAATTTTGCTGCGATAAATAGTTGTATGTATAGATAGATGTATGCAGGTATGTTATCTAGTTCGCACGAGTCATTTGTAACAAACGACTAGCGCGATCCGGACCGGGCTGTCTACACAGCATATTGCATACATCTATCTTTGAAGTTCGAAACAAAAATTTATTTTTTTCTTTTTAGTGCAAAAAATAAGTTATACATTTAAAATATTTATTATATAATTTATTCATAATTTAATATTGTTGTATTAACATATTAGTAATGTTATTTTATCTTTATAGAATGTGAGGGGAGACTTTTTCCCAAGATGCGGGAACGTATCCCTCAATTATAACATGCAAGTATATGGAAAAACGGCGTTCGACATTCAATTATTCGAGATTCGAACACGTTTTCAGGAACGCATCCCCAACGAAACTCGGGAGTCGCCTGTATAGTTATACATTTAAATGCTTTCCCTTAACTTTCATGAAGATAGAAATCGTATGGAAATGAACTAAAGAAAACGCACTATATTTTAAAAGGAACTGAAGGTAGCGCTACAGGAACTAAAAAATTCCAACTCGCACATTACACGATACATAGGATAAAAGCAAGATTTTTAGGCGAAAAATAAGGGATCGTATATTACATGGGATCCCACAATACACGAGTATATACGGTACTTTGTGATTAATGAAACTTATTCTGTGATTTGTGACTACATTGTGATTACCAGCTGTAAATAAATAAATTATTATCATTATTAAAGTGCGAGTTGTACGAATGTCGAATGCAAGAAAGTCGAGGACCGCCTGTAGTGCACATGCAAAATCCCTCTTTTTTTCATTAAAGCATTTTGCTATTTTCATAGTGTTTTGTAATATTGCCTAATCATGGTCCCAAAGAGAGTGATGATTGAAGTGAAAGAAAAGTCGGTAAAAAGGGCATACTTTAATTTGGTAATTTATTAAAAGTGTTGGCTTGGCTGACATTATGTGATAGCTCAAAATGTTTGTTCGTCAGCTGATGTATGAAAGTCCGAATTTGGAGTACGAAAGGCGGTTTATGGGCAAGAATTTATAATGTATGAGAGAGCGAATTGTACGGATGTCGAGGACTGCCTGTATATCAATTTAGATTTAAAATTATGATTGTCATATTGTATATTTAATTTACTTTCAGTTTATTTTAATTTTATATTGTAAATTTTTTTTGCAGGCTTTGAATATTTTACCAGACAGCGTTCCTCTTTGGAGGGTAAAGCAATTTGTGGAAACAAGCCTCAGAAACAAACTTAACGATAGAAGAAAAATGCAGGTTTTGAGAGGTCTTCTTTCTGCAGAACATTTACAGGTAAAATTTACTAGAACAAATAACCTGGTAACACATTAAATATATACATATATAACTGTGGTTTAGGTTCTTTTAAAAATGAAACATAAGTTATTAAAATATGCTCAAGTTTTATCAATGCAAACAACTTTTTCCGAAATAGAAATACTTTTAGTACATAAGTTATTAAAATATGCTAAAGTTGTATCAATGCAAACAGCTAGCAAACAACTTTTTCCGAAATAGAAATACTTTTAGTAATATTTTCTGCAAAACCTATACATAATGGCACTACTAAATAACCATTTCCTATTTCTTACAAATAAAAAATTATTTAAGATCTAAATTATTATATTCTACCTACATTATCTGAGATAATATGTACTGTGAAATAATTGAAATAATCATTTCTGTAGTTTCATAGTGAAAAATACGAAAAATTATATCATTCCACTGGGAAAATAATGAAGTTTTTTCCATGATTTTTTCTTTACAAATAAACTGATCAAAGTATCGTAATTTATATCTTTAGCAACATCGTGCTCAATAAATAAAATAGATAAATTATTTGTTTTATTTTGAGACAAGCTATTTCTCAGTTTTTTTTACTCTTTTTAGTACAAAAAATGAGTGCTCCCCACTTGCATTGCTAATTGGCATCGTTAACATTTTTTAAAGGATTCATTCCACATTAGGGAAAGTAGATCATAGACCACTGATACGTATCTGTTGGATTTGTTATATTTTCTTCTTTGGCAAATTTTAGAAATTGTAGTACATACCTTGCTTGCTACTATGAGTACAGTTGGTCTTCTTATCTTTCAAAACGGTCATATAGATCCCGATGAATTTCAAGGAAGGATGTTTACATTCATTAGGCCAAGTGGTTGGCTAGATAGATGCAAACAATAAGTGTCATGAAGATCTTATAAACAACGCCGGTCAGCTAAGTGTAGAATAAGAACGTAAAACAAATGAAGTGGCAAGACTGCTTCGTCCACCACTTAAATTTTAATATATCAAAATTGCGGGGCTGGGATGTACAGCAATCTCCAGTGCCAATTCGCTATTTAAAAAACCAACTACATCTACATCGGCCAGACAGGGAGAAATTTTATTACTAGGGCCAATGAACACAAGCATGCTTTCTCCATCAAATCCGACACTTCTCATTTTGCTAAACATCTGTTCGAAAATAACCACTCCTCTGACTTCACTCCAGAAATTATCCACGTCGAACGGAAAGGTTTTAGGCTTAATCATCTTGAACAGTTGGAAATTCTTTTACATGTGAAAAACAACCAACATACCACGTTCATCTCTTACTCCCTACCTTCCCCCTCCGTTGCCCCCCCCCCCCCCCCCCCCCTTTGTCTATATATTTCGCTGCTTCACCCACTTCCCTCACCTGATGATGACTATGACTAGTCGAAACATGTCGTAACTTTTATCTTTTGACTTGTGGAGCTTTTACCAATTGTTTTTATAGTTTTTACCGTTTTATGGTTTTACTGTTTTACGGTTTTACTGATTTTATCAAATAAAAAACCAACCTTTGGTGAGGTTCCCCTTTTGATAAGGCCTCCTTTTCGATGAGGCCCCCAGCTAGTGCCTCATGCATCTGTGCATAAATCTGCCTCTGTGTTCACCGGAGTGCACCCAACACTTGGTGGTGAGCCGGTATGTACTAGCGAGGCATTAAATTTAAATTTCTTTCTCCTAACAAATTTTTGGAAAAATGCATTATTTTTTTAAAATACAGGTATACCTCGGTTATTGAAGTAGATGCATTCCACAGCAGCACTTCATTAGCAGAGGTATAAATTACATAAGAAAGGTAGAGATGCATTGTAGGGCTTCAGAAAAGGGGGTTTTAGTACCAAAACTTCAGCATATAATAAAAGAAAGGCACAAAACTGCTGGTAAACATGCCATGAGCATTTTTTAATTTTGAAAGCTACAATGAGTATTCAAACAAAAAGACAGGGTTTTTCTGGGGTTAATTTTCTCCTATTTTGCATCAGTGGTAGTGTAGATGACAGGGGCAAAATGGAGGGAAGATGGACTCGTATTATGACTTCAGTCTTTGTTTCTAAAGAAATAGACTTACGCTGCACTTTTTGCTTATTGAACCCACTTTCACTTGAAGGAAGTTTGGAGGACATACTGGAGTAATAATTGACTTGATCACAATAAAAAAATAGTAAAAATGTTAAATGAATGTGTCCCTTCAATACAAAAATGAGAGGTTTCTTAAGCTATCACACTCAGAATTGGCTACTTCGAATTAAAGAGTCATTCAACTCATTCTCATGGTACTTCATATATTTATAGTATAGATCAGGATCAAGAATATGGTAAAAACATTCTAATTCAGTAGCTGCAATGTTGCAAACATATGATACTATATTAGCGAAGCCTTGAAATTTAAGTAGCACCTGTATCAATTCCTGTCTCGGCCACCTGAACCACATAACACGCATATACTACTTTGCAAAATTTCTGACTTTTTTGAATTTTCACTGCAAAGTTTCTGTCTTCGTTATAAAGGAGCTTCATTATCAGAGGCTTCATTAAGTGAGGTATATCTGTAGCTGGTTAACTGGATTTTCAGATAAGTAGAATCTGGATAAAAGGTTCTATACTGTATTTACCATTGGCAGTGGCTGTGATCCTTATTGTTCCAAATCTATTGAGATGATAACAGTTAGGCAAGATAAACAAGTTCAGTCATTTCACAAAACTTTATGCCTTGAAATTACTGTTACCAAAGAAATAAATCTCCACATAATATATTTTAATTAAGTTTTAATATTAGTGAGTGGAAAATCAAGGTTTAATTATATGCTGCTGTATACAGTTTTTTATAGTTTACTATTATGTGAGAGTGATTTATTTTTAAGGAAAATTTTAGGTAAACAAATGAAAAGCACTTCACAGAATAGTATATTGAAACAAATTTATACATTACCCATTAAAATTCTTGATGCCGTCACATTTTTTATTATATTTTCTCTTGTGCATTCAATATTTTAATCTCAAAACATGGTACATATTAATCTATTTGGGGCATGTAAATCATTTAGTCTGCAGCAGTTAAATTTTAGGTGGTTATCATGAAAGATAGTGGCTTAAGCCTCGAATAGTATATACTCGGATGATGATGATTGACAAAATTTATTCTTCAGGTACAAGAATTAAGGTTGCACCATGAATCCCAGAGCATCGTGATGACTGAATTCAATGTTTGTCCAGTTTGCAAGAAGAGGTTTGGTAATCAAAGGTAAATGTTTCCTTTTATAGTGCAAGAAATTTAAAAAATGCATTTGCTAAATGATTTTTTATTTTTTCAGTGCTTTTGCCAGGTATCCTAATGGAGACATTGTACATTATTCTTGTCAAGAGAGAAGAACATAGTCTCTGTTGACAGAAATTAATACTCAAGATGACTATTTAATTGCCTGATGGGTCGTTTTCCAGAAGCTTGACATCTGATTTAAATGACCTAGAATTATGTTTTTCTGTAGATAAACTATGAAATTATTTCCACTTTTATATTCAGAATGTATATGATGTAATTTTTCAAAATTAACGAATTATAATGAGTGATAAGTGCCACTATAACTTATGTATAAAGTATAATTAATAAAACCATATTGTTATTGCTATCTTTTATCAGGAAAGATGAATTGATTAATCCTTTAAGTGCCTCTGTTAAGTGGTCTTTTGTACCATTATTATCCCTGCCAGTTATTTTCTAAAAGATGATAAAAAAAAGTCACCACTTTTTCACATAAAAAGGACTATTTTAACTTCGGCATTTTATTCTTCTTTTGGCTTATGGTCTTTATGTTCCAACATTCAGGCAAATTTGAAGAGGATGATCCAGATAAGCAATGCGGTTTTGAGGTAGCCAGAGTAGTCAATGATGCCATGTGTTGCTATCATCAGCTTTTTATAAAAAAATGAGCTGATTAAAATAACAATCACTTGAATAATTCTTGAAAGAAACGAAAAATGCTTCTGAATTTGATGTTTACCTATCTGAACGTCAAAAGCAGATAACGTACTGCCCATAATTCCCTTTGATCTCCCAAATAACTAAACCATGACAGCAAGCAACTATTACCATTAAATATTACAAATGAAACTAGTTGCATTTATCATTTTTGCAGAATAATATTAATACACAATAAAAATAAGGTATTGTATTAATGTGTAACTTTTACTTGCGAATAACTTGGAAAAAGGAGAAAAACATGGAAAAAGGAGAAAAAAACTGCCATTACAGGAAATTAAACCTTGCAAGGTTGCTATTCTACCATTGAACTATTGTAGCAGACTTTCTTCCATTTCCGAATGTCCGGCTCCAACTAAGAAAAACCTCTGTTCTGAAATGGAAAAAAGTCTGTTATGAAAGTTCAGTTATAGAATATCCCCCTGGTGAATGAAAGATCCTCCTGTTTCCAAATTATTCCCAACATTCTAGCTTCTGCCATAGTTGCCAACTTAGCGACTTTGATGCTAGATTTAGAGAATTTTTACTTCCTTTACTGAAATTTTTTAGTGTTTAGCAACATGTCACTAACTTTGTGATTTTCTACTAATCTAACGACAAATTTAAATATTGCTTGATGTAAGCAGAAATACATGCAATATACGACATAAACCAAACAAATTAGTTTTACGATAGCTTTATTAAAGCCTATACAAGTTTTAATAAACCTTAAAATATTTCTCCAGTTACTTCCCCAGTTATGATACTTAAAAGACATTTTAAACTAATATAGAAAGATCTCATTATAATTTACGTTGATGAATACATCATAAAAAAAAGTTAAATTATAGACAAAATTATTTCTATTAAAAATTAAAGAAGGTATTCTTCTCGATGTAGAAATTAGACCGATTTTTATTAATGCCCTAAATACTAAGTCGATGGGGATTTTGATGATTATTGGACATCCACCTCTTAAAGAAGCTTTGTTTTGAAGATCCAAAAGTTTTATTCCCGTTATTAAAAATAAGGATGAATATAAGTTTTTATTTTATCATATCACACTGATATTGACAAGGTAGGTAACACAACATTTTCACTGTTAAATGACAAATAAGTGACTGATACCAAATTCTAGGAACAAATGCTTGCCATGCGCGGGCAGGGCCTGCCCAAGGCACCAGTGAACCAGGCGGCTGCCCGGGGTGCCAAAATCTTGGGGGCGCTATTTCAACCAACTATCTATGCATTACTTGCAAGTGAATAAATATTGGATACTAATTTATATCACCGAACAGGCTGGTCTTTATATCATTCATTCTTTTTTCCTTTATCTATAATCTTTACAGAGCAATGAATAAATTAACATTTACTTCATAATTATTGCAACAAACATTTATGGAGGGGGACACTAGAGTGCTATTTCGCCCAGAGCACCAAAATTATTTGGGCCACCCCTCTGCACAGGTATATAAAAAATCATTAAATATGAGGCGGAAAACCTCCCTGCATCTTATGTGTGGGTATTTACAGTATTTTATTTTTCTACTTATTTTAAGTTTGACATAAATGTTAATATCTATTCTATTTTTTATTAATAAAAGACGCAAAAATTCTCCATTAATACTAATAATTAAATATCTTAATTGATATTCATTTATAAAATAGATAATAAGCATACTAATTAGATTAATAAGAATCACTTGAAGTATTTATGTACTTTTATTTTTAACAACTTTTTAGCGACATTTCTTTAAGTTTAGCGACTTTTTAGGTTGGATTTAGCGATATTTTCAAGTTTATTTTGGCAACTAAGGCTTGTGCCTGTCTGAATAGTGATCTTATGATCAATTCTTAACTTTTATGTGTAATTACTCATCCCTCTCTCTCTTGCTGCCTCTCACATGCTTCCTCCCCGATATACATTATTACTTATGGGAAATACATTTTCACTTAATATGATTTCTTTTAACATGGTACTTTCTAGGAATGCATCTACAATGTATTTAACAAAATGGAATTTGAGTATTAAGATTTCATAAATGTAAACATTTGCGTATTAGGAATAGTCTTATGCTATTTGGGAGAAAAAAGACATAATTTTTCCCACTGATAATATATTGTTTATCAGAATTCTGATTTTAAAAAGAACAATTATAAAGCAGTAATTTGACTTAGTTGTTCTCAAGATTTTCTGGAACTTAGGTGAAAGAATAGCAGGGCCATCACCTCAGATGGCACTTTTCTAGGGATGGCATTATAGCAGTGATCACTGATGATCTGCACCTATGTATCCTGCTCTGGAGTGGCATTTCATCTTTTTGCCTCAGGCAGTCAATTTCCATGTAATGGCCCAAAAGAGGAAATTACACCATCAAAATTTTTGGCAACTGTAATCTGTCAAGTTTTTAAAAATTATAGGGTTATTTTATTTCAAGATAGTACTACTCAAAGAAATTCTATATGTGGAGGATGTATTGATTATATAAAGTGATTGCCCATCTTTGCCAGGGTCAGCAAAAATTTCCTAGCTCTTGGTCATGTTGAGATGAACAAAAAATTCAGTTCTTTTCGGTTATAGGAGCTTGTTTTTGAAAGTGGGTATTTTTTCTTATCACAATCTCATCCAACTCCACACAAGCCAGTTTCCAAAAAGCATCCCTGTAACTGAAATATACCATCAATTCTTGAGAATAACATATGCATCCAAGGCTGGCATGCTGAAAAATGGCACCTGAGGCAAGCGAAAGAATGCCGCCTCCAAAAATAATAAGAAAGGAAAAAAGTGAAAAATGTAGCCTGAATCCGTTGCCTCTCTGGCTCATCCCTGGCGCTGGCCCTACATGCATCAGTAGTTGTACAGACATAAGATTAATTATTTCTTACATATAACTCAATATAACATTTCTTTCTTCAAAACTGAAAATGTTTTATGTAGGGTTGCCAGAACGTGTACCAGTGGAAAGAGGGTTGGTTTTGGAAAGCTTCAACTTCTTAGTAATTAATGGAAAATGAATGAAAATTATTTTATGCTTAAAAAGGAGACATTTTTAATAAACTAAGAAAAGAAGGTAAAAAAACAAATTGGAAAAGGTCTAAACAATTGAAGTACAGTAGAAAAAAGGACATTCTTGGGATGCTCAACAAAGTCTCCTGCCCGTAAGTCTAACATAAACCTCATTACTCTACATGTAATTTCCCATCTAATTGTAAGTTAAGGTATTAGCTTTATCTAGAAAGATGATGTATCGTACCGGTTGTGGCGCTGATTATTGAAAAGCTAAGATTTGAATTACAATGCTCTCAGATTTTACCGCGGATTCTACGAGAAGTGCGGCGATCCATGTTGTAAGACCCCGCGGTTTTTTGACTCGGTATAAATGCGCAGCTTTTTATTTAGTATATTATGGTTTTATTGATAGTAACAAAAAAAATACAAAATACAACACTGGCATTAATCTTTAGTCAGTACAACGGATTTTTTTTCAAAAGCAAGGAGATAAAGGATTTCGCGACACAGGCGACGTCGTTGTAATTGGAGAGCATTGTTTTTTTACGAAATTTCATTGAGGTAGGATATTAGTTCCCGAAAGTGCTACTGTTTAATATGCTTTACAATTTGGCGGGAGACTAGAAAAGGACAGCTGAGAAAGATACCAATTCAAGTTTTGGACTTACGGGACTTTTTCGGAAATTTGTTTCTTATGAAACTGTTATTTACCATCTTATCATGCATTGAAATTTCGCTGTCAACATATTAAAAATTAAAATTGTGCGAAAATAGGTTTGTTATTCGGGTTAGATTCTAAATTTATCTATAGGATATTTTAGACGAATTTTAAAGGTGGATCATTTTACGGCTGTAAAATCAAGGCGGTCGGAATAGAGTATGTGGTAGCAATTCCTGTAGTTCATATCCGTTGTCAGCCAATATGATGTAACTACAGCGGCCATACATGTATCATTAACTATGTGATCATGCTATCTCTTTCCCATATCAACATAAGGTGTTTTCAACAGAGATACAGGCTTTGTAATTTATGATGTTAGGACCTTAGATTTTCCGCATATCTTTGACACTGTTTATCGTTTCTCAACTCACGTTCCTAGAGGGTGGCGCTTTTTTGACGTCAGGTACGTCAGGTGACGGGGAAAATGGCAGACATAGAGTTAAACGTAGATAGTCTTATACAGCGGCTTCTTGAAGGTAATATTTAGCATTATCTTGCAATAAAATTCACTTTGGTGATTTATTTGTAGTTAAAACGATTATAGTCTGCACTAGAAGTGATTTTTGTGGGTATACTATTTAACATATCACAACTTAGTGAATCTTGGTAGGTATTTGTTTTGTTTTCCAATGTTCCAGGAAACTCGTCTTTTTTAGATGTGAATGTACCTTTCTTTTCTCCAGTTGTTGTACTTATAGCATTGCGGAGTGTTTATTGCACGGATTTTGTTTTAGTATGCTATCAAAACGACCTCAAATGGTACCCATTTTTTCTGAAAAATTTCAATGTTTTCAAGTTTTAGAGGTGTATTTTATTTTGTTAATACGATTTTAAGTAGTTGATGATAACCGTTTGTATTTATAGTCCGAGGATGCCGCCCTGGGAAGTCAGTTCAGATGACAGAGGCAGAAGTTCGGGGTCTTTGTTTGAAATCACGTGAAATTTTTCTTCAACAACCAATTCTATTAGAATTAGAGGCACCTCTAAAAATATGTGGTAAGTAATTTTAGTATTATTTTAATTATATTTATTATAGTTACACGTGACATTTCAAATGTTTGTATTAATAATCAATTTCAGGTGACATTCATGGCCAATATACCGACTTGCTGCGACTATTTGAGTATGGTGGATTTCCTCCTGACGCTAATTACTTGTTTCTTGGTGACTATGTCGATCGTGGTAAACAGTCATTAGAAACTATATGTCTCTTGCTTGCTTACAAGATTAAATACCCCGAAAATTTCTTCCTCTTAAGAGGCAATCATGAATGTGCAAGTATTAACAGAATATATGGATTCTACGATGAATGTAAGTATTTGTAAGAAATTATTATTTTTAAATGTGTTTTGTTTCGCAGTTAATTATTTTATCAATTCTGTTTATTGATGTAACTCGGAAGTGATATAAACTCAGCAATTAATATGATAATAAAATCCCACCATAGCTTGAGGCTTTTTTTGTGAGGGAGAAGGTTGAAACAACTGTTCATTTAAACATAGGATAGGTAATTGCTGAGTGTCATGATGTAGTTTATTACTCTGTTAAAAGTTTGGTGTTATAATTAGTAATTATTGATAACTTATAAATAAAAAATCAAAATAAAATATTAAGAGGGAATGAGTATAAAAAAGGCCCAGCTGATGTATACATAGTGCAATAGTATTACTGCAGCGATCGCCAACATTTCTTGGGCAAAGGCTTACTGGAAGGTATTTTTAATGGTTTTCATATGCTCTATTATTTTGTGAGTCCACACAAAATACATATTTTATCAGTACGTTGTCATGTGATAACAAAAATAGCAACAAAATCACATGATAGTCTAACACAGAGGTTCCCAACGTTTATGCAACCACGACCCCCTAGCAAGACAGCCAACCTTGTCGTGACCCCATTACATATTTCTATCTATCTGCCAATAGGTACAAAATGTAACATTAATTTCAAAGTACTATAAACATTATAACATGGTTACACTGTAATCCTGAATAATTTGCACGGCACATTTTTACTTTCTCCATTTACGTAGCATGGAGCAAGTGAAATTTTACGTAAATTTTTTACTTCTAATAGTGTAAGTTATCGTGATTACAATGTATGTACAGTAAATAGTATAATACTATTTTAAAATACAATCTTTTAAAAATGTGATTAGTACTTATTAAAAAGTTTATGTTATAAGATTTTAAGTTATTGAGGTTGGTATTGCATCCTATTATATTAATGTTATTCAATATACGAAGTTTCAGGAACGCATGTACTTCGTATATCGAGGTATTACTGTATATTGCTGCATCAATCTGTTTCTATATCAGAGTGTTGAATTGTGAATTTTATATTATATAGATATTTAATTGCATTACCATTGTGATAAGATTGGGATCCTTTGTAACTAGGGTGATCAAATTCTTCTTATTCTATAAATTAATTTGTATAAAATTATAAGCCTTTTTTAAGGCACAAACCAAGCTTATAGTAATTCAAGGCCTTTATAATTTGTTACCAGTGCTTGAATTAGAAAATTTGAACAATGAGAACGCTAGCAACTATAACATTCTTATCTTATCTTTTAGCAATGGGAACACTATGGGCTTCATTTTTTATCATGTGGAATGTCATTCCTATGTGTCCCTATGCAATTCAGATGCTGTTTTTTGTAACCAAATAACTTTATGGATATTGTTATATATGAATTGTCTTCCAAAATATCCAGTTGTTCCTGAAAAACAACTTATTATTTTCTTGGGTGTTAGGCAGTAATCGTCAATGATTATTAGAAAACCAATAAATCCAGAAGCCATAAAATGATTATGAAATCCAAATGATAATTTCAGCTAAACGGTAGCCATTAATTCAGCGATAATAGATTCTGGTTCTTTCTAGAATCTACTAATGATGAATTGCCATTGACGATGACTGCCTTGTAGCCAAAATGTTCATTTAGTTTTCACAATCATTTTATAACTTTGAATAATCCTGATTTATTAGTTAACTTTTACTAAAAGATGAACTTGATACTTCTTTAAACTAGTTATTCTGATTAAGTTCACCGAAGATTTTAATAATGTTTTTCCATTGTCTGCTACTTTTCCCAAGTTTTTGTCTGTGATACCTACAAAATTATTTTAGTATATTTAGAAATTAAGGTACTTATGTATTAACGGGGGACCCAATAAAACAAACAAAGAAAATTAGAACTTTTCAAAAAAAATTTTATTTACAAGTAACCGAGGATATTGGCGAGCCTTCGGCTCACTTTCTTTTTAGATTATACCTTTTATATCGGGTGTAGCCATCTCCGGGCGCTATTGCACCCTTTGCCCCTCTGGAACGAAACTATCCCTCCGCATTGTCTGGTGATCAGATGGGTAAATGTCACCACAGACAGATCAGTTATGGGTTTGCAAGCTTTCGTTTTGCATGAAAGGGTTATATCAAAAAATTATTTTTCAAAAGGGGTTCAGGATAACCAAAGTGAACCCATTTTTCTTTGATTTTTAACATTTAAACTTGGGTCCCCCGTTAATACATAAGTACCAAAATTAATTACAGATCTTTGATTTTTAATGACATACTCTAATTTTATTGCATGAACATTCTTGAAAAAATTGTCATCCACTAAAACATTGTATTTATGCAGTAAAAGGTGTTTTGTATCTACTAGCTAGTAGGTCTGTGGAAAATGGTTTTTGTTTGCTGAAGTGTTCCGGGTTCGAATCCAGGAGACAATTATATTTTCCCTTAAGTTTACATGGGGTTTTCAATTTTTCAGAGTGCTAGGTTTTTTTCCTTCATTCATCAAAATATGTACCTAAATATGGACCAATTTTCTTCATTTTTGCTTTATTCATTGCATAAAATTGTACACTATTGGGAGATCCAAGCAAAGTGGCTGACCTCCGGTGAGGAAGTTATGTACTGCTGAAAGTAGGGTAGCCCTTTTGTAGCTGTATCATTACTGTGTTATATTGGCTTACTGAATTGACTTCTTTTGCGCGTTTTGATTTATTCTTTTTAATTGTTTTGGTACTTTAATATTTATTTTAATTACCTTATAAGGACTCGGTTATTACTTTTAACTATTGTATATGTAATGTCTACATCGCTGTTTGCTTTTATTTAATTCTTCATCTTCTTTCCTTTAACATAATGTCTTTTTCAGTTATTGAGTTAGGTGATATTTTTGAATATGTGGGAGATTTGAGGCTATTTATTGAGGGGAATGAAGTTTTAAAGGCTAAAATTAATAATTTGCTATTATCACAGTTTCATGGTGTAGGTAGTATACCTAAATTAATTTATCATCATTGAAGAGTTATTGTATTAGGTAGGTACTTCTATTATGACAAGTCAGGTACTTACAGTGAAAACCGGTTAACACGAATTGCTGGGGACTGGCACAATAATTTCATGTTATCCAAATTTCGAGTTAACCGAATGTTATTTTAACAGTTTTAATGGTAAAATTTTCATTTTTCAAATATGGAATTAGGCTCGTAGCAAATCCATGATACATATCAATAATAGGATGTAATGCACAGCCGAAGATATTATCACACTCATGGGGAAACCTTATCTCAAATGCCATTTCATGTTATCCAAAGAATATTGCATGTATTTATTTTCATGGGACCGAAAAATATTTTCCTGTAAACCATTTCGTGTTAGCGAGTGAATATATACTGAAAGGTATAGGCACTGGATCGTGTTAACTGATATTTCGTTTTAAGCATTTTCGTGTTAAGTGGTTTCCACTGTACCTAGTTACATCTAGGTTCCCAAAAGCTACCCACCGAAGTAATATCAAAATACTTTTGTTGCAATTTGAACGATTCAACAGTAAAATGTTCGCTACAAACAGACATTTTTCGGTAAAGCATTACCAATTCTTGTCATAATGAGCCATGTTTTCTTCATTTCAGCATCTTTTGGGAAGAAATGACCTCTTGTATAATTAGAACATTGTGGCATGCTACAAATCTTTTTCGAAGTATTTTCTCTTTGGCGAAGCACATTTGAGCAAATCATGTTTATTTTAGGGATGATATCAAGCTAAATTACCCAATCCTAAACTCGGTCAAATATGATCACAATTAAGCCAACGGGCTACACAACAAACATTTCTAGCAGACAGATCTAGAACAGGGCCCTTCTTTCACTGCCATGACACACAGAAACAGTGCTGCCTCCATCGGCACTTGGATCCTCGAATCTTATTCTTGCAATGTTTACATGTTACATGTTCGAAGCTCTCAGGATTACGCAATTGTTTTTGAAATTTTGTGGATGTTTCGTACTCTTCCCTGGCATTGCCAAGGTGACTATCATTGGTGCCTTTGATTCGGTTAGTGTCAATTAAACCTTCAAATAGATGAAAGAATAGATTATTCACCTCGAACTTTTGTTTAAGCATCAGAATTATTGCTGTAGCAACATCAAACTTTATACATAGCAATGTAAATATTTACAGATAATTATTCAGTTAACTGCATATGGGAAGCATTTCTAATGATTTAATCAAAGCAATAGAATTTTCATTTCAAAATGACTGCTCTGGCCATTCTAGATATTATGTGTTATATGTCTGGTGCTAATGTCATAAGATTCTAAAAGTGATTATGGAAAGAACCTTTATTTCTGAAAAGTTGTAAAATTGCAGGTCATTTGGTGCACATCCACAAACATGGCCGTTTTAGTGTTAATGTATAGAATCTCAGAATGAATGCAGTATGAATTATCTGAGAACAAAGGAAGCATTAGAAGTGCTTAATTTCAGGATGCTGGATAAAAGGAATATTGATGTACCAGCTTTTCTATGAAAAGAATTGCCAGTTGTTTGTCAAGAATAGCACTTGTTAAATTTTCTAATATGTAAGATAATTAAGATATCTCTGTTTGATAGCTTTCCATATATTTTATCACTTTATCCTTAACAGGAAAACAATGAGGAGTAAGGTTCACAAAAGTGTAGCACAGATTGAAGATTTGACAAGTTGAAGCTAAAACCTTTATTTTTGTTTCTAGTAAAGTGGCTGCCCTGGTTGGGTGGTGTAATATGAGTATGTCACTTTTGTCTTCTATTTTGATGTAAATGAAATTTCATTAAGATGAAGTGGTAAAGCATCTGATATAGGTGCACAGATCCAAAAGTCAAATATAATCAGGTGCTCTTTAAAAAAGAAATGCACATGCAAAGGGATTCTTGATATACTTGTTTTTAAGCAAAACAAAAATTGTTAGTGTAAGTTGTGAATGGTTAGTGCAGGAAAAAATTGATTGGTTTTACTCAAAAATAATTATCCTCTATGACAGTGGTTCTCAACCTTTTGCCTCTTGCGTACCACCTACCGCCTTTTCAAGAAATCCTGGTCCCACCATGATATAAAGAAAAACCTCACTTTTTCTAATAACTGTATTTCTATATTTATAAGCATATAAGTAGTACATTAATAATTGGTAGACGCAAAGGAGAAGGTCGAAATAAAAATGATTTACTTGGTAATTCCACAAAAATTTATTTATTTTTAAAAATTAATTTTTGTGGAATTACCAAGTGAATATTTTTAATTTCGACAATATGAAGGAATTCCATCAAGTTACACCTGAGACTGTTAACTATATAAAGGAGAAGTTGCCAGAAAGTCTAACCGATTGGGGTGCCAAAATGTCTTCAGCCGGCTCTTGTTCCCACCTAGACAGCTTTCAAGTCCCACCAGTGGGACTCGTCCCGCCGGTTGAGAAACACTGCTCTATGCCATTATAAATGTCATCCCATATTGAAAATTTGCTGAATAAAGGCATAAAGAAACAGCCATAGTTTTTGCATGAAAAAATGCAATCTTGTAAAGTGTAGATTCTAGGTAAAAAAGGAGATGTGGCAAAACAATATGGCATCTCACCCTTAAATTTTTCTACATTCTTGAAGGGCCATACTCATATCAAAGAAATGCTGAAAGCAGATGAATCAATAAAGCAAATGACATGGTTCATTTTCAGTGGCATTATTAAGGTTGCTTTCATGATTTAAAGGTGTTGACTGAAAATATTTCTGTAAGTGGTTCACGAAAAGTGTTAGAATTAGCATACTCATGTGGAAATGACATTTTTTCAGCATATGTTGGATGGCTCCACATATTTCATGAATGGTATTTGATTGAATAAAAATGTATCTTTTGGGAGGAAAATGGTATTCCACTAGATAAGGAACCTGAATAGTTTCATCATAATGTTTTAACAGCTACTACCAAATATGCACTTTTAGTGTGGCTAGGTTAAGAAATCACAATAATGATTGATTTAGCTGAGAAGAGGAAGCCTTCAATCAATGAAGAATCAGCCAACTTAGCTTCTTCAAAATATTTCTTTCTGTTCCTTCCAATTGCCATGCTATATGGCAGGCATGGCTGATGTAAAATATAAACTTCATTTTTGACGTAGCCCCTGAAGAAAAAGTTTAGGTGGGTTAGATTGAGCAAATTAGTCGAAGGAATGGGACCTCCCTGTCTGATACAACAACTGGGGAGTTGTTCATCCAGGAATGTTGTAACCCCATTGTGAAGAAAGCTGCAACTATCAATAGCTTGAACAAAAATTCTTGGGTTTTTATTTGCAGGTATAGCTTGTTTTTCCCTCTATATTTGTTAGTTTCTCAAAATAAATTTTTAACTCACCATTTGTCATGTGGTGTGTGCAGTGCTCACCATGCAAATGAAAGCATTATTGCTTTGTTTTTTGCATGTATTCTGACCTTGGGTTTACATCTACCTTCTTATATGAGTTCAACAAAAATGGCAATAATGTTCTTTCAGAGTTTTTTTAGCTTACTGATTGGTAATTTAGGCTGTTTGAATAGTGAGCTCAGTGCTCACTCCTCCATGACCAAGTTTGTTACATCTTCTTTACACAATGACTGTCTCATTGACTTGGGTTTTCAGTTTATTATTGTGGTAAATTTTTTTACCATTATTATTGTAGAAACTGGCCTGATGAAACCTTATTTGATCAAAACAGCTTTTGTTGATAGTCTTCCAATTTCACTTTGCCTAAAAATTGAGAGGAAAGTCGGAATATCAACTGATGTTATTGAGAAGCACCATTGTGGTGCATCAAATGTTGACCTTCCTAAGTGCTCTTTCTTTCCTCAAAAGAGTAACAGAAAAACAAGTGCCAAATGTTTTACCTCTATACATAACACGCAACAGTGGCATGTCGTAATTGCCATAGTCACCGTGACACTGAAGGAACAGATAACGAATAGCTAATAAAATATTTATTCTGTATTAATTTAACAAATGTTAATAGAAGCAATATAATTGAAGAAATTAAAATGTGTATTACTTTTTACATTTTTTTCCACACATTCCTCTTCGTTATTTGGAATGTATATTAAAATTTATATGTCACTAATTACAGTAAGTCCCCTACTTACACGGGTCTGAGTTACAGGGATCCATAGATACACGGATACATGATGTAACTTATCAGCGCGCTCGATCGTTAGTTCATATGCCGGTCAATAGATGGCATTACTAGTACAGTAATCCCTCGGTATACGAGCAATCGGTTTACGAGTTTTTGCTTATACGATCTCGTTCCTCTCACAAACCGATCGTTTTTCCCGGCACCTATTCTTGGCTTTCATCGGTTGCCAAATCTTCTCGAATGCGCATAACATCATGGCATCCCAACTTTAATGATGTAACTATTGTTTATAAAATTTATAACATGGGATATATATATTGGGAAATTAATTTTCGCCTGACAAGCAGTTTTCGAAGAACAGATTAAGCTAGTAAACCGAGGGATTACTGTACAATGACGCACAGCTGACAGCGTTGCTTTCGCCATTTAGATTTGTTATCCCGTGGGTGCAAGATGTGTCTCGTTACTGTACTGCTCTTATAAACAAACTATAAACCTTCATCTCATAAGCACTACTTTTTTAGCTTTGATTATCCATTGAAACGAACGTATATGTCAAAAAATATATTGTATTTAAGCATTGTTGGACTTACACGGTTTTCAACTTACATGGCGACCTTCGGAACGAATTAACAGTGTAAGTTGTGGACTTACTGTATACATCTCCTCAAAATAAAACTTTCTTGTATGTAACCCTATCATCAAATAAAGTATCACTTTATTTAAACAGATCAAAGATTTAAATATATAGGTGAGTGCAGTGCTCACAAGCAACCAATTGTGTGACAATGCATAACGCGATTAATGGGCGGTTAAAATCAACCTAAATAATGCGTGAGGATTGTAAAGGCTGAAGAAACTGGATTTGAAAATCATATTATGAAAAAAATTGAGTGTCTGTCAGGGTGTCCTACCAGCAAAGGTAATTGGCAAATTTCTATGGAATTGATGATTCGATTTCGACCAAACTTGCATAGTTTATTCTGCGTTGTATTGTGTTCTTGGGCAGTGATGCCCAAACTACGGCTCACCAAGTGTCTTCATCTGGCCCACCATGAGTTTAGCAATTAAATGAAACAATGTAACAAAAAAGGAAAATAGAAAATTATAAAAACAATATAGTTTATGTTTACCTCTCTAATCCCATAATTGATGTGTTTGATACGTATCAGGTAATTTTGACTCACAACTAAATCCTTAATTTATTCTTAAACTATATTTTCGACTGAGTTTGGACCCCAAAGAGGGCAGAATTGAGCTATGTGGCCCATGATGAGTGCAGCAATGGGTTATGCGGCCCTTGGGCCAAAAAGTTTGGGCACCACTGTTCTAGGGAATCGTTTATTCCAACCACCCCAATAAAATAAATAAATTATCTTGTTTAATTTCCTCCATTTGAATGATACAGGAATAGGTTTGGAGGAAAGAAGTTTTATTTTCAAATCATCAATTTTCAAAAATGGGTCGAATCATAGTTTCCTCTAATTTTTTACATCCATGGGTGGAATGAATAGTCACATAGGGTGAAATCGCATAAATCGTAACTACTTTCCTCATAAGAATCAATGAAAATATCCGAGATCTTCTACAAAAAGCATTAGCATATTCATGCTGTTACTTAAACTGATTGTTCGATACAGTACATCCTTTTTCTTATTTTAATATTTATGCCCAATTTTTGAATAAATTGTGTTTATAATTATTTAGTTTGAAAAATAACGCTAGACACTGCTAAGAAATTTTGAGTAAAACATGGTGTTGACCGCCAGCGAAGTCTGCTCTTGAAGCTGAGAGAATACGTTCTCTCTCACTCGGAAGGAAGGAAAGAAAGAAAATGGTGGATTCCAGATGTGGAGACCTCACATCGATAGTAAACAAAATTTGCGTTAAATCAAGTGCTATTAATTGAAATTGGTCTAAATCAGTTGAGCGCATTAAAATGAAATCACATTTTTCAAAGTCTCATATGACGAGGAGTTACCTGTATGTACTTTCATAAAAATTTTATTAAATAAAACCAGTTTCAATCTACTTGTAGCATCTTATGCTAAAGATGCTAATAGTGTCGTGAAACAGGTAGGTAATAATATATGATAAAATTCTTTTGGAAGGATAGAAAGGGTTTTTCTCATTTTATCATGAATGTTCCTCTCAGCTAAACTTCTACTTTTAGATAACGGTAGGGCTAGGTTTCTTTTAAATTTTGTCATATTTCTCCAAATGCTTCTTTCCAAATAGTGTTTTAAATAAAAAGGATATTTTGCAATTTTTCTATTGATAATTTGCAGATACAGTATTTGTTGAAGCATTTGTGAATATAGTGACAACACAGTAGAGATGTTTAGAGTTAAAGAAATATTATTCATATGAATGCTTTAAGATGCATAAAATATTCTCTGATGTTTAAGTTTATAAATCTATATATAATTTCTATGAAATATTTTCCAGGTAAAAGGAGATACAATATCAAGCTATGGAAAACATTCACTGATTGTTTTAACTGTCTACCCATTGCTGCTATAATTGATGAGAAGATATTTTGTTGTCATGGAGGTTTAAGTCCTGACTTACAGGGCATGGAGCAAATAAGGCGAATAATGAGGCCTACCGATGTTCCAGATACAGGTTCATATTTTTATTTCTTTTAGTAAATTTTAAAGTAATAGTAAAATTTGCATTCATGATCGAGATAATATACTAAAACTCAAATGTACTTTCAACTCTAGACAAGAAAAATGCATATGTTGAAAGGATAAATTGCAGGAATTTATAAATAAATAAATTTATTATGAAACTATTACAAAGCATTAATTATTACTTCATATACTGAAAGTTATGGTAATATCATAACGCAACAAATAGTCACTGAATTTGAGCATGAGGTGATAGCATGTTTTCTATGAATTCTTATTTTTCTTGTGTTTATAATATTGAAAAAATTATCAAGAAATACTTGTAAACAAAGAAGTATAGAATAAATGAAAATATAAGAACATTTTTGTGCAGTAAACATATAAACCCATGATGTACGTAGGTTTTCATTTATTATAGAAGTAAAATGTCTATTTAAATAGAACAAAATCATTTATTATTA
Source organism: Uropetala carovei (assembly GCA_036926305.1). Taxonomy (NCBI): domain Eukaryota; kingdom Metazoa; phylum Arthropoda; class Insecta; order Odonata; family Petaluridae; genus Uropetala; species Uropetala carovei. The sequence continues at coordinate 6,110,876 of JAXCHB010000172.1, read as the reverse complement.
TAACCATTAACAAGTAACTCAATAAATATCTACCTTTTTAAGTTATGATTACTTCTCTAAATTTAATTTTTATATACATTCATTATGTTCCAAAATGTGTAGTTTTTTACAAAATTTATTTCTTTCCACTATAAACTCTCCTGTATAAAGTCATTAAATAAAATAATCACAGTTTGTTTGGTTTAACATGGATTCAAATTAAAAAATAGCATTTTTTGTGATGAATGGATTAGTTTTTGTTCTTAGTTATTATTTCAGTAAAACTTTCATGTCCTAAGTATTTTGCTGTCAACAAATGGGTAGAAATACTGGTACAGTTGTGTGTGTGTATTTACATATATATATATATATATATATATATATATATATATATATATATATATATATCATCCCGAAAGCTCCAATAACTTCTACAAATGTCTCTCTCCAACATCCCAGCGGCTTTCCTTCCAGTAAGTGCCCACTGGGTTTCCTTCAACACCTAGTTGCCCTAAATATCCTCATTTACCTTTCCTCTTCCGTAAGTTTACACACACACGTACACACACGTATATATAAACCTGAGAAAATTGTTTAGTTTTATTTTATCCTCTTATGTCATCTTATGAGAAATGGTTATATGGTTAACATTTGTTGTATCATAGTAGGTTAAGTTGGAGATAATACAGATTATTATATTTGCTGTACTATTATTTTGCTTGTGAAGTGTCAACATAATTGGCTAGAAAAATAATTAAAATTACTTTTTAATTTATAGCCACTCACATAAACCAACTGAGATTTTAGCACAGTTTTAGTTAAGCTCTTCATAATTAAGTGAGAAAATTGACATCTAGCTTGTGCAAAACAAATTGCACGCAGTTCATCAAATCCCACATAGAAGTGACAAACAGAGAGAAAACATGTTCATTAGATTTCGGTTTCACTGAAATATTAACCTAACAAATTGAACACACTTTGTAACAAGTATATATAAAAAACTTTTTTAATTAACAACTTTTAGGAAGTGTATAAGAGTAAAGATGAAACACCAACCCAACGGTTTTATTCAGTGATTTTACTGTCAATTAAAAATTTTACGGTCTTTTTTTCATCTACAAACATTCACATAAATTCTTCAAGAGTCTGTATCATTTTCAAGGGTTGATAGTAGAATGTAGTTTGGTATGTGGCTGTTGCCATTTGCGGTTCCACAGTCAAGAGATGCCATTTCCGTCAAGCCCTTATATGATCTGTAAAGTATCGATTAATAAATTTAGTTGGATAGAGGACAACATTTGCCACAAAAAAGTCTGTGAGAGCATATAATTACAACTTATAGTATAGAAGATAAAATTTTGAGAACCACCCTTGTTATCCAAATGGGAGAATTAAGCATCCCGGGAATCGAACTCAGGTCATTATTTTGTACAGTGATTACTTATAAGAGTTTTTATATGTGACTCTCCTTAAAATTGAAAGAATGGCTAAAATACATGCAGCCGTTCTTGAGTTATTAGGCATTATTTGTGTTGTCTTAAAACTTATATCGCGGTAAGTTAATATAAAAGTTGTTAAAAATAAAAATCATTTCAGACTTGTTGCATATTAGAATTGGAAACATCTTGTTCTTAACCCCTCATGGTGGTTGGACGTACCTGTAGACGTCCAACCCTGCCTACTGCTGTGGTGGTTGTACGTAAAGATATGTATATTTTTCACTAGGATGTTTAGTATTTTTCATAAATTTTTATGATTTTATGTTCAATAGTCTTAAAGAAAAAAATACATTCTGATATCCATGCATACTTAATACAGTGTTGAAATTTAAATACCGCCCTACGGAAGTTAGTGGGCATTTAATTACTGGCTTGAAGGGTTAAAGGCAGTTCACCAAAAATAGATTATGCTCAGAATCCTGATGATCCAAAAGCATTCCTTCCTCGATATAGCGATCTCCCTCCCACATGCTTCCTACATATTCATTTGGATTGTCCCTTTCTTCTCATACTTGTCATGACTAAAACAAAAAAGCTATTACCTAATACATTCATAGACACTATTGTTTTAGAATCAGTTATTAATGAACTGTTGAGGATTATTTATTTATGGCTGATATACTATATCTGACATACTCTTTTGTGGATATAGTATGTATATTATTAGTTAAAAACAACAGTAAATCAATATATAAATACTGTACTTTGTTGTACACGATAAACTTACTTCAATGATTTTTCATTTTTCAGGTTTATTGTGTGACCTGCTGTGGTCAGACCCTGATAAGGATGTCTTAGGGTGGGGGGAAAATGATCGTGGGGTTTCTTTCACGTTTGGCTCAGATGTAGTGAGTAAGTTCCTTGACCGACATGATTTGGATCTAATCTGCCGTGCACATCAGGTATTGTTGAGCAATCACATAAATGATATTACATTACTATTATGCATATATATTAATTAATGTAAGTCATTTAACATTCTTTTATGATGTTCTGCATAACTTATTGTAGTATTTAGCCATCTTTGAGATGGTCTCGGTAAAAGTTTCCAGCCAAAAAATAACTCAGCTAAATGCATTTGTATGGTGTTGTTATTGTCTATAGAATGGCTTGTTGGTTAATATAAAAGTCATTAGGTGATGTGTTACATCTTATTACCTGGTACAAATCCTGCAAAAGTAGGATTTTTTCCGAGGTTGTCTCTCCCCCTATTTGTTTGGCTAAGAGGAGAACATGCAAATCAGTGATCTGTCCTTCGGAATTCGAAGTTGCATAATATTACAAGGAAAACAGTTAAGGGGTTAACAAAAGAGGACTATTGAGGAGAATATTTCTTTTAGTATTGGCATAAAGAGACTACCCAATAAATTGCATCACATAGGAGACAGAAGATGCTTAACTTGAGCATAACCTTTTTCAGGCTCAAATTAATTTTTTTCACTCTGAACCAACCCAAAAATAAGGATGTGCGGGGCACACAAGTGCACAGGTTCTTCATTTCCAACTCTCAAATGAGCCAACCATCTATAATACTTTGGCCAATATTTTTTCTCCCTCAGTGGATCAGTGTTGAAGATTCATATTTTTTTAAACAAATGAAAATTGCATGGACATGAAATATGAAGTGCTGTTTATTTACAAAATAGTGCTTGAGAGGTGCATTTGCGCATAAATGAAAATATAAATGTCTAAGTAGTAAAGTAAATTACTGCACCAAGGTTTAGTAAGTGGATACATATATATTACTATTTTTACTCTGTTCCTATGAGTGAAGACATTTTACCATCCTATCTATGGTTTTTGTTATTCCAATGGTTAGTGTTTATTTAGGTGCAATTAGTAAAAATTATAATTTTCATTCCTTGTTCTTTTAAAGGTGGTAGAAGATGGATATGAATTCTTTGCTAAACGTCAGTTGGTCACTTTATTTTCTGCTCCCAACTATTGTGGAGAGTTTGATAATGCAGGAGGAATGATGTCAGTGGATGAAACACTCATGTGCTCTTTTCAAGTAAGGTTTATTGCTTATTTCACTTCATGTGTAAGTTAATATTTCCACTAAACATTTTCATTAAACATGACATTTTTTGCAGATCTTGAAACCGTCAGAAAAGAAGGCAAAATATCAGTATACAGGCATGAATTCGGGAAGACCTGCCACACCACAGAGAAACACACCAAAGAAGAAGTAATTGAGTGAATGAGGAATTGGGTGGTGATATGCGTAAGCCAAAGGGATAGTGTTTGTGGGTAAGATGATTTTTTGTAATAGAATCCATGCAGCCATATTACTAGATCATTTTTATTTTAGTGAATTTCTACTTAGTAAGTTACATAAGAGAGACTTCTGTGTGTGGTTAATTTGAAAAGTATTTGTTCTATGGCATAACTTGTGATATAGAGAGAACTGCTGTAAAGAAATTAAAATTATAATAAAAAAGGAAGGAAAAGCTCTAAAATAAATAAAACTGGGTTAGGACTTGATAAATCTGAAATTTTGAGACAAAATCCTTTTCATGGGTTATTGCCATTATTACTCTTATGATTTACTATTTTAATTTCTTTTCAACATTTTAATAGAAAAACAAGTAAGATATCCATGCTAAAGTAAGAAGTTAAAGCACATTTTCTTAAAACTTTTCAGAATCCTGGTTTGTCTCCCCATTTGGGGAGGGGACAGCCTGCACTGTTGGAATATAGATCCTTACTATACCTTCCCATGCATGACAACTTCACTACTCTAGCTTCTGTAGTTGGGCTACTAAAACCTTTTCAAAATTTTGGATTTTCTGATTTTGGAGCCACATAGCAGAAAATCTGTCAACTGCTTGGAAAATTCATAAACTACATGGAAAATCCAATCAGTGAAAAATTCATAGATTAATATGAGCTATGTAATTCAAAAAGAATTTTCCGAATATCTCCAGTACCATTCCAATGCCATTTAAAAATTTTGAATTTTCCAATTTTGGCCAATTCTAGCAGAAAATCTATGAATTAATTGGAAAAACCAATCATAGATGAATAAAAGTTGTATAATTCAAAAAGAATTATCCAAATATCTCTTAAAATGAAAAAGTCGATTGTCCACAGACAGGGACAGACTAATGGACTGACAGAGTGATCAAATAAGCATGTTTTTCTTTTAAGAAAAGGTGCTAATTGTTAGTTTAAAATACAGGCGACTACCAAGATTCGACCGTTCGAGATTCGACCAACTCGAGAATTCGACCAGTCGAATCGACCCAGCCAAATTACAAACTAGTTTATGTGAAATAATTTTCGGCCCGCCCGACCACGAGAGGTTTAGTTTCAGTGTAGACATCGTTATTTCTGCTCTAATTGTTTGAATTTGTGTTGATTCAACATTCGATGGTTCGAGATTTGACCACGTTTTCAGGAACGCATCCCTGTCGAATCTCAGGAGTCGCCTGTTTTTCAATTCAAACTTAATATAACAATTAATGATAAAATTAAAGTCATTATGTGACTCAATGCTAGGTGGGAGCTACTTCACATGTTACACAAAAATTTCCATGTTTTCCATCCCAGGCACAGGAAACTGCTCATGGAAACATTATTTTTCATGTGCATCATGTTTTCGTCTCCTATATCTTATTTACTGACTTAGTTTCTTACAGTTTTTACAGCTGCTGTTAATTACAATAGCTGTGTGAACTTAATAGATGCTTTTTCCTAAAACTTTTCCTATGAATCTTTAGATATTATTTAAGTTTAGTTGTGTACGTTGTGATGCAGCATTTGTGCAGATGAGCAGTCTTTGAATTTTTTAAATCTTGTTTAGGAGTATCTACAAAGGGGGCCATTGCTGTGAAGATTAGGGTTGCCTCAGAGGACAGATGGCAGGAGGGTGGCATGGTGTTTATAGCAAACTTGCTTTGCTCTCAAAGAATTAAACTATTGTATTATTAAAAAGTAATATTTGATTTATATAAGTCATGTACAGTTAGAAGAGCAATTTTGGCATTGTATACGCCCATTGTCCTCTGAATGTATGATTTTTCAGTAGTGGGTGTATTGTTGTCATTCAGTTTTTGCAGTAAGATGTGAATGAGTTGTATTGATGTTCAGTATTTTGCCAACAGTGTTCCTTCAGGTTGGTTGGTGATAGGTGTACATGATAGATCCTTTTTCTTGAGATTTTTACCATATTTTTTATGATTATTGCTGCTTATCAACAAATCAGAAGTCACTGACTAGGTTAGGTGTTGACAACTGGATTAGCAAAAAGAGCTGTTTTTCCAATGCAGTATGTAAATTATCATGAGCAGAGTTACATTAAAAGTGAATAAAATGGTTCTTATTCAAAAAGTTTCAGTTAATATTTCAGAACATACTTATAAGTAAATATGAGCTTTTGATGACTGAAATAATGAGATATGTTGAGTATTGTGCATGCATCAACATGGAAAGGAGTATCCCATGACATAGCAACTTGATAGCAGTGTGTGTCGCCATCATTGTGGGTTGCACAATGGCAAGTCTAGTAAACACATGGTCAAAAGTGGAAATGCAAACCGTTATTCAATTGTTGTGAGCAAAATGGGTAACCCCTGCAGAATTTGCAAATTTGCTCTGTGTATGGTTATGATGTAATGTCAAGAAAACAGGTGTGGAAGTGGTGTAAAGCATTTGATGAGGACAGCAAATGTCCAATGTTGAAGACAAACAGCTGTCCCAGCACTTCCTAAACAGATGAGAATATTTATTGCTTTGATGTCCTGATATGGGAAGAACACCATGCCAAGCGGTAATATATGTATATCACAAATTAATTGAATTTGTCTTATGGCATAGTGCGGAATATTGTCCAGGAGAAGCTTAGGTAGAGAAAGGTCTGGTTGTTGGGTTCCGAACCATCTGACAGATGTTAACAAGAGGGTTAGTATAGGATATTCTCTCCAACATTTGTTGCATTGTCAAGCAGATAATGCTGCACTGTCACATGGTGCATCATGCAACCCCAGAATTGAAAGCTGCATTGATTACTTGGAAACACACATCGTCGCCAGTTTCCAAAAAAATTCAAAGAAACTTTTTGCAGTGAAGATTATGGCAACCATTTTTGGGACCATCAGAGCTTACTGCTGATTGACTTTTGGCTGCAAGGAGAAGCAGCATATGGTGCCATTTATACCAAACACTCCACAACTTGAGGTAATGCATCTGATGAAAATTGTCTGGATTGCTGTCTTGCAATGTCATCTTGTTGTACAAAAATTTGACTCCTCACACTGGAACGTCAAATCAGCAATTGTTCCAACATTTCAAATGGAAAATTTTGGACCATCCGCCTTACAGTCCAGACTAGTGGCATAGCTAGGGTCTTCGGCACCCGGGGGCAAGGCATCTTCTTGGTACCCTTAAGGGGGAGGGGGGATTATATCCCCAGTTCAGGCCATTCTGAGTAAGAATCAACATGCAAACTCGCCATCCGTGAATTACTTTGGTGTTCACAATATGAGGAGCCTGCCAATGCGGTGCATCGACATTAAAAACACTCTGAACACATCCCAGTTAATAAATTGCTCTTCTAGTTTTTACTAAGACATGGACTGTTATCGTTAGTTATTAATTGAAATTAATTGAAAGCAAATGGCATTTTAAAAAAATATTACAATGGTACATATCCTGAGGTTTTCTATCAGAAATGATGCGAATATTTAAAAGGAGCGTCACATTCTCCTTGAATTAAGAAACGATTGAATTTCAGTGCTCGAAATGGAAAATGTTATGAAACAGAATGCTTGTATTTGTAGTGGAACGGAAATTTTTACAAAAAGGAACGCTGTTACAAAGGACGGTATTTCTAAATCTAAATGGAATGGTGTCATTGGCGCGTGTGCCGAGCCGGAGCGTCATTCCAGTGCGTTCTGGCTCATTCCGAGCACTGTTCAATTTAGACAATTGTTACAGCAGAAATAGTTTTAGAGATCTCATTTGAGTAAAAATAATGAAAATGGGGAGAAACAAAGAAATAAACGGTTTAAAATTAAAGGTTTCTATAGAAATCGAAACTAACCTCTCCAATTGAAATGCTACACAGATTCTGTTTGGTATGTCTGTAAGTCTTCTAGTAACACCTGTATTCGCTAACATAAAACAGTAAAAATCAATATTCGTATAAAATACAGAGAGAAGAAATTTTTTAAAAAATATTAGCGAAAACACCAGTCTGTTATACCTGTCTTGATGCCCAATTCACTAAAATCTGCAAGAAGGCTAAACTCACTCTATCGATGTTTCATTGACGTTATAACTTGTGAAACTGACGAGAGGAAATTGCTGTTCCCTAAATGGGAAATTGGCTCGAGTAAGGCTAGATGGCAGGAAGATACCTCGACTCAATTGCAAACCCCTGGTTTGTAGGCACAACATCGATTACAAGTGCAAGTGGGATCCAGTCTAAGAAAATATATGCATAAAACAAAAGTGCAACCCGAAGCCCAAAGAATGAGCAATAACCCCAAAGACTTCGGGTGAGACATGAAGAAATGGCAACCCGAAGTGGGACTTCATACATATTTTGGATAGACAGGGAGAGGGTTTTGTAAATATTTTTCTCTGACCTACTTACAATTGCCATTTCATAATGCTAAGGGACCATCTAAACGTAAACAAGCTAAGGTATCACTATATCTGAAAGATAAATATGAGGGTGATTCATTGCATTTCAGACCAGTTCCCAGAAGCGTTTTTGATGACTCTTGCCTCTCTTAAGTCTTAAACCGCAAGAATATTATGTTACTCCGTGACCTCCTAACGGATTTCTTTCACCAATAAAAATCGGTCCGTGAGTTTGCACCCCTTAACACCTGCACCTGGAGGCAACTGCCCCCCCGCTATGCCAGTGGTCCAGACCTTCTGTCTTCCATCTCATTGCAAAATTGACAACACATTTGGGTGGTCGATATTTTCAAGATGATGAATTGTAACTGGACATCTCTTGGCGAAGATTTCTATGATACCAGAATAGAGAAGTTGGTATCATACTGTGACAGATGTTTCAGTTGATGTGATGACTATGTAGAAAAGTAATTTTGTATGCTGTAACTTTGTACAGTGGGTCACCGATATTCGCGATTTTTCGTTTTACTTGGACTACTTGCCGTTGTATAGTAAGAAGTCGACATGCATGCTACTTGTTCAACAGTGGCTGCCTCATTAAACTCGTTTTATTTTATTATCTGGCCTGTTTTGTTTATTTTTTGCTATTGATAATGAATATACTATGATGAAGTCGTTGCAGTGTAATAATGTTTTACTCATTGTACAATCTCACGTATTTCTCCACTGACAACTTATATTCAGTTCCTATTTTTGCAGCACTAGCCTCCATCGTGTTATGGAACCTTTTTGATAGGAAAAAAGCACTTGTTCAAAGTATATTATTTAGTTTAAAATATTTCATTGCATGAAATGTGCATATTTGTGATACACAGTACACTTTCCAAACTTGTTTATATTTGATAACATTTAAGTTTAAAACAGCAACATAAAGTACGTTCTTGGTAAATAGTGACCGAAGTTTAGATAGTGAGGAATGTATGATGCATCAGGAAAGTAAAAGTACATAGTAATTGCCCATTTTTGGTGGGTAGTCAAGAAATAAGCCACTTTTGTGGTTAATTTTATGTGATCATTGACTCCATTTTATAGTGTCTTCTTATATTCCACAAATAATGAAAAGTAGATATGGTTCTATTAGGAGTGCTGGAAGAAAATCTTTAGTGATTAATGGAGGTCCTTTGTATTTTAGATATATTTTGTCTATTAACAATTATATTAATTTATTGGCCTTGCATATTACAGCTAATCATGCAAACAGTATTGATTATATAGTTGTAAAAATTTTACAGTATTTTGAATAATATTATTTGGTGTAGTTGTGTATTTTTTAAAATTAAGAACAAATTTAATGTAGTTTGAATATTTATCTCATCAATATTTTTCTCTGGATTTCCCTTTTTAACACACTTATGCAATTTAATGAAGTACAGGGTCTTCCAGGGGTAGAATAACAGTTCATTTAATAGTTTGGTGGCTAAATTAATATTCAAGCTGATCAACAGTGCCTAATTGATTCAAAATTCTGAGTAGACTAAGCTATGCCCTGTGCAAGTTGATCAGTCATGACATTTTGGAACTCTTCTCATTTTAACAAATGAGGCCTATCGTGCTGTTTTGTCGTATTTGAATTTTGTCTAAATTTTGCAGTAACTTCATAATTACAAAGGTTGTGGGAGCTTGCCTTTAAAATTAATAATTGATTCTTGTTGCTACTCCATGAGCATTTTCTGTATCATAATAATTTTATAGTGATGATGTTCTCTTCCTTTACAAATAAATAAATAATAAAAATTAATTTTGAAAGTACAATAGTCCTTTGCCAACCACAGGGGTTATATTCCTGGAAAACACTGTTTGGCAAAACCTCGGTAGAGAAAACCAAGGGCTTATGGGAAATAGAGGGTTAGAGGAATCCACTTTCAAGGATAGTATAGGGCAGAGTTCTTTAAAGTGTGGACTGCAAAATGTTCAGTAAGGACCTCAAAGAAGGGTTGATCGAAGATGTTTTGACAAAATTTAGGCTAAATTGTCGCCAAGTTAATCAAAATCTACAAATGGGATTTTAAGATTATTTAATTGTGCTATTTTGATTTTAAATATATCCTCAGAAATTTTTGCTTACAATATTTATAAGGTTGAATTTTGGTGGATGGAATACTGTATTTTCCTTTATTATTGGCTCATGGGAAAAAAGTTTGAAAAAGCCTGGTATAGGGGAAGATGTAGGAAGTGCCAAAGACTAAAAATCAACATCTTTACCTCCAATAAATGTGTTTATTAACTCTTCGAGCCGGTCAAAATTTAAATGCCAGTAATAAATATGTGCTGTAGTAAATTTGGTGAAAATCTCTGATGCTGCAATTCTGCAGACAATATTTTATAACTTTATTAAATTCAGATCAAATATCATAGAAATTTAGTTACTTGTAGAGCAGTGTTAAGTATATATAAAAAAATTATGGCATAGTTGGTATTTAACCAATTTGCACTCTTCTGATGACACTAGTTTCCTAAAAGTGCAGTTTCGTGGGATATGTTTTAAAACAATCTTCTAAACATAAACTTACATCACACTCAGAGCACCAATACACAGTATTTCTCTTTCCATTAGCAGAGCACACTTGACTTCTTTTGGGCCTATATTTTTTTCCCATTGCTAGTATGTTTTTGACTAAACAGCATGGTGATGGCTGTATGGATGGTTGCCTGGCACACGGTGACTGTAAAAGACTCCTGTACTTTTCCAACAGTTGTTGAATTAAAAGAAGATGAAAACTTAGATGGTTTATCCATTTTGACAACTATTGAATGTTACCAATGCATTATGCACCGAAACACTTAATAGCTGTCTAAACAATTTTATTTACCATTTGTTACATCTTTTACATTCTAAGAGATAGAGCTGAAGCTTTTGGTCTTTCAAATCCACTCCTCTCATTGCCGTATTATATTCTAAAATATAAATAGGTTTAAATTTTCCATCTTTTTCCCAAAAATTATTGCAATGGTACATATTTTTTATCCTTCCATTTCATAACCATTATCCCATCGCTCACCTTTGAAATATGTTCTCCCTTACTCAGCTTGGCAGCTTTGACTTCTTTTGGAACATTTTTCCTATTTAAACAAAGTTCCAGCTACATTTTTACCTCGATTAATCAAAAATTTAGCCAAATCAGGTGAATTGTAATAATTGTCCCTCCATAAAGTATAACCTTTTCTAAATAAAGGTTCAAGTAATTTAATCACTATTGCTGATGTTTTGAGTCCATCTGGAGTTTCTGAAGTAGAGACTTATGTTTGAGCCAAAGTAAACAATGAAATTCATGAGTAACCAGTGTCAGATTCGCAAAGCTCAAATGTTTTTATGCCAAATTTTGATGATTTAAAAGGAATACTGTATATGCCCGAATATAAGGTGACCCTGAATATAGGGTGACCCCCCCATTTTCACACCGAGAAAACTAGAAAAAAATTATTTGACAAAAACTTGAATAATCAAAGTTCGAGGGTCTGAAAACTCCCTTATATAAGGGACAATTTTTGGAAAAAACCTCGCCTTATATTCGGGCATATATACGATATATTGTTTGAATGACAGACTTCCCTTCCAAAGTGTAAGAGATTCATCCACAGTAATATTTACCTGTGGCAGATAAATACTTTGAAATGTGTTCTGCAAATATTCAATGATAGGTCGAATTTTGAAGTTTTTTGTTTCTGTAGTAATTGCTGATTTTTGAATTGTCAATAAAATGAAAAAATTTTGAGGTGCTTTCAAACCTGTCTTGAGACATTCTTTTGGGGAAAATATTTGTTTCCAAAAGTGGATTTCTCAAAAAGTAAAAACAGATTGTAGGCTTTTGTACAATACCCATCAACATTATAATTCCCAAATAAATGTAAATTTCACCTAAATCGATGGGTTTCCATTTGTTAAATCAAGATTTGAAAGACAATTGTACAGTTTTTAAGTAATTCTCTGCATACCGGTCAGTCTCCAAAACGATTATCTCAATTAAGGCTGCATCGAAAAAATTTGTGAAAAACTCAAGAACATTAGTAATAGAGATAGTTGGACCATATTTACAAGTGAAAAGAATTTTTTTTGGACTATTACATTACCGTATATCTTCGAGTATAATGCGATTCGAGTATAAGTCGAAGTGTACTTTTTAGCCTAAAAAAGTGTCGAAAATCCAAGAGTTGAGTATAAGTCGAAGCAAAGAAAACGAACACAAGGTAATTTTGAAATAAAAAAAAATTAATATATGTACGTATATACAGATGAACCTCTACTTACGAACATTCAAGAAAGGAACAATTAGTATTTACGAACATTCCACATAACAATGAATTGTGCCTCGCACTTCATTTACAAACACACCCTCATGCACTTACGAACATCAGTCGCAGTAAGAACACGTAAACTTGTCAACACTTGTCATTTGCCGTTTGTATTCGAAACCATATGGGTACGTGTTTATGTATGTATTGTTTTTCATTACCCTTGAAATATGGAAAACAATCATAAACGTAGTGTTTATGAAAGTGCTAAATGTGGTAAAAAACGTCGAGTGCTTTCAAAGGAAATTAAAATGGACATAATACACAGATCAGAGAAAGGTGAGTCACTTGCTTCGATTGGCCGTGTTTATGATCTCAATCGTTCAACAATTGCAACCATTTTAAAAGACAAAGGAATATTTGGTGATCATATTCGCATTGCAGGCTCTGTTCAGTCTGTGATTATAAGTAAAAAACAAAATGCTGTCGTTGAAGAAATGGAACGGTGTTTAACAATTTGAATTCAGGATCATAATAAAAAACCAACGCTTGAGTACGGAATTGATTCTTCTCTTTGATCCACTCATTTGGGCAAGTCTTTTAAAGATAAAATATAAATTTTAAGTTTTCTTTTCAAACTACGTAAGTACGGTGATGCTGTATCATTTTATCATTAGCCTTCTCATTTTCCATTGATTAGCGTGAATTTTTCATTCTAATGCGCTTCAAGTCAGTCAAATGTTGTTTTTTGCCTATCATTTTTAATTATTGACCCAGAAAAATGTCCATCTAGTTTGTGACTCTAATATAAGTTGAAAGTAGGGTTTGATCGGCCTAAAAAAGGAAGAAATTTCTCGACTTATACTCGAAGAGATACAGTAGTCAGTATCTGCTGAATTCCACAATGAATGAAGAGCTTCAGCCCTACCTAATGAACCATTGTCGTTTTTGTCTTCACTCAGGAATTTGGGGAAGGGCAGCAAAATTGACTTTGTCTTCACTTGAGCAGTCACTTCCTGGATTTAATTGCCTGTCTTCTATGTCTTCAAGTGTTTTTCAATTTCTTCTTTCTGCAAAAAGAACCACTTGCACCCAAATCTATTGCTTTGCATATAGTGACTATGATAGTAAGGGTGTCTTGACTGACTCTCAAAAGAAAATTTTCTACTGAAACCTATGGGACGAAATGCAATGGAATGCATATTGGCTGACTCAGAATTTAATAAGGAGTAACATGAACTAACTACCAACAAAGGATGAGCAAAGTGAAAGTGAAACAACATCCAAAAGTGATGAGCATGAACGCTCTTTCCAACTTTCGAAGATATAGGAAAAAGTTTTATTCTTTTTTTTTTCTTTGAGAGTGGTAAATCATGTCCTCTTAAAAATGACTATGAAGCAGAATTCTTCTAGAAGGTAATGGTGCTCTTTATTACTCAGAAGACCAGATTCATTACCCTTAATTTTCCGATGCCACTGGAGTGTAACCAGGGTGTGTCAAGAACCATGAGTATGGCGGGCCAGTTGGATAACCCCGACACGGTTTCTTTTGCGCTGAGAGGTTAATGAAATTAAAATGAAAAACTTCAAATAGGGTCTAACAAACAGCTTCATTGCTAGAAGTGTATAGGGTCACTTCTGTTTATTCACTGTGTATACAGAGTGACTTCGTTAACTTCACATACCTTTCATTTCACTTATCAGTTTTTCTAGGCTGAAATAGAGTTCGTTCATCTTAGCATCAGTTTTTATAAGGTAACCATTTCCTGTGACTACATAAAAATTTCCACCGAAAAAATAACAATATATATGTTATGAATAAGAAAATTAATTTTATGAATTAAAGTATATAATTTCTTCTGTTAAAATGCATGTTATTCATATTTAAGAAAAATCATGGCCACAAAAAATAATGAGTATGCATCTGAAACCACAAATACTCAAAACCTCATATTGCAGTTGGTAAAGCTGTATACATTTTACTAACCTCACTTGACGAGGAACTACTGTACATTTATGGGTGCTTTATCTGAAGATGTTATGCTGCTAATAAAAAATCAATAACAGAATAATAATCTTTGGCTAAGCGATCATCAATAAGATACATTTAAAACTAAATTACATGTATTGAAACTGTTGCATTACTATAGGATTACCCTGTATATGTTAATGTTGGATTTATTTTTCAAAGTTCGTTGAACATTTCTATTTCTTTTCAGATATTTATCTGTTGATTATACAGATCATCGTTGGACATGTTATCAAGATTGGTAAAGTTTAGGAAGGAGAGTTTTAAGAGTTGACTTTTCCCACCAATATCATTAATTTTGATTTATAGCCAGTTTTGGTGTATTGTGGTCTAAATGGGGACTCTAAAAGAATGTATTTTCTTGTTGGTGCAAGGAGTAGGTTATTTAATGCATTCAATGAAAAGCAATTTATTTGATGCTTGGGAATTTAGGTTCTTTATGAAAAAAAAAATAAGGAAAGAGTTGCCTGTGATTTTTACTTTGTCATTTGATGAAGAAAGTGTTGTAACAATGGTGTTTTGCAGCACCCATATGTACATGAAATGCTTTAATTGTATGATGTATCATTGTCGTATTTAGTTATTTATCTTGCTGCTTAACTCAAGGCATTGCTAAAGTTAAATTCTTCTTATTTAATCCTTTACATAAAATGTTTTGTAATTTTTTTGTAGCTCTAAATAGCTGTATAACCACAATATAGTTTTTCCATTTAGTGTTGAATTTTTTTGTTGCTTAATTTTTAGAGTAGAAGTTATCATTTATTCATTTTATAATTCTGAAGCTACAATTCATTAAAGGAATCATTCTTTCAGGTCTTTATAAAAAGTGGTGTTCTTTTAAGACTGTAATTTTATTCCACCATGATGATGTGTCATTTGGAGATAGAAGTGGTTTATTTCTTTCTCAAGTTTTTCAGGCATTTACTGTTCTTCAGTTTGCATATTTGAGTTGCAAAATTTGCAGGTTAATTTTATCATCTAATATTTAAGTTCTTATGAGCCATGAATGGCATTCTATCATGGAATTGTTGTAATTTGACAAATTCAAGATA
Source organism: Uropetala carovei (assembly GCA_036926305.1). Classification (NCBI taxonomy): domain Eukaryota; kingdom Metazoa; phylum Arthropoda; class Insecta; order Odonata; family Petaluridae; genus Uropetala; species Uropetala carovei. The sequence continues at coordinate 6,095,439 of JAXCHB010000172.1, read as the reverse complement.
AAGATATTGTACTGTAAATTGAAATCACATAACTTATCCTATGTTATGGAGCTGAATGATATACCGTCAATTATTTTTCACTCGTGGAAAATTTTGTCCATAAAAATCTGGGTGGTGCCATTCTAATGTTTTTCACGTCCTTCTAAATATGGAATGCTATTTGGACAAGAACAAATTCTAATGAGGTTTTTTTACTTTCCATTTAATATTAAATTTAGTTTTAATGCATTTATTCTGTACTACTATCTTATAGTAATGCTTTTAAAAAGAGAGGATCATTTCTTAAGAGATCTTTTTTAAAATGTAGATTTGGTTGTCTAGTGTTAAATTTTGCTGTTTTGTATAATTTATTATCTTCTGTTTCTTGAAGTATTAGATTTTCACATTTGAATGTGTTTTAAATCATCATTTGATATCAAATCTGAACTTCTCTTCAAAATCACATAATGAGCACTGATGTGAATTTTTGTTTGCAGAATAGCAGCGAAAAATTATATAACTTGGAAGAATATTTATGTATTATAATGAAAGATCAGAAGATATAAATACAAATCGTGCTAGCTAGCATTGTTTCATGTGTTTTGTTGTGAACATTTTTTAATTATCCATTTCCAGAATTCTTCCTTCTTTGTATTTAATGGGAAACAAATATTTTTATAGTTTTCTAGCGTCAGCTAATTTTTAGGTATGTCAGTAAAAGAAGACGTCTAAACAAAAGTTTTGCGGTCCCAAATATGAATACTATCCTGCCAGTTTTGAGTGTAAGATATTGCTGTGGTATTTGATGTTTTTTGTTGATTATTTATAAACTTTTTGAGGGTTGCTAGTATTATATTTAATTATTTATAGAAATTTTTTTCATTGCAGTGAAACCTCAATTATGTTTTTTGTGTAGATTAACAACCATTCATTTTAGGACATCACACTTTGAGGTAAAATATTATATTGGTAAACTTATGCTTGCATATATTCACTATATTTTAAAGAAGTAATGTTCTCTTTTAATCACTGCTGATTGCATCCACTGCAGTTGTTTAATTTTCTAATCAAAGAGCAGTTCTCATGGCACAGTGATAGAAACACAAGTTGTCACTACACCACTATTATGTTCTTTGGTAATATTACACCTTACTTAAGTCAGCATGGAGCATAGACATATAATATCATTATTGCAAGTTGTATGATGATGCCAACTAGAATTATAAAACCTTTTATTGATGACATTATATTAAAATGAAGTTTTCCACTATGATTGAATATCACATAGAAAAGTCATGGTAGATGCAGCGGATTATTAACTATCTGGTGTAATGGATAATGAATAAGTCACAATTGCTTTGCAAAAAATGTAGTATTGATAATGTGGCCACTGGTAGTTTCTGGAAGCAAACTATTAATTTCCTCTGCCAATAGCCAGATTGTTATTTGGCTTTTAAATTTTTGTTTACTATTTTAGTGGCTTGTATGTCTTGGTAGTCTTCTAACAGATATTCCTCTCAGAGGTTAGGGAGTTTGCTATACTGCTAGAGTAAGAATGAGGTTTCACTGTATCCATTTATTAGCTAGCATAAAGGTGTGCATTTAAATAATAATGTGAAAAATTGCGTTTGCTTAATTTGAAGGTTGCAGCTATTTTTTAATTGATGCAGTTGCTTTCTGTGAACGGCAAATTTGTTCTTGCCCAAACAGCATTTTTTTGTTTCTCTACTTGAGAGTAGTTACAGAATTAAATAATGTTTCAACCTTACAATTTACACAGAGGCATACATGGCATGGAAGTCATGTGTCCCAGATCTTTCTAAAACTGTCTAGTGACATTATGAGCCTATGATGTATATTTTATGAAATTTTGATTAAGTGGTAAAAAGTTAGTCATCTTTATCCTCGGAGAAATTATGATGTGGCTTATGATGTGCATTTGTCTTAGTTTGTATAGAAATCCTGTGATTAAATTATGCCCTTTTCTTGATACAAATATTTAAAGTGTCTCCTTTGCAATTAGTGATTTAGGTAGCCAATATCCTTCAACAAGTGGGTATATAACCATTATTTCACTCAAAGATTTTGTACTATTTCAAATTTAAAAGCAACAATATCAGTAGGACTCCTCTTTCTTGTCATCTGAAATATAATGTTCATTATAATTTGAAAGTTTCTAATAAACTATGGAACATTGTAGGCACCAAATTTTTGTCATATATGCACAGAGTTGAAGAAGATGACCATGAGATATGGAGGTGTTTTATCTCATGGTAGACAAATTTATTTTTCATAAAGTCAGTTTTTGCTGTGATTTGGATAGCAGGCTATTGGAGACTTGTTTTATTTCTTACTGAAGTATCACATAAGAAAATGTACATTATAATTTGAGATTGTTGTGTAATCCCTATCATATTTTTGGAAATGCTAATAAGTGATAGAATTAAATTAGAGAGTACTATTTTCTAATACAAAGTCCAAGTTTGGTTTGAAGAAGTATTTATTCACACTTAAAACATAACTGAGTTAATTATTAAGTATTCATTACATACTTATTAATTAGTATTAACTGTGTATATGACGTTTATTTCCTTAAGTTGATGCTAATAAAGGAAGCACTGCACAATGGATTTATTAATGTTATTTTATTATGATTATCATATAGACATATTTACATTTGTACCACTACTCAGTATATTTTTGAAATATATTTTGTTTTGTTCAATTGAATGGTTTTTAATGAAATAAATAGTACAGTTTGGTATAAATATGCCAAATTTATTGTTGTTATACCTTGTCCACTGTACATTGTAAAAGTAGACACAGTGGAATCCCAATTTAAGTGACCCCTATTTAAGGTTTACCAGCATTTAGGGTTGATTTTTTGTTGCCCAGATTAAAGTTCCATATCTATAATATATTGATGCTTCTTGCACATGATATATGTATATACAGTGGAATCCCCATTTAACGTTTGCATCAGGGACACGTTTTTGGTACCATAAATCGAGTAATACATTAAATGGGGGTTATCTAAAATTGAAAGACTAAACGGCAGTTCATTAATGTCAAATATGTGTTATTAGTTAAAACACAAATATGAAGGGTATAGATTAATTACAATCATTTTTTTCATTCATAAAATTTCTCAACGAAGATGGTTGAGAATAATACCAACTGTAAGTCCTCCAGCGAAGGTGATTCTTCTAGCTTATGTTTTTTTTTGCGAAATTAGTGGTCATTTCATGGCTGTGACCCTCATTGCACCTCCTAGCAGTGAATTTGTGATCTTTAATTTTTCCGAGACAAACTTTCATAAAACTTTTTAAAGCAAATAAACACAATTGAAGCGCTCCTATATAGAAGGAATCAACCAAGCATGCAGATCCTTTCAGTTTTTTAAGTTCACATGCTATAATGAATACATGATATAATTGGGCTCGCATGGGTTATATAAGACTAGCAGAATTTCCCGTTGAGTTTCAGCGGATTTAGTGAAGCTACTACAGCACAACATACAAACCCTTTAAAATATATATAGTACCGTATATACCTGAATATAAGACGAGGTTTTGTTCCAATTTCTATGACCGAAAAATCGCTAGTCGTCTTATAATCGCACGGTGTGTAATAGTTTGACTGACAGAGGAACCAAATGCAGAGTATAATCGAAATATTCGATTATTAAAAGTAGCAGTAGAAAATCGATTCAAATGTATTCGAAAACAAATACTCTTGAATTTTATCCTATATATTATGCGCGTAGTGAAGCTGCGTGAGTATAATGTCTCGCGTAATTATATCGGCGTATTTCTCGAGAACCGTTGGTCGTAAAAGATATGCGGTAAACGGCGTTTTGTTTCTAGTGGCTATGGAAAAATATTTTCGTTTGCTAAAGTGTCCCGGGTTCGAATCCAGGAGACAATTATATTTTCCCATAAGTTTACATGGGATTTTCGATTTTTCAGAGTGCAAGGTTTTTTTCCTTCATTCATTAAAATACGTAAATATGGACCGATTTTCTTCTTTTTTGCTTTATTCGACGGCTAAAGCTCTATACTATCTTATTTTTGCGATGTTTACACGTTACACCGTCGAATTTTTCAGAAATACGCATTCTTTTTCGAAATTTTGCGGATTTTTCGTACTCGATCCGGGCGTTACCGAGGAGACTCATTGTTGTCTCCGATTCATTTAAGGCCAATTAAACCTTCAAATAGACGAAAGAAAAGCGTAATTGTTATCTTCTCTTCATTGATAATCTAAATAAACGCTTGCATTGACGTCGCCTTTATAGTAAGTCCTGCAAGAAGTTAAAATCAGTCGTTGATAGACACTTGAAGGAAAGCAACTGTATATGCCAACTAACACTACAAAATTGCTTATTTCAATTGGTTCAATGTTTATTAGTCAATGGTATAATAAACCTCTGTCATTGTGTGAATAATACATTTTTTCCTTTTATTAGGAGTTCAAAATGGGGGGTCGTCTTATAATCAGTGTTGTCTTATATTCGGGTATATACGGTAGATACTTTTAAAATTACAATTAGCCATTCTTAACAATTAATCATATTTGCTTGTAACAATCCGTTTCCAAATATACTGCATTCAAATATAACGATAATTGTGTTTCCTATCATATATATCACTTTCGCCAAATCCAGCTTCATTTCTTGTAATTATGCCTATGAAATGTTTACATTTATGTCTTGTAAGCAAGAAACCCGTGAAAAAGCAATGTACAGTTGTCCATGACTGAACACTGACTGGTAAATGTATACCAGATATGTGAGCTTATTTACATTAATAAACATTATAATGTAGAATATAATGATTTTACTTACAAAAAATGTAAGATTCCAGTATTCAATAGACAAAAGAAGGTTCAATTACTTTCATAAATCATTATAAACGCTTCCTGAATTGTAATCAGTATCTATTTATGTTGCTATCCATAAACATCGATCGTTTTGTTGCTTAAACAAAAGTGCGAATCGAATAATGCTAAACTTTCATCTATTTGTAAGCTTCATTGAAGCTAACTGAATCGGAGGTAACAATGACGGCCGCCTTGGCAAAGCCCGGAAAGAGTACGAAAAATCAACAAAATTTCGAAACAAATAGCATATTTCTGAAAACTTCGACCGTGTAACACGTAAACTTCACAGGAATAAGATAGTATAGAGTTTTATTCGTTGAATAAAGCATAAACGAAAAAAATCGGTCCATAATTGGGTATTTTTACGCTTGAAGGAAGAATACCTTGCATGTCAAGAAATGAATTCATACGTGTTATCTTATGGAAAAATGTTAATCCCCTATATTGGCAGCACTGATTAATCCTGGTTGACCAAACCTTGACCATTCACTAAGTTAGGATGTAAGGAAGAATCGTACCAAATTTGGTTATTCTAGTTTTTATCCTTTAGGAGGAGTTCCATGAACAAACACACAAACCAACAAGCACACGCTTCAAAATATATTATAGTAGATAACACAGTAAAACCCCGTTTTAACGCGACTTTCGGAAGACAGAATGTACACCCGCGTTATCGGCAACCCGTGGTATTTCGGGAAATAATTTTAAAAAACATGAAAGTTATAACAAATTTAATTGCAAAATACTATGAAAACTGATATCGTATTTTGATTTTAATGCATACCTTAATTTAATCGGTGTTTTTAAGATAGTCCGATATTTTGTTTTGTGCGACAGCTGATGGTGTTTCTTCATCACATACATCTTAATGTTTTGCAATTTTAAAAGATGAAGATGATCACAATCACTCTCTCTCTCCCCATCCAATTCATCACTTCACTGATGTTATCCAATACTTTGCTTATTTAAGGGGTCTCAACCTCACACATCTCTTCATTCTTGCTGTCATCTTCCGATAATTTTTCTGCTCTTCCTCGGTGCTGGACTTTAGCTACAATTTCTTATCATACTTATAGACAGCGACGGGAGTTGAGCATCGCGGTAAAATTTGAACCAAGTTGTTTACGAAGAAAATAAATCGCAGTAAAATTTGAACCAAGTTGTTTAAGAAGAAAATAAATCGCGGTAAAATTTGAAACAAGGATGTTTACGAAGAAAATAAATGGAATCATTTTGGGGGACATGACTTGACCCGGGGTATAGTGAGGCGCGTTATAACGGAGTTTTACTGTATTTTCGAATAATTATCCCCCAGTGAAGCAGTGTGGTGAGCGTTGGCAGACATTGCGACACCTGTTATCGGCTGACCGTGCATAAAATGACAACGGTAACAGTTCCGTCATTTTAATCTCATTTGTTACATTTCGGCCCTTTATGCGAAGTGGGCTCGCAAATTTGATTGCATGTCTTGTGCGGTGTAGGGAAATGCTACAGTGACTGACGAGTAAGAACATCATCCAAAGTTTTAATAACATCGCCGCCTTGATGTAATAATAACGTTGTGAATAAGACCCCTTCCTTTCGGGTTAACAAGGTAAATACGGCTGTGGTAAATGCGGGTGGCCCAACTAGCTAACGCGTCATGTTAGTGAGCGAGCGCCTGCGAACTGAAATGTAAAAAAATCCGTGTTAACATGATGACGTCATCGCAACTTTCATGAAGTACGTAACAGATTAGGACATTGAAGGTGGATTGACAAAACAGCATGACTAAGTATTAATTCTTTTGAGTTTATTTATTGTTGTAACAATGCCAGTGTGTGTTTTGCCATTGATGGTTAGATTGAATTCATATATTACATATCCACCAAATGAAATATTCTCGAGTCACGGTGTAAACGCACCTGAAACAAGGCGATGCTCCACAAGGACCAGAATTTTATCCCTTTATTGCAGGCAATTCACAAAATCGAGAAACTAAATCGGGTGGTACAATACATTATTTATATGGAACTTTGGTCGGGACGCAAAAAAACCGCCTTAAATGCGGGTAAACCTTAAATGGGAGGACATTAAATGGGGATTCCACTGTATATATGTGTGTATGTATATATATATATATATATATATATACACACACATATATATATATACATATATATATATATATATATATATATATATATATATATATATATATATATATATACACATATATATATATATATACATACATATATATATACATATATACACATATATATACACACACACACACATATACATTATATATACACACACACATATATACATACATATATATATATATATATATATATATATATATACACATATATATATACCAGTGCTGGCAAATGAAAAAAATATCGATTCGTTGCGTTTTTCGTTACGGCAAAAAAAGCAATTTCGTTTTTCGTTACGATAAAATCTACATTTCGTTTTTCATTACGTTTAACGTTATAACAAAATAATTGCTTATGAGTACTTTTTATTTGATATTTATACCTCGTAAGTTTAAGTTTTTCATTTAGAATTGTAGTTAAAAAATTTTTCTAAACATATGTTACAGATAAGGAACATTATTAAGTTTTCTAAGTTGTCGCAACAGATTTCGTTATTTTTTTGATCATTCATACAAATTAGGATTTTTATATCCAACATTTAATAATCAAGGTTAATTGCCTTAACCCACATTAAGTACAAAAAAAATATAATATTTATAATAAAATACTGCAATGCTCATGTTGCATCGTAGAATTTTTTATAAGTAACTCGGAAAGTACACCGGCTGTACCAATTCTAATTCTTGCAACAGACCTAAAATTCAACGAAAACAAAGAAAATTGTCGAAATTTCAAGTTTTCCTCTCTGGGGTTTATTTTTGACAGCTTTCTTCCTTCTCTTATACCCTATAAGAAATACATGTAAATCATCCATGGGTTTACAATATTGCATTTAATAACATTTTAGATATTAACAAAAGGATTGTTTTATTAAGTACATATATGAAAGAAGAGAAAGAGAAATGTGCATAGTTTGATAAAGTTTTAATCCGCTGTTAATAACCATGAATATAGGTAATTTTTCAGGTAAAACAGAAAAATATGGAACCTTAACCCAATGTGAGCAGGGCCGGTTTCAGGCGTAAGCGACGTAGGTGGTCGCTTACAGGTGCCACTTAAGAGGGGCGGCAAAATCAATATTTTGGATTTTGACATTTTCAATTTTTCCAAAGGTGTATTGTGCAGAACTTCAAAACATCGCGAAAAACTATATTTTACGCCATGATAAGTCATTTACATTCAGGGTTGGTTCAAGGTGTAAGAGAGTTAAACCTACCATTTACAGGTGTCACTTAAGAAAGATGGCAAGACGAACGTTTTAAAGTTTTACATTGTCTAAAAAACACGTTGATGCACTGTGAACTTTACTTAACCTCTTCAGAGGAATAAAAGGGAGGGTTTTAAAGGGGGGGTTTAAAACGGGGGGTTTAAAAAGGGAGGTTTAAAAAGGAAGGTTTAAAAAGGGGGATTTAAAAGGGGCGGTTTCAAAAGGGGGTTTTCAGAAGGGGGGGGGGGGGGGTTCAAAAGGGGGGGTTTCAAAAAGGGGGTATCAAAGGGTGGGTTTCAAAAGGGAGGGTTTCAATCCTGCCTGCATGTCAGTAAGTCAATTTTTACATGTTACCTTATGGAAAAAGGAAATCTCTTCATTGGAGTTGAACCCAGGACTTTTTTAGAGATTTTTTTTTGTCATCACATAAAAATATGTGAATCTAGCATTCCTGCCAAATTTGGAGCTTCTATCTCTATTCTTTCTAGAGTTATTCACATTTTTATAGCGAGCGAGTGTTGATGTGTAACAAATAAATAAATATGAAGGGAAGTGAAGTAACAGTATGTAAAAAAAATTTTGAGAGAATTACCTAGAAATAATTCTCATATTCAGCTTTAAATCAATGAATAGAGATTAATTATAATAAAGATAATTGCCAGGCATAGTTTGAATGGTGGAAAAATGTTTTCGTAGATTGAACTTGAGAAACCCAATCATTAAATATAAGTAAAATGCAGAAACAAACTGCTAAGTATGTTTGATATCTGGGTGTGAAATGTTTCTTCCACCATTTTATATAAATAAAGAAAAATAGCATCTTGTAGATGAAACTCAAATAGGCTTCTGAGTACATGTATTTCAGTAATTAATTTAAAATACTCTCAATTATTTGCATTTATAAAGCAATATAAAACAAATATTTCCTTCTAAAAAATCCAAAAGTATATATTTTAATCTATTATTTGCTTTTGAAAATTATAATACATATAATTAGTTCATTCAAAAACAAATACAGGCGACTCCCAAGATTCAATCCTTATGGGTGTAAGCGTGCTTTGAATGTTTTTAATACGAGATAGGGAGGGGGAGAGAGGGAGAGAGGTAAGGTTAACTAAAGATATCCCGTCATATTGACGGACAATTAGCTAGTATATATATAAAAGACTCCTCTTAATATAACAAAGTAGGGTAATGGCTACAGTTATTTGCACTTTAAGCGCCTTTCAATGTTTGAAAATATATGGAACCAGTTTGCTTGAAAAAAGGTTTATTGATTAATATCTAAATCATCAAGGAACACAAAAATAGTACAAAGGATAACATTTTCATTATTATTTTTAAGGATAATCAAAAAATATGAAAAAATAGCAATTGGCACACATGAATGCAGTTATCGGCATATTAAGCTGTGGTTTTTTGGTATGCAATTATCTAATGAAAAGGTTTTCATATTTATTGCTTAAATAAAATGGAAAAATTTGTAACATATGTACTTATAAACTAGTGGATTTAAAGAATCTACCTCATTACTTTTTTCTATTATATAAAAAAATCAAAGAAGAAAAATAACAAAACATTAATTGCTAACGATGAGTAGATAAGTGAAAGGTGAAAATATTTTAACTAGAATCGTAAAAATCATCTTTCCAATCTACGTCCCAATATAAAGACATAGGTGACAAGCACACAAGATTCATCATCAGGCAGTACGTGATTCTCATGAATTTTATGTACCGTTTATGGTGGAATTTTCTTTCACATATGGAGCATTCTAACACTACTTTTTCATTAATGTTATGGCCACAAATGTAACAAGGAAAGCTGTTTGTTTGATTTTATTTCGGATTCTTGAAAAATATATCCAGGTTTAACTGCTGTTGTGTCTTTTTTGTCTGATAATTTTATTTTTTAATTTAAAATAATGTATTTCGGTGTATTTGTAATAGTTTTATTTTTCTTGTCCAATGTTTTATTCTTTTTTCCTCTATTTTGCTTTCTTTCTTCTTTTGCTTTTTCGGCTTCATTCTTTTTCTTCATGCATTTACTTCCATTTTTTAAATATAATTACATAAGGAATTTTTGACATTTTCCACAAACCTTTTCATTTTCGACTTAAAGGCCAATTTAATATGTCACTCAAAGAAAAATTATTTACAGTTTCATATCCTTTGCTATCTTGTTGTTGAACTATTTTTTCTGGAAATGTATTGGTAGGAGAACAATTTTTATCATGTTCAACATGTACATCAGTAACAGCTGATATTGTTTGATTTTCTTGTTTGTGTGGAGAACCAGAGGGAATATTTTCAGAAATATCGATGAATTCTTCACTATAATGTTGCCTGTCAAGATTTCTTCTTTTTTGTATAAGTTTGAAATTCAAAAAATAATTTTTAAATCTTCATTTAGTTGTGTATTATTGTCTTCAAAATTTTTGTCGAGGTCTTTGAATCTTTAATTTTTTCTGCACCAACTGTTTGACAAAAAAATGCATAACTTATACTTGTATTATCATGTGAAGGAATTTGTGGAGTAAATCAGTCTGCATTGGTGGTCTACATTGTTGCATGGTCTGTTCTTTCTATCTACTTAACCTGTGACAATGCAAGATGGTAGGATCTTAGGCAGATAGACAAATTAATGGTATGCCAATAACATAAAATGTTGATATGCTAACATACAAGATAATATAGTTATTGGTACTGCCAATAGATAATTACTTGCCATGCCAAAATAGTAATGTTCAGTGTGCCCTTAACTATATACTGGCGACTACCAAGATTTGACCATTCGAGATTTGACCAACTCGAGAATTCGACCGGTCGAAGTCTGCTTATTCGACCCAGCCGATTGGTCGGTCAAATTAGGAACTAGTTTACGCAAAGTAATTTTTGGCCTGCCCAACCATGAGAGGTTTAGTTTCAGTCTAGACATCGTTATTTCTGCCCTAATTGTTTGAATTTGTGCTGATTTCACTTGTTTTTAGGTGCGTTCAACATTCGACTGTTCGAGATTCGACTGCGTTTTCAGGAACACATCCCAGTTGAATTTCAGGAGTCACCTATACCGTGAAAAGAAAATGTTTTTTCATATATTAAGTTAATTAATGTGGGTACGTTTGAAATTAAATGCTCTATTTAAAAATAAAGACATTATTTGAAACTTCAGTTATTGGCACATTATGCCAAATAAATGATTTATTCATTTTTTTGGTCAACAGTTATTGGACACCCTCTATAGATGTGATTTATATCAAAGAAAGAATACATAAATGTTTATATGAATAATTAACATTAAACAATATGTATAGCAAAACACACAAATGAAAAATCTCAGTCAATTGTCAAAATTAACACTGATTACAAAAAACGGTCTCTTATCCAAATTTAAGCATAACAGAAATATGGCTCTACTATCAAACATGATGCAATATTTTAATTTTTTTCAATGCCATACTGACATTAGCTTTACTGAAGATTTTACATGTATCAATAGTTAAAACAGAAATCTACTTGACTTTTGTGAATGCATCATTTATTTTCTGCACTTATTAAGAAGAGTGACAATCAACTAAAGCCTTTACCATATAATTAGTATATTTATTTGAACATCTTCCAAAATTCTCTCAGGCTATCCCTTGTATTTTATAGGAAAAATACCAATTCAGAAAAAGCCCTCAGCCCTTGCTGGCTATTAACTAGTACGCTCAAAACAAGGGTAAATAATTTGTATCATTTTCTTCCTAAAATTTCAAAATATTCTTCCCCAACCCATTGAAGCAAAAAGATTTAATATTGTTTTGGTTTTATGATTAATCTTTTATATCATCATTAGAATTTACCATATTTTTTGTATTAATTTTATTTTTTGCATATTGAACTTCCATGATAGTTTAGGTCAATAAGTAAACATTTCAAATTCATCTTTGGTTTAATTTTTTGGGAATTGCGTAATTGAACTTGATAATATAGATCAAGAAATACTCTGCATAATAAACTCGTTGCCTACCTAAACATTCTGATTTTAAAATTTTTAGCTAAAGTAAGTGCAAAACTACTTCATTATTTTTCTAGGTTAATCGTAGATTTCATCCAAATAAAGGCAGTCCACGACATCTGTACATTCGACATTCGTACAATTCGCTCTTTCGTACATTGTAAATTCTCGCCCCTAAACCGCCTTTTGTATGCCGAATTCGGACTTTGGTTCGTCAGCTGACAATCAAACATTTTGAGCTATCGCATAATGGCGCTGTCTGTCAGCCAAGCCAACACTTTTAATAAATTAAAGTATGCTACGTAATAATATACGTATTGTATGTAATGTAAGATTTGTGTGTAATGTTTTTTAATATTGTACTGAAATTTGACAAGATTAATACCACTGTAAAGTCGGTTAATAATCAATAAATTATTATTATTCAGTCTCGGCAATCTTTGTTTGTACGTACAGCAGTATTTGTTTGTTTGTGCATTTTACACTATTATTTTATAAACATGAGTGAGAAATGGAAAATTGAAAGTGCTAATACAAGTGAAAAGAAACGTATGACTCATAAACTGAACACGATTGAGACAAAAATGGAAATAATTAGGTGTGCCGAAAGTGGCGAATCTTTAGCTTCAATCGGACGCTCATTGGACTTAAGTCGGTCGAGTGTATGTTCAGTTGTGAAGAACAAATATAATAATACAATACGTACTGTGGCATTCTGAATAAACCACATTTTTTTAAAGAGCAAGGAACCGATCTACACGCTTCGATGACGTTGGCGATATCCCATTAGCAGACCGCGAAATAATTTGAGACATAATGATTGTGCAGTAGCTTGGCTTTCTCGTGAATGACGATTGAACTCGGCGGGACTTTCTTGATCGCTTCTTCACTTTTCTTAATCAATCTTTTTGTGGACTCGTTCACACCAAGTACTTTACCAACTGATGAAGCAAATTCATCATGCACAAGCCTATCTAAAACTTCAATTTTCATCTCCAAACTCGTCACTTTTTTTGCCCTTTTTACCGACTTTTCTTTCATTTCAATCATCACTCTCTTTGGGGCCAAGATTAGGCAATATTACAAAAAAACTATGAAAATAGCAAATGCTTTAATGAAAAAAGAGGGATTTCATTTGTGCACTTCAGGTGGTCCTTGACTTTCTTGCGTTCGATATTCATACAACTCTCACATTAATAATAATATTTATTTACATCCGGTAATCACACTGTAGTCACAAATCACAGAATAAGTTTCATTAATCACAAAGTAATTTCTTATCCAACTCAGCCTGTAAAATGGTATTGGGGTTCAGCAACAGCTGGTCTTCCACCTCTGCCAGAAAAGACACTGCCATAAACAAAGATAATTTCACCAAAAATACAAAAAATAAATAGACATAAACAAGAAAAAGGGAACTTAATACCAAGATATAATAACTATAGTCAATGACTAGATTATGGTAAGGATGGAAGCACTGTTACAAACAGTACGAATAAATGTAACTCTTACAGTAATAAAAATTTCTTGAGAAAAAAGAATAATGAAAAACAAATAGCGATAAATTATAATAAAAAGATAGTAATCAATTACACTGTGTGTGATAATCTTAGGATAATACAAGGGAACAAGAACCCAAGATGGCATAGATTGACACCCCTGGACCGCCTTTAGTATGCCAATCAGACTTTCGCACGTCAGCTAAATGACGAACGAATATTTCGAGTGGTGCTGGTTGCCAGCCACCAGTTTCCACCATGTTGCCACCTTTGTCCATACAGCAGTGTTTATTTGTGCAATTATTTAAATATTTCATTGCATTTTGCCCTTTCTCTCTATATTATAAAATCGACGGTTGTGTCTAAAAGGCCCCTGCATAAAAAACTAAACATTTATACCATAATTAGAGATTTTGTAATATTTTTTGGCTCTCTGGGAACGGAATCCCCCCTATAACATGTAAATCTATCTTTGACATCCGTACATTCGACTTCCGGACACGTTTTCAGGAACGCATTATGTACGGATGTTGGGGACTGCCTGTACCAAAAAGCCAGTGCCAGTTGTTCTGCTTGTAATCCAATAAAAGTGACTGCTATTAGAGGCTGTAACCAGAGCCAACCCTCTAATAGCAGTCACTTTTATTGGATTACAAGCAGAACAACTGCCACTATCTAGAACATTGGTTCTCAGGAGATATTTTCTTGTGGCTGCATCTGCGGCCACAAACAACCCCACGTGGCAGCATCAAGGAAAGATAACAGAAAATGTAATGATAATCATGTAAAAATTTCCATATACTTGCTTATTTAATGACAACGGTTACTTATTTATCATTAACAAGTGTTTTTCTTTAAATAATTTGAATTATTGAAATTTTCTTGTGGCCGCACCGAAATTGGTGGCCGCACTTGAGAACCTCTGATCTAGAACACTCTCAGGAACAGTACCACTTAATATACTCTCTTTAACTAGTTTAGTGATTATGGGGGTTATTGTATTATGCAACTTAATGTCTTTAATCCTAAATTTATCAATCCCAGGAGCTTTGTTATTTAATCCACTTATAATTTTTTATGTCTGCAACTGTGGGATCTGGAATAAAGATGCTGTTAGACATAGGTTTATATTTAATCACATGAAATTGTGTGTGACAGTCAATCTTTAAATTATCAATTTCCTCAGTAAACTGCAACAGGAATAGATTGGCTATATCAGTTTCGTTTTATTTATCTTTAGAATGCACGACTACTTTATCAATGGGATTTGTAGTTTTACTTCTCTGCAGTACATAAATTATTTCATTTCAGATTCCTTTGGTATTGTATACTAACTAATTGAATTTATTAACAAAGAATTCTCTTTTAGCTTTTTTAGCGCCACCACTTTGTTTCTATATACCTTATATTGCAACCTATATTTCTCATTTGCAGGATTAATCTTCCACTTTTTAAAGCATTTATCCCTTTCCTGTATATGCTTTACTAGGTCAGCTGACATCCATTCCTTGTTTGCTTTATTACTCCTATCTATTTTTTCTATGGTGGCTTGTCTGTACACCTTACTAAATTCATTGACAATTTTGTTATATAAATGGCTCACATTCTTTTCATTTAAAGAAAGACTCCAATTTATATTCTGTATTAGTGTATTTTCTGTGTGATCATTAATAATTGTTAAGTCCTGGCTAATTTTTTTTCTAATTATTAATTGTTTTCTACTTAACATCATTCCTATCATGTAACGATCTGATAGTTTTGTTCTAATTTTTATGCCTTCAGGGCTAGTTTCTTTTCCATTGTAAAGAATGTGGTCAATGCAACTCTATGTAAGAGTATTTCTGTAAAGTTCTTCCGTAGTGTTTTCAGTAATAATTTAATAATTTGTTCAAAACCAAATGATGATAACATCTTTATATTTAATGCTATTTATATTCTCCTTGTCTTTAGTATTTATATTAAAATCACCTATTATTATTATTTCCTTTGTACTATGCATTCTCAATTGAGGGCGTTTGCAGAAAATTTTGCAGGAGGGGGGGGGGGGGGGGGGGGGGGGGGGCAAAAAACACAAAAATGGCTATTACCCAGGGACAGATGCAATTTTTTCCAACCCAGGAAAATTTTATATAACCGGCTCCCATCTGACCACAAATTCACACCAATGAATCACTATGTATTATATTATCACTGTACTGAATATCCTCTTGAAATTAACTTAAAGTATATTTTCAATGATTACCTAATTTATTCTGCACGTGATAATTGGCCTTTCCCTTGAATCAGGTTAAAATCCACTCGTATGCATTAATCTTTTATTCGCCTTAATTTTCAGGGAATGATTAACGCCCAATATAAATATACCTTTAACAAATGACAACAAATGTTCTTTCACATGAAAACTTTTTTTCGAACAATTTTTGGATGATTTTGGATGTACAGTCCATTGGCCAAAAATTTTGATTATGGTTAATTACATTGAACAAAATAGTCCTGTTGCTAATTGTCTCCTTTTCAGTGAAATTAGTTTTTTGAAAGAAGGCTCTCTTATGCTTTTCTGTTGCTAAATGTTTTGTGATATCATATCTGCCACCATGGGAGACAGGAAACTCACTGTTACATTTATTGAAATGAACAGTATCATCTATTTTAGTTCTTTTCATAAAAGGAAAATCTTTTGCCAAACGTTCATTGAACTTACAAGTTCTCTTCCTGTTAGATTGTTAGATTTTTTCCATTCCTATAGGTAAAAGGAAAGAACTTAATTTAAAATAAAGCTTTTAAATTTTTAAAGTATTACAACACCTAATATGTTCACAAAATAACAACTCACTGAAAAGTTATGAGAGAGCACTTGTCAATATCCCATCAAACTGTTTTATTAAAAACCAAGCTTAAGCTAGGAATCTGCTACTGGCAGCTGGTAGCGAATGAGCCATAGGGAATCACAGAAATGAGTCCTATTACGATAAAATACAGTACTGCTGAAGAAGAAAGTGGTACCAAAATATAATAGCATTTCCAAAGTAAAAGTTAAAACCTAATGCGTAACAATGGCTAAGTATCAGAGCTACAAAGTTAAAGTCATGTTTGAATCAAACAATACAACCAGCTCTCGCCCTTCCTTTTTGCCCAGGGAATAGGAAAATATATAAAGAGATTACTTATTAACTGCTACTGCGTCTTCCTGACACCAGCCTTCACTCACAATTCTTTACTGAATACCTGGCTACTGATTCGCTGACTAGTTCTGCAGTCATGGGGGTTTTCCCATTAAATCTCAAAGCGCAAGGCAGCCAACCTGCTCTAATATACTAATATTACTGATGACTGCACCCATAATATAGACGGAGAGGCATAAAGGTTGGCCAAACCTTTCTTAAAGGGATATCCTCTGCTTCCAGCATTGGTCGATGACCAATGGTTGTGTCCACTTAAATTAAAAAATATGTTTTTGTAAGAAATGACATAGGTTGTTTCTTTCAAGAACATGTTTACATCATAAATTCAAGAATTTTCTAACCTCTATGGGAATCCAGAAACTACGCAAGTGGCAGAGAGAGAGAGAGAAAAGTGGTATTCAATGGGAGCGATTGCACCTATCGCCCTCAGACTTCTGTAGATCAAAGAATTTTCTATCAGTGCAACTCTCACTTTGCAAGGATATTTATTTGCTTAGAACTAACCTCCCGCACAAATTGTACCGAATGCATCTAATTGTAGGAGCGCATTTTTCTCAGCATGTAGGACGAGGTTTAGGAGTTCATTTTTGCTAGTGTTCAGAAATCTTGGGGGAAAGGGGTAATTACCCCTCCCCCCTGTATCCACCCATGTGCGACAGTATGTTGCCTTAGAGGCGACAGAATGCCTGCTCACGGTACTGGCAGGCAGCAATCCCGTAGCACCAATGACAGTTGAGCAAAACGACAATTATTGCCGGCCTTGGTAGAGGGATGGTTAGCATGTCTAATTCCCACTGCAAGGGTCGCAGGTTCGAATCCTGCCTAGGCCAGTGGTCAATCATAGACAACTATACGTTGCCTTTTCACGGGTGATCTTGCTTACAAGATACAAAAGTAAACAATTCAGAAAGGCATAATTACACAAGAAATGAAGCTGGATTTGACGAAGGTGATATTATCTATACATATAAAAGTGAAATTCTGTTTTTTTTTGTCCACTATAGATATCCACACCGTTGACAGTTTTGTCACGAAAATTCATATCTACTATAATATATTTTGAAGCGTGTGCTTGTTGGTTTGTGTGTTTGTTCATGGAACTCCTCCTAAAGGATAAAAGCTAGAATAACCAAATTTGGTATGATTCTTCCTTACATCCTAACTTAGTGAATGGTCAAGGTTTGGTCAACCAGGATTAATCAGTGCTGCCAATATAGGGGATTAACATTTTTCCATAAGATAACACGTATGAATTCATTTCTTGATTTGCAAGGTATTCTTCCTTCAAGCATAAAAATACCCAATTATGGACCGATTTTTTTCGTTTTTGCTTTATTCAACGAATAAAACTCTATACTATCTTATTCCTGTGAAGTTTACATGTTACACGGTCGAAGTTTTCAGAAATATGCTATTTGTTTCGAAATTTTGTGGATTTTTCGTACTCTTTCCGGGCTTTGCCAAGGCGGCCGTCATTGTTACCTCCGATTCAGTTAGCTTCAATGAAGCTTACAAATAGACGAAAGTTTAGCGTTATTCGATTCGCACTTTTGTTTAAGCAACAAAACGATCGATGTTTATGGATAGCAACTATAGATAGATACTGATTATAATTCAGGAAGCGTTTATAATGATTTATGAAAGTAATTGAACCTTCTTTCGTCTATTGAATACTGGAATCTTACATTTTTTGTAAGTAAAATCATTATATTCTACATTATAATGTTTATTAACGTAAATAAGCTGACATATCTGGTATACATTTACCAGTCAGTGTTCAGTCATGGACAACTGTACATTGCTTTATCATGGGTTTCTTGCTTACAAGACATAAATGTAAACATTTCATAGGCATAATTACACAAGAAATGAAACTGGATTTGGCGAAAGTGATATATATGATAGGAAATACAGTTATCATAATATTTGAATGCAATAGGCTCGGAAATGGATTGTTACAAGCAAATATGATTAATTGTTAAGAAAAGCTAATTGTAATTTAAGAAGTATTTACTATGTATATATTATAAAGAGTCTGTATGTTATGCTGTAGTACCTTCACTAAATCCGTTGAAATTCAGTGGGAAATTCTGCTAGTAGATATATAATTTTAACCTGTGGGTCACATAAGATATATGGTGATAAAAAAATTTGGGGGAAGGGGTGCTTAATTCAATAATTATTTCCCATAAGTTTACACTTAATTTTCGATTTTTCAGAGTACAAGGTTTTTTTCCTTCATCCATTGAAATACCTACATATGGACTGATTTTCTTCGTTTTTGCTTTATTCGATGGTTAGAACTATGTACTATATTATTCTTTTGATGTTTGGATGTTACACGGCAAAAGTTTTAGATTCACTAAATCCATTGAAATTCAGTGGGCACTTCCGCTAATTTCTAATATAATATTTAGGTTTTTACACATTTCCAGGGGGGGCAACTGCTCCCCCCCCTTGCCTCCCCTCCTTGCCCCCCCTCCCCCCCTTCCCGCCAACTCCCATGTTCCCAATAAACCTTCAAGCTCACTCAGAAACCTGCCTGTATTTAGATTAGGAGACCTGTATAACCCTATTAAGTAAATTTCCTTAGATGGAGTGTGTAGTGTTCCTATTACAGATTCAAAATTTGATATTATAAAACCATTGCCAGCATACAAAAATGTATCTTTGATATACATTATAACTCCTTCACCTTTCCTGTCTTTTCTTAAGCTTGAAGTCATTATATCCAGGGAGTGAATAAATCTATGTATCTTCTATATAAATAAAATTGTAACCTCTGTCTGTACATTTGTTTTTTTGTCCGGGTTTTACTTTTTTTGTGTGTTTTGCATTGCAAGAAGACGTATGAACCTGTTTGCAGAATTGTTATCTGTCTGTTTGTTTGTTACCTCATCACGCAAAAACGGCTGGTCGAATTTTTATGAAACTTGCAGCGTGTATTTAGACTGGTCTAGCTTAAAGTATAGGCTATGTGGTGTACCTCAAAAAAAAAATTTAAGTGGGGGTTTGGGGCAGTGGCGGATCCAAGGGGGGGGGGGCAATTGCCCCCTCCTTGGATAACCCCATTTCACTCCATTGGGCACTCTTAAATTCATTCCGCTCAAAAATCCTAAATTATATACCACAGATTAGGTCTGTATAGCAAGGGAAAGAAGGATTCTGATAGGGGCAGGGGTTTTCAAAATACAGGGCAGTTAGCAGGAGTGAATTTGATAGGTGGAGGGGCGATGCCCTGCCCCCTTGAGAAGTTTCTGGATCCGCCGCCGGTTTGGGGGGGGGGGCATCGATTTGGTTTTTCGACGATAACTCTTGAGTAAATTAAGTTAGGAAGTTCAAATTTGATATTTGTCACTTTCAATCAAGTATAAGATCAAGTTGGTAGATGAGCAAAATCAGACCAAGGGGAGGGGGGGTTGTGTGTGGGGGGGGGGGGGGGGGGGAAGCACCCATAAGAGAAATAAAAAACCCAAGTTACAAACTATGAACTACAACAAATGATAAACAAATTTCCAAAAACATAATTGAAGTTTTTTCTTTTCTATACATTTCCACACCGTTAAAGTTAATCAAACTTTCAACAGATACTTTCTTCACAAATACAAATAGAACGGCTGTAGGCTATCTTTTAATCCCAAATGTTTTATATTAATTGTACAAAAAGCAAAATAACTTTGTATGCTAATGGTAATTGCAGCCCATTTTCTGTCGGCTCCTTTATGCACGCCCACAATCAACCGATTCAAACCAAATTTGGCAGGATAGTAGGGGGCACTAAGGGGAAGGTCGCCGCAGGGTTTTGGTGTTTGTATGTCTGCTTCATTCAAAATGGCAGTCGATTTAAAAATTAAACTACGCGTATTTTCCCAAGTCCTATTATTGATTTGAATCAAATTTGGTACGATTGTGGAGGGCTCCCAGAAATAATTCATACGTGGTTTTTGTTTCTCTCTGCCCGTTTTATTCAAAATGGCAGCCGAGTGAATTCTTAAAAAGCATGTATCATCTAGAATTCCGATCAGATTTGAACCAAATTTCCCCAGGCAACGCCGGGTATTTCTGCTAGTTTGTAATATATTTACTTCAGTCAAGACTATCACAGCAATATTGACCTTCCCTGATAAGTGCATTAGTGTTATTTTAAATTCGTCTCGATTTTTTCTTATGGATCTTATGTTTAGGTGGATGAATGTCAGATTATCCATGTTATAGCTAATGCCAGTTATGGAATCATAACATTCACTTTTTTATCTTATTGAGTTTTATTTTTTCTAATATTTCCAAAATTCTAAGTTGTTAGTATGCACAACTATTATAAAGTAATTAATCTTATTTTCTAAAATGTAGAATAGATGAATCACTATACCAGCTTTTGTAGGTCAGCCTCGTTTTGTATTTTGATGTGCGAGTTCTCATCTTTTTTGGCTAATACACTGGTATTTCTATACCAGATGTACTTATAGTTAACTTCTCTCCCTCTGGTTTTTGCTTTCCAGAGGAGATTCTTATAAAAACAGTTGAGAGCTTCATTTATATAAGTTTTAGTATTGTTATTGCTCTGAAATATTTTTCTATTAACTAAAGTTTTTGTATTTCCAAACCAACTTCTCTAACATTTTTATTATTAAACGATACTATTATTTTATTAGGTTTTGCCTGGTGTCAACTTTTAATGAAGTAGGCATCATCAATATAATTTGCACTAATTTCTTCTACATTTATTTCAGCGACTATTTTATTTAGAGTGTCAATTATCTCTTTTTTATTATTTAAATGTGTCAATACCCGACAATTCTAAGGTTTTATCTAAATTCGTGAGTAATCAGTTTGCTTCTCCTCGCCATCCAGTCCTTGAGATATCATTTTCGATGAAAATACGATCGCTTATATTTATGACCATGGTTCTCTCTGAGCTGCACCGACGCGCAGCAGTTTTTGAAATTGCGCGTACTAAATTTTTCAAACGTGCACGACTGCGTTTATCGGATATATCCGAACAGCCGCGCCAACCAGAGCGCATAACCGCGCATTAGCGTCATGTAGGCGTGCACAGCAATATTCATTCCGCACATACATGAAAAATATTAGAGGGAACTACGTTTATGACATTTATTGATTTAGCAAGAGTGAAATGACGGAAATTTAACTTATATGCGCGAGTGCATAAGACTGACCACAAACGTGAAGATAGAGGAGAAAATTTATTAACTTCACTGGGAATCAAACCTGGGTATTTCACTTGCAGGGTAGATGTTTTAACTAACTAATTGTAAGCTAACAAGCCAGTCTTTATTCTCATTTCTCGAATTGGGGCATTTACAGTAACCCTTACCACACTAAATGTCCTCATTGAGGCACAGCGGAAAACACCCCTACTTATCCCAGAATTGAGAAGATGTTAAGTAACAAGAGTGAAATGATGGAAATTTAACTTATGTGCGTGAGTGCATAAGACTGATCACAACTGTGACTGGTTTGATAGCTTAGTTGGTTGAAACACCCATGCGGCAAATGGGAGGCCCGGGTTAGATTCCCCGTCAAGTACAGACTTTTTCTTCTCTATCTTCACGTTAATTATTGATTTATTTAGTTATTGCCATAGTAAAGTTTGTACTTATTAAATGTTCTTTTCTACCAATCTTGAATAAAAATATCCTCTAGGAATGTATCCTCATAACATTTTCTATAGAAATCGTTTTGATTTACGTCGTTTCGCTCATGTCGTGTTTTCCCGGAAACGCGCCCCGACGTAAATCAAGGATTTTCTTTGTTTATTATAGTATTACGAATTATAAATTCTTTCATAAATACATAGTGTTGCATTCGGAGCACATCATTATTTGGTCTTATTCTCGACAGTAATGAGGAACGCGTAGAACGAGAAATATATTTATTTAGCAATTTAATATTATAGACTGGACTCCAGTTATCGATCGTTTTGTGTATTTAGTAACGCGCTTAGAAATAGCCTGCATTTAGATAGCGCAATCAATCAATTCTTATCATAAGCACAACATTTTATATTTTATTTATTAAATTACATTTGTTGTCTGCTATATCGTTAATCCATTACAATAATAGCCTAGGTTTTGTTTGTGTGTTTTTCTGGAACTCTTCACAGTCTGGGAAGGATTTGGCGGAACCTTTAGTGGAATAACTGAACGGTTAGTGCGATTTCAAAGATTTTTTCTCGAGATACTGGAATCTACCTCTTGCACCTTTTATGCAAGTCATCCTTTGTAATAAGGTCAAGGGTTCGATTCTAGGAGCGTTGATTTTGATTAACGGGGTGTGACTGTAGAATATTAAAATTACTTAGAATCATCGTAGGAATTCGGAACTAGAAACAAGGAAAGCCTGAAAGAACGAAATTTCATTTTCCTGCGGTGTGATTTGCATTCTTGCCAGTCTAGTGTAATTGCGTATGAATGACTGAGATTATAAATGCAGTTTAAACATTACGCTGGTTACGATAAATAATGCGACGGTATCTAAATTATTCATTGATATTGATACTTTCTCCATACGTAGTATAGGAGAAAGTATTATATTCGTGAAAAAATCGAATTCGAGATTTCAACGGAAATACTCGTCTTGAAGTCCGCTGAATACGTTTTGACTTTTTTCATTGTGAAAGGTGTGTGAGACAAGAATTTTGTGGGCGCTATTTACTCAAAAACTAATAAACATATCAGCACAAAACTTTATACTTAAGATTTTTAATAGCAAATGAAGTTCTGAAAAGATTTTGGCTGGAACTGCTTAACCGGAAGTGGTGGCTTATTCTTGCCGTTTTTCCTTTTTTTCCAAATATCTCATTTAAAACTCAATTTACCTAATATTTGTTATTATTAAAGTTGTCGAAAATTTAATTTTCTACAAGTTTCGTTTGAAGAATTTTTAGGCGCGTTTCGCTTCCAGCGTGAGCGCCTATTACGTCGGTCCGTCCTTCCGTCCGCATGTGCGTTCTCGGCTTCTACCGAACGGATTTTCATGAAATTTGATATTAAGGACTTACAATAAAATATAATAAGAAAATCGCAAAAATGAATCACGTACGTCAATCAGGGGTACCACTTGACGTGACAAAAAATTACATTTTCGTTATATCTCGTCAAGTATTGCTCATATCAAAATATTTTCAAATAAAAGTTGTAGAATTAGTAAAGAAGAGTATTTCCTTCCCTATACATTTTTATCGTAGGAGTAGCCGTTATCGAGAAAATCAAACAGGAATGTCTTAATTCGAGTTGAACAGAAAATTTCTTGCAGGGTTACTTCTTCATTGTTGCTAACATAAACAGTCTCACAGACAAACGTTTAATTTCCTTAAGTGTGCATGTAATGTTATTAAATAGGAAGAAAATGGATTATTTATGATGAAGAAAAGATCTTTAAAACGCAATTTCCCTTACGTACAGGTGCATATATAATTTCTTTCCATTGCAAGAAACGCCCATTTGTGATACGTTGTACACTTTCCTAACTTGTTTCCTTCTAAATTTGCTATTACGTTGCCAAGTGATACCATTGTTTCCGTTACTAAGATAAAATTTGGTAATTGTTGATAACCGTGCGTACGTTGCCAAGGGTAATTTTAATTGCCCATCGATATAGGAACAGCTAATCATTTTCTTATTGTTTTTTTTAAATACGTCTATTAAAAATGTTTTAAAATTATACACGAATGTAATTGCCGATGGTTATTCTTGAGGACGCTGATGTCGAGAGCAATCACATTCCTTGCTCTGTATGGAGAAGCTCATGTGCTGGACACATCAGATTTTGTTAATCATGTAGGATACATAGATTAAATTCGCTGAATTTTCGGAAGGCCTTGGAGATAATTTCTGTGAAAACTAAGATTTTAATTCATGACTAAATGGATTAATGAAATTTATAAAAATATATGTTAATGAAATGCATGCACAACATTTTTTTAACAAATCTAAAATTTTACATAACTGCAGTGAAAAATTGTTTCGGGAATATAAATATTGTCTAGCGTAATATTTAACAAAAAGACCTTTAATATTTATTTATTTTTTACACAAATTTTGTATTCCCAAAACTATTGTTACTTTATTAAACATTCAAATATTTCAATTTTATATTTATTGTTTACTTTTTAGTGCGTATAAAAGTTAGTTTCATGTATTTTTTATTTGCATTTTATTTTAACTCAATGCTTAATTCACGCATACCCGTCAAATTTGACGATAACTTACGCTGTTACTTTATTAATATTTTAAATTATTTCTTCAAAATTCACTTCTATATCTACTTTCTAGTGCCGAAACACTTTTTATATTCGTTTATCGGAATATATTTTTATCCGAATCACCCTTGTCCCAATTAGTTTGGAATTACATTGTATATGAGAATGATCTTAACGTTTCCCAAATGAGAAATGCTCTTCGGCAGTGTCATTCATTCTTCTCCTATCCCCTTTCTAAGATCGAGTCCCTAAAATGCCGTTTGTCATTCATCCATGTTATATTACAGCTATAGGTTGCTTCTTTTAAATGCTTGCATGAAACGTTTGGTTGAATTTCGGCATAACCTTTGAAACAAGAACTTGACGTAGGAGGCAGCGTGAGAAATATTCATTTCCACTCCTCTTTTAATCATTTCGAAAGGAGGGGGCGTCCAAGTGAGAGGCTATTCGTATATTTTCTTCCTCCCCTCCCCATTCCCACTCTCGCTAATAATCTAATATATAAAAATGACTTCATCGTCGTCGTTGTCGGTGGGAAACTCTGTAATGCTATTTTTAACAAACTTTGCGAGTAGCTAGAAGATTGACATTTGGTAGGAATGTTCGGTTCTTAAAGTAGAAGGCATTTACGAAAAAAAATTTCCAAAATCGACCCGGGTTCGATTCTCGAGAATGATTTCCATTCCTCATAAAATAACATGGAAAAATTGATATTTTGACCTGCAACCTTATTTTATTTTGCGTATTAATATACGCATATTTGACCTACGATTTTCGGACTTGGACTGTATTAAAGAAAAATAAATGCAGTTTATTATTCTTATCGTCTTTTATCGCTTTCGAATTTCACGTTTTAATATTATATTTTGACAAAATTTAGCGTTTTTAACGTAAAGTTGCCTTGCCAACCAATTACATTGTTAAACTTGAAATCCTATTACTCTCACGTGTGCTCACGTTCTCTCCGGACCTCCATGAACCCTCCTGGCCCAATTCGTAGGTATCAGAGATATCTCAGATTTAGTTTTTACTTTCTCTGATATACGAAATATAGAGAAAGTATTGTTTTATTTAAAGGTGGCTGGCATTAATTTGGAAAATCAATGTTTTTCTCATGGCCAACTTTATGTTGCATTTTCACGTGTTGGATCAAGCAAAAATTTATTTATTTATGCTAATGAAGGAAAAACAAAAAATATTGTTGACAAGCAAGCTTTGAAATAAATATTAAAACATATTTTTCTAATTTATAATGTCTTCATCCTTTGGTGCAAAATGCGCAAAAGGTGAAGTGATTGTATTACCATATAATACATAATTTAATTCGCCAAAGACGTCTGGCATAACCCGGGCATCGCCGGGTACTTTCAGCTAGTATTGCATAAATTAGTTTGCTGTTGATTGCTTTCTCCATATGTAGTACCGGAGACAGTATTGCTTTCGTGAAAACATGGAATTCGAGATTTCAACGGGCATACACTTTTTTAGGTCTCCTGAGTACGTTTTGACTGTTTTCGCGATGTCTGTGTGTGTATATGACAAGAATTTTGTGGGCGCTATTTATTGAAAAACTGGATCTATTCTGTTATAGCACCACCACTCAGAAATCTTCGGTTGTAGCACCACAACTCACGCAATATTTATTGTTTGTGAGGCTCATGGGGTCGCTATGTAAATATTTATTTTGCGAGATTATGTATAGTTGGAATCTTTAACTACAAGTATCCGAGGATATTGGCGAGGCTTCGGCTCGCTTTCCTTTAAGATTATAATGCCTTTTATATCGGGTGTAGCTGTTCCGGTCGCTATCGCGCCCTTCGCCTCTCTGGATCGAAACTATCCCTCCCTGGTCTGGTGATCGGGTGGGTAAATGTCGCCACAGGCACATCGACTTGGTATCACTTTCCCGAATATCACTTTCTCGAATATCACTTTCCCGAATATCACTTTCCCGAATATCATTTTCCCCAATGATCATTTTCCCGAAAATCACTTTCCCGAATGGTCATTTTCCCGAATGATCATTTTCCCGAATATCACTTTCCCGAATATCATTTTCCCCAATGATCATTTTCCCGAAAATCACTTTCCCGAATGGTCATTTTCCCGAATGATCATTTTCCCGAATGATCATTTTCCCGCATGATCATTTTCCCAAATGATCATTTTCCCGAATATCATTTTTCCGAATGATCACGGATTACCTCTGCCTGTGTATTTGCCTAATAAACGAGGATATTGGCGAGCCTTCGGCTCGCTTTGTTTTAATGGGTAGTCGTCTCCGGGCGCTACCGCGCCCTTCGCCTCGCCCGGGACCAAAGAAACCCTCTCCGTTGTCCGGTGATTGGGTTCGTAAATGTCGAGACCGGCCAATCAGTCATGGGTTTGTTTAGTTTTGCGGGTAAATGTATCGTAAGGCCCAAGAGTCATTAGTTGATTCGGGGAAATGAGGATTCGGGAAAATGAGGTATTCGGGAAAATTAGTATTCGGGAAAAGGAGGTATTCGGGAAAATGAGAATTTGGGAAAGTGATATTCGGGACATTGAACGTTCGGGAAAATGAAATTCGAGAAAGTGAATGATACCGAGGTACATCAGTGCAAGCTTTCGTTTTTCGTGAAAGGGTTATCTCAAAAAATTATCTGATGTGCATTATAATCTAAAAAGAAAGCGAGCCGAAGGCTCGCCAATATCCTCGGTCGCAATATGAAGCTCTGCCCCCAAACCCCTGTATGCTTCGGCTCGCTTTGTTTTCATTGTTATTGTTGGGTTAATAGGTTTCAAGAAAGTGGTGGTGCTAAAGCAGAAAAGATCCCAAAAACTAATAATCAGATCAGCACAAAACTGTGTACTTTAGATTTTTATTAGCAAATGAAGATCTGAAAAGTTTTTGGCCGGAACTGCTAAACTGGAAGTGGTGGCTAATTCTTGTCGTTTTTTCTTTTCTCCAAATCCCTCCTTTAAAACTCAATTTACGTAAATATTTGTTATTATAAAATTTGTAGACAGCGTAATTTTCTACAAGTTTTGTTTGAAGGAATCTTTCATAAAACTGTTAGCTTAAGAGGTATTTTGATTTGTTTCTTCTAAATTTTCTACAGGTTTTGTTTGAAGGAATCTTTCATAAAACCGATAGCTTAAGGGGTATTTTGATTTGTTTCTTCTAAATTTTTTAAATACGTTGCTAAGTGATACCATTTTTTCCGTTGCTATGTTAAAATTTTCTATTTGTTGATAGCGTTGCGTACACTGCCAAGGCTAATTTTAATTGCGCATAGATATTTTGTTATCCATAGAAACAGCTACCAATTTTCTGTACTTATTGTTTTTTTGAATGTAGACAATTGAAAATGTTTTAAATTATTCACGAGTACAATTTCTGATAATTATTCCTAAGGACATTGATGTCGAAGGCAAACATATTCATTGCTCTATTTGGAGAAAATCATGTGTTGGGCACGTCAGATTTTTTAAATTTCCATAAAATCACGAAGAATCATTCAAATCAGCATCCGTAAAAATTTCATGATTCATAATAAGGGTTAGTTGTAATTTTCGAAATCGCGTTAAGTAATAAGAATATTTTATGAAACCATTGCCAATAGAGATATACAGGGTGAGTCAAAATTATGTATAAACACTCCATATCAATGGGTCACCAATTAATCTTCAAGATATTGTTAAGCTGTTGTTATTTTGTTAATTTATTAAACTAAACAAACAATGCTTGAAAAGCTAATTGTTTATTTTATCTTTAAAATGTACAAGATTTTATTAAAATTGGTCATAATGTCAACAAAATATGGCAATTTAAATTGTTTACACATAATTTTGACTCACCCGTATTTGTATTCATAAAATTGTTGCTGCCATTACTTTAATTTTATGAGTACGTATATGTCTAGTTTGAAAATGATTTACGAGACGGTGTTTTGTACGGAAAATATCTTCGTGTCATCCTTTTGGGGCGACAGTGCAAGTGTCGAAAGATTCTTCTTGAACGATTTCCAAGTCCCGCCGTAAGCACTCTTGGAACGAGTCCCAAATCGCGCAACAGCGTTAAAGCTGCGAACAAATGAGGCAGAAATACGCAATCTATTTCTCAATTTGAAAACTATTTTTAGGGAATCTATTCCTAAGATTATGAATTTTGTCGGACTTTTTCGTGTCTTCTTACGGCATTTATAACTTTAAAGTTTTATAATACGTTTTTCGTAATGCCAGATATAATTTCCTTTACATTCGAAATATTGCGAGGCGATGGGAGAATTTTTCTCGAGAATATCGTAGAAACATTTCTTTGGATTTTGAAGGCTAATCTGAATTTCTTATACCGCCAATAAATCCCATAATTTCGTTAAAACACCACCCGCTCTTCACGGAACACTCGAGGAATTCCTTTTTTTTTACAGAATATCAATGAGTAATCCGTCCTAGGAATGCTGCAGTAATGAGGTTCACATGGCATTATAAAGTACTAAGCAGCCCTAACTAATTTAAAAAATATTAATTTTTAATTAATCAATTACAAAAAAATCTTTTATTGTGCCAAAATATTCTACGCGCAGCGGAATTATTTTAAGGTCTGTGCATTGAGGATGGTCGCAATCTCATTGTCACCATAGAAATTCATGTTTTTTACTTTCTCCATATAGGTAATATAAAGTATTGTTTTCACGAAAAGAATCGATTTCGAGATTTCAACGGAAATACACGTTTTGGGGTCCCTAGAACACGTTTTGACTATTTTCTCGATGTCCGTATGTGTGCGACAGAAATTTTGTGGGCGCTCTAACTCAAAAACTATTCATCAGATCAGCATGAAATTCTATATTTGTGATTTTATATATATTCTTAAGATTTGAAAAGATTTTTATAGCAATCGGTCAGCCGGTAGTAGCGGTTTACTCCTGTCAAATTTTACTTTTTCTTAAATATTTCGCTTAAAACTGAATTTTTGATAAACCCACGCACACACATATATACATATATAAGTTGTAGATATTATTTTTTTCTACAACTCTTGTTTGATATAAATTTTCATATGAGGAATATTTCAAGAGATATTCAATTTTCTTCAAAATTGACGGTTAGTGGGCAACTCGCGCGCGTGGTAGTGACGGCAAAGGTGTTGGCAGTGAGGCGCGGAACTTATGTATGGAGAAAGTCGTGTTGGGCACATCAATTTATTGTCATAAATAAGTTCCCAAGTATTTTGCCTTTAAATGAAAAGCTATTGAACATTAAAAATTTGTTTGCTGAAATAATCTGTATTTGTATTCAAGCGCCAAGTAAAAGTATAAAAGCATAAGATACATATAAAGTGCTATTATTTTTATAGAAGAATCACTTCAGCTATTTTGACATAATGATGAATTCTAGACATTTATGGAATATTTAATGTAATACGAGAAATTATATCAGAAAATGAAGACGTTTTATCTATGCAATCATCATTATGGATACTTAGAACACGCAATGAATTAAAACTATAATGGAAACTCGATGATTCAGTTTAGAATTTTTAGTTTTTTGGGCATAAATGGAAAACGAAACGGAAATGCTGTAGCTTTCATGAAATTTTTATGTAAGCTATACGGTGCTTATTACGTGAAATTGGATTGCGATATTGCGCGACTTGATTTTAAAAGACAACTGTAAAAATGAGTAAAATTTGTTTCTTGTTTTATTTATAAAATCATAGGAGAAAGTAATGGTTATTAAGTATCTCCGTCGAAACGAAAAAAGGTTTTCCATATTTAAATTATATTTCACCATGAACAATATTTTATCATTTTATGTCAATCTCGATATTAAAATAAAATAGATGTTCGACGTAAGTAAATGTATTCTAGCTCTAAATCAACAAAATTGATAAGAAGAGTTGATTTTAGCCAGCTCTTTCAAAAGTGTAATAAAGAAAAGCACAACCAAATAAAATAATTTTGAAATACTGCTTGAGATCAAATAATACGCATGTGGAATTGTTTATTTCTTACTCCTATTTATTTTTATTTCAACGTGGCCGCAAAACTAAGGAATGTTAAAATATCAAAAGAGATGATAATCTCTTAACTCACTGTATTACAAAAATCTGATGTGGCCAACACATGACTTTCTCCATATTTGGGGTATAGATATTTAAATTATTATGAGTAGCATTATAAGGCAAAATTATTATTTCGTATCGTAAAAGAAGACACGTCCTTGCCGTAAATTACGTATATTTTGAATGTTTACAGAATTCACCGCTACATGGTGTTGGCGCTGTAGGCTGGTATTAAGATAAAGCGAAATATATCCGAAATGGATGGTTCTACGAAAATTAGTTACAAACAAAACTTGGAAGAAATATTATTCTCTACAACTTTGGTCCTTACGAAGATTACCAATAACGATGTTTTTAAGGAGATATTTAACGGTAACCGAAAAACCGGTTATTTATAAATAACTCCTAAACAATAACTCCTATAGAAAATTGTTTCAAATTAAAACTGTAGGAAATTACATTCTCTATAACATTAGTATACAATTGTATATAGAATAATGATGTTTTAACAAAGAAATATCGTAAAAACCGAATCGGGTTTCGAATAAACCGCGACTTCCGCTTATCCGTTATTGTCCAAAAACTAATAAGTTCTTTGTGCTCATGTTCAAGTGTTATATATGAAGTTTGGTAACGATATGGTATGTACTTTTTGAGTTAGGGCGCCCACAATAACACACACACACAGACATCATTCCGAAAATAGTCTAAACGTGTTCTAGGGACCTCAAAACATGTATTTCCGTTGAAATCTCGAAGTCGATTTTTTTCATGAATACAATACTTTCCCATTACTACGTATGAGAAAGTAAAAATAGGGTTGCCGCGTCGTTTTTAGGCGCGTTTCGCTTCCAGCGTGAGCGCCTATTATCGTCGGTCCGTCCTTCCGTCCGCATGTTCGTTCTCGGCTTCTACCGAACGGATTTACATGAAATTTGATATTAAGGACTTACAATAAAATATAATAAGAAAATCGCAAAAATGAATCACGTACGTCAATCAGGGGTACCACTTGACGTGACAAAAAATTACATTTTCGTTATATCTCGTCAAGTATTGCTCATATCAAAATATTTTCAAATAAAAGTTGTAGAATTAGTAAAGAAGAGTATTTCCTTCCCTATACATTTTTATCGTAGGAGTAGCCGTTATCGAGAAAATCAAACAGGAATGTCTTAATTCGAGTTGAACAGAAAATTTCTTGCAGGGTTACTTCTTCATTGTTGCTAACATAAACAATCTCACAAACAAACGTTTAATTTCCTTAAGTGTGCATGTAATGTTATTAAATAGGAAGAAAATGGATTATTTATGATGAAGAAAAGATCTTTAAAACGCAATTTCCCTTACGTACAGGTGCATATATAATTTCTTTCCATTGCAAGAAACGCGCCCATTTGTGATACGTTGTACACTTTCCTAACTTGTTTTTGGGGCCAGTTCCGTATTGCCCCCCCCCCCCCCCCCCACTGCTATGGGGCCACTTCCATATTGCCCCCCACCCTATATTGAAACAATAATATGAAGATTACGAAAATTTATGTAAACAATCATTATTTTATTCAGTACTTTAGTCAAGAGGATATAACATTGAAAGTATATATTGGCGAGCCTTCGGTTCGCTTTGTTTTAATGGGTAGTCGTCTCCGGGCGCTACCGCGCCCTTCGCCTCGCCCGGAACCAAAGTATCCCTCCCCGTTGTCCGGTGGTTGGGTTTGTAAATGTCGAGACCGGCCAATCAGGTCTGATATTAACTCGATCTACAAATAAAACGTAGTTCCCTCAATTGTTATTATTAATTTATTTATATCAATAAGTCCATAGAAACCGAGTGGGGGCAATACGGAACAGTAGCCTTGATTTTTTTTGCGATGGCCACAAATCGTTCCATACTTGTGATTGCCGACTAAATGTTCTACCATATCGAAGAACGAGAAACTCATTCGTTTATACATAGATGAACGATTCAAATTAATTAAATATAGCTGTATAAAACACCGTCACTATTGACGTAAATTAATAATCATAAGTAATTAAAATAATAAACTTCCAATTTTTTATGAATTATCCAATTGTCATAGTGAGTAGGAGTATGTCTACATGTGCGTAACAGTAAATCCCGTCTCCCACTAACTTGGGACCGCTGCCAGCGAACTCCACGTTCATGACCCAAGGGCAAAGATTTTAGAGTCTGTGTCAAACGAAGAAGTGTGTGGCCGATTACCCAGCGCCTTAATACCGAGATGTTTGGCAGTGCGGAAATCATGGGAACGCCGTTCCCCTTGGCACAAAATTAAGTCCATACCATTCCTGTTGTTAAAAAATTGGATAAGAACGTTTCGGTTGTTAAAATATCATTTACTGGCCTTGGTAGAGGGGTGGTTAGCCTGTCTAGCTCCCAATGTTAGGGTTGCGGGTTCGAGTCCCGCCGATAGCATGAGCGTACGTGTTCGTCTTTGTTATTACGCTCATTGTAAAAGGCCATAAAGTGCTGTTTATGAACTTGTAAAAAATAAATAAATGAAAAGTCGTGTTCTCGCGTAATGATTTGAAATGTTAGGTTGGCGAATTTAAGTTCGACCACATTCGTAAGTAATTATCCGAATATCTGAATCAATGAGAATTTGTGTATGCATGGGTCACTTGTGTTAGTTCCAGTTTACAGAAGTTTACACGTGAAATTTTGTTAAATTAGTACATATGTATTAAATTAATAACTTTCAGTTATTAATTAAAAATGCCGGTATTAACATAAAATAATTAATAAAACTCAAATAACTTGAACTAAACGCTCGCGTTTCCGTTGTTAAAATTTGCCTATTCGAGCACTGATTATCGCCAAATGGAGGCAGCACTGGACGATAAATAGAGGGTGTGACTATATATAGATGTGAAGTTGTAGAGAACATTATTATGAGCAATGATAAGGGACATCCTTAGCCATAATTCTGAAATACAGAAGGCATGGGTGCTGCTTTATAACTTCTTGGCATACCTATCTACTTCTAACAATAAGTGAGAAGATTCCGACTGACAACCTTCGAGAGAGTGAGGTGAACTCAAAGATATATCGAAAAATGTTAACTGCAAAATCTCAAAACTAAGCCAAAAGAAGCAAATAAAACTTCCAATAAAAGCGAACTAATACATATTAATGTCTAAATTTTATTATTCTTGAAATTATACATGGCATTAAAAGTTTTTAATACACTCGCAACTGTTTTACTTTTCGGTTCCTTATAAACTTTCATATTTTTATTCATTAGAATTCGACATGTTTATATATCTAGAACGTTATATTACTTTTACCAAAGGGGTTTATATTGCATATCACCATATGACACCATTAAAGTTATCGAGGAATATAACTTTACTCAGTTATCGAAGGAATTCTGCATGCGAATAGTAATCTTTTGGAATGAACGACACATATAATGGCAATATTTTATTACCACAAGGTAATACATGAATAAATAATATATTTACAATTGCATTTATTTATGTCTTAAGGTTTCTAGTATGAACGAAAATGACGAACAATTATTGCTGTAACTCATAATGAAGGTGATTCACTTAAAATTTACTTAATAGTTTTTACCTTTAATAAATTTATGCATATGAATAAATGTCTCCATATCAAATCACTTGTCTACAAATCCTTAATTTGAATAATCAAATTTTGAATTTATATTTTTGCCATACAGTTAACAGTATGGGTTTAAGTACTTCGTTTACTCAGTATCCTGAAGGGATTACGTTAAATGAATATACTGCCATGTTTTGATGATTAGGATGTTTTATATCCAGTACCATATTTCAACAGACAAATGTTTTATACAACCCAATGAATGCTTGGCTTACAATACAAAATGGCATTTTGATGCCATGCAGCGATTTATGAGGCAGTATTTTATTCTCTGTTGGGTGAAGGTGATCATCTTACAGCCACAGCTTGTAATGAGCTGAAATGAAATGTTTAAAATACATTAAAATTGATGTATGAATATGGACGAGAACAATCGAATATTGAAGTTCGATTGCGCGTGAAATTTCAGTCATTAACACCCGTAAAATATCCGTAGCTTGTTGCTTTTTAAACGGCCCGAAATGTAAGAAAAATATTTTCGTTTTTCGAATTTATCAATTTTAGTAGCATACCAAACAAAATCACAACTATAGAAATTAGTGACTAACTTTGGTAAAGTAATTACTTATAAACTTTCGCAAAAGACAACTCACAGAAGGGTCGAACGGGGTGATGAGACCAAAGGTAGGTCCTCTTGACTGGCGACAAGTAACTGTCCCTTAAGTAGAAGGGTCTGTGCAGCCAAGTGTAAGGAGAGTCGAAGGGGCGCAGCTCTGGGTACTCGTGCCACCAAGGGTTCCTCATGGCCAGAGCCGCCCACACGGGATTCTTGTATATGTCGATAAGGGGTCGCTTCGTCAATCCGCCTCGGGTGTAGATTGGTTGCCCTGAAGAGACGGAAGAGTTATGCCCAGTTATATGGCGGTCGCGAGAATCGAATGCGAACATTTCGACAAATGTCCTGCTTAGAAACTAAGTTAAAATTTATTAACAAACTGGCAAGGGCAGAGGACTAGTAACGAATATTACTTTGAAGAAAATACGCATATGAGAAATAATGTAAATGGAACTTGCACGAGTTCTTAACTATTGTATTAGTCCATTTCTATGCTTACTACACAACTTAATCATACGAATCGGAGGAACGGATAGTTGAAGTTACATGGCCAAGGGTAATGGTAAGAAGAGTTTTGGGGTAAGAAAAAGAAAGAGGCGTAGAGAAATGTGGAAAGGCAAAATCGGTGAGAGAATGGGCTGCGGGCGGTGCGTGGAGTGGGGGGTGAGGAGTGGCGGAATAAGAGGAGAAGGAATCTCAACGAAATTCCCGGAAGGGCGAGTGAGCGAAACCATTATGCGATTAAAATCTCTTCCTCACCTGCATAGTTAAAGGCAACTGCTTTTTCTGAGGGCGCCAAGTACTTGGGCTTCCAGGCTTCCGACTTGGGCCTCCAGGTGTCATATCTGGGACTCCAGACGTCCAACTTGGAGGGTCGACCCAAATGGTAGGTCAGAGGATCTGGGGCGTACCTCCTGGGGTAGAGGCTGTCCAAATTGGCCATCCTCCTCAGGTGGTCCTCCCAAGCCTTAGAGTAGTAGCCTGCGACCAAAGCAGTTGGCATGTTTTCGGATTACTTTCGTTGAGACGGGAGTGCGTGTAATTGAAAACGATGTTAGGGGAAACGTGAAAGATTGCGTATTTTAGTAGCGCATCCCGGGAAAAGTGGACGCGTATCTTCAAATTGCACGGAACGCTTTCGAAAGGATTGACCCTCGCTCTGGCTGGTCCTATTTCGAGGACACACTAACCGAGAGAAATCGTACGATCTCGTCGAGAAAGAGAGAGGTGTGGGAGGAGAAGAGAGGAGGGATGGACTTGGAACGATCCTCTGTTACACACTTCTCCATAGTCGCCATTCTAAGGACAAATTTAAGCTCACATTCGAGTGAAAGTAATGCATTGCGGGTCCATTTAATATTAATCCTTCCCTCATGGTCATATTAAAAGTTGCATTGTTATTATTATCATTGCTAATACTTAACAAGTCCTGCACATGAACAGGTAGCAACTTTTATCTTGTGCTTAAAATTATAGGGATTATAGACAAAATTATATTAAATTGCAAAGGAAAGGACAGACATGGAATTTGAAAATAACAGATAACGGTATTTAAATCTCCCATTGGCGAAAAATAGAGCTATTAAAATAATTAAAGTGTTGATATTATGTATAGGCAGACATATGCTGGACACGAAGGCACTCTGTAAAAGCAGAAGAAATTTTCTGCCTTGGACGAGAATCGAAACTGTCTTACACTTGCAGGGCGGATATTTTGCCATTAAATTAATAATCACTTCGCTTCAGAATAGGGCATTCCCTACGTACTAAGGTCAGACTAGTGAAGGATTAGTGTGCCTCGGTAGTTTACATTTACATTAATACACTACAAGTCGCCCGATGCGTTTTGCAGGGTGTGTCGCTGCACCAACATACGTAAACTCTAACTAATACCTGTATTGGCCTGTCTTATCTCACCTGAGGAAAATTATCTGCAGTGTTTCTCAGTTCTACTGACTATTTCGACGTATTTTCAGATACGCTCTGATCTAACCATAAGCTCACTAGCACCGATGGGCACACAACTATGCCGCGTACGTGTTCAACGAATTCAGAGCCATTAAACTTTTCAAATAGTTTTCGTTTATATCCCATTCATCTACTCTTATTCGTCTGCTATTTCAGGCCTCTCAAAATTCAAGTTCAGTGATCCACCCTCTAAGCGGAATACACGGGTCCAATTCCCAGTCAAGACAGAATTTTTCTCATGCTTTTTCAGAATGTCTATTCT
Source organism: Uropetala carovei (assembly GCA_036926305.1). Lineage (NCBI taxonomy): Eukaryota > Metazoa > Arthropoda > Insecta > Odonata > Petaluridae > Uropetala > Uropetala carovei. The sequence goes on along the minus strand of JAXCHB010000172.1, from coordinate 6,057,846 downwards.
GTCAAAAAAATTTATTTGGCCGATATTGAGCAGCAAAAGAACAAGTTTAGTTCAACGTAGAATTAACTGTTATTTTGAATGAAACGATTCAATTCAATAGCATCGCTATTTTCCCTTTCGTATCCTAGAGACTCGAAATACATCAATAGTAATATAAGCGCACTCTGAGAGATAGTGGAACACATTTGTAAAATTAAAATTTTAATTCCATCAGTAAAGATGTATTTGGTTAAATCAAGTAATGAAAAGCGCATTATTTTAATATGAATTCTTGGGGTTTTAATTTGAAATAAAATGCGTGCAACTTAAGAGAAAATTTGGAGTGAATCCCGAGTTTTGGTGTAGTCTTAAAAGAAACTAGTGTTTTAAAATAGCTTTTTCAACCATTTCCCCTTGTACTCCCCCCCAGAAAACCTCTAGTACTTCAAATTCACCCTGGAATGTTCTTTTTCTTTGGTTTGATGATGTTATTTAGTATTTTTCAGTTATCTTATAACACTTGCTCTCGTTTCCAAAAAACTCAGGAAGATTTACTCTCACAAGTCACAGGTTTGCATCATTGACACGTTTATTTCATTGAAATTGTCACACGTGCAGTAAAATAGATAAGGAACAAGTTGAGAGATGATTTTTGCCTGATGTAGACAATAATGACTTTTGGATCGATGCTATCATGCACCCTCTTCCTTGACAATATTTTTTCCAGAGAAGAGCTTGGATAAAAACAATCCGATTTGTCTTTTTATTTTTTATATTCCCTTTCAACTTTATTTTATAATTACGTAATATTTTTTAATTTCTATCATTAATTAGATTGTGACATTTGTTCAGAAATTTCCTTTACATTGAAATGATATGATTAAAAGAAGGAAAACTTTGTTCTTGTAACTCACTCGGGCAGACGTTTCACTTCGCTCATTGATATTCCTAAAGCTTTTTTTTTCATTCATTGCTCTTTAAGCTCGAGCCAAGTAAATTCTACGGTATATCATTCCGACAGTAGTAACTTTTGAGTAAAATAGGTGTCAGTGGTGAAATTATTGCATAAATAAAGCAAAACACGCAAAGCGGGAAAGTGAAAAGACTAGGTGCCAAGAGAAATATACAAACTGCGATACGAATAAACTAGTGAATTGAATTGCCATCGACGCCCCATCAAATTACTCTTACGTGTTCATTATTGTACTTCGAACCGAAAAAGCGTATGGCAGGAGGTGTCATAGCATTACTTTCTCCTTAAACAAAAATCTTTAGCCTTTTACGGCCAGGGCCGGCTCAAGACATTTTGGCGCCCCAAGCAGACTTTAATCATGGCGCCCTATCGATACATAAATTTTGCATTAAAATTCGGTAGTTTATTAGGATATAATTATTTTGATGCTTTGTGTATTTTTCTCATTAAACAGTTTAATAAAAAAACAAGACTTTATTCACAGAAAAATAAATTTGAAATGTCACAAAGAAATTATAAATTGTGCCATACTTATTTAAATGAAAATGAGATTGATTGGAACTATTGCATCGATGTATGCACAGATGGGGCTCTACCATTGGTTGGAAAAGTTGCTGGTGCAGTAAGTTTCATAAAGAATGCATAAAAAATGCAACATCGACACATTGCCTTATTCATAGACAAGCACGTGTTGCCGAACGCATGAATAAAGGCAGCGACGCACTTATCTAAAGCTAATGGTACGATTTGCTCTTAGAATGAAATGGAAAGGAGGAAATTGGTTCTTGGTTGCGAAATGCACTTGGGAGGATGCAGGGAAATAAGAAACGACGAAACGAATGGAATCAAAACCTTATCTCGGAAGTGATCTTGGAAAGACTCCGAAAAACATGATTAGAAAAATATGGGTTGGAATGAAAAGCGGGGTATATCGTGAGTAAATGAGACTCCAACTTTATGACTGATTACGAACTTCAAGAGCAAGATGAACATCGTCTATTAGGAATTAGTTAGAGTTCACTTGGTGTTGTGACACCCCCTGCCAAACGCTCTGGCAGCTTGCAGGGTATTGATGTAAATTTACTTGGAATCATTACAACAAGTCAAGGACAACTTTCGTTAACAGGAGCAGCTTACGAATTTGTTACCAATTTAAAATTTAAAACGACCTTCAGGATGAATTTCTTAAAAGAAAATAAAATTGCCCAATTATAGAGTTAATTACCTCAAATTTTAAAGAGAAAAACCTCCACACTGAACATCTTAGCAAAGATTGGTCCAAGAATGAGTATAATAGCAACAAACTTATTTGGATGAAACTAAAAAATAATTTAACCATACAACGTGAAAGATATATAAAAAGATCGAATAAAAATATATACTAACTTCCTGGTTTAGAAGATCTCCATTGATCGTAGACTAGGTATAGCCCCAACTCTTAGGGTCAAAAACATGCTTTTACCAATGAATAATATTTACACTAAATATTGGCGTCACCTCTCGAGCAAAGAAAAAAACATAACAATTATTCCCAAGGAAAACTAACCTGCTATAACTTGATAACAGATTCTTCAAACACTAAAAGACGCACACCACTCGACTGACGTTTCTACAACGATAGATGTATTGGAACTAATGCTGACAAACTGCTCTTTTTCGATGTCACCGATGTGAAATGCGAGGGAGGAGGAAATTTTGAAGTTGAAGGGGTAGAAAACAGTGGCGTGAGAATATGTACCCCGTCCTCAGTGCGACCTAACACAGCGTATCAATTACCAAGGAGCAGTAAAATAAACCCAAAAGATACATATTTTGCCCTCAAACAAGAGCCGCAACCAACAAACCGAGAATTTTGAACGTGCCAGAATGAATGCACCTGGAAACGAAGAGGAACCGCGGGAGGGAGGGTCTCGGGATATCCCGTATCCTCCTCAGAATTTCTAAAGACTTCCTTGATCTTGGGCACCCTTGCAAATGTCTCCCGCTGGCCAACATCTGAGACTGCAGCAGGCTAGTACGGTGGGGGCGATGCCGAGTTTCCTTTCTTAGTGATTCTCTCCCCCTCCCCTCCAACCTAAGGGAGTGCTTCTCTCCTCAGGCTCGCGACTACCTTTGGTGCAAGGGTTGCTAAGCACCCGAACAGAATCCCTCGGCGCCGGCAAATCATAGATGGAATCAGCTATAAATATTAGGGGCGGTGAGAACTGCTTTCATCCGTTCGTCAAAGACCCCCGGCATGTAACACAGCAATAAAAATTAAAGTAATTTCAAAAAAATTTTTGACAGGAAAATTTGGCCCCCCTAAAAATTTGGCGCCCCGAGCGGTCGCTTTGTCTGCTTGAATTGTTGAGCCCTGTTTACGGCATCTGCGAAAAACGACATCTGGCACTTCTAGCGATTATTTCGACGTTTTTTTACGCTGTGCTTGACCTCTACCTTCATTGGCATGAGTAGATCGACTGCACACCCTCATTGAATAATCAGGTAATAACATTCCCGAATAGTGTTTCATCCTTCTAAACTTTATACTCAGCCGTATCAAGTTTATTAAAAGCTCTTTTACGCCAGTTCTGTATACATAGTAGCCATTTTTATCAACACCTACCGCTCTTTGCTGGACCATAACGAGATTCCAAAATTTTTAGAAGAGATATAAGGAGGATTGAGCGGTTGGACGAATCATATGAGATATCCTTCGCAGTAAACGTCTACTTCGTTAGAATTCTTTTAGCGAGTATTTTAATCTAATTCACCGATTCCATAATGATTTTGATATCCTACTCACAGGACATTGTTAATAATAATCACTCATAATTATTTGTAATGTCTAAAAAATTTCATATAAGGGATAAGTGAAGTACTCTGTAGCCTTGCCAAGAGATCGCCTACTTACTGACGGTTTATTTGGGAATAAAATTAAGAGAGTTCTGATTACGCACGTGGAAAACATTGTAGAATGTTTATCATATTTATAAAACTCCAAGCTTTGCATCTATATCTAGCAGAAAGAATATACTCATGTCGTGCTTGAAGGAGTACAATTGAAAGATAACCATTTCGTGCATGATGTTTTAAAGTAGTTTAGGCTTTCTTTTTCTTTTCATTGCCAAAATAGACAATTAGCTTTCATTTGTAATAAATTAAAATTATTGAAGCGGAGGGAGAAGTAAGCAGCGTTATAAAGTTTGGCATTAAGGCTATCAGGATCGATCGCTTTATCCGTCAAAACTAAAATCTAATCCGTTTCTCAAAAATACTTTCAAATGGTAATATTTTCAGCTCAAAAAATATTCTAAAAATATCCCGTGAGACGTGAGAGTTGCTATGGTTGGATTTCAACATGTGCCGTATGAAAATGCCGAAACAAGCGTCGAATTAGTGCCTTTTCATTTATTTCCGATTAATTAAGCTGTCATCATCTGAGTGTAAATAGAGATTATATGAATACATTTTGTATAGTTAATCAAAATTTTTGTCTTCGTCGGAGGTAACTTAAAATGCAGTGGTACACTTTATTTTCCAAGCTTTGCGTAATTGATGAACCCAAGTTGGTTAAGGTGTACCCCAATTTTCTTAATGCTTAAAAACATGCGTTGGAGTCCCTATCTTTCTCTTTCCACTTTCTAAAATTTATCATCCAATAGTCTCTTTTTACGAATTTAAGGTGCATCATTCAGAGTGATATGATTTATTTTGAATCCCTATCATTACGATCACTTATTTAAAAGTGAATCCGCGTGGAAACTATTCATTCACATAAAAAATATTTTATTCAGTAATTCACTAGAGATTAATTAGCATAGATTCAGACTGTTCTTCGCCTCCGCGACAGAGTGCTGTTGTATTTTGTGTTTCATTTCTCCAAGTTATTATCTTTTTAGCGCTTTTTTCCTAAAAAATAATCGCTCATGTATTCTGTTGGTATGTAGGCTAGGTTGGTCTATATCAGGGTTTTTGAGCGGCCTGCAAAGCCATGTTGAAAAACCAATCCGAAAATTTTAACAGACAAATTCATGCATTTTTACGAAAATTTTGATAATAAAACTTTTAATTTTGGAATGTCTACCATCAAAACCTCACTTTGACTTGATTTTCACTGAAATTTCACCTCAGAATATATAGATAACTTCCGATTTAAACTCTAACCCAGCCCGAAGAACAATGGGCGATTTCCAATTCGGCCCGCCGAAGGATTCGCAACCACCATTGTGGCCCGCTATGTACAGAAGGCCACTGGTCTATATAATAGATATTTATGATAAAAATTTGGTGGTTCTAGGATTAGCTTCTGGAAAATTATAGAAGAATATCTCGGAAAATTACATGCGCCTGCTAGCGTAGGCAACCAACAAATCTAATCTGCGATTCTTCGTTGGAAAGATAGACGTCGGTGAATAAGGCGCCTTACGCCTTATATAATTTGCAATTCTTCTGTAACTTGTATTTGTATTGCGCCACTACTAAAATGTTTGCTGTTGATATGAATGACCATTTCATCCCACTTGAGAACTTTGATAACTTTGGTACTTGAATATAACACGGGGATCTTACCTTCTTTACGTTCCACTTCCTTTATCTCGACTTTTCTGTATCCTTTTGTAGCGCTGTTATATTACTGCATGCGAACTTGAACACGATTAAGTGCTGTATTTACACAGTTTTGTTAGTTTATTTGATATTCTTAATTATGAACTAATTAATTAATTCTTAGTTATGGCTAGTTGCATAAAAAACATTGACATTGCCCGCCCGCTTCTTGATTAAAATTCTAAGGTAACTTCGAAGGGGCTAAAGAGATGAAATTTGACAAAGAATCGTATAACATTACGTTAAAGAAAAGACAATTTCCCAGATATAAACGAGCGTTAGGGAAACGTTCAAAGGCAAAAAATTAATGCTTAAGCTATACTCACTGAGGCGTTCATAAGTTTTTACGACAGTATCATGAGTAATGTTTCAGTATTTTAATTTATCTGTTCGCGGATTTCAACGCATAGACCACACCCAGATAGTTCAAGGGCTGAAGGTAGTTTGTAATAGAGATAAAGATGCACTCAGCTGGTAGAAATATTACAAATTCGATCAATGTCTGAGCATTTTACTGCAAGATTATATGTATGGAAGGTGCGCATAACCCGTCAACGTAAACTTGACTTAAAGATGGAATATCCTGTAAGAGATCTATTAAATTATCCAAGTATCAGTAATTTTTCTCCCGTCGTAGTAATTTAACCCCATTGTATCTATCACGAACTGACTGCTAATTATCATTAATCTATTCATTTTAAAAAATTTAAAATGGTATTTTATAAATTGAGATATTTTTAGCTGATATGCTGCTTGGATCTAAGATTAAAAGAAACTCGATGGCAGCTATTGTGCTTCAAATTGGCGCTGATACACATTTTTATAAACCAGCAATACTTTTGTGGATACGGTAAAGTAACCTTTTTAGGGTATGTTACTTTTACCGTATTAACATAACTAATAATGTGTCATTATAAAACTTACTGTGATTCCGAATATAAATGCTTTAATAGGTTCCAAATTTTTTCATTTTGTGTTGGATAATTCCAGCGTAATATTTTGACTACTCCTGCTACGAATATAGAACATGATGCTGGCAATGTAGTGTTTATTTAGTAAACATTCCATTTTTTCAAGTCGTACCGTTTTTCTTCACAAAATAAATACGAATATCACAAGTTAAAGCATTCGTTTGAAACCTGTGTATAATTGACGTTTAAATTCGTCTTTTTAAGCGAATTTATTTCATTTCAAAATTCATTCGAAATATTGAATACCAAAAGTTAATACTACTGACACTATTAATGCACCCCGTACACAGTAAATTTATGATTCCTTCGCCTAGGTGGTGGATTCTATAAAAGAATACGAACTACTTTAGTGACATGAATACTCAAGGCCGCGGCGTGGGGTGGCCTAGAAAGGCGACCGCCTCAAGTGGCAAACTTCCAGGGGTGGCGTTCAACCGTTGCTACCGTCCATCTGCACCCCAGCGTAGTAATATGGGGAACCGATTTTCTTCACCTCGGTGGCAGATTTCTCATGAGCAATTGCCTTTCACTGTTTTTTATTTGCCTTTTTACTTTTTGCGATGCAGGTTTCGCGATTTATTTCACAATCAGCGAATGCAAAAAAATCACATACTCTTTTTATATGGGTACGGAGAGATTATTATTGTCGAAGAATTGCATACGGATAAAAACTGTTAATAGTGTATGGTAGAATTGAAAAAGAAAGCTTTCAATTTCTAATAACTGGATTTTTATCTCTGACGATGAATAATGTGGGCCACCTAATATGCCATATACTTGAGTACAAGGTTTATTGTTAGATATACTTCTCTCTATCTGCCTACCAATTCGGTCTTTTGACGTGGATATGTGTGTGGAATATACTCAATGGTTGCGAATTCTTGCAATTACGTATATGTCGTCGAGGATGCTCGCTAAAAATAATGGTGGATTTCCTATTTTTGAAAGATGAAATAAAGAACGGAATATTGTTCCAGAACTCGAGGCAATTGTAGGGAATTACATGGAGTTTTTCATACCTAAACCAGTCAATTATCATTTTATGCATTTGAAACAGCTCTGGTATCAAAAATATGCTTTGTCTTTTTGTTCTAATCATTTGTCAAACACAATTCTGTGTCAGCTAAATTGTAGTTATTAGGTATATATAAAAGTGTGTGCTCCAAGACTTCCCTAAAACTATTCCAAGTTATTTTATCAAAATCATTTGAACCTATAAAATTTATGAACGTGAAAGAGGTTGATAATTAATGAAGTTATAGCAAAATGCGATAAATAGTTAATTGTGAGACAACATGTATTTTATTAAACACCAAAAATGCTCATAATTTGAAATTAATTTCAATAACACATGCCACGTTTAGTATAAGGCACTGTTTTGATTTCCACTTAACCGGAATTAAATGATTAAATCGATTCGTGGAAGATACAAAAACAGAGCGATAGACTACAAGAAAGATCATCTTAAATAAGAAGTGGTTAGAAAATCGAATCTATAATTTAAGCTGTCATTTTGTTTACAATATTTTCCTTTTTTCTCTTCTGCGTGAACTAAATGCACATATTAATATTAAAAAACGGTACCTGATTATCGTGATCATTCACCGAAACCGGTCGTGTTTTTTTCAAATATGTGGAATCTGTAGAAGTCTCAATAAATTTGTGCTGTTATGCGCATTATTCGTATTAACGACACATCCCATCCTTTTATGATGGAATTCCACGAAGTCTCGGCCTCGTCTATTAATTTCAGTTTAAGTGATTCATTGCTATTTGTCTTTTAAACAACTTTTTTTAGTTTTCCCAGAGACAACATAAATTTTAAGCAATAAAACAATAAAATCCTAAGGATAAGCAATGAGGCTAAACTCGACATGTTGTTATGATTGTATTAATTAGGAATATTGAATGTTGTTTTTATTTAATTATCACATACATTGCGGCAGATATAACAGTTGTTTTATTTATTCTTTGCGGTGATATGTAATAATACGATCTGCAAAAATGAATGATAAAGAGTTCGCTGAGAAAACGTTTGGAGTCGTCTCCGGTTACGATTTGGCATTCTCTAGCTTATAAAAAGAGATTGGACGAGTGAGGCCATCCCCTTGATCGGACCCTTCTCCCTTTTCTCCGCCCCCTCTTTTCTAACTCTGCCCCTCCCTCAGCCACTCTCTCCAGCCGTATCCATTAAACCCCCCGCCTCTTTCTCTGATGCCCTGTCTCATCTTTTTTCTCCCTTGATTTCTCTCTCTTTAACGTGCTGAAAATAACCAAGGATTTGGGAACTATTACAAGACATCCTAAAACATTTTGATTTGCTTATTTTTGGATAATTTCATTCTCGAAGCTTCGAATGGCACAAAAAAATTGCATTCGATTTGTTGTTTGGTGCAAAGTCTCAGGCGGGAAATAAAAATTTCCACTTTCAATAAAGATTTAGCTTGCAAGCCTGATGCTCAATTTTGCAACATCCGAAGAAACTGAATGTTTTTATAGCATTAAGGATATTTACTAAAACAGCAAAGAAATTATTTTATTTCCTTTCGTTGTATATAATCTAAACTCAGTAAAACGTGTAGTTTAGATATATTCAAACTATCGATCTTCGTTGCTCGAATTTGACACATGATACAACCGAGTCTTATTTTTATAAAACTGTTAATAAACAAGATGTGCTTATTAACTACGCAGTAGGTTGTATCTAATTTGACAATAGAAGATTTCCCTTGAAGACATCTATGTTGTAGCATATCTTCCCTGCCCTTAACTACTACAGGAGAAAATTATATCATCTAAAGTTGGCACAGTCTGTTCTCATTAGCGGATTTGCACCTTCTAGAGTCCTTGCCAACCGCGGTCTGTCTGCTCGCGCCTATAGTGTAGACCGCTGGCACTCTATTGAGTAAAGTCCGCTCCAAATTTATCTGTTTGATCGCCTACACATGTGCGGAGTGTGAATTTCGATGACATAGTCTAATAGAAAAGGGGATAAATTATAATCTATACAATTAAAAAAGGTATTGTTGCTAAAATTTTATAGTTAAAATTTTTTAAAAGTATTGGTCGTCTCTTATGTTGGTCACCTTTGGTTTTGATCAAAATGAACACTCGCTATACCTGAGAATGGCTCCGAACCTTATGTTAAATTTACGTTTTCTCAACCCTGACCTCCAGTCTTAAGTACCCACAGTTCTCCACACGGCCGTAGATAATGAACTAATATCGTCCATATTAAAATTTATGTTATTGAAGAGGCCGAATGCTCTCCGAAGTGCATTTAGTTCACGCAGTGAATGATATTCCTGTCTGATGGCACCATGATTTAGTTTAATCTTTTCAATTACTTCCTCTGCATATTTTAATGTAGCCTCATGTCACTTTAGTAACATCCCGAAGTGGTACTCGTAAGCACAACTTTTGACGTAGAAAAAGAGCACCATTACACAGTCCGAAAGCGCTATGGTACACAAGATCACAAAATTTAGAACCGAACTCTAACACGAATTTTTGTAGTGAAGGTTTTAAAACTAAATATTTTTGTTTTTACGAATTTTATCCAAATTTGAAAAAGAAATCGCTCTGGGGATAAACCTCTGAAAAAAATCGGTTACCACCCGAAAAATCCATATCCCACTTATTAACCAATAAAACGTGATATTAAAACTTAAAACTCCGGTAAATTTTCTTTATAACACGGTTTTTCAGCCTGTGAAATAAGTTTTTAATTTTGTAGCTGTACATTTGGTGGCCTATGGAGATTTTCGAAATGTAGGGGTAAAGGTCGGTTTATAAAAAAAATTAAGGAAAACTTAACTCGAAACTTAAATTCAAATTAACTTAACAACTTAAATGTGTTCATGATAAAAATTAGCGTCGATTAAAGCCATCTGTTTTTCTTTAGTTGAACCTATGACAAATACTAGGCGTTTATCTAAATTGGCGGTGAATGTTGAGGTAATTGGCGATTAGCATACCGTATTATCGCGGATCGTAAGAGTTTTCGGCACAGTGAACCAACTGATGGACGATAACATCGTTGATGGCGTGTCGGCAGTTTTATTGATTGCTTCTGCAGCTCATATGGTGAAAAAACGCCAAAGAAGATGGGTCTATTTATCGCGACAGGAACAGGCGAGGACAATTCCGTCTGTTTAAGGATATGAAAATATCTGATCATGAACGATTTTTCTCAGATTTCCCACAAAACCACTAACAAGCGAACAATTGACAACAGGGAAGCGCGAAATAACTGACTACTACAAGGCGCTCTTAAGTTTATTTCACGTTAATTCAAACCAAGGAGGTTATAGGTAAATGGAGTCGGTGAAGTGATTGGAAAGTGAGGCAATCTGTATGCGCATGCGTTTGTTTCAGCCGCCATACTACACGCCAAGTAGTAGTGGTTCCTGTGCTGTTTAGCTTGGTTTCTGCGGTTATTTATCCATCAATTTTGTTTTTTTTCATTATATTCTTTATTGAAGATGAGTTTTTGTGCTGCTTTTGGATGTAGCAATCGAACTTCAAGAAAGAGTGCTAAGCAGAACACGCACGTATCATTTCATGTGTAAGTAACATTGAGATGAAACTAAATACAATGAAAGATGCTATTGCTGAAAAATATATTGCAATTCGCCTTTTCTATATCAGCAAAAGGTCAGTAGAGAAAGCAGCTTCAATCAGAAATTTTGTAAACAAAACTGTGTTATTTAAGGGTCAATAAACACAATGTTATGTACAATGGTTTGATTTGTTATTTTCCTCATGTATATTTGTTAGCATTTCTATATTTGAGTCATAAATGAACAATTACTGGAAAAGTTAACTACTTAATCAGTTCCAATATTGAAACCGGCATAACTCTAATACAAGAAAATCAACGTTTTTTCACTAAGATCATTAGTTTAGAGTTCATTTCTGCTAGGAATAATATCTAGGAATTTAAATTTGTGTCCTCTGCTGTCTTCTAATAGAGTAAATTATTTTCCCTTGAATTTTCATCATATTATAATGAATAGTATGTGAACGCTAATTTTGTTATTTTGAGTTCTGATTACAAAGAACCTGAATAAACGTTAGTGACAATGAAGAAAGCATAAGTTCATATTTATCCTTAAATTTGTACGTTTAGATGTGTGTGTGTATATATATTATATACACCGGATTAGTTGAAAAAAATAATTTCCTTTCGTTTGGTGACATTTCTGTTGCATTGCCAATTTAAATGAATTGGTGTGGAGTAAACTACAGACTGGCATGCGAAGGTATTCAGAAATTTAATAGCCGCCAAGATATTACTGTTGTAAGCTTTTACTGATACATTGTAGGATTTAAAAATCCACACGAAATTTTTAAAATATTTCATTGCAAATATCAAAATTATTAATATATGAGATTCTTATTGATGTTCTGTATTTAAACTTTTTACTTTGCACGGGAACTAGGAGATTGAAATAAATTCCGAAATTGCAAACGAGAGAAAAACTTGTGTTAAATATGGAAGTGTTTTCTATATTTCCAAAAAATTCTGTATTTTTCTCTCACGCACAATTTTTGATGTACAACGGATTGTAATTATTATTTAATTACAGAATAATTGTTTCAAAGATGGTTTCGAAAATAAAATAGTCTACTGCTATTAGATATTTATTTCTCGGTTGATACACTTCAAAAGAGGTTTTGTGTTATTGGATATTCTCAAGAAGTCCCGATAAAATTCCGCATATTAACTTTTCAGTTACCGAAAGTTCGCTATAAATGTCTATTGCATACTTGCGTGTACATAGCATTTTGAAAGTGGCGTGTAGTATGGCGTTTCGCGCCTTTTCTCTCCTCCCTGCATAGGCTTCACTCCGATAGCCTAGAAAGTAGTCCTTCAGCGCCTCCACATACCTATAACCTCCTTGATTCAAACTCATCCGAATCCTACGCTAATTTTTTCCGTAACTTAAGGCAGTTTTTAAGTTAAGTTGTGACATGAACGTTGCCATTGGCGTTAAGGCATTGAAATATCATGTTAAGTCTAAGTTCAAGCTAATTTGGCGTTAATTTTTTTTATAAACCGATCTTAATAGCGTTGCCCGGGGGAGGCAGTGCAGCCAAGCCGCTTTGATATGGAGAGCGTTATTTTTACTGTACACAAGTTATTTTTAGTTTTTGTTTTATATTATATGATAAATAAAATTTTTGAGGGTAACATATATTATATACATTATATGTCACTCACGGATCGCTCACCCTGACCCCCAATTTCCGATAGGCCATGGCCGTCGTCAACCGCGGGTTTTGCTAACCGCGATCAAGCCAGGAAGCGATACCTGTTAAGTCCGCCACCGTCTGTACTTTTAATTTAATAATGAGGAAATGTAAAAAAAAAGAAAAATCATTTAGTTTCTCTCATCAATAAACTACTTCGGACATTTTTAAGCTTTATAAAAATGAATTAACTATCGAATAATATATTTTTATGATTCGTTGTGTCATTGGTAAAAGAATGCGAGAGTTAGGGTTGGAGTATTTTTTTAAGGTTACATAAAAATATATAACATAAGGGTCTAACTGATTAATTAATGCCTCTAAGAAATTTCATTAAAAATGGATGCCCTGGGTGAAAAGTAACGTACGTGAGCAATGAAAAATGAATTCCGCTGACTATTGATTTCAAATGCACAAGGATTGAAGGGATGAGTGCGTTTGAAGAGGAGAGACAGGATGTTTAGAAGAAACGCGAGTCTAAAAATAGGTCTTTAGAAGGCGAATGAAAATATGGGTCTAAGAGAAGGGGAAATGCGTTCATCCAGTGTTTTTATACTTGACCTATATCGGACGAATACAGGATATAAATGCAACTAAATCAAATGCTCTAACTGTAAATATAGTATTTCCATGGATCAACATAATCAACTCTCCCTATTTATCCTCTGGTAACTGTACATGTACTTCCTTCAAACTTTCCTAAAAACCCAACTTTCATCATTAAAAACTCTCTCAAGATTCTCTTTCTCCATAAAAATCCACTGAAAATCCCCCCTCCCCTCCCCCATTGCCCCTTCATTACTTCGACAGTCTTATAACAATGAGTAACAATTCCTCGTTTATTTCTCATACTTTCAATTTATCATTAACACGCGACCATACTTAATAAGTCTTTTAACACAAGCAATATTCCTGTCTGTATTTTCAATAACATTTATTAAAACTTACCGATCACTTCTTAAAATAGTTATACTCCTTCAAGTACAAGCACTGCAATGTTAAAAAAAACGAAAGTCTTCAATGTTTCGAATAGGCACAGTATTACACAGAATTTTTTCTTAATTTTTCTATGGCATAGATTTTCAGTGCTTGTGCCACCTGACGCGAAGGATAAGCACGGGGGCGAGAAAGAAAGCGAGAGAAGTTTGCTTAGAGAACACGTTTACTGTAAATGCCTCGTTGACACGTGAACTACAGAGCGAAAGAAGGGGATAACTCAAAGTGTGGAAGCGAGAATGGGATGAAGAATAAAAGAGTGTGTGGCGATATGTTGGATCGTTGCGTAGATGAAATGAAAGTGTGCGCATAGTGGGAGTAGAAGCGAGGGACATAGAGGAAGTTTGGAGGGAAAAGTTTGATGTGGAATTGTCAGTGGTAAGTCGACGAAATAGTTTCGGAAGGGATACAGAGTAGGCGGTGGTAAAGCTGCATTAGATATGAACAAAGCTGACTGTGAGACTGGAGCAAAGCAAGGGCAACACGCTAGAGGACGTATATGCATTGCAATTAGACAATTTTAAAAATTAAAATATTAAAAGCGTTATTAAATTATTAATTGATGCTCTTTATTAATAAAAATATATTCAGATTTCGAGTTATTCAAGTATAAAGCTCAAAAACTACTTACAGATACGAAATCCTCCAGATATTGAAGCACATGCGACATGTCGCGACTTTGACTCTTATTGTCTCAACATGTGAAAGGAACTTAGTACAGTAAAAATAAAAATCATTTAATGCCATCTATTGATCGGTGTTTGAATTTGAGTGATATTTCCTTTTAATACGAAACTGCAAAAAGTAATATTTATTAATGCATTAGGAATTATTGCGTCAAAAAACCATAACGCAGTTTGAATTCGTCGGTTTTGTTATACTTTGTCTATATTAATTCACCATTATTTATAAACTAAAATTATATGCATAATTGATGGAACGTGTGATACTGAAACTTTGTTTTAATTGGAATAGAATCCTTGGATATAAGTGAGAAACAGAATCTTAAAAATTAGAGAGAATATTTATAGGTAATTTCATAAACTAATATTATTGATATATCTTTACGTTTTTTATTAGAATATTTAAGCAGAAGTAATATTCTAATAATCGTCATGTGATGCACGAGAGTTTAATTACATAATTTTTAATTTTAACTACGGTCGTTCTTTCTCGGAATCTCACAGAATATCTAATTATGAAAAAATAGTGCAATTAAACACTTATGCGAAATGACAACTGACTCGCATTTTATACTGTGGTGTCTTTAGTAAGAAATTAAGATTTCCGCTGCTCAAAGCAAATTTAAAATTTCGATTTAACGCTGTAAGCGTGTGATTTCAATAACCGTAGTTGATATTCATCTTCGTGAATTTTTCAGTGAGCCAAATTCAATATTTCTTCACACTTACATTGAATAGCATATAGCCCTTTCTTGATATCTCAGTTATCGAAACACAGAATTAAATGTTATATATAAGTATATTCAATCAGTTATCAAGTTTGACACAAGATTCATTATTTTTTAAATGCTTAGGATAATGCATAGTTTTCTGGGCAATAAATGACAACTTTATGCATTAAGACTCAACGAAAAATAGATTAGTATTTTTTCTCAAATATTGAAGAATTTAAAAGAAAATAAGACAAAAATGACTCCTTTTTTTTATAGAACATTACGAAAACCCTGATTTACTGGATTTAATAAATAAAATTTATTTCTTCCACTCCTTGTTGCCCAGAAAGGCACAAAATCGTAAATAATTTGAGATAAGAGAACACATACCTGTTCAATCGACGAGAATCACCGATGTTTCCCCAAGGATCCGTTCAGATTTGATGGCGCTCCTGCTCTCCGCTTAAAGCTAGCGAGTTTTATTCTTCTGCAGTGGTTATGACTTAACCACGCCTTTTTATCTCTAGTCTCTTTTCAAAATATCCGTCTTTAATTTTTATATCAAAAAAATTTATGCCGTTTTTAGGATTTGTATTTAAGCTTTTATATTTTTCACTCTTTCACTCTAATTTGACGAAATATTGTCAACAGTTTAATATCACTCGCGTAAAAGTTTGTTATAAACGACTCGAACATATGTGTAAAAAATTTACTTTTAATTAGAAAAATCATTCGAATTAGTATAGTAAAGTAAATTAATTAATATAATATAATGTTTAAGAAATTATTGAAATTAAGAGCTCTCGGATAATTTCTCGACTGTTACGGTCCACCAGCATAACGGTGGTGAGTTATTGACATAATCGAGCGAGCGGTTATTTGTTAGTGGAGCGATCATAACATTCACATTCCACATCTTCCAGAAATAAATCATAAAATTTTATCGTTCGCCCATAACAAAAAAAATAAATAAAGCGATAAGCCGAGAATGAGAGAACATTACTAAGTTATTTGTTGGAGAGGAGGAATGGGGAAAAGGTGCCTGGATAAATGGAGTCACATTTCATTTTGTAAAAGGTACAATGTTCGATGTTCAAAAAAAACAAGGCCGAGAAAATTTACGGCCATGTGTTTATTGACCAAAAATATCAATTCCTAAGTACATTTGAAATTCATATGTACAATCCAATTTGACAGATCAATTGAAAAGAAAATCATAAAACCAAGTTTCCGAAAAACTAGTTTGCGAATGTTTACAAAAATATATGTGTAAAATTGCCACATATATATATAAATATATATATAATTTATTATAATGCGTATTTGTTTCGGAAGCTCCGACTCCTGGTTAGTCGATAATTGTTACTTTCCTATAGATGGCGATTATAACACGATTAATAATATATTTGTTTATTTTTATCATTTTATGAATAGACCCCTTTTTTCAACGTCCCAATGGAGCGATCTCGATGCCCAAGGGCCCTTATACCCTGTTGCATGGTCGTCGAGCACAGTCGTGACGTCGGCTCGGATTGAATGGTGTTGTTACTATTGGCAACGGGAGGTGGCAGCAGCGGGCGGTGGCTGGTGGTGGTTGTGCAGGCGGGAGGGCGGGCAGGCTGGCGGGCGGGCTATTATGGGGTGCGCGCACCTCGAGAGAGCCTCAGTGATGATGGTACATACCGGGCCTGTACCTATCTGGGTACAGGTTGCGCGGCGTATATCCGTATGTTTCCCTGGAGATTGGCAGGTAGCGGTAACCGGGCACGTGAATGCGCTCGTATGGTTCTATGGGGTCGGCGTAGATGGACTTGCCGTACGGCCAAGTGTCCAGCTTGGACGTGAAGGAGGGGAAGTCACTAAAGAGGGGTCGGAAGACGCTGCGGGGCCTCGTCGAGCCTTCTGGAGCCCTCATGTCGTCGGTTCCTGAGAGATAGAGAGGAATGGACGTGGATGCAGGAGGGCGAGGTTGGGTGTAGAGGCGTTGCGAAGGAACCGACCGAAGGAGAGAAAAAATAAGAAACAAATGTTACGTTGCTAAATTAACATATGTCCTTGGAAATTTAATTATTTAAAATGTACTTTCTCTCGGCTTTCAATTACCCTTAAGTGCTCGGATGTATGACTGCCAGAATTTCGCCTTTCTCTGGATGGGCTCGTTCCTTCCTATCGTTTCCAGGTGATTCTTAAACATCATATCAGTCGCTTCCTGCGAGGAACTCTTTTAGGGGATAAACCTGTAAAACGAGATTATTTCCATTAGACAAGTCAAAGTTTTTTCAGCAATTTCTTCATTGTTGTGGAAGTATTTCATATAATTTTTCTCTTTATACCTATTTAGGTATTTTCGTTTTGTCGAAATAAAAAAGATTTACTTGGTATATCAGTGAAACCTAGGTCGTTTTTTTAAAATAATTTTTTGTGGAATTACCAAGTGTCTTTTTTATTTCGACAATATGAAATTCCATCAAGTAACTATAGGTATTTTTCAGGTTAACGTGTCAATTTTACTTAAAAACAAATTTTAAATCGACAAGTGAAAACAGAAAAAGTTCGAATTGCAGACCTTTCGTTTAAACGATTATCAATACATTCAGGAAATCGATCTTATATCGATCCTTCAAAGTTGGGCTGATTGATTCAATCACGGACTGCGAGTGCCGAGTGGATTCATGGATTTATTTACGCGAGACAAAAATAGAAAAATAATGCGGTGCTCCGTTTTATTCAATACCCTCGTGTAAATATTCATTAATTTAACCGAGGATAGTTTATTTTTATTGCAGCGAGTGATGGCAGCATTAGTTGAGAGAATATTCCGAAATAAAAATATATCATCTCTCCGATTTCGTCCTCTCGCTGAAGACGCAGAATTCAGGGCAAATTGTTGAATACAAAAAACTAAAAAGCGGCGATCCAAAATAGGTTGTCTCTATTTCGCAAATTGTCGAAATACGACGGACAAAGTATTTTAACGGAGCTGAGAAAATATTTATGAGTATCGCTTAATTTAATGTCGTTGTTATCACAAAAAAATTATCAAATTTTATATGTATTGGAGGAATGTATCTTTATAAATTATATTTTTAAAACCAAGTCATTATAAGGTTCTGTGATGTAACTCTGTTTATCTACTATTCATAAAGACATCGCCAGGAGAGGAAGAAAATTTACGGACAAAATTATTTACGAAGGTTTAGGGAAAAATTGAATAGCTCGAATGAGCAAGAGATTGTACATATTCTTCGGATCGGAGCAACAAGTGGGTGTTTTGGGTCTTTAAATATTCCAATGAAATGGGTGCTCGAGAAAATGAAAACATATCTAGAATCGAATTTAAACAATAGTTGTAGGCGCGGAAAATGTTATATTTCCAATACGTGTGCATTATTTGCCATTATTATCTTTGAGAAATTCATGGGATCCACGACATGAAATATTCAATTAATGTATTTATTCAAGGATATATTATAAGCTGCAAGTGCTTGTGATGGATATTAACCTAAATCGCGAGGATTAACAATTCTCCATTGCATTCCTTAACCACAAAAATCTTTTGTTTCTAGATTTACTTTCGCAGATAAACTAAAATTGATCCGCCGAAGTTAACTTTTAAAAACCCTTTTATACTTTCTGGATGGGGATTATTTTGTTTTACTCCAAATGTAAGAAATAAACAAAAACACATGTACATGATTCCTAAGAATAAAATTGCAACAAATATATATTGTATATGCAGCTATATATTGTATTAATTACAGTAAATAAATTATCTGCGATTACGCTAACGTATGTTTCAATATTATTGAGATTTAATATTACGTTTTGCTGATATTCGAACAGAAACAAAAATTTTCAGTACGCGCAACGGCACAAGACATAGTCCTTATCGGCATATTTAGAAGTATTTTGGTACTTATAAATAGGCGATATTCCAAAAATGAACTGTCAATTGATTGATAATCCCAATAGTCATGGAGCAGCTGGGAATATCATAGCCGCATTTCGCAAACAAAACAGCCGACCTCAACGAATAATTTTAGAATAATTTGAAGTCGTTCACTACTGGTTTGCAGCCGAAATGAATATTTGGTGTTTTCGGCAGTTTTACGACTACTATAGCCACGTTATTTAGAAGAACTGGAGAAATGTATTTTTAGTTTTTCTTAAACAAATATTTGTTAGTTAAAAGAGAAAAAGCATTTAGTAGTTTTAAGCGCTACCATAAATGTATAAGAACAAATAAGTCAATAATATGCATGGTTTTCTGTCTCTTATTTCTACATATGCCTGTGTGACGTCAGCCATCAACCTATGTATACAGCGAATTCGTTTTTAAGAGTAAAATTAGAGCAGCAATTTCAAAACTCTTAACTGCTGCTACCCAAACTTTTATACCCTTGAGATTTACATGGAATTCTTTTCGACGAATTGAAGAAAAAAGGCACTTAAATTTCCCGAATCCTATGTAACTTTGCTGAGATACAATTTTGGAACCACCTATCCAGACCAGTTGTTCTCAACCGGGGAGACATGTCAGAATTTTATCTTTATGTGGCAGATAAAACCCAATTTTTCTTTAAAGGTGACTTGAAAATGATGGAACTGTAAAGGGGGTGACGCAGACCGAAAAAGGTTGAGAACCACTGAGAGAGAAATGAATTTCAATAGATTCACTACCCAGTTTAATCTTCGAATCATCATAAAACATTTAGTATTTCTCAGCTGGTGTACGTTTAAGCATTTGTTCCTGAAACGCGCTTTTATTACTTAAACCTCGCACCTGCCTCTTCACCAACTCATCGTCTATGTATTTCGCTGCGCGGAATGTTTTGAATTTGGGAAAGACCTCCAAGGAGAATGGGAGGCCCCCTTCCCCTTCCTTCCACCATATCCCCCCGCCGTCTCCTCATCCTCCCGCCCCCTCCTCTCCCATCCGAACGCACCTTCCCCCCTCTCCCGGTTCCCTATCGGGATTCGCAGTCAAAGAAACCGCTCTCGAATGACCCGGGGGCTCCTTTTCGTGTTTACTTCGGCACTCGAATCCCTTCTCTAGTCCCTAGGACGGTTCCAGGTCCCTCTCGGAATCAGGGTCAGTGGTGAGCTATCTCGTATTTTTGGTTGCCGCGCGGGTGCCTCTAGATCCGGCCGAAAAATCCCTCCCCGCTCTCTCCGCGCCAATTCCTCGCAACCATTACCAGCCGTGTGCCATTCTCAACCCCTCTTCCCCCCCGTTCCGCCACCCACCCACCTCTTCGGTGACAAGCTCGCGCCCGAAATAAAACGCCGACTCCACACGCGTCGAGTGCTCCAGTAGTTTTTCGATTCTAATATTAGATCCGCGCGCCCCACTGCCCCCCCCCCCCCCCCCCCTCGTTCAACTCCCCAAAATTTCCTCCGCCTACTCCCGCAAGGGGAACCTACTGCCTTATCGAGGCTGCCGGGCCGAAGCAGAACGGACGTAGGATTGCGCAGCGACCGCGGTTCGCGCGCCGCCGCTAAACCTCCGATGAGATGATTCCGCCATAGAAAATCTCGTTCGCCAGTTTGCCCCGCGACGGTTGCGCCCTCGTCCGAGAAGTGCGTCGCCGCGAGAGGATCCTGAGGGGCGTGGCCCTTTCCCTTCAGAACGCCCATCTCCATTGATCGCGAGGGCGGAAATATAAGTTACATAAATAAATTAAACGAAGCTCGCCGCTAATCAACTCTCCAAATCTTTACGCCGCATATATCGATAATGAATATTGTAGGAAATGCAGCGAGCGCTTCGTTTCGCTCAATTTTCGTCCGATAAATTTTCTCGATAACTCTCGGGGTATTTTCTCTACGGAATTTCCCAACATCTCAAAAGAAACCCTAAATGGTATAAAGATATTTTGATCTCACTCATCTCCGCCCCTCTTTTTCTCCGCTTCGCCCACTCTTTTTATTTTCACTCTCCTCCGCCTCCCTCGGTAACTTTCACCCCTACTTTTCTTTCAAAATAATTTCGTTTGTATTTTTTTCTTCCTCCGTATCCCAATACGGAGTTTTCTCCATGCAGACGTCCGGCGAAATCTATTCGGAGAAATCACGCCAAAAGAAATGAGAAGGGGATTAGCTGCGGCTGGGTTTATTTTCAGTGCTCGATAATTTATTGGGTCGCTTTCATTAGCCCAACATCCGCATTCTATGAGTGGAACGAACGGACAGAGGTCGGATGCCAAATGGAGCAGATTCCTATCGGTCGATGCATCGCGGATTCATTACCTCCAAAAAGAGTAAAACGGTCGAACAAGTCTGATTGTGAGACCAAGTTTAGATTCGGAAGTCGATGAGAGCGATTTTAGATCGATCGATTGTTGGAGGCTTGAAATATTATAATTAAAATTCAGTCGGATTGAAATAGTGTGTGGACGTTTAATAAATTGTAACTCTATACTGCGATCGATTTTATTTCCGTTTCTCGTTCTTAATCGATCGATATCGAGTCTCCTTTTCAATTTTGGAATGTGTATTGGAACGGAAAAAGGTTCACGTGATCAATTCAAACTGTTGCTTTTGTTTTATTTTTCTTTTTACGGATTATTGAAGTCATTATCTATACTTTCTTACGGGCACAAAACAGGCAGATTCATAAAATTATTTAATGAACGGTTAAATATTTGTTCATTTATCGAGTATCTTGGTTTAGTTAACACTTAAAATCAGAATTTCACTTAATCTTATTTTCCTTCGTGTAATTCAAATTGAATAAAATTATCTAACTAAAAATTTGTTTCGGTAAAAATTAGGATGATAATGACCAATAACCGATAATGTTTTCGTTGGTGGTATGCATCACGTTATCCAAGCGCTTTATGTCAAGTGTAAGTTGGAAATTGAAGTATTTTATCGGTGAATTCATAAAATCACTTAATTATGTTCAATTTTTTTAACGAATAGATCTGATTTTAGCACACAGTCCCATAAAAAAGGTCATATTGCCTTAAAAGGCGATTGAATATGAACTGTAACAATTTATTATCACTTATTTTAAAAGAATTCGATTATCGATGTGGCGATTGCAATCGGTCCCGCTTTCCTACATATTCACACTTTCTTCCGCTTCGGCATCGCCTTCATAATTCAAAGGTTCCGTTCCTTAGCATTTATCATTGCGTAATTCGCGTACACATTCCCTTTCTTGTGCATTCGGTCGAGCTCGTGCGGCCCAGAGAAATTCCGGTAGATTATTCTACTGGAGAAAAAACATTACGAGCGTTCAATCCGAGGCATAGGAGCGATGCTTACGGCATTCATTCGACATGATTTCAGAAGAAAATTATTTTTAATATTTATGGCTTAACTCTCAAAAAAATTAACTCAAAACTTTACACGATTTGGACACCGTCCTCGGAATCCTAAATTTAGGATACGATCGTCGCTCGCATGCATAAAATTCAACCAAAACATTTTCAAACGGGCGAAGTTACAATATTTCGGAGGCACGGGATCTCCCGAATATTCGGAAGAGAGAATATGTGATTTTTTTAAAAAACAAATCCTCGCTTCGAAGAAAATAAATTTAGCACCACCAACCACAGTCCCCTTCTCGACACTCTTTCTCCCTTTCTCTCAACCCTCTGCAAATCCTTCCAAACACGCAGAGTGAATATTCACATTACACTGCTAAAAAACGGAAAGGTCTCAGACTCGCGGTCGTTTCTCACACGAAAGACTCTTTGCACTCTTTCTCTCACCCTCTGCTCTTTCTCTCTCTCTTTCTCTTTCTCACACACGGGAACACGAAGCGGTCGCAGAAGTGGTCCTCTCCCTTACTCTCTCTCCGGTGCGAGGCACGGATGGCTTTCGTGGGCTCGGTCGTGTACGTGTGTGTGTGTGTCTGTGAGTGAGTGGGTGCTTGAGAGAGGCAACGTACCTTCCTCGACTCCTCTGTTTCTACCACCAAGACCGGATTGCAACTGCGAATGCGAGCTGCTTTTCCCCCGTCGAAGATCCCTTCGCCGAAGACGCAATACCCCGCGAGCGCTCCTCCCCTCTCCCCCCGCCCCTCCTCGTCCTCCCGCCCCCTCTCCCATTGCGTCATCCACCCCGCCCCGCCCCCTCGCCGATCGCTCTCCCGTCCTTCCTTCGAACCCCCCGGGGACCAGACGCGGCCCCATCCCTTTCCTTTCCTCCTCTAAGTATGACGCTTTCGGCATCCTCGCCGTATATTCCGTTTCGCCGATATAGCTTTTTCATATTCGGCCAAACGCCTTCTGGCGCCTCGACCACTATCTCGCGTTGCGACACAGTCTAACAGACGGTAAAACCGCTTCTTCTTAGGTAATTCATCTTCCCTGGCTATTGTCGAGCAGACAACTACTCTAATTGCCGCGTGTGTGCCTCGGACTTCCCCACTCCACACATCCTCCGATCTTTCCTCTCTCTCCCCCTTCTCTTCCTCCAACTTCCCCTCTTCCGTGCCTTCGAAATCCTTGCTCTCCACTCTACTATTTCCATCCTTTATTCTCCCTCTGCTCCCCCGCAATTTCCTCTTTTCTATCTCTCTCTCTCTCTCTCTCTCTCTCTCTCTCTCTCTCTCTCTCTCTCTCTCTCTCTCTCTCTCTCTCTTTCACGGCTTCTACGTTTCCAATACCAGCTGTCTCTCTCTCTCTCTCTTTATCAAATTCTCAAAACCTACTTCTCTCGCATAAGTAGGGCGCTCCGTTAACGGATATATCAGGAAATAAATAGAATAGGAGATATCTTCAGAGGAAAATTTCCGTTCTTCATCGAACAATGTTTGAATCGCAGAGTACGTTCGCTATAGAGATATCTCGGTGGCATTTTTCCGTAAAACAATTCGTCGTAATTTTTCCTGTTATATTTATCGCCGGAAGACGGAAATTAATCGACCAAATATCCGTTATTAGCTATAGTTGCCAAGTTGTTGTATTCCAGCATCGCATTTTCTTCCTCTCTCACTTCTTCCGCTCTTAGCACACATGGGACGGTATGCAGATGTAGGAATTTCGTTCCGTCTGAATGTCTGTTTGCTACTTTGTATTCAGAATACGAAATTCGCCGCGGTGAGATCTCCGTTGGAGCCATCGCAACCTCTCATCAACACAGAAACAACTGATTCCAAGCGTCTTCGCTGAATGTGGTCGAACGCTCTGGGGATTTTTATATCTTAAAACACCCAGAACTATTGTTATCGACGCTCGTGTCTCGCCGTGGTCATTTTCAGAGGCGGATAATCTCCAGGAGGAAACGTTTGGGCAGCGATTTCCAAAACTTGAAGTAACCGCGTTCCCTCTAACCCAATAAAATTGCCTTTTCACTCCATTGTTCCATCTCATATCCACTAATTACTAATAAACTATACTATTAATAGCTAATTTTCGTTTTTATAATCTTATTGAAATGCTTTAATAAAAATATAAAACCAACGAACACGAGGGTTAGAGTTGATGGTCGCATACTTGTTCGGTTATAAGAGTTAGTTGATTAGATAGGTACTGAATATATGTGAAATTTTTTGCGTTATCACAGGTATTCAAGCTCCGCAGCTTTGTGATCACCGTGTTAGAGCGACCAAATTCATTATGTTCCTTCTCATCACATTTCCTCAAGCAAATCCCTTCAACTGATAGAATCTTATTTAAGAACGTTTCTCGGAAACATGACTAATTTTCTCCCGGCCGCTGGTAAGCAGCTATGTGTTGTGCGAATCGAGTTTCGGACGTTAATTGTCTCAATGATTTGAATTCTTCTTCTGCGTCGCCTGTGACCAGTTCCTCTTCTCCCGCTCATATTTTTTGCAGTCGGTAAAGTTTGCGAATACCGTAATATTCTAGTGTTATTGCTGCAATTTAATTAGCAAAAAAAATTATGATTAATTTCTCCGATTTTGTTTTATTTTTACGGATTCTACGATCTTAACGTTTGGACATACTCGGCAGAGAAAATTTCATCGATGACCTCTGAATTCTTTAGAATAATCGGTTATTTTTGAGCTCAGGTCTTTAGTGCAACGTTGCATGATGCGTCCGCTCCGCAGTTGCGCCAGTTTGATATTTCGAGCAATTCATAAACATCCTGCATTTTCCGCAGCATTTAGGGAACCTTTGTATCCTTCCCGCCTCGTTCCGGGCTGAATAATCTACGTAACACTAAGCGCGCGTGTAATTATTACGTGCAAACCTTTTATCAGTTCTCCTTTGCTAATCGTATGATTTTTATTCACTCGTTAAGAGTGAATAGCGCATAAAATATTTGCTTGTCATTTCCTTGCGCTCGAAAGAGCGAAAGTCTTTTTCTTTCGACGCGTCACGAGTGTCAAATAATAGACATTGAACGGCAATGGATGAAAATACATTCGTATCTCGTCTGTTGCTTGAAGAACATGTTTCCTCCAGACCTTTTGACTATACGCTAAAATTAAGTTCTTTATCGTGAAATTTCTATAACAGTGTAGAAGAGTAAATTTCACAATTCTTTTTAAAAATTACATCGGTAAAACTCGGAGGGGATATTTGTTTAGCCAAATTGCACTGTTGAAAAGGTTTCGTAAAATATCTCCGGTTCCCCATAAAATATAAAAATTTCTATATGTAGAACTTTAAGGAACATAACGTAAAACTCAGGAATTTCAACTGCTGTCTAGTTGATCTCCAAAAATCTGTAAAACGAAACCGTGAGCTTTTTACGTAGGTATTCACTAAAAAGATACTGAATCTGTAAGAATTAAAGTAACGAAGATTTTCAGCTGTCTATTGAGTGTAACCATTGATCAACATGAAAATTTAGCCACAAAAATCCTTCATTTGCATTAAGAGACTCATATAGCTTCCCCCCTCTCCTCTCCAGTTGTCCTCGGTTCCTTTAAATCTCCACTCCTGCCTTTCCACTATGTTTTCTGCTTTCGCACTTTCCAAACTGATGCCTTGCCATTTCTTCTCTTCATCTGCTCCACTATCTCCAACATTTCTCCATTTCCAATTCTCCTTCATCCTCTCTTCTTCTCCATATTCTTCCCACACACCCTCTCTCTCTCTCCGTTTCTCCTACTCTCTCACTTCCTCTCCCCTTCTTTCTCCTCTCTCTCTCTTCCTGTCCTCTCTTTCCTTATCCCCCGCACTTCCTCTTTTTCTCCTCCCCACGCACTCCTCATCTGGCTCCATGTCAACATTCCTCTTCTCCCCTATTTTCCCTCTTCTCCCTTGCTCCCCATATTCCAAATCCTATTTCCCCTCGCCTTCCAACTCTTCTACTACATCTGTATCCTCCGCTCATTTACCTCTTTCAATCTTACTCCCTCCAAACCGTAAACATGGCCTCCTCTCCTACTGGCCGAAAATGTCAGGCGTGATGTTTCGGTTTTTAGAAACCCGAGAAAAACTAAGTCACACACGTACAGCTGATTATATAAGAAAAAAGTCATCCAGGCTGGTTCATACAAAAAGAGGAGTTACATGTAATCGTCGATGATGTTAGGAGAAATCTCAAGTCTGTGTAACCACTTCACCAGGTCTACATATTCCATGAAATCTATTTAGAATCGTATTTATTATCAATGATAAAGTAGTTTTTTCGTAAAATTCGAACGTTTGTATTGCTTATTATTCTTATTATCTTCTTAAAAAGCTCTTTCGAATGACTTTTTTCTGTACTGCAACATCTCGATGTATACAGAGGAGTTTAGGTCTAGGTCCTATTATATTTCGCGCTTAATATATTACTCGTTGCTACGTTGAACACTAACCTGCAATTGTGCCTTAAATTTACGTTTTAAAAGGTAAAGTAAATACGCGTATCAAAAAATTATAACGATAGAACGAACATAAAATAATAATTTGTTGCCATATTAGTTAAAACAACTTTTCGTAAATCATTTAGAATTCAGTGGTCCCCAACCTTTTTGCACAAGTGAGCCACAACGAGGTGTTAAGTATGTGATGGGGCTGCACTTCGAAACAAAAAATAAACAAAATTAATTACTGACCCAATCAGCATTTAAAGTTAAATTTATGAAATGAAGGCATTTATTTATCAGAAGATATAAACATATTCAATTTGATACTGAGCTGCACTTTATTAACTAAGTTATTAATAACTACTTCAATGTTCGTGACACACAATCTTAAAATATTATGCAAATGATCGTCTTAAAACCTTGTCCTACACTTCAACTTGATTATTTTCTTTTTTGAAAATGTTTTTTCACAAATATATGTGCAGCCGAAAATGGAGAACATGCCTGCTGCAAATGACTTTAGGTTCACAAATGTGTCCGATAATCCTGAATAAAAATCCAAAAGACTATTTTCTTTGTAGGTGTCTTTCAAAGCATCAATGACTTGCAGATCAGTTAATTCCATCTGATACATTTCAGATGAGTCTTCTGGTGATACTTCAAATGGATTCTGAAACATTCTTATTTCCTTCGCATGTTTGTGAAAATCCCAGAATCTGTTCTTGAATTCTTCCTGCAAGAGTTTCAGTGCTTCTGAGCATCTTTCTACAGGGGAATGTGAAACCATTTTTTTGTCAGATGCTTGTTCTTTACAGCAAGAGAAGTGTGAAAAATTACCTTCACTAAACTGTTTCACAAAAATGTTCAACTTCCCCGCAAAAGCTTTCACCTCAGCATATATGTCTGACACTAACTTTCCTTTGCTCTGTAATCTTAAATTCAAATGATGTTATATCAGTTAAGAAAGCCAAAGCCCAAACCCAGTTTGGGTCAGAAAACGCTTCTTGAGATCTTCTTTTTTCAGTGAGGAAAATATCAATTTCATGAAGAAGAGCAAAATAACGTCTGAGAACTTTCCCTCTGCTAGGCCACCTAACTTCGGCATGGTACAGCACGTACCCATATTCTGCGTTTAATTGTTTCACTGTGGGAGTTTTGTTTTAACAGTACCTACAGATCTGCATAGATTACATCATATCAAACACATCAATTGTAATTTTCCGCACAAAGTCATTTGCACCCAAACTAATACCTCGGTTTGGATTCGTAAAATGTTGAAATTTGGTTACCGTCTTCTATAATATCCTTGTGGAATCGTGTGACCACCAAATACACTTCAAAATTAACAGGTAAAAGTAACAAAGGCAACAGCACTTCGACAATCTCACCGACATCGAGACACAATGTTTCACTTGTGTTGAGGGGGAATGTCAGTCTGAATTCGCTTTTCCTCGCTATCCAGCGGCTAGAGAGAAAAAGACCTGCTGATAGGACAAGTTTGCCACAAAATCTAACACAGTAGCTCTTAGCGATTATTTGCATTGGCTTACTACAAGACGACGCTGTCAAACGTGTATGAAACGTGGCAAAGAGACTTATTGTTAGTTTCTGGGGGGGGCAAGGAGGGGGGGAAAGGGCCGCATAGAATTGGTTCGCGGGCCGCGGGTTGGGGACCCCTAATTTAGATGATACATCAAAGTCAACATAAATAGCTGTGTCAGCCCTGTATAAACAGTGATGGTGAACTTATCCATAATTTTCCGTTACATCTCTACTATGAATTCTGAAAATTTTGAATTCTACTCATGCGAGAAGTTATTAATTAATTCAAGCGTAAGATGGCGATTATAATGTAGGTTTAAGGTTTCTTTTCTTTCCAATATGTACTTTGTCTTCTAGTAAAATTGTCAAATATTCCTAAATCCTTGGCCTTTGTGTCCATAAAGGAGACTAGCAAAGCATACCAAAACTAATTATTGTTATCCATTGTAGCAAAGGAAAAAACCGTAGTCATTGGATGCATTTAAATTACCTATTATCCCCTGCACTTTTGTCTTTTTATAGCATACCTATTCATCTGCTTGTTTGTGTTTATAAATGGAATGTGAAGGCTGTCACTATCCGTTTTTCGGTTGCCTGGGATTCCCTCGGCTGAGGTGACTTTCGTCGATGACCTTGCGTTCCCTTACCTCACTCAAGTATCCTCCGCTACCTTTGTAGGATGTTTACACCGCGAAAAATAGTTTTCAGAGATCTATTTAGTAATTTTAACTATCATCCATGTTCAAGTGAGCTAATAGTTATCTTCTTGTTTACTTTTTTAAAAAAATCCTACTAAATCGTATCGCTTAAAATACGATTATTCGGACTTGATAACTTACTGCGAATTTGCCGAACTATTAGTTTTAAAACGTACATATCACATCTCGTTCCTGTCTAGAACGTACCTCTGAATTGTCTTTGTGTATTCTTGCTAAATATAAAGTGAAACTGATGGCGGTTCTCCAGTCCGATGATTTCTCTTTTCCAATATTCACACATAACGGAATGTTTAAACGTTATATTATTGATTAAGTATCCCACATATATTTACGTAGCGCCATACCGCCATCCTTTTCGTCCTCCGGTGGTCACCCCAGAACTCGCATGGGTCCGCCACTGGGCAGCCCTCTATGCTCTCTGATGGAACATGACCCTAGTGCCATATATGGGGGGGCCAAAATGGGATGGACGTTGCCAGATCGCCTCGTGTGGATGGGCGGCCTCCAAATCTCATCTTCGCACCTCTCTCCCGCCCTCCCTCTTAGCGCCCTCTCCTCCCTCCCTCCCACCTCCACGCCTTCGCACCCTCCACCCTTTCCAAACTATTCATCCCTGCACGTTTTGTTGAGGTCTGTGACGCCTTCACGAAAATCTATATTCTCTCTTAAATTCGTTTCGAAACGCAAAAAAAAAAAAAATGCGATTCGCTGATGGGAATTTCATCCCATTGACGTCATTAACCGATTTAAAAATAGTCCACGTGCACTGCATGGATCTCTTGGCTCGGTTTTCCAAAATACCCTCCCTTTCCTCTTGGCCTTAGCCTGTTAGTGGCGTGCTTATTCCCTTAAGTATTCCGAATAGCTTACAACACAGCCGTCCTCATTACAGGCGAGCTGTTACGCTCATTTTTCAACCCGATCCTTTTTTCTTCTCTTGCCACCTTAATATCTTTCTCTGTCATCCTTCGCTCGCCTTCCTCTCTCTCTTCCTCTCTCCTGGTTCCTCTTTTGTTCCCTCCGTCCATCTCACCACTCCCCTTTCTCTTCTCCCTCCACATCTCTCACAACTCCACTTCCACCTCCCAAATCCTTTCCCTTTCACTTTTCTCTCTCTCTCTTGTATAATAATATTCGTACGACAGAATACTTTGCCAATGTTCATTAAATGTCTTCTCTAAAGACTTATGTTAGCTTATATTACTATGATGAAGCCATTCCATGGCGAATAAACGGTATTTTACTATTTTATTTCCGCCTGAACGCACACGTACCACACCAACGCGCTCGCACACATAGGTGCTTCTTTGATTATAAACTTGGTATAAAAAAGGTCGCCAGCTGTTTAATTGGATAACAGTTAATATCTTCGTATAGCTTTCGTAAATAATTTTAATACTTATCAAAAGGCGTGATGCTTATCGTGCCGTTTCGTGAAGATTTTCCCCCATTAAATCGAAGGGATCTCACCTGATCCATACGTTTTTTATTTCACGTCTGTCGGGTTTCTCACAAGCCTCTGAATCGCTCGAATAGCTCCTTGCTTTAAATTGATTAGTAATCTCTAATCTTTAGACGGTGCGAGGATCACTAAGATGCCATTGTAATCCATTACTGCCTATATTTTATATTTTTTAATTCTTTAAAAATCAAAGTCTTTAATTTTGTTGTTAATAGTTTTGCTCTGACTTGCTAAATATTTTCATTCTTCATGACTATTATACTAGACTAAAAATCTTCTATTCACAAATTATATATGTATTAATGATCAACTTCTTATTTCCAACCTTAATGCTAAAATTGTTAAAATTATCTCCATTTAAAAAACATATTTATTTGTATCTTGCATCATAGTAATATTAGACTTTAATGTGTATTAACACAGTTCAAGAAATGAAATTATAAGCATCTATTAATTCAACAACACATAATAAAAGTATATCTTGCAGCACACAAAATTATTGCTTTCTGTTTTTGTGAATATTCCAGAATTATTTCTTGTTCCTACGGAACTATTTATCACATTTTCATATATTGTCTCTTACGTAATTTTATTACCCAATTTCTTCTTAAATCTTTTATGCCCACGTGAAAAGTGGTTTATTTAAACATTTCATATAGATTTTCATCTCACTACTAACTGTAACCTTTCTCTTGAATTATTATTTAGTGTAAGTCTATGAAACAGCCTGAGATCCTTCATATACACCGTCTTGTCTAGTCTTCTTGAAAGTAGTACTTACTACGTGTTGGGCAGAAGAGATGATTTATCTCATTAAACCCGAACCCTTTCTAGAGAATTATTTATCCTTTCCCATTCCCCTTTCTCTGTATATTTTCCTTCTCTGCCCCGTTCCCTCTTCGCTGATCTTCCAATCGACTTCCAATCCCTTCCCTCTTTCTGTCATTTATCTTCCTCCCTCCCTCTCTCTCCCACCTTCCTATTTTTTTCTTTTCACTCTCCTCCTTCCCTTTTAATCCCACATTTAATCAACACCAGCGATTCATTGTTTTATTATTGGTTCTCCCTCTCTTTGTCAACATTACGCCTTCTCTCTCCTCTTTTCTCTACCCATTTCACTCCCTTTCTCTCTCTCTCTCTCTTCCTTTACATCTTACTCACTGCCCATCTTATCTTCATTTCCCCTTTTCCAAATTTCACATCCTCCTACGCCATCTGGCTTTATCTACGTAAACAACAATCGGTTGCTTCATTCCACATGTTATCTTCACTTTCGTTGGCAAACACCGTCTTGTCCAGCATCCAGCAGTTCTTTCAATAGCCATTTCACAATATTTTCCCATTGCCGCCTTTAATCCGCAGAAAATCGTAGTATTAGTTTCGTAAACATTATATAATTTTAATTTTTCGTTCGGGAAAAAGTTTTATTGTTTGATAATGTTAGTAATATTGTCGTAGAATCTATGAATCTCATAAATTGAGGGTTACTTAATTGGGAATGTTAGTAATTTGGATTCGGAGGAAAAAAGTAATTGAGAATTCGATCGATCGAACTTACACTCCGTTAATTTATGTTTTTAAATTCTCTATGTGGAAACGGTTGCTTTCATTTTTCAACGATGCAGATCTTGTTGAAGGAAATATTAAATTATAACAAATTAAATCCAATGGGAAAATCTATAGCACAGTATAGTCAGTGTTTTATGAAATCGAAAGATTATCCAACCTAATTTCAACTTTTCGCAATCAATTTTTTATTTTGTATAATATTCTTTAAATCTATTGTTTACTTGCTTTATGTTTCCAATGAATAAATTGAACAAACTCAATTGTCACTTTGTGGAAACCCATTATTATTTTTTTAAATAAACAATTTCTACACAACTTATACAATTCGACGGGTTTTGCAAGATTACTGCATTATCAGTAACACTGCGGAACCGGCCGCTTTGCAGAAGTTGTGTGGAAATTGCATATATTTATTTCTTGAAATAATTCAATCAATAAGTTAATTATTGCGTTTAATATAATAATTTTTCTTTAAATTTATTATATGTACATCTCTCTACTTTTGTGCATACATTTATAATTATGTATTCACTGCACATTATCTCCTAATGCAATATTTGAGTAAATTGATATGTGAAATAAATGGCTAAATAAAGATAGCTTTAAAATCAGAGAGAAGATACTAATATACTTGTACAATAATCGCAAGGAAACCAACGATTTCACAAGCAAAGATTTTGTTTTGATCGACTGCCCCTTGTAGTTATGCAGCGCGGCCTACTCCAGTGTAATATGTGTCACATAACTCCCAGGGAACACACTTATCTGCAGAAGCTGCAGTTGATTCGCAGTTTTGCTTACTATTTTTGAAAGTGTGAATGATGGCGGCGTTGCATTTCATCCATCAGCAAACATCTATCTGTTGTTAACCAGCTAAATTATCTTAAATGAAAGTATTTTTAAGGAAAAAGCGGTTAATTTCTTCCGGAAAGCTGTATAGCCATTAACTGACGAAGCAAAGTCAAAAAGGACTTATAAGAAAATATACAAAAAGACAACTGTAAAAATTAAGATAAAGAGAATAAACACGTTTATAAATAAGAAATTAGGACACTACGGAAAAATTATTGTATAGATTTAGATAATTAAAATGATTAATAATAATTAAAATCCAATTTAATACTCAACTTCAACAGAAATTGCTTGGGACGTTTTAGGGTCAATTGGCTCTCAAAAGGAATTTTTATTATAAGAAACAATAATGTTATTGGAGAAAAATGACGCATTGAAAATATTGTTTTATAATTGTATTTATACGTAATAGATTCCTTAAAATTCTACGTTTGTCAAAATATTATATTTAACCGAGTCGATTCTCCTATAAGCAAACATTTTATAAATATAGATACGTTCCCATAGGAATATATTTCCTCCAAAAATTGTAAAATT
Source organism: Uropetala carovei (assembly GCA_036926305.1). Taxonomy (NCBI): domain Eukaryota; kingdom Metazoa; phylum Arthropoda; class Insecta; order Odonata; family Petaluridae; genus Uropetala; species Uropetala carovei. The sequence goes on along the minus strand of JAXCHB010000172.1, from coordinate 6,024,286 downwards.
AAAATTCGAAAATGTGTCAGTGATAAAATCTAATCTTTTTCATTTCACATAATAAATAAACGATTTACACAGCGCTAATATAACGACATATCTGGGATCTATACGGTATAAAATCTCCATATATAGTCTCTAAATGTATGGAAAATTAACTATTCACTAAATTCTGCATTACTAACCAAATTCTTGACAACATAGATTTCAATATCGCAATATCATCATTAGTTGCATATTTTTTCATTGTATTGTTACTTTATAATGTTCCGTTAATTACGCTAGGTAAAATCGAAGTCGATTTAGTTTTTTGAATTTTTTGTACCTTTTGTAATAGCCAAATAACGCTCAGATATTTTCCATATAAAGATGGACTCCTTTATCAAATAATGAATATATATTACACAACCAAGGCAGCAATGGCGATGTACTATATCTAACGGAACAATAAAAATTAAAATAAGGAACTAAAATTATACTGTGAATATGCTAAATTTCGTCACGAACTTCAACGAAACATCTTTAATTTAATTCTTGGGATTTGATTTTTAATCTGGCAAAGGAGTCGAGTTCGCTGCGGGTGGCAGTTAGGTCGAAGGTCAAAGGAGGCTAGAGTTTGATTCGGAAGGGAGCAGGAGATTGATCGGGGCGAATGAGGAGGGGCGGACGAGAGATCATTGGTCGATGGTGTCCAATAGGATCTTATCCGTGGCACTCTCCCCCCTCCCCCATCTGCCGGACCTCCTTCTTCCTTCCCCACTTTTAACCCTCGTTAGAACTCGAGACCCATTCAAGCCTTCGACAGAACACTGTAACGCGTACTCGCAGCTTTTTCTGTTATCTGCTTCATATCCCAAACTGATCTGATGAATTCCATTCTGTCATGATTTAATATGGGTCATGCTTTAGAAGCCTGTGAGTCTTTTTAAGCACTTCACGGTAATGAAGTTAGGCGTAGTAGTGGTTTTGTCGAGACAATTTAACGACAAGATTTCTCGTCTGTAAGAAATTCGACTTTTTAAGATATTTTTCTATATATTAAGGCTGTCGTTTGAAGTGATGATGCCATACATGGAACATGTAACGCAATATAGGACAGGCAGACTTCTCGGTGTGAAAGATAAATTTCCAGAACGAAAAGGAGAGCTTATGAGATAACGAGGAAAATATTTCGAATGTTTCCTGTGGCGTACAGCACCTTGCATCAAAGGAAACAGAATTGTAATGTGTCAGTGCCGGCCCGAGATACGGGCGAACCGGGCAGCTGCCCGGGGCGCCAAAGTGTTGGGGGCGCTATCCTGATCATCTATCTATGCATTACTTGCAGGCGAGTGAATATTGGACAACAATTTATACCGTGGGAAAGGCTGGAATCTTGATGACGTTCCTTTTATTTTTCATTATCAATAAGTTTTACAAATCGATGAAAAAATTAACGTGTATTTTGTAAATGTCTGAAAAACATTTACGGTGCTATCTCGCCCGGGGCGCCGAAATTCCTCGGGCCGTCCCTGAATGTGTGAATATATATCCACTGTGTTCGTTTATTTCTTTCCAACAACCGGTGTCTATCGTATTTCCTTGCTGCATGGCCAGCCTGTCGCCATTTTGACTTCGTTTTGCGAATAGCACCAATCCATCGTTCTTCTGGTTGGTATACGATGAACAACTGTCTTTCTCGTACGTCACTTTCTTGTCCTAAGATTTCGGACGGTTTTAAGGGACCGAATTCCAAATCAAAAGCACTACCTACTTTATAAATAGCATCGGCTATTCCGCAGAATAGCCTAAACTGTACATTCCATTGGAATAGAATCTGTCACTCCTCCCTTTTTATTGATCTCTCCAACATTGCCATTATCTTCTGACCGAAAAATATTTTTATTAAACGGACTTCTTCTCTTACGCTTTTTCATTTTGTTTACTTGTCATTAATATTACAGTGGATTAAAAATAACAGAAAATGACCTCGGATTATTCGAAGAGCGTTTTTAACCATTCCTTCCCTTGCATTCGTTTTGTACCGCCAGTGAACCTCGAGTAATGCTGGAAATTTTTCCTCTTGCGTCCTTTTTAGTTCATTATGTCTGTTGTGTTTATTCGAAACACCAAAATTTCGTCCTGCAAGATGATGCTTATCACCAAGATAAGTTTTGTAACCATTTCTGTGTATTATATGATATCGTTTATGTAAAATGGGATCAACTTTGATCCAATTTGTTCATTCTCTTGTTTTTCTCAATAGCGGGCGGAAAACATTTGTCTTCTTCTCGGGTGTATTACAGTAAGTTTAAAAGTTTCAAGATTATCGACACGATTTTTTCATTGCAACCGATGTTTCTACCTCGAAAAGCATATCGTCTGAGTACACTGATATCATTAGAGTTTCGCGAAATAAAAAAATGTATAACCAAATTAGATATTTTACTTCTAATATAACGATATAGAAGTGATAATTTTTTGCCAATTTCGTCTCATTAAGCTTTTTCCTAGATTTAAGATTGAGAAAGCTTATCTGCGTGGATAAGTGTTTCAGTGCGTCTTTAATATTTTAAGTCATTATTTTAAAATATTTTGGTACTTGCGTCTTGCGAATTTATATAATCTATTTCCAAGGATAAATTCTATTCAAGCTGTTTCTTAAATATCGATATTCACCAGTGATACTCAAACTACAGGGCGCAAGATACAAACTCACTCCTTTCTAGGGAGCGACAGGTAAAAAGTTTGAAAACTACTGATCCATTCAGAAATTTCCGTGCTCCTTATTCGTTTAAAAGCCTATGTTTTCATGAAAAGCTTTTGTTTTTCAATAGATCCAAAAATCTGCCTTTGAAAATGGTTTTCGAATATTATAGTTTCCTTGCTTTGAGAAATAATAATAATACATATTTATTTAAGGACGAGATTTGGCAATATAGTCAGTCCATTCTTACATCCAACCCCGGCGAGACAAACACAAACGTCTATGCCCTAGATCAGTGGCGTATCCTAGACGCAGTGGGCTCGGGTTCAAGTGTAACATCAGGGCCCTTCCTCCCACCTTACGCATTCCCGGAACACAATATATTATTAATACTAATAATAGCTCACGTATGTCCGCCCGTTGGTCTGTTGGTTGGTCACGCTATTGCATAGGCCGGTGGCGAATTATGATTTAACGCAAATAACTAAATAACTCGAGAAAGAATCGAGATAGAAACTTTAAATTTGGAAGGAATTCTCAATTCACATATTTTAAAGCAATGACGAACAAAAATCTCTAAAAAGTCCTGGGTTCGACTCCAAGGAAGACATTTCCCATAAAATGACACGTAAAATCGACTTTTCGTCGTGCAGGCTTCCATTATTTTTTAGATGAAAATTAGAAAGAATTAACCCATGATCTTAGGATCTGAACCATTCTGAATAAAACATTATAAAGTTTCTTATTCTGCTCATCTTTTTCCGCCTGCAGTTCAAAGGCAACTTCTTTTATTTTTCATTCCCAAGCGTCTTTGGATGAGATTTCAAATATTTCCCAGCGACTAGGAGAGTGAGAAAGATTAATACGGACTACTGATGCTCTGAACAAAGAAACATTTATGTTTAAGGCGAGGGCCCAATCTAGAGAAAACTATGGACGGCGATGTTTAAATATTCTTGACGCATCAGGCCCGCTGCCATTTCTTTTCCTTCGCTCCTTCAATTATCCTCGAGGCTCTTGTTTGTGCCTTGGCCAGTGCTTTCTTTTTATTCATCTTCGCAAAATTCCCGGCACCTTTCGCTTCCAAGTTTCTTGGACCAATTTCTTCTTCTGGGTCTTAGTAACATTACTATCGATTATTTCCTGATTTATGAAAACTCTGGGTTTTGCCACTTCCGTGTGCTTCACTTTCAGAGAACACGAGACTACATTTTTCTTCATTCGTTGGATCTCCTTTTAATGTACGTATAATAAAATCCTTCGTGTCTTTATTACAAGACGTTGCATATCTGTCTCCCGTCATCCTGGCTACAAAGGCCAATTGGGCGTACTTAAGATTTGGCCGAAAACAGTGTTTCGTAATTGAAAATTATGCGTCTAAGTTCTTGAATTTTCACGCTGAAGGTATTTTAAGCAAACCTCAAACAACAAGAATACAGCGAGGAATTCCGTGTCTTTCACGCTAAAAAATACAATGAACAGTGACCAGAAGGCGAAGAAGTCACAAACCAGAAAGCAGAGAAAAAGAAGACAAGGCGTTTTGCCTCTAATTTATTTAATACAAAGATAGGACGTCCAACCCATTAGAGAGATAGCCAAGGATTCACTCTCGTACTTTGGCACAATGAACCCCTCGCAAACGCAGGGCGAGGAGCACGATATCTCAATTAGGTCGACGCACACGAGTCCTTCAGCGTACTTCGGGTGGAAAAATTCGGCATCTCCTGCATCCGAAAATGGATCGAATAGGCTTAACATCTGGGAAGCAGACTACCTCGTATGTAATGATTAACATCTCCAGAAAAAGGCAACGCGCACTGCTCGTTTTATAAGCGATATGGGGTTCATCCACGGCCAGCCCGTGTGACGCAAGCGCCAGTACCAAGAAGGGCATTGCCGCGACCGTCGGCAGCGCAGCCACGGCGCGAATGCGAATCTCGGATCCCTTCCAACGATCCTTAAGAGGTCGGGGAGTGGGTGCGGGCTCGTAAGGGGGCGCCACGGCACGTGCCCACGGCGGGGCGGCGGCATCTGGTGGGCAGCACTCGCGTACGTTCGAGGGTGCGGTTCCGCAGTGACCTTCCTTAGCATTGCTCGAAGCAACCCTATTTAAATCTAGTCTCGTGTCACTTTCCATCGCTCCGTCATCCCCGACTAACAATTGCGGAGTGGAAATGGAGGTGGAGTTGGAGGGGCGAAGGAGGTTAATGGGGTATGGAAAGAGGGGAAGAAAAGCGGCGGGGAGGAGGATGGGGAGAAAGGAAAATGAAAGAGAGGAAAAAGGAGGGGGTGGGAGCAAGTAGGATGGGCTCGTAAATGAAGCCGCGATTTCGAAGAGGAGTCGGGATTCCCGTCCTAGTGCTGCCACCTGGTTTGGTTTTCGGCCAACGGTAATACTGCGTGTTCGACGTTGAGAACAGCGAGGGTTGGGTTATGTCTCTTGAGCCACTGAAGCAGCTGCTTTGCTCGGTTACACTACCGTTTATTTCTCTTCTCATGTTGTGAGACTCATTTTGTTTTGCAATAGAGCAAAATCTTCAAATAGCGATATTGCAAAAAAAAATCTCGATGAATTGGATGTTAATTATTTTTATGGTTTTTATTTGTTATTATTGAAGTGTTAATATAGTAGTAATGAAAGTAATGGAAGACATTGTAATTTCCCCTAAACAAAGATTTACTGGACAGGTTTCGCCTTTCGCAGCATCATCATGTGGATTTTGTTTGGGAATGTGGTGATTGAATGAAGTTTTCGGGCAATTTTCCTTTCTTTAACAAATCATATATGTTTTGCATTCTGCGGAAGAAGACGACCTCTTCGAAATTTATTCGTTTCCTTTGAGAGATTGTAGCGTTTCTCAAAAATTTAGTGAAGCTTATGTGAAATTAGAGAACATTATTTTCTTATAAATGAATACAATTACTACTTCGGTCCTATTGTATGTTATTAAGCAAGTTTTAAGCAATCCAAATTATTGCTGAGAAGAACACACGGCCGGATACGAGAGCTTATAACGACGTCGTCGAACGTATAAATAGACAGTCGATAAATACGAATCTAAAGTCAGTTTTATGTTCTACTTTTGAGTCGAAGAGAATTTTATCTCCGTTTCAAAATAAGATTCATAGCCCATCTTGCGGCTTGAGCCTTTACGTACAGATGCCACCAACGAATTCAAAGGGCAATCGGGTCTTAGTAATGCGCGCGTAGAGGGCGAAAGGAGAGGAGAGAGAGAAAGAAAGAAAGAGATTAAGGTTGGCGAAAGTTTTAATGGGTCCGCGGAATATACGGCTGAGAAGTGAAGACATGGAGGGAGGATAGAAGGAGGGAGAGGTGAGACGAGAACGGAAGAACAAAGCACGTAAGAGAGAGAGAGAGAGAGAAAGAAAGAGAAGATTGTGAAAAAAGTGAGAGGAGAGAGAGAGAGGTATGAGGAAGGTGTATGGAAGTGAGTGAGTGGAGTGGGCGGCAAGAGATCGTTCGCGTGGAGGCGGAGTGATAGGGGCGAGGCGGAATGAGGGGAGGCAAGGGAGGGGGGGAGGGGGGGAGAGATATAACGTGGGCGGATAGGCGAGAGGTTAGAGAATGGCCGGGTGATTGCCATGTGACTCCTGGATAAATGGATCATTGCGGAAGCCGAGTAATGACGATGAATGTTTCCACAATATCCGTGTAAGATGAGAGTGTTCCCATAATTTCACATCGCATGACTAACCGCCTGATAACTCATCCTTTCCATCCGTTTTGAGCACATCAACTTATTTTGGTTCCATTATTTCCCACCCACGCAATTTCCCTCCCCCTCCCTTATATTTGACATCTACTCCCATACATCCTCATCCACTTCCCTCCATCACTCGCCCCTTCCTCTTCCCTCCACTCCCTTCCTCTCCCGCCCTCCACCCCCTTCCGCCCCTTCACTCTCTCTCTCTCTCTCCTCGCCCCCTCCGCTCCCTCCCCGACCCCTCACTCCGCCCCTCCCTCCCTCTATCCCTCCCCCTGCCCCGCACTCTCCACCCAAAAAGGTTCTCTATAATTCCGATCTTTCCTACCCGAGTCACATGACGACTTCCTTCCTTCGTTACCCTCTGACTGATGCCTCCTCTTTCCTTTCGGCTACTCTCCGTGTCATCTCTCCCTCCCTTCCACCCCTCGCTCTGTCCCTCCCTCCCCATCATCCCCTCTCGCTTCCCCCCCTCCCCCTCCTTCCTTCCTTCCTCCGACCACCGATGACTCCCTTCGGCAGCACTTCCCTGCCAAACACTCCCCATCACATAACCAGCGGCACGATTCAAACCACCTGCTATTGTTCTCAGCATTGATTCCCTACCACTTGCCGCACCGTAACTAACTTTCAACCCCCCTACATTTCTTCTCTCTCTCTCTCAATCTCTCCCTCTTGACCTCTCACTTTTTAATCCTCCCTTTTTATTGCTCTCCCCCTCTTTCTCCTCTTTTACGTGCTTTCATATTTTCCGTTTCTTTCCCTCGATCTCACTTTCTCTCTTCCTATACTCTTTCCTCTCTCTCTCTCTCTCCACACGCCTCATTCTCCGCGTTATCCCTTACCCTCACCATATTTTACTATCTCCCTCCTCTCTTCATACCTCTGTATCTACACTTTATTTTCTCGCTCTACTTTTACCTCTAATTCTCCTGAACTAACTGACAAATAAAACGAGTCCTTAAAGTAAGCTAATTATATTTTTTTATCCTTTTAAACACGATGATTAAATTTGAGAAATTCGCTGATAATTGCTACTATATTTTGGTCACTGGGCAATTCTTTTCGTGAAATGTTTTTCTTTTGGAGTTTTACTATAGCTTTGATTAGTTTATATATTTTGTATTTCGCTTTTAATTTACGTTAGATATGTGGTTACTAGTGTCTTAGACAATTTCAAAGGAAAATGCGAATGATTTATCGATAGGGTAATAAATGTTGACTTGATGTATAGCCGTAAGATGGTAAGAGCGTTGAAGAGTGGGTGAGATGAGGCAGGGGTAGAGAGAGATTTAGAGAGAGGGAAATGAAGAGGGAGCGAAAGGAACGGGGTTTGATGCAGAGTAGGAAATGAAGGAGGGAGGAGGAGAAAGAGAGAGAGAGAGAGAGAGAAGGTTGTAATCGAGTGATTGCATTCAGGTGGAGAGGAGTGCGAGATATCAAAAGGGGAGTGAACGAGGGAGTGAAAAATGAGGAGAGGTAATTGTGGGAAAAGATTCAGCTGTCCATCCCATTTCAATAGTAATTAAGCAGAATTAAATTACCTTCCACGCACAAACCATGAGTTCAAAATAAGGAGAGGGAAATAAAGAGAGAGGGAGAGAGGCGAGGATGATGGAGTGGGAGGTGGAGGGAGTAAAATGGGGTGGGAGGGAGTAAAATGGGATGGGAGAGGGTGAAGGGGAAGAAGGATGGAAAGGAGCGTGGAGTGGGAGACGAATGACGGGAGTGAGTTAGGAGGCCTTTCAAGATCGCTGTGTTTGTAGACAGAACACAATGAGAGGCGCGTCATGGCGCGCTCTGGGCCACACGCATTTCTCGAGCCTTTCCCTGAGCACAATGCTAACGTGAATGGAGTTACACGTGGTTGCTTTTTATCCTGGAGGCTAAAAACCATGGGTGTCAGTCACTGCTCGGCAAATTGTTTAGCTGAACTCTTAGAGTAGTTTATTTTTACAATTTATTCCCAATTAAATAATAAGAACGAGTTTGATATAGTGTTACCTTCCCTTATACGGGAGAATCTAAATTATTCATTTGATGGGATTTGTTTTATGGGCGAATTAGACATAAACATTAATTTTCATTGATAACATCTGCCTGTGTTATAACAATTAGCTTATATCAGTTGGAAGTGAGACTGAAGATATAGGCTTGGAGTTTTCATTGAAAAATTGTAGAGCTCACACTATGGTTGAAATCAAATAGAAAAATTTTCTCCAATAGTTACAGAAAGATCGTAAAAACGAAATGCACATTTCGACTTGAAAGAAGCTGTCACTAGGGGTGATTCACGGGCAGTTAAATCTTAAAAGTTCTACCCAGAATCTAATATCGGCGAATCACCATTGATAACGGCTTCTTTATAACCGAAATCAGTATATTGTCTTTCCAAACTTATTGTTTTTTTGGGGAGGAGGACGGTGTCTTTCAGTATGCCAGGCTATTGATTTGATCGGGTGATAGTGTATTTAAAGTTATTGTAAGTGGCTCAGGAGTATTCCTTTTATCTGCCGATTTTTGGGGAGAATTATAATGGTGTGTTTGTGTTTTAAGCGAATCAGTCTCTTCGACTATTATCGAATTACTAGCGTAATAAATATTTATTCGTTAAACTACTAAATAATTCCATAAGAAATTTGTTACATAAATATAACTAACCTAAACCACAGTAATCATTACTCAGATTGTAATGCACTTTTTTCCTGCATTCATAAATCTGTTGCTTGTCAATCAATTTACTGTTGCTTCTGGTGACTCATTAGCTCTATGCCTCGCTTTTCTTTTATTCTGATCGTCCAATCTTTTCTGTCTATCCTGTTCCGTTTCTCTTCTCCTAGCTTCAGCAATATTTCCATTTCGCGATATCTCCAGTGAGTTGGTGCTCCTCTGCTAAGTTTTCTTTTCCTTTCATCTTGAGTTTCATTATTTTCCATCATTATGAACTGTTTCAATTAATGGATAACGGTAAAAGATACGTTATTTATGGCTATTGTTGTTCATAAATGGTTTTATATCTTTAATATATACCTGCTTCTTACATAGGAGGAGGGTATAGGAAGATACAAATTATGAGGCACGTTCAGATGAGCTAGAAACTTTAAATTTTGCAAGGTTTTAGGCTTTTATTCACAACCTAATGAAAAAATCCGAAATCGTCAAAACTCCAATTTGAGGGGCTATTTTTGCCCCATAAGAAAAAAACATAAATTGGTTTAGAGGTTTATATATTTGCTTTTTAAAATTATTTCCCGTCAAGATTCGAACTCGAGACTTAAAACTTTCGGAATGATTATAAACTGTACTTTCTTATTTTTGAAGGCGGAATTCAAATCCCTGTTGATTTAGCATAAATTTATAGTTTTGTCGGAAATAAGTATCAGTAATTAGTTTATGTTTATTTGATGCACATAGAGTTATCAAGTTTATTTAAATACGGAATGGAAGCTGAATTTAATAATAGATATTTGTTAAGAAACTTGAAATGCGAAATTTATTATATCAAATAATTATTTTCTTATATGGCGACTTATCGTCCTTCTTAGTATACAACTTAAAAATATTGCTCGCAATATTTTAAAATTCAGTGCCGTCATTTTTACTTAGTTAATGCAGCACTAAAATGTTAAAGAGCAATATCCAAGAAAGATTTTAATGTTCTATATAAAGAAAATAAAAACATTTCTATTCATACTTACAAGTGTAATGTGGTAATTCCTTACCCATAAAGGTATATCACATGGTTCATTGCATCGATTCAGCCTTAGTTACCACCTACCCACTGCCAAAGACACATGAGCTGTTGAGCATCCTTATGACTTGAATCCTTTACTAAGGTTGGCATAGCATGATAAGAGCGCACCCCAGTGGCCGTGACCTTTAGACCTTAGAGAGGAGCGCCATTCACAAACGCACTTGCCTCTTTCATTCACAAGGAGAGGCAAAATAGGTGAAGTCATAGACTCCTTAAACTTTGAGCCACTTACATACGAGAACGAGATCATGCGGCGATGCTTCAAATTTCCACCATTCTGGGTCTCATTCTTTGACCCGCGAGGTCAGGATTCGGAACCTCACTTGTTCGGATGGCGATGTCGCGCGTATGCGAGCAGAAGAAACAAGTGATGATTCGGAATGAAACACGCTCACGACGCCCACGCCTCAATACCCAGCTCTACCGAAAGAAACGGAGTTCTGGCAACATCATAATGCCATTAGAGCGAGTAATTGAATTAATCTCAACCGGACGAGAGCTCGTTAGTGTCGGGTCGAATTTTTTCGGTTACTCTTTACGGTTCGGGACCGCAGGGGTCTTTCAAAGGACTCGAAACTCCGTGGCCCTCCCAGGAAGTGAAGATGCTAAACCGCCTTTGAAAAGCTGTCCGTTTGTTATGGGCGTCCCATCCCTCTTTCTTTGACCATTAGAACACAATGGCGGAGGCCTTCCCGCCCTCTACCCGCCCGCACCCAACCCGCCTCTTCACAAAAGCATTCCTTCTGCAGAATGGTAAACCCTCACCCCCTGTCTCCTCCTCCCCTCTCTAACTTCCTCCTTTCTTCCTTCCCTCACACTTCCCTTCTCTCTCTTTCCTCCCTCCCTTTCCACTTCCTCTTCTCTCTTTCCCTTTTTGACCTCCTGTTCACTTCTCCCTTCCGTTCCTTGCTTCTCTTCCTCTCTCCTTCCATATCCTTTTTCTCCTTCCGTTCTCTCGCTGCGTTTTCTCCTTCCCTTTTTTATAAAATCTTTTATATACGTTCGTCCGATATATTTATTTATTTATATATTTTGTTATAGACCATTTTTTGTTCTTCAGATCTCTTGAGGGAATGATCGGATCGAAATGAATGTTGCATTGGTTGAAAGCTTATGGCTCGTAGACGGTAGAACATAATCAATTTCGTACCTCATCTAGAAGTTAAACTGTGAAAGTTCAAAATTTCCAAAAATCTGTTTGGTGTCGGTGGCTCTGCCGGTTGGTCTGGGAGCGTTCTGATTGATTGTCTAGAATCGACAGCCCTGCCTTTAGCAGCAAGAAATTGAACTACTTCATAGCCATAACGTTTATGTTATTCTCTGATGGTAGAAATTATAGCAGGATATATGGATTTTCACCTGAGTTGTCACTTAAACCAATAGATAGCGAGTGAAGTGATAATGCTTAATTGTACGAAAATCTTTGCTTATTTCATTTTGTACCTCTACAATATTCACTATTAGCTTTAAAAAATGGAATTTTTTCATAAAATCATTGATAGCTCGTAACCAGTAGAACATAGAGCAATGATTCCTTTGGGAAAGTATTTTCATTCCTCACGCTGGGGTAGAATGCTTCTGGGTAGGAAGGCATCAGCGAAATTTTAATTTTATATTAAAATTGTATTTCCTGAGAGTACTTCTGACGACGAAGGATAACTTTGAAATAAAATATCTGGATCATTTTAAGAAAGCGATTAAAGTAAATTATTTACATTCGTATTCGTCTGATTATTTATATTGAAATATTGAATTAGGTACTTGAGTGTCTATATAAGGTCTTTCTAAAATTACTTCGTTTAACTCTGATATGATAAGGTTGCTTTGACGGCAGAAAGGACAACTTCGTTCATCACGCAAATAGGCTTTTTCGAGAGAACTCTTAATGTAAAACAAAAATATTTTAGTTTTGAATTTTAAAAAAATTCTTAATGTTTAACCGTTCCTTCTTTCACGCTCGTTTCATCTTCCTTATAACGCAAATTATATCAATTTAATGCATAAATTTTCAACTTCCTTCGCATGAGCTGTAGTCATTGTTTTGGACTTGAATGTTTATCGGACTATAATTTTAAAAATTTAAATTTTATAGCTTAAGCCCAGATATGTCTTCTTGAGATATTTATAGCTTTCGCTGATAGTTTGATATAGATCATGTTTGGCTTCCTTCTAATATTGATCGGTTATAATGTTCACTGAAGGGCAGATAGATATTTGTTGGGCACTTGCCATTCAAATACAGTCATTTCTAATCGGGAAAGAAATATACGTTTTACGTGAAGCGCTCTAGCATACGAAAGAAGCACGTGTGGAATCAAATATGGAAAAATGAATAAGATTCTTGTATGTTCAGCAGGTCTAAATGGAATTTTCCGTCTTGTATCTGTTTCTTTTACCGATCATGCCACCTTGACAGGTTTTTCTCAAACTGTTTGAAAATTTCATGCGTGAGACACGTAAACGAGTGTTGACCAAAAGTATAGTTTGGATGCCACAAACATCCCCAATGTAGTCCACGTCAAAATTGAATATGTATTCCTTGGGCATCGACCACATACGACCGTCTCCGTGGAATCTGTCGCTCGCGCCGAGGGCACCAAGCGACCATAATGGAGGGTTCCCTCAAGAGGGAAGGCCTCGAGGAGACCCTCGTACTCTGAGAGGATGCCGACTGAGGCGACAAGCAGTCTGAGGCAAACAAAGCGGGCGAGGGAGGGAAAGGGACAAGGGGTAAGGGAAAGAGGAGGATGTTGAAGGGGGCAAAGGCAGGTATAGGGGAAGAGAGAGAGAGGGCGGCCTTAAGAGGGAATCCACTTTACGGCATTGGCCTATTAGTTTCTGGTGTGGATTCATCTCCTGTCGTGAAAGCAAACATCTCTCCATATTCAATTAGGATCAAACGCCAATTGGTAATTCCATCTCGTTTGCGCCCTTCGAGGAAACAGTAATTCTCTCTCTTTCCGAGTTTCGAGTAATCCCATTCCGCCGATTTCCCTGCAGCCAAGATTCCAGGGACAGATACTTTCGTTAACGGATTGTTGGGGGAAAATTCTTACGTTTGCATCCACTATAAAAAAGAAAACTCGGATAAACGTGTTCTGCAATAGGTACCTTAATATTCTAAATATCGAAGGAAAAAGACAACGCTACCGTGAGTAATGTGGGTTTGCCTTTTATCCATTGGCCCATCTCACAATGGCAATTTTTAAGATATCTGAATGTACTTTCCTCCAACCTTACTCTTTAAATCTCTTCCTCCTCCAAATCACTCCTTCCATCTCCAAATCACTCCTTCCATCTTTCACATTAATTCCCTCCGCCTCTCTTTCTCTCTCTCTGCCGTTCTACTTTTGGTTAGGATTCTGCTAATAACGGAAGCGCAGTATGAGGATGTGAGATTGAAAAGGGAACGAAACCTGTTAATTTTAATTCTTTTTCATTCAGAAGGATCCTTCATTATTAGCAGCATGTTGTTTCCATTATATCTCACTCTCAAATTTGCCGTATCAAGAATTACTTATTTTTATGTGCGGGATAATAAAAAATTTGTTACTTGAACGCTTGAATCACATTCCCAGTCAATCATATATCCAGCTACAAACTGGTAGATGTACTGCAGAGAGCATTTCGTGTTTGTCGTCTAGTGCGTGGTCACAAATAGTGCTTACGATTTGAACGACAATCTCGTGATGTTGGAAGTCACATGGATATTAACGGATTAAATCGCCTCTTTGGGAGCATCATGTAACTCCTCGTTTGATCGTAAGTTAATGAAGTCAATTTCAGTTGATTTATTTCAGAGGAACGCGGTCTGTCATAAAATAATATTACCAAAAGGTGATTTCGTAAATGTCTAAAATCTAAGAGGATATTGTCCATTCATCTAAGCCAGGGCTTCCCAAACTCCAAGGGTTCCGCAGAAGCTAAATGGTGTTCCGTGTTTCACAAAGAATGAGACCCTATACATGAATTTCACTTGTAAACTATATACTGTAAGATATATAAGCTATGCAAATAAACATTACAATGATTTTAAAGTTAATTTCATTGCGATTTGGCTTATCACCTCTTGTTAGTTTGGTTCCGCGAGAAAAAATATTTGAATATAAGGCTTCCATGGCTTCAAAAAGTTTGGAAACCCCTTATTTAAGCTATGCTCTTCAATATGAACTATTTTGAAAATTTGCTTTGTAAATCGCAGACTAGCCTTCCTTAATGTTTTGACTTGAAGATTTTCGATATACTATGTAATGTGGATAAAGAAATTGACTACCAAACCCAATTCCACTTTAAATCACTTTTACAGGGCTGCTGAATGAATGCAACTCTCATACAAATCAGTGCCATACGTCATAAATCTAGGGTTTAAATTGGGAATATCTTTCAGAACGCTAATTTAATGCTGGCCTTGGTAGAGGGGTTAACCAGCTCCTAATGCTAGGATCGCGGGTTAGAATCCTGCCGAGGGCATGGTCGTATGTGTTCGTCTTTGTTATTGTTATTACGCTCATTACAAATGCCGTAAAATGCTGTTTATGAGCTTGTGAAAAACAAATAAATATAAATAGATAGATTAAAATTAGGCATTTCAGAGAGAGTACTTCAAAAAGTTTAAGGAATCGAAACTCTCATCTATAAGTATAATATCCATAAAGATAATGCAACCGATTGAAAGACGGAATCGCAAATAGGTTCGTCTTCCCCTATTGCAGAGTTTTTTTAAGTGGCACTATATTTCAGAGAATAATTACGAAAACTATGTATTTTTAAAATAATTTCTCTATTATTTCAATTTTATTTTGTATTTTAATGATAGTGCATTATATTTAGGATTCCGTATAATAAAAGAACCGATTTTCATAAGCGCTACGTACAAAACTAATTTAAGGGTGGCACGCGGGGAGGGTCACGGGTTATGAGTATTGATAAAGAGTGGCACCCAACACAAAAACGTTGCCGACCCCTGCTCTAGAGCTTCAGAAATTTGATTTGTCAAATTATTTACCTTCTAAATGCATTTAAAATTAGTTGTAACATCGACATTGGTTTCATTTTATTTATGATCATTCCTAATTTTTATAAACTTAGCTTGGTGCTCTTCACAGTGAACCTCTGCCCTAGTGAGTGAGGACTGTTGGGGACAGTTTTTTTTAAGTAATAGTAAAAGAAACTAATTGATTTCGTATAACTTTTCCGAAGAGAGCGTTGTTATGGATCCTTGGCCGAGGGCGCCTAAATGTCTCGGGTCGGTACTGCTGATCATCATAATATTTCGTTACCTCGAACTTGGTTTATTCGTTCTAGTTTCGTGATACCACCGGCAGATTTCGTGTCGCGCTAAATAAACAGCAAGTGGCCATTATAAGAAACGGGGAACTCACATCCGCCCCTACACCTCTCTTACTGGATCTTAAAGAACTGAGAATGCATTTAAAATGCATCATCTTCGCTTCACGGATTAGGATGATCGGCCTGTTTCCGTAGCCATTAGGTATTTACTTACAGGCACAAAGAATTTTTAAATGAATGGGCTGGTGGCCATTGCTCAACACACTGCTTAACCCTTCTGAAAGATGGAGTGCTGTTCTTTTGCGTCTTCTACTCAAAACACACAAGTCGGGACGTGGCAAGCCCAGGTTCAAAAATAGGCCTTCGCCAGGATTCAAAACCAGGTCCGTTATGCGAAAGGCCAGCATTCGATACAACCTGCCATCACTACCCTGCATTTAAATTTGTTTAAAATATCATTTCCATTACATTATAACGCTAATGATTCCTCTCAGCTGACTTTAGTCCATCTTGATCCAAAATAAGAAATTTGTAATGAAACGAAGGGCTAGATTGTCAGACTTGGCGAAACAATTCTCACGGTTGGTATTATTGCCACTCCAGACTAAAAAGGAACCATCTCTTTGAACTTGCATTTTTGCGCGACTGCAACACTATTCTTCTGTTTGCTGATTCTAAAAATCAAGTAATAATTTCTGAAAATGCTTAACTACTCACATATTTGTTCAGTTACACCATTAATTATAGTAACATTTATTATTGCATCACAGAAAATGAATCCACTTCATATTATTTTAATAAACTTCAGATTGTGATTCCACTTAGTCGACGCAGCATTGTAACTTGTTCTCGGAATATGAAAGTTAAAAAGATATAATTTGGACTTATGATTAATTGTGTGATGAATTATCATGGAATAATTTTTAAGATTCCCACGCTTTAAAAACAAGTTGAAAGATGGAATTGGTGACGAAATATGCAGAAAAGTGTGCAGTTGAACGCACGTTTGAGGTGGAGAGAAACTCAAAAATTCTGAACTGGAACGGGATTGATTTGATTTGAATTTTTCATTCTTGATAATAGTTAAAGGTTTACCTCTTTAGAATCTAATTACTGATTTTAAAATAATTATGTTTAAAAATAAATCGATGATACTTAAACTGTTGACCTGTGCTAGTATTCTCTAACAATAAGTCGTTCTTAGCGTCTTAATCTCGTAAATAGCATTTACGGTGGAATGCCAAGGCAATTCCAATTACTCATTTTGCAATAAGACATTACAAAAGCACAAGTGATTTCGCAATTCTAAGAAGCGTCAAATGTTAAATTTAAAATAAATAGTGTTCGTTTTTAAAAAAATTACACTAAAGAAGCATGACGTCAATGAAGAACACTAAAGTCACTGTACGCCAACGTTGAGTATTTCATTAAATTTTGGACATGCTATTTGATTTCTAATCCATTTAAGATTAGAAGCAGCGAAATAATTTTATTTTTAACAAAGAAAATAATTTATAAAATTGTGAAGTGCTAGATTTGGTTACAAACAAGAGCATTTAGAATGAACAGATATTATTGACGTCGTCGGAAAGTATGGACCTGAAGGGATGTCACTTATTCGTTTTAATTATTTTCCTCTCGTGGGAGAACTTTGTACCGAATTTATTTATTCGGTAGGCGCAAACCAATCAATGTCGCATTTGGAGTCGCTTGGAAACATCCCCTTTCGTGTTTTCTCGCTCGGTTTCCATGGGAATCCGAGGAAACAAGCTAATAAAGAGTTTCATCAGGTGATGTGGCGCCCTCCGTTTGTCTACGCCAAACAAGTGCACATCCATTCCCTTCCTTATGGGGCTCACCGCTCTCCTTACCTTCTCTTCCTTCTTTCTCCCCCTCCCGCCCCCCTCCCCCACTACCCCTTCTCACACGCCACCTTTCAATATAACTCTGCGAAACGGGCGTCAAAGGGCGCTATTAGACCCTGCACCCCACCCTCGCCCATCAGCTGCGGTGTGTATAGAACTGCCTCTTAGGTCCACGCAATCAGTGCAATCGACGTCTCTCTTCTCCTCCCACACCCTCCGTGACCTCCCCCCCAACCCCACGCCTCCCCCTCCCCATCGCTTCGCATGGACCAAATCCCTAGCGACTCTCGTCCACACGCTCTCCCCTTCACGCCACTGCTCAGAGAGAGAGAGAGACGCTCTCTCTCTCTCTCAATGCGCGTTCAAATCCTCGATCCTCATTGGGGGGGAGTCGACGGGGGGCACGCGCGATGGGATAGAGGAGGCGGTTGAACGCGTCCCTTAAGAACCAAATTGCTTTTGCGAGGACATAAGTTAGGCCGCTTTCTCTTCCCTCCACCTAATGGAAGTGAGATCATTGTTTTTGCAAATTATACGGTTAATTGATATCATTGGAGATAACGCTGGAAACATATTTGTTCCTCAGTCATAGGAGAATTTTTTCTCCCTGGCATCTTGTCTTTATTCTAAGGAGAAGTGGTAATTGTCGTACGATTGTCTCGAAGTTTATAAAAAAGACGTGCGTGTGCGTGCAACAATGAGTCATCTACCAATGAGCAATATCAGTCGACGTAGTAAATAAGACACCGATTTTAATAGAAAATCTTTCGCGTATAAAATATGATTAAATGTTAATATAGGTTTAAACCGGAGCCGAAGGGTATCGAGGGAGTTGGCGAGGGAGGGTGTTTTTTTGTGGCCTTAGAGTGGTATAATAAAGAGATGCTATATTGTGTTGCTGCGATATAGAGAAGGGTATCTCGAATGGGGTTGTGGAGGGAGGGGGAGAAAGGGGGAGGGAGAGTAGAGGAAGTGGAGTGGGGGAGGGAGGGGAGGAAAGGAGAATGGAGGAAGAGAAACGCAAGTATCACGATGAGGAGAATGGGAGGAGAAAGGGGGTGGAAAGAGAGGAGGAGGATTAATAGGAGGAGAGGAAGGTGAGGGAGGCAGGGCAAAGGAGGAGGGGAGGAAGGGGGAAGGTCGTTGCGAGGGGTAAGATTGGAACGGGACGTTTTCCATCTGCTCACAGTTCCAGCGTAATGAAAATAGATGACTCGGTTCGCAGGGGAGGGGTCCTTTTGATGGGGTCGTTTGAGACGAGGGTCTGGCGGAAGGGACGGGGTGCGTCTTTCGGCGGGGGAGGGATGGTGATTCAATTGGCCCCCGCCCGTCGAGGGGCAGCGACTCCTCCCTCCCACCCCCCTTTGCCCCCGTAGCTGCCCCTCGCCCCCGCCAACGCCCCTCGCCCACGCCGTTGCCCCTCGCCCACGCCGCTGCCCCTCGCAATCGCAGCCACGGACTTATCTTAAGGGAAAGCGCCGACCTGCGTGGATTGTGATTTTGCCCCGCCGTCGCGCAGTTCACCCCGCGCACCCGACGTCTTAATGCTCAATTTACGCACTCCTTGGTGTGTGATCTGAATGCTCAAAGGCGCTAAAATGGCCTAAGTAGCTGTACAAATCATTCCCTTTATCTCCGAACGTTAATTCCGACCCCTATTAGTCTGTTGCTCGGCATTCCTCTGTAAACCCAGCCTGATCCATCTTACTTCTAACGTCGTCTGGACTCTAGACGAAGGGTGAAACGGTTTAGCGGAATATCGCGAGTCACACTATCGAAGGTATTTCCGCAGATGTTGTAGACAAGCATTTTCTGAATAATGAACGAAACGTTTCCTCTGTTATACGTAATTATTCGATATTTGAAATTTTTCACCGTTGACCAACTTTGTACTTGATTACATTGTCTTCACTCGAAAAGATAGACAAAATTCTGAAAATAGTTTAAATTTGTACTCCGTGATTTTTTCATATTTATTTTTCTCGAGCATGAATTTTATTAATATTTTTATAGTTAAAATTATTTTCCATTAACTGAAAAATGATAGAACAAGATATTTTGCAGAATGTAGCAAATATATCTCAATGTTATTTTGTATTGCAGTCAAGTGATAAATAAGCTACTGCGCAAGTCCCGATCGACCTCAACCTGGACAGAGTCAAAAAATGGCATTAATGCAACACGAAAAATCTCTAATCGTATTTTTGCTGTTGATATTTCTATCCATAATTAATACGAATTTCCATGTTGTGGTGTAGGAGCGATAATTCGGTAATTTTTCTGTTAGCTGAGTTATTTGTCAACTAAACATAGCAACATTTTGGCTGCCCATTTGTTTGAATAAATATTTTACTTTTAATGCGCATTTTCACCAAAGAAAGTTTTAGAATGTTAGAGATGCAAAATAAAATTGAATCGATTGATTTTACTTAATACACTACCGCGAATAGCATATTGTTTCACAATTGCAGTTTCGGAAGCTCGGATAGTAATTTAATGTAAAAGAATTTCAAATTGTATTGGGAAAGTAACAATGGGAAGAGAAAGTTTAAACAAAAATTTTCAGACAGACGAAAAAAAAATCATTCATACGATTCATACACGCGTTTCCCATTTTCGTGTACTGTTCATTTTTACGATTTCATCCTCCTCCCCAGCCTCACCGCGCCTCTATTCCCGCGTCTCGGATGGGAGGCGGTCGTACTAGAGACACGACCACAATGACAACCATGTTCTCTTTCGACACACAAGCTAACTGGGGATGTCGGACAGATTTTTTAGACATTCAGGGAAAATCGTCGAACAAGTCGTCCTCTCCTCACACATCCCTCTCCCACTCTTCGGTTCGTGGCGAAGGACGGGATGCGAGAGTAAGGGGAAAACGCGGAGGAGGAGAGATGTGTGTGAGGAGGAGGAGAAGAGGGAAGGAAACGACTGCGGATGTCGGCTCGGATACACAGTTTCCCTCTTTCGTTTCGGCCCCACCCTTCCTCTCCTCCCCTCCCCTCCCCACAATATGCCAGAGTCCCTTCCTAGATGCTACATCCTTCCTTTTCATCTCATCTATCAAGAATGCTCTTTCCCACCCACTCCACCTGTAAGGAGCGCAGAAGGGAGTGAGACGGCGCTGCACCGGAAACTCATTCACTGCGCCGCACCGAAAGACCCGCGCTCACTGGCCGCCGTGCGACTTTCTGACTTTTCTGCGGTCGAGGATCTTCCCCACCCCCGTGACCGCCCCTTTAAGGCCGCAGAAAGGATAAGGAGCCCATAATATTGGTCCGTAGGGGCAAAGGGACCGAAGGGCCTTTCCGGTGCTCTTTGAAACTCGGCAATTATTCCCCTCCCCTCCGGATTTCGCATTCTTCGACGTCTCTTTGGCCGCCGCAGATACCGTCGTCTTGCCCACCGAAGAATGCATTCGCCGTCTCACGCTCGATGCAGCAGAGGGCGATCGTCCTTTTTTTTCTTTTGGTGGGGTTGCGTCGGCTTCGGTTCGTTTTAAAAGGGTGGGGCACTCGCAGGTGTCTATCCCTTAACGCCTTTGTCGCGGAAGGAGTCCTAATCTGCACCGGAAAACCTTGGTCGAGGAAGAGGGAGGGCGCGATTTCAGTGCGTCCTTCGGCGGAATACGCGGTTCAAGTGAGAAAGGGACGTTAGGATAGGATTACGAGGACGGATCGCTTCCTCTCGATTGATGGAGGAGTTAGCCCTATCCGTTTGACCTCTCTCCCATCTCTCTCTCGCTTTCTTCTCATTCTCTCTTCCTTTCTCACTCTAACACTTCCTCTTTCTTTCTCTTCCTCCCTTGGTATGAAAGTCTCTTCTCTGCATCATCTAGCACTGAATTTTATTATGCTTTGGTATTATCCTGCAAGTATATAATGCATTTCATCAAAATGACACCATCCTGTCAACTTTAAAAAATCATGTTCAATATAATTATGATTAGCAGTATATTACGTTTTCATTCAAAAGAAAGCATAAAAGGATGGTATGTTCGCTAGTTTTATTTTAAAATTAAGGAGGGTCTTATTCTAACGGATTTGTCTGTTAACTGTTAACATTATTTTAATGAAAGAGTTCTTTTTAAGGTGATTATAAATTTTAGAAATCTAAAATTTAGTGATTGTCTTCGTCTCAGAAAAATTTCATGCTGAGCGATTAAAGCATAAATTCAATTATTAATTAGGCTTTTCAGTGTTTAAAAAAGCTTCCAAGACAATTAGTCCAATAAATTTCGTCCAGTGACATTTCGTCCAAAGGTTATTTGGTCCAAAGACATTTTGCCCAAGCACTTTTGTCCAATACTGTGTTGTCCAGCAGTTTTTTTGTCCAATACGATTTTATCCATTATCATTCACGTCCTGTGTAGATTTCTGCCCACTTTTTGTTTTTTAGAACTATTTAAATTTCAACATTCAGTTGGCCGTTACGTCTTTACTAAGGAAAACTACAATTATTGTTAGACAACAACATAACAGTGTATAAATCGTATAAATTATTAAGTAATCAGCTCTGAAGAAATTTGTAGCAAATAGGTTATATTTTAATGATATTTGGTACTTTCCTTTTAACGGGAATACCACTTTCCTGTTAACTGGAATACCTCCAGGACCCTTCGCAGGATCTGGTACTTACGTATTATCCCCATGCCATACTTACGTACAGCATTAACATTTACAAACCCAAACTCCGGACAACGTGGAGGGTTTCTTTGGTTCCGGGCGAGGCGAAGGGCGGGGTAGCGCCCGGAGACAACTACCCATTACAACAAAGCGAGCCGAAGGCTCGTTAATATATCCTTTCAATGTTATATCCTCTTGACTGTTGTGCCGCAAATTGAGAGGATATATCGACGAGCCTTCGGCTCGCTTTGTTGTAATGGGTAGTCGTCTCCGGGCGCTACCGCGCCCTTCGTTTCGCCCGGACCCAAAGAAACCCTCCACATTGTCCGGAGATTGGGTTTGTAAATGTCGAGACGGGCCAATCAGTTTCTGTTAACGTTGTTTTTAAAATATAATATCGTAAATCCAACAATACGTCAATATATCCTTTCAATGTTATATCCTCTCAAACAATCATAACAATACATATTTATTTTTTAAGGTATTCCCGTTAACAGGAAAGTACCTGATATTTTAATCCCCAAAATTTTATATAGAGAGTAAAGGAAGAATGGCAAAATTAATAGAATCAATGAAAGGCAAGTATTTGCTGGAGAATGAGAACTTTTTATACCACTACCATTCATAGTATAAGTTAAATAACAACATTTCACAATACCTGCGTGCTATAAGCTACAAAATTAAGTTATATACCGAGGAAGTCGAGGAGGAAGAAAATATGGAAGCTGAGTAGATTGGACGAAAAAGCTTTGGACAATAATATTTAGTGGACAAACAAAGTCTTGGACCAAAATAGATAGGACGAAATATTACTGGACTAATAAACAGTTGGACTTAATGCAATCTGGAAAAAATTTCTATTGGAGAAAATTATGTTTTGGACGAAAAGTCTTTGGACAGAATGTCTGGGCAGCTTAAAAAACCCCCGAGGCCTACAAAATGAATAGCATAATGAATAAAAGATAGAGCGAGTGAGAAGAATTACACATTAGTTTTGTTGGCCCTATTGCAGTTGGGTATCCCCCCCCCCCCTTTCATTGAGTTCATTTAAAGCTTGCTAACCCATGGCTGATCGGCCTGTCGCGACATTTACAAACCTAATCACTGGACAGCGGGGAGGGATAGTTTGGTTCCAGCGAGGCGAAGGGCGCGGTAGCGCCCGGAGACGACAACTAAAGTAAAAACAAAGCGAGCCGAAGGCTCGCCAATATCCTTTCCATTTATTGTTGCTAATATTTATTTGGGTAAACATCAATAAGTTTCTAAGGGCATCATTTACTCGTACGCATACTTCGATAGTTCATTTTTGTTTATCTATATTCATTTCCTTGGAAACGATAAGGGGGGTACCCAACTGCAAAAGTACCGTTTTGTTCAGCGACAAAGATTTAAAACAAGGCTTCCCAACCGTTTCAACGCGGCAAACACCAAGTTGTTTCCTAGAATATAAGGCGAGCACCATCTTTGCAAAATAATATCAAAAATCAAATCAAACCATCGCACAGTGGTTTAGAGAATGAAAGCAGCGCGAATTAAATACGAAATCATAAGGTTAAAATTTAAGCGAACTTACATAGTACCGTGTCAAGAACATTTCAAACTATTTGAAAACAAATGACAGTTTGTGAACAGGTAAAAAGAAAATAATTAGTGGAACTTGAAACTCGCGCAAACTATGTATGCGCGTAACTCGAAAGCGTCAGTCGCTGCTTATCGCTTGTTGTTAACAGTTGCTATTTTCGAGTTTTCTGAGCGAATAGTGAAATTTTTGTGATGGCTGAGATATAGCAAGGTTAGTTGAATATTTATATACATTTTATATTGTAAATTTGTATAAAATAATTCCAAAAAGTCATTCTAAAAAGACACTTATTTTACGCTTTGGTTTTTTACGTTTTCTTTTTTTACATTGAGTTTAAAAAAATTGCAGGTACTTGCAGGGGCTCGTATCATACTATTTTATTTCTTATATACTGAGTCACTTATATGAAAAAAATAAAATGCACATATGCGCACATTAAAATTTTATTCGCTTTTTTCCAGGTACATTGCGCGCAATAATGCGTTTGGACTTGTATTTGGAGTGGTTAAAAATCAAAAGTTTGAAAAGGGTGGAGTTGTGTGATCGTCTTACGGACTATATACGTATAAAAGTAGATGTCAGTGAACATTTGGTGAAAGAAACAATTACGAAATTTATGAAAAATCTTGAACTTCGTTGGAAAAAGTGCCACCGAATCGAGGAACGTTTTCAGACACAAAACTCTCAGTGGTTACATACCGAATTAGTTTTTCCTGTAGAAAACACTGAAACTGGCCCGAGTAAATCGCGAAAACGTGTTCGGCCG